>CM065812.1:94345857-95049000 GCA_033398695.1 Orobanche coerulescens | reverse complement strand
ACAACATTAATAATACTTATTTTATTCATTCAAATATATCGATCGATTTTGGTTCGGTATGGGTTCTATTTATAATATCCGATTTTTTAATTTTCGGTAACCAATTTGTTTCGGTTCTGTTGGTTTTTCAGTTCGAAATTTTTTTACGGTATTTTTTTCCAGCCCAAATGAATGTGTATAGGAGGGTGAGCTGAGGATGTTCAAGTTTAAAATATACAGAGTAGGTAAAAGAAAAGAATAATAACTTCTCTAGGAATATGAGAGGCTGAGCTTGGTCTTGGATTACCCATCATCAGGACTTCAACTTGAAGGTATTACATTATCATTCATATGACTTGTGAAAGACAACCTACATATTTACACTGAACATTTAAGACGAATAATATTTCTATTGATCCAATACTCCTCATACACGAAGGTCGCTATTTTTTTACATATGGGACTATGTGAAACTCCCCCAGACAACTGCTCCTTTAGTATAGTAGACAACATAACGGACATTATTAGCAGATTAAAAAATTACACAAAGTAAAAATTATGTCGTAATCAGGAAATCTTCATGTCGATAAGAATAAATTATTCTTGCAGAGGTGGCAAAACTCTTAAATTTTAAGCCAGGAAGTCAACAAAAGAACACGTATAGTAGACAACATAACAGGCATAATTAGCATGCTTTTATCAAATTAAGAAAATTACACAAAGTAAAAAATTATGTCAACTAACCAGAAAGTCTTCATGTCGATAAGAATAAAATATTCCTGCAGAAGTACTGTGGCAAAGCTCTTACATGTTGGCCAAGAAAGTCGATAAAAGAACATTGGGAAACTTTATATTACCATCTCTGCTAGCCAAGAAGAGTTTAAAATAGCGATCTTTAAGGACTTCGCTTTAATTAAATGCTAGATGAAACACAAACTTTAATAATATTTTGCAAGTAAGAAACTATACACGAGTTTAGATGGCCAAACTAAATTCCTTTCGTAGAACAGCTAGTTAATGCACATTTAACATTTAGACAGAGAATCTTAAAAGGAACATATTACAATCTAACCAATATTGGCAAGTCTGCATAGAGAGAGAAATGTGTGTTTTGTTTATATTTTATAATTACTTAGCTCTTCCCTCTATGCGCTACACATCCATTACTTGAGATCTAGTTTCACTTTCTTATTAAATTTTAGTTCTCAAATATTATTGATAATAAACTACTTCTAATATTCATTATAGAGCATCAAGGAAGGTACAAAATATATGAACTAAAAAACACATTTCGTCATATGTAGTATTGTTACGACTTTTGAGAAAATCAGTAAAATTGTGACTTACTCTTTTGAAATTCTAACTTACTCTGCAAAAGCACATAGAATGATAAGCAATATTCGGAAAAGCATCTAAAATCCAAATAGAGTCTTCTAAACCATATTATAAGTATATCAGAATCCGCTTACAAAAAATCTAAAAAGGGTAAAGTTAAGAACTTACTTTCCTGTGATAATACAAAAGCTATTGTTTCAAATCATCAATTTTTCTTGCTGGTCGACAATCCGATAGTTCAAACTCGCACAAGTTATCTATATAGGTGCTAACGCTATTTCGCAACAACCAAACATTTTGAAGCTTTGGAACAATTTTTGGTGTAGTATGGTAAACGTGAAGACACGAGTACCACATGTCACTAGCCGTGAAATGAACATTTATCGGCTCAAACATCACAATCTCGGAGAACATTACCACCAATGTTAAAAGGCTACTTGCTTTTAAGCTATCATTTATTTCTTCACCACTTTGCAAGATTACTTGACTTAATTTTTTACTATCGTTTGCAAATTGTTTCTATTGGCCAGCGTATTACAAAGATACAATTTTAACGTTTCGAATAAATTTTGCAAACCAAGAGGTGTTATCCAAACAATGATAGCATTTAGATATTACCCGACACAGAGGACAAATATTTTAATTTAGTTTTTTATGATATAGGTAGAGAATGGATACTTATAAGATTTAAATGGAGAGATATTTATATAATTGGATTTTTAAATAGAAAATGTCGTTTCAATTGATGATATGGATTGTCGAGGTGCAAAACACTTAATTTCAAAAGTGGCTATTGTGATCTAACAATCAAAGAAAATTAATGTATTCATACAACAATTTCCTTTGGTTGTTAGATCACCGTAATCGTGAAATTAAGTTTTTCCATCCACCGCAATCCGTATCCTCAAACCGAGCGACTCATTTCTATTCAAAATCCAACTATATAAAAATCTTCCCAATAGGATCTTAAAGCTATCAATTCTCTACATATACAATAAAGAACTAAACTAAAATCTTTATCTTCTATGTCAGGCAATATTCAAATGCTATCATTGTTTGGATAAAAACCCTCGGTTGCTAAATTTTTTCAAGCGTTAAAATTATATCTTCGCGATCTTATGGCCGAGAAATAATCAAAACGATAATAAAAGAATTTAAGTCAAGTAACCTTGCAAAGTGGTGAAGAAATAAATATTGCTTAAAAGCAAATACCAATTTAACATTGCCGTGATGTTCTTCAAGGCGATGAGGTTTGAGCAGATAAAAGCTCATTTCACAACTAGTGACATGTGGTACTCATGTCCTCACGTTTACCATAAATTCTACACTGAATATTGGTCCAAAACTCCAAAATGCTTGATTGTTGCGAAAACATATCCAGAGAGGGTCGATAGTGTTAACACTTGTCTAGAGAACTTGTACAGGTTTGAACTACCGCACAACTGCAAGAAATATTGAGAATTTAAAATCAATAGTTCGTGTATTCTCACGGTAAAATAAGCTCTTAACTTTATCATTTTTAGATTTTATTTGTAAGCAAATTCCGATATACTTGTAATATACTTTCGCACGTTTAGAAGACTCTATTTGGACGTTCGATGTTTTTCCAAATATTGCTTAGCACGCACTGTAGATATGTGCTTTTTAAGGTAAGTTACAATTTCAAAAGAGTAAGTCACAAGTTTATGGATGTTCTAAAAAATCATAACCATTCTAATGTACAATGTAATAAAGTATAAGTGTCTAACACTGGTACTATTCTACAAATTCATATGACTAAAGGTGTTATTTAGGTTATATCTTTTGTACCTTTGTTGATTCTTTATAATAAAAATTAGAAGTAACTTATTATTGATGATGTTTGAGAACTAAAATTTGATAAGTGTAACAGAACACACCATTTTTTCTCTATGTATACGTCTCTGATTGCCAATATCGGTTAGATTGTAAACCACTGTAACTTATAAGTTCTCTGCCTCAAGGGTAAATGTGCATTAACTAGTTGTTCTATGAAAGAAGTTCAGTTTGGTTTCTAAGCTCCTGTTTGGTTTTCGTATTTTCAAAATGTAATCAAAGTTTGTGTTCAATAAACCATTTAATTAAAGCCGGGTGAGTTGAAAGAATCTCGCTATTTTAAACTCTTCTTGGATAGATAAGGCTTCTTTGTGTTCTTTTGTTGACCTGTTTGGCCAAAATGTAAAAGCTTTGGGAGGATACTTTAATAGGAAATATTTTATTCTTATCGGACATGAAAACTTCCTGATTACCTGACATAATTTGTATTTTGTGTAATTTTCTTAATCAATGAAAGCGTGCTAATTGTCTACTATACCATACTATACTAAAGGAGCAGTTTCCTAGAGGTGTTTCACATTGTACCCATATGTCAAAAAAACAGTGATCTTAAATAATTTTTAGATGATATTGTGAACTATGGACTTAAGGTCTTAAAACATTTCAGATTACTAAAATGTTTTCCTCTGAAATGTTTTCCAAGACTCGAGTTTGTTTTTAAACGTAAAAGCCTCTCTAGAACTCTTTTTGAATAGTTGTATTCAGGACTGATTTTTATGTGATATATTTTGTATAAATAGAATATTTGCATTAGCGATCTCAATGCTAACTCCAATCTGGGGGCGAATGCACTTTATGCATTTCAAGCATTCGTGGCCCAACGGAGCAATCACACGATCTACATGAAGATGACAAGTAGTGATACTAATCAACATGGGTCGAGTTTATTTAATTATATTGTTGAGATGTTGCCCATTTATGCTGCAGTAGGTTGACCATGGTGTTGGTATGAGTTGTAATATAGTTCTACTTTAATCTTGAAGGTCAAACTTTGTGGTTTATCAATTCATATTGAGCTAGGTAGATCCTTATGAGAAGGGTCTATGACGTTGTAATATTCCCGATCGAGTCGGAGGTGTTACATGTTATACAGGGTACGGGAGGTGGGAGTGTGGTGGGCTATTCTCTATTTAAAATAAATATTTAATAAATTAATAAATAAATGAAAGAATGATTAAATAATATTTCTTTTAAAGTTATTTCTCAATATAATTTTATATTTGTTAATATTAAAAACTGACAAAAGTCATTTTCCAATATCAAATTGATGTTAGTTCAATGCGAGCCCAAACTGATGGTAGCTAAGCCCTATACAATACATATTGGCGTACAACATCTCTTAAATAGAGAAGTACAGTGTAGCCCGAAATTAAAATGTATAGAAAATACAAAAATACATAATAAATATGTTTTTAAATTATTCCTTAATATCTAGATTATTCTTTAATATCCCCATACAAAATTGTTGTTCAAGTCGTTCAATCGAAAAAAATATTTTAGATCGTAATAACTCAAAGCGAGGACGAGGTAAGGATTTAAAAAGGATGTCGTAGGTTGGTCAAGTGTGTTGACATATGATACAGCTAGAAGACACTTGGCACACAAGTCCCAAATAGATTTTAACATCTAAAATGTTGTTGGAGTTGTCAATATATATTTTTAAAATATTATTTTTTTGTAAATTTTATCAATATTTAATTAAAAATAATGATGGTCAATGTTATCCATTAAACTAAGTATCGATCAATATTACAATTAACTAAACAAAGAGACTAAAAATATATGATTTGTAGTATAAGGGTTGTTTGATAACTTTGCAAAGTATATGCGGCAAAAAGGTAGTCTATATTGGACGAAGGATGGACGGAAGTTGAACGGGGGACTGATTTGATAAACGACGCAATAGTAGGACAAAAAACGCATGACTTGTAATACAGGGGGTGGTTTGATTTACATTATTTCTTATTTTATATTATTTATTGATTTAACATTTATACCTTTTTTATTTGCATTTAATTTAATTTATTAAGTTTACTGTAATATTTGTGACTTGACTTTCGAGGTACCCGGTGAGAGTGCTGCAACACAGCATAGGGTTGTGGTGCTTGACTTTCGAGGTAAGAGGCACTTAAGAAAGAGAAGACCACAAGTTGACCCTCGAATTAAGTGGTGGAAGCTCCAAGGGGAGAGTCGACATACTTTTGTGGCTAAGATTGCTGATAGTGGTATTTGGTCTGATTGCACGGAGATGGATATAGATTCGATGTGGAACTTGTTGGAACACAACATAAAGGAAGTTGCAAAAGAAGTCCTAGGAGAATCTAAAGGAAACAGACCATCAAGTAAAGACACATCTTGGTGGAATGATGAAGTTAAGCAAGCGATAAAGACCAAACGTGAATGTTATAAGGTACTGGGTAAATGCTCGAGCGATGAGAATTATGAGAAGTACAAGAAAGCTCGAGCGAAGCTAAAAAGGCGATCTGAAATGCCCGATCAAAGGTCAATCAAGAATTATATGCAAGATTAGATACTAAAGAAGGAAAAAGATATCTATAAACTTGCTCGAATGAGAGAGAAGAAGACGCGAGATATTGGAAAAGTTAAATGTGTAAAGATCTTGACCAAAAAGTTTTGGTTCAAGATAAAGAGATAAAAGAGATGGAGGTCATACTTTGATACCCTATTCAATGGCCATCAAGAACTAGATATTGGGAATTTAAACATCCCTCAAGTATGGTTAACCGAGAGTTTAAGAGAAGAATCCGAAAGGGTGAAGTGACAATTGCATTGAAGAAGATGGGGTCAAAGAAAGCGGAAGGACCGGATGGTATACCTATGAAGTTTGGAGGTGTTTGGGGGAGAGAGGGATCGAATGGGTAACTATGCTTTTCAATAAGATTTGGAGAAGCAATAAGATGCGTCGACATGGAGGAAAAGTATTCTCGTCCCTTTGTATAAGAACAAAGGTGATGTTCAAGATTGTTCTAATTATCGCGGAATTAAACTAATGAGTCATACCATGAAGTTGTGGAACGAGTGATTGAACAAAGGATCGAAATGTGTGAAGATAACGGAAAATCGGTTTGGATTTATGCCTGGAAGATCGACCATGGAAGCAATTTATCTTATCCGTGATTGATGGAACATTATCGAGATAAAAGAAAGATCTGCATATGGTTTTTATTGATTTAGAGAAGGCGTATGATAAAGTACCAAGAGAAGTACTTTGGTGGGCCTTAGCAAAGAAGGGTGTATCGCGGAAATATATTGACATTATAAAGGACATGTATGAGGAGCTAGTACAAGTGTACGTACTAATGTTGGGAGGACAGAAGAATTCCCTATTACGATTGGGGTGCATCAAGGATCTGCTCTTAGTCCTTTTCTCTTTGCCATAGTCATGGGCGAATTGACAAGAGAAATTCAAAATGACGTTAAGTGGTGTATGATGTTCGCAGATGATATTGTGTTGATTGATGAAACGAAGGTTGGAGTGCAACAGAAATTGGAACTTTGGAGGATACTTTGGAAGCTCGAGGCTTTAGGTGAGCGAAGTAAGGCCGAATATATAGAGTGTAGGTTTAGCGAAAACAGTGATAGAGAGGCGGGGATGATCACATTTGATGGGAAAGTTGTTCATGGATCCACTTTCTTTCGGTATCTTGGATCTATGATCCAAAAGGATGGAGAGCTAGATGGCGATGTGGCTCCTGAGAATAAAGCGGGGTGGTTGAAGTGGAAGAGTGCCACGGGGTTTTATGTGATCCGCATGCCTCATAGATTAAAGGGTAAATTTTACCGCACGGCAATTAGGCTGCTTTGTTATATGGCACCGAGTGTTGGGTCAGAAGCAGTGTCACGTTCAAAAGATGAATGTGGCGGAGATGCGTATGCTACGATGGATGTGTGGTCATACAAAAAGGATCGGCTCGAAATGAGGTGATCAGAGAGAAGGTAAGAGTTGCGTCTATAGAAGACAAGATGATGGAGAATCGATTACGATGGTTTGGTCATGTGAGAAGAAGACCTATTGATGCCCCAGTGAGGAGGCTAGAAAGTTGGGGAGCAAGTAATGTTGTGAAAGGTAGAGGAAGACCCAAGAAAACTTGGATAAAGATGATTGAAAATGATATGCGGTTTCTTGGAATTGGAGAAAGTATGGCGATGGAGAGGCAAATGTGGCGGGAAAGAATACGGATGGTGGATGGAGTCTGATTCTTTTTTTTTTTTTATTCCTATTTTCTTTTATTTCATGTTATCTTTTTTTTTTTTTCCTTTTTTTTTCCACTCTCTTTTTTTATTTGCTTTTTTCTCTACTTTTTCCCTCTTTTTTCCTTTTATGTTATTTATGTAACGATTATTGACGGTTTCAAAGTTTGATTCATGTTAGCCGACCCCAAATCATTTTGGGACTAAGGCTTAAATGTTGTTTGTTACTGTAATATTTGTGACTAGTTATTACACAATATCCATAATATAGAATAAAAGTATTCTAACAGTTATCAAAAAAAATGCGGCATTGGTTTGATGGATTTGGGTTGCTTTTGTCGTACAACTTAGTTTTTCTAACCAGGGTTTAAATCCTCTTTGTGAACATTTTTGTTCCTTCTTTAGAAGGACAACAACATTAGGTCTTAGTCCCAAAATGCTTTGGTGTCGGCAAAAATAAAACACGAGGATTAAAAATACGTAGTTTTTAAGATTTTCCCAAACAATGGGGTGTCAATCAACATGGAGGCGAACCCTATGGAGCATCAAACCGAACAGGAATTGTATCCGGCACCCCAAGAAAAAAATTGAGAACAATAACTTCATATTGTCAAAATATAAATATTTAATAATGTGTGGCGGAGCATAAAGCAAAATTCCATACATAGGACGAACAAAATCTAGCAAATATTAAATCTAGTCCTTGGAATGAACGAAATCAAAGCAAAATATTTAATGTAGCCCTTGATTTTTACCATGTTACTCCTACCCACAGATATCTGTATAGGAGTATTATCACGAATATGCTTAAAAAAAAAGGGGGGGGGGGGGGGGAAGGAAATATACCTAGGACCGGCAAACCATCCAGTACGATAATGGGCGATTCCATCTGTGACTTTCCGCCACCGCCACCGCCACCGCCAGATCCATCTCGACCTCCGATACTGCCAGCTCCATCTCGACTTCCACCACCTCTGTAACCTCTATAAGGACCGTGATTTCCTCTTTGACCACCAGAACCACTACCGCCTGCTACGCCTCCACCAGCACCGCGATTTTCTCCTCGGTCATCAGCACCAGCACCGCCGGCTCCATCTCTACCACCGCCGCGCCCTATATATGGACGATCCGACCTCTTCCTTGATACCGGTTACGATCTCCATGTGGCGGCATTGTATGTTTTAGGGTTTTAGGTCCTACTTTGTTCTGTCTCTCTTTACTTTTTGCTTTGGGTTGGCGGAAATGAAACATTGTGAAAACCAAACCGCCTTTACGGAAACCCTTAGGAAGACCGAGTTATTTACTAAATAAGTGTATTTATAAAACATATTTATCTTTTAGATGTAGTTTTGAATATATTTATTATTTAGGTGTTGTTTTCAATTTAAATAGATTTTTGTTTTATTTTTTTCAATTTAATAATTTTTACTGTGAATTATCTCTGTCTTAAATATTTTTTACTGCTTTTTATATAGAGTGATTTTCCAAAAGAGTGTAGTTTTAAAACATATTTACATAATAGATGTACTTTCAAACATATTTACCAAATAGTTATAGTTTTCTATATAAGTGGTTTTTTATTGTTTTTTTACTTTTTTAAAATTATTATTTTTTCTGCACTTTTTAACTATTTTTTACTGCTTTTTAAACTGTTTTTTTAAGAAAAAAATATTTGTAATATTAATATTAAAAGCCAGAAGTTCTTATTTAAAATTCGTAAATAAAAAAAATTGAAAAGATTTTTTTTGGAATTTATTTGTAAACTGTTTTAATAAATCTACGTAAAGAAATAAAAAGTTGAATAATTTTTTTAAAACCTGCTAGTTTATTTTTCATAAAAAAAATGTTATGTTCTTAAAAAAATCTAAAAATCTAAAAAAAATGACAGATAAAGATTTTTTTACTGTTTTTTTAACTGTTTTTAATGCCTTTACTAAACTGTTTTTCTACTGCCTTTTTTACTGTTTTTTACTGTTTTTTTTTAAACTATGCTAACAATAAAAAATTATTTGAACAATGCTAACAATAAAAAAATTAAAACCAACATCATCACAAAGAAGAGAGTTATTTACTAAATAGGTGTATTTATAAAACATATTTACCTTTTAGGTGTAGTTTTGAACATATTTACCATTTAGATGTTGTTTTCAATTTAAATAGGTTTTTGTTTTATTTTTTTCAATTTAATGATTTTTACTGTGAAAAATATTTATAATATTAGTATTAAAAGCCGGAAGTTCTTATTTAAAATTCTTAAATAAAAAAACAGTGAAAAGATTTTTTTGGAATTTATTTGTAAACTGTTTTAATAAATCTACATAAAGAAATAAAAAGTTGAATAATTTTTTTAAAATCAGTTTATTTTTCATAAAAAAACTATTATATTCTTAAAAAAAATCTAAAAATCTAAAAAAAATGACAGATAAAGATTTGTTTATTGGTTTTTTAACTGTTTTTTAATGCTTTTATTAAACTGTTTTTTTAATGCCTTTTTGAACAATTTTCTTTATTGTTAGCTTTGTTCAAAAACTGTTGGTTTTTGAACAAAAAAAATTGTTCGAACAATTTAAAAAATATTCAAAAAAATATTGTTTTAACAATACTTCTTCTTTGTGATGATGTTGGTTTTAATTTTTTTTATTGTTAGCATTGTTCAAATAATTTTTTATTGTTAGCATAGTTTAAAAAAAACAGGAAAAAGCAGTAAAAAAAGGTAGTGGAAAAACAGTTTAGTAAATGCATTAAAAAACAGTTGAAAAACCAGTAAAAAAATCTTTATCTGTCATTTTTTTAGATTTTTAGATTTTTTTTAAGAACATAACATTTTTTTATGAAAAATAAACTAGCAGGTTTTAAAAAAATTATTCAACTTTTTATTTCTTTATGTAGATTTATTAAAACAGTTTACAAATAAATTCCAAAAAAAAATCTTTTCAATTTTTTTTATTTACGAATTTTAAATAAGAACTTCCGGCTTTTAATATTAATATTATAAATATTTTTTTCTTAAAAAAAAACAGTTTTAAAAAGCAGTAAAAAATAGTTAAAAAGGCAGAAAAAATAATAATTTTAAAAAAGTAAAAAAACAATAAAAACCCACTTATATAGAAAACTATAACTATTTGGTAAATATGTTTGAAAGTACATCTATTATGTAAATATGTTTTAAAACTACACCCCTTTGAAAAATCACTCTATATAAAAAGCAGTAAAAAATATTTAGGACAGAGATAATTCACAGTAAAAATCATTAAATTGAAAAAAATAAAACAAAAACCTATTTAAATTGAAAACAACACCTAAATGGTAAATATGTTCAAAACTACACCTAAAAGGTAAATATGTTTTATAAATACACCTATTTAGTAAATAACTCCAAAGAAGAAGTATTGTTAAAACAATATTTTTTTGAATATTTTTTAAATTGTTCGAACAACTTTTTTTGTTCAAAAACCAACAGTTTTTGAACAAAGCTAACAATAAAAAAACTGTTCAAAAAGGCATTAAAAAAACATTTTAATAAAAGCATTAAAAACAGTTAAAAAACCAGTAAACAAATCTTTATCTGTCATTTTTTTTCAGATTTTTAGATTTTTTTTAAGAACATAACAGTTTTTTTTATGAAAAATAAACTGATTTTAAAAAAATTATTCAACTTTTTATTTCTTTATGTAGATTTATTAAAACAGTTTACAAATAAATTCCAAAAAAAATCTTTTCACTGATTTTTTATTTAAGAATTTTAAATAAGAACTTCCGGCTTTTAATATTAATATTACAAATATTTTTCACAGTAAAAATCATTAAATTGAAAAAAATAAAACAAAAACCCATTTAAATTGAAAACAACACCTAAATGGTAAATATGTCCAAAACTACACCTAAAAGGTAAATATGTTTTATAAATACACCTATTTAGTAAATAACTCTACGAAGACTACTACCGCACTGCTATACTTCACTTTAAAAGTGCTACGGTCCATAAATAAATGTTCGATAAATAAACAATCTCGTTAAATAAATAATTTTCTCCGGTCCCAACTCTTTATAACATATTCAAATTTTCTTTCGATAAATGAATAATTTCGCTAAATAAATATTTTTATCCGGTCCCGATCATATTCATTTATCGAGGTTTTATTGTATATTATTAAATACTTGAATTATATTGAATTTCCACATTTTTTTCTTTCGATCTTCACCATACACACATCAATTCTTTTACTTTTCTAATCCATAACCGCGTACGCATTATTAATTCTTACAGAACGTATATATTTATTACATTCAATTATTCACATAAAATATACGAATTATTTAAATATTGAAAATGAACTGAGAGTATTGTTTGTCTCATTTAGACAAAAGAAATATATTAATTGCATTTTGATATAACTGACAATTTGGGGAGAGGAAAAATGTATTTTCTTCCCACAGCACAATTCCTGTTACTACACTTGATATAAAGTTCTAAATTAGTCCTTGTTTTCAAAATATAAAACTTGTGTACTGCGAGATTTGACATCTAATTAATTGCAACTATACATTTTTCTTATCCTTTTTCGTGGTTATTACCAATATTCTAGAAATAGTTTGCCGCTAGACAAGCGTTAGATGGGAGCCAAGTCGGTGTAAATTGGATTACGCAAAACTTGACTGAAAGAAAAATATAAAAAGCCAAAGAGAGTAACGCGTAGGTGAGGATTAACCGGGCCTTGACAGGTCTTTTAGAATAGCGCTCATTCCACATTTCTCATAGTAATATTACATACTTTTGGAAAATGAAGCATCAACAAGTACACAGTACTTAACATGTCATTTTCGGGATGTTGCTTTCTTCGTTTTGTAATATCCGACGGAAATCCTTACTTACTGTTGTACTATTCGGATAATTTAATACTGTTGTAGTCTTGTTGCATTTGTGAAATGAATATTGATGTTAGAATATATCATAATAGACTTAATAAAAAAAATGATCACTCGCACTATGTTTGAATTTTCAGCGTTGTATAGATAAGTGCATATTGAACTACTAAAATCTGAGCCTAACGTACGTTAATCATTAGACATAGCGTACGCTATTTTGAGGCCTTTACGTACGTAAAGGGGTACCTGTTATGTACGTAACCAGTGCAATCGTATCCGATCTCAACTTTCGGCGTGTGGGGCCGGATGGGATTCGAATGTCTGCTCTTTTGGAGGCAACCTAGTTGACCTACATTACGTACGTAATGCTTCTAGAGGTAACGTACGTAATGAAGTTCGTATTTCAGTCCAGTAGCCTCTGGACTTAGCTTACGTACGTAACACTTTTTGTGTAGCGTACGTAAAGATGTTAACGTACGTTATCCTCTTGTGATAACGTATAGCAACTAATCTTTATTATAAAAAGACAACTCGTGTCTTTCATTTTGCACGTCCAAACTCCGATTTTCACCCATATAATCACCCCCCTTCATCCCTAGATCAAGTTTACCTTCTTCCAACTTGTGTTGGAGCTTTACATTTTGATTTTGGAGCTTGTTGATTGGAAGTTGGAGACATTCTTGAAGCTTATATTATGTTCTTGTGGTTTGGTGTATTGTTCTTCATTTCTGGAGGTATGTTCCACGATTTAACCCTATAATCTCGTAATTATAATGATAGTGATTAAGTATATTTCACCTAGTGATGAATTAATCAAAATAAACATGTTATAGTTAAGCTTTCAACAAACTTAATGATGAACATGATGATTAGGGGATTTGTAATGATGTTTTCTTGGTGTTTTAAAATGGTAAGGATCATGTTTAGTTTAACCACACTCTCCTTGCTAGACTAATAACACCATTGGTATAATAATCATCCTTGTTTCATTGTAATGAGAATGACTTGTTGGAATAATTACCACAAATGTTTTAAGAAACCCTTGTTGATCATTAGAAGAATGAAATAATCTTCTTGAACCTAGGCTAAGTGAATTCAGAGGTATGATGTTTGAATCTCCAAGTTAGTTGGAAGAGTATAAGGGTGGTGCTAAACTTGAGATAGTCTTCATAACCATGATATGGATTTACAACTAATTAACTCAACATAAGTAATTGTGTGTAGTGCATATTTTACTTTTAATCATTTGAGATGTTCTTGATAAGATTAAAGGATAGGAGATTATTGTTTAACACATTATGGAATGATCCTTAATCCAACAAACATTTGGTATCATCTTGTAATCAATTGTAAGAATTGAATAGTATGAATAAGGTTCTTGAAGTAACACTTCAAAAGTTGAACTACTCAATCGGGAATTAAGATGTTATCTCGTTAAAATTCAGTATAGATGATCATATACACGTATTAATGAGCAAAATATACTTCATTCAAGGTTGATTGTTCGAGTACACAATATTAGTCGAGTACCGTCCGTTCGTTCCGACAAGAAGAGGACTATTCTCGTCTTCGTATTGAGGCAAATTATCTTGCTTGGTTATAATGATGATTAGATTGTTGTGATGATTATATATTTCATATGTATGAATTGTTCATGTAATGTTTGTCGTGATTTGACATTGTCCTTGACGTTATTCCGTTTTCTTCATGGGGTTGCATTCCCAAGTACGTCGCTTTGAATCGTTGATCTCGTTGGTCTTATTTTCACTTCGGTGAGTTTTTCTTGATCCTTAATCGGATATGTGATTTATTGAATTCGTTGTCATGTTGTATCGTGACATATCCGGAATCATATTTGCGTTCCGATTGGTCATTGTGTAGGATTTTTAGCCAGGCACATATATAGTCATGCATGGATATTATTCCGCATTGGACTGTGCACACGAGACGTAGTTTCGTGAGGCTAATTAGGTACATTGTCCCATGTATATTCTGGATTCCGTATACGGGGCGAACATGTACACGAACACATTTCCGGATCGGGCATACAGTGATGTCCATCTTGAGCCATATTATTAATCGTCCATAGTATTGGATGTGTTCGACGGTTTGTGACTGATTGTTTCATACGCCCGAGGGGTATGATTAATAGTCGGAATGATTTCCTTGAGATCTATATATATGTGAATTGTATATTGTCGGAAGAATTAATTATCATGTATATCTGACCCTGTGTTTTGGGCGAAATACTTGTATTGTATTTTAGGTCGAAGCAAAGGCAAGGCACGGAAAGAGCATGTTGACGGCGAAGGGTTCGAAGGATACTAGCTCGGGGCCCCCACATCATTTGTTGTCCAGTTATGTTAAACCGTGTTATGTTATTTTATTTTCTGCTTCATTTAAATTACTATCTGGTTGTACTGACATTTAAAGTATTTTCCATCTTCATATGGTTTATACTTGTTTTCGGATCCTGTGTATTATAAGGCCGTTGGCCATATTTTTGATAAACTCCTAATCGGAGTAATAACTATTCATTGTGATTCGGTATCACAAATAATATTTATTTAATCTGTTTTGTTTATCGCCTGGTGGGTCCCAGTGTGGGATCCACGGCACTGTAATAGCCGCCTTTTGGGGTGTTACAGAAGATGGTATCGGAGAGTTGTTTCCTTTTTATGAGTCATTGTGAAATGAACTAGTATCAAGAGACCTTTGTAACACCCCAATTCACAAATGGGACATTACACGCCGTAGAACCCTCGTGAGGTCTACCAGGCTAACACATGACACATAAACCACAATGTAATTCCAAACGATGCACTGAAAAGTAAGTAAGGCCGTGGCCCCGGCCAAAACAATTTTAATGGAGTACATAAACATAAGATAAATACCAATTCGTTGCCCACGCAGGGGACTTGAACCAAGTTTAAAAGTAGACAGTCTAATTCCAGTACTCGACAAATGCAATGACAAAACATAAAATTTCAGACTCGAGCCACATCATCAAGCCAGCCCATCCTTTACGTGCGTGTCCCGTGCCTGCTCCTCAGCTCTCCCGGTACCTGAAATGCATAAGACGCATTTCCCCCATTCAAGGGGTTAGCATTCGAATATCTAGTGCAAGTACACAATTACACAACATTATATACAAAATACGGTTTTTAGCACCATCACCTCAATCAGAAATCATTTGCCATAAATATTCCGGAATACTACATTGGCAATCAAATCAGTTCCAATCATCACGATATCACAAAATCACAACTGGTATCCCGTGGCCGTACCCCTTAGTATCGACCCCCAGACATCCCGTCGAACACTCCGGGTGGGATACCACTTCCGCGGCCGTACCCCTTAGTATCGACCCCCAGATATCCCGTCGGACACTCCGTGTGGAAGTTCAATCACACACGCACACGAGTTCCCTTCCGCGGCCGTACCCCTTAGTATCGACCCCCAGACATCCCGTCGGACACTCCGGGTGGAAGGAACACAACTCACGCACCCAAAATCACAATTCATCATTCATTTCGAAAATCACAACATACATAACGAAATGTAATACATGTACTTGCCTTGAATGAAACGAAATGAAGGAAACGACGAAGGAATAGGTTTCAGTCCGAACAATCCTCCCAAATCCGTTCCTAACACAATAACGGTATACACAAGTCTCAATAATGCGGAAAGGTAAGAATTAATCCTAATTCTACCCCCTTGGAACGATTTGTCGGAAAATACGAAGTCCAAGATGGTTATAATCTAACAATGGAGAAATTACTAGGTTAAATCCGATAAACTATACTGGAAACAAGGGATTTACGACTACACAATCGTAATCTAACAAGTCGTCGAAGCTAAATCGGATTAAAAGGAAGAATTATGCCAAAAATCCCGAAATCCCCAAAAACTAGGGTTCAATGATGAATACCTCGATTCGGACGGAGAATGATGATGATTAACCTTCCTTGGGACGCAATAATCAACCTTTAGAAGGTTTCTGTGGATTGCACCGGACGAATCGCTCGAAATCGCTCAAAGGAAGCCCACGTCGCGAGAAAGAAAGAAAAGGAGTGAAATAAGTCGACTGGGAAAAAGTCAGGAATTAAAAGACCTGACAGCGCGTTACGTACGTTAACGCCTATTGTTAACGTACGTTATGAAGGTTACGTACGTAACCTCTCTCAGGTTAACGTACGTAGCGAACAATCTGGACACTTTTGCGAAACCATAACGTCGTTACCAATAGGGTATAACGTGCGTTATGATGCGATATAACGTCGTAAAGGAGCATGCATAACGTCGTTATGCATGCGGCGATTCAAACCTTTGCTAAACACTTAGCTCGGCGATCGATACAACAACGAAGCATAGCGCAAGGATAGAATCAAAAGTATAAACATGGGGTATCCATAACAACGAAGCTGAGTTTTGAAAGAAAATACACTACCAACATCCGGGAATCGAAATATGACGAAGAGGATGAAAGCACCCTAAACTTCTAAGAAATTACAAAACGACCCAAACGTCCGAAAATCGCGATACAACGTCGGAATAACAATCCGAAAGTTTCAACACGACCAACTCAACCATACAAACTTATACAAATCAAGAAACAACGAAAAAGAACAAGTTTTACGAGAATCGAACGTACATACGGCAAGATATAAATTAAGATGAAATTATGCAAAAACATCCTCGAAACTCATCCAGACGGAAAAACTCCAAGAACAAAATAGATTCAGAATTTCAAAACAGTGCTAAACGAGTTGTCCGAAACGAACATACACCAAAAATAGAAATTACCGAAAATAGAAAACACGGATATTACATTATCTCCCCCTAAAAATAAGTTTCGTCCCGAAACTTACAACGCGAACAACTCGGGGTATCTCGATCGCATACTCTCTTCCGTCTCCCATGTGGCTTCCTCGGATCCATGTCTCGACCATTGAACTTTAACCAGAGGAATGGTTTTATGACGAAGTTGCTTCACCCGACGCTCTAAAATCTGAATCGGCCTCTCCTCGATGGTAATGTCGGGTCCCAATTCGATCTCTCCAAAATCAATAATATGGCTAGGGTCCGATACGTACTTCCTAAGCTGAGAGACATGAAATACGCTATGAACGTGACTCAAAGACGGCGGCAAGCCTAACCGATAGGCAAGCTCTCCCACTCTCTCTAAAATCTCAAACGGCCCAATATATCTCGGACTAAGTTTACCCTTAGTAGAGCGGTAAACTCCCCGTGTCGGCGACACCTTAAGCAAAACATGATCTCCCACCTCAAACTCCAACGGCCGGCGACGCGTGTCGGCATAAGACTTCTGTCGACTCTGGGCCGTCAACAATCTATCACGAATCAGAGTAATCTTCTCTCTCGTCTCAACTACCATATCGGGCTCGGTACCAATCAGCTCGGACGCATCGTCCCAACACAACGGCGATCTGCACCTCCTCCCATACAATGCCTCAAATGGTGCCATTTTGATCGAGGCGTGCCAACTATTGTTGTGCGTGAACTCGATCAGCGGCAAGTGCAACTCCCGATCCTCCTTCGATCTAAGGCACGAGGCTCTCAACATATCCTCCAGCGTCTGGATCGTCCGCTCATTGCCGTCGATGCGAGGGTGGTAAGATGTCTTGAGTCTCAACTCGGTCCCAAAGCTCGATGAAACGACTGCCAAAAATGTGATACAAACCGCCATCACGATCCGAAACAATACTCTTAGGAGTCCCATGTAATCTCACGATCTACGCAATAAACACTCGTGCCGGTCTCTGGACCCCAAGTGTCCTTAATACCCGAAATGAGTGATTTGGTCGGTCGATCGGCGATAACCCAAATCATGTTCATTCGATCAAAGTCTAGGCATCTTGGTAATAAAATCCATAGAAATATCCTCCCATTTCCACTCTCGGGATAGGAAGTGGTCGCAAAAACCAGCGAATTGATGCTCGATCTTAACCTTCCGACAGGTCAAACATCTCGACACAAACTCGCTAACGTCTGTCTTCAAATTACTCCACAGTATTTACTCCTCACATCCTTGTACATTTTACTCGTACCGGGATGTATGGAGTAAGTGTGGTATGAGCTTCGCTCAAGATCTTGTCTCGGCTCAATATCATTCGGTACACATAGTCTGCCGCGTAATCTCAGAACACCATCATCCTGAACCACAAATCCAGGGGATTTCCCCTTCCTCACATCCTCCCTCAACTGGACCAAACACGGATCATCATATTGTTTCTCCTAGATATCATCGATCGAGGGCGAAGTGATCTCTAACGCACATAACTGGCCCTGAACTCTCTGAACCCAAACCTCAATATTCTGACAGATGAAATCTCGCTGGATCCTACTCTGTAGTGTAAGTACCTCTAACATCTGTAAAGCCATCGGCTTTCGGCTCAACGCATCAGCCACTACGTTGGCCTTACCCGGATGGTAAAGTATCTCGAGGTCGTAATCTTTAATTAGCTCTAACCACCTACGCTGCCTCATATTCAAATCCTTCTGGCTGAAGATGTACTTCAGACTCTTGTGGTCCGTAAAAATCTTACACGACGACCCATAGAGATAATGCCTCCATATCTTTAAGGCGAAAACGATCGCAGCTAACTCCAAATCGTGCGTGGGATAATTTACCTCATAAGGTTTCAATTGGCGGGACGCATAAGCAATCACTCTGTCTCTCTGCATCAAAACACATCCAAGCCTAAGGCCCGAAGCATCACTATACACTACGAAATCCTCGTTCCCCTGAGGCAACGCTAAAACGGGTGCGGTAGTCAAACGTCTCTTTAACTCGCCAAAGCATTGCATGCATGCGGTCCACTCGAACTTCTGAGTTTTCTGGAGCAACTGAGTGAGTGGTCTAGCGATCTTAGAAAATCCCTCAACGAATCTACGGTAATAGCCGGCAAGACCCAGAAAACTCCTCACCTCCTTCACATTCTTAGGCGGCTCCCAAGCCATCACTGCCTCTATCTTCTGCGGATCTACCCGGACTCCCTCTGCTGAAATCACATGCCCGAGGAACATCACTTCCTCGAGCCAAAACTCACACTTAGAGAACTTCGCGTACAACTGCTCAGCCCTCAAAGTGTCTAATACAATCCGAAGATGTAAGGCGTGCTCCTCCCGACTCCATGAATAGATAAGAATATCGTCGATAAAGACGACTACGAATTTGTCCAGATACTCAATAAAAACTTTGTTCATCAACTGCATGAACACTGTTGGGGCATTGGTTAGCCCGAAAGGCATAACTACAAACTCGTAATGGACATATCTCATCCGAAAGGCAGCTTTCGGAATATCGACGTCCCGAATCCTCAACTGGTAGTAGCCCGATCGCAAATCAATCTTCGAAAAGACTGTCGCCCCCTGTAGTTGATCAAACAAATCGTCAATACTGGGCAAAGGGTATTTATTTTTGATGGTTAGCTTGTTTAATTCTCGATAGTCAATGCATAAACGAAGCGATCCATCCTTCTTTTTAACAAAAAGTACAGGCGCACCCCAAGGCGATGCGCTCGGTCGAATGTACCCTTTATCTAACAACTATCCCAACTGATTCTTCAATTCTAACATCTCTGGTGGTGCCATACGGTACGGCGCTCGAGAAATAGGGACCGCATTCGGCTCTAGATCAATAGGAAACTCCACCTCTCGCTGTGGTGGTAATCCCGGCAAGTCGTCTGGAAATACGTCGGGGTATTCACTAACAACTGGAATTGACGACAATTCAACTCCACCATCTTCCGCCCTCGAGCATAACACGATGGCGACACAACCACAGTTCGGAAGTTTCATCGCCTTCAAGGCGCTAATCACACTCCCGATCTACAGGCTACGGTAAGCGAGTATGCTCGGTGCCGTCCTCGGCCACTATCGAGATGGTACGAGTCCGATAGTTCATGATAGCACCGTGACGATCCAACCAATCATCCCCAAGGATCAAATCCTCACCCTTAAGGTCTATAACAATGAGATTCGAGGGCCAATCTCGGCTCCCGATCCTCATTGGGCAATCCCTAACTTCCCGGTCCCCAATCATACGATCCCCGCTGGGTGTACTCACTACAAATGGCTCACACTCAAACAAGCAGTCAAAACCAATACGAATCACACAATCCGATGCAATAAAGGAATGGGTAGCACCCGAATCAAAAAGCACTGAAACTGGATGAGTAAGGATTTGAGTGGTACACAGCATGCCGGAATGTCTGCCTCCTCTGTGTGCCTCATCGTCTGATCGGGGTGGCAGACCCGAAGTCGAGGCTGCACGGCGATCCGGCTGACCCCGTCCCCTACCACGACTCGAACTCTGTGGAATATGAGTAACTGGAGTGCTGTGATCCCTCTGATCGGTAGTGGTAGCCGGAACTCTAACAGCCCTGGTGGCCCTCTCACAATGAGTCGCCGATGCCGATGCACGCAAGTGAAGCAAGTAAGCTGGAGGAAAAGGGCAATCCTTCATCAAATGCTCATATTGGTTGCGATTAAAACAAACCACCGCCACTAGAAACAACGGTGATCGAGCAGTTACCACGAGATCCCGGCTGGTGAAACGGTCTCTTCCAGTGTAGGGCGGCGTGCTCTCGAAAATCGGCCACTCTTTCCGGTGAGAAGGCCCAGCTATTTTGTTTCTTGGCCTCGGCCCGACTACGGTGCAGTGCGGCCATCTCGATCGCTAAGCGCGATCGATACTCCTTCAAAGTGGCACACATAAGCGGTGCCATACTGCACTTTGATATGCGGTTTCATACGCATATTAAAGTAACGAATTTTATCAACCTCCGTCCTCACACGATCTCTCACGAAACCCAACCAGTGCGATTGTAAGTAATGATGGCACGAGAAATAGGCACATCACGAGGTGTAGCGATGAAGAACTCCACAATTCTGCGCTCCTTAGCGGCGGTGGACAATATTGCTTCCATGCGGCCTTGAATTCCTCCCGGGTAGCTCGACGGTCTCAGGCGCAACGGCCTCCCACCATTCCCAGACTTCCTTATCCGGGAGAGTGCTGGGCAATATGTACCCTCATCCTCGGGACAAGCTACGACATCGAAGGTCTGGACAAGCGAAAGAGCGATTCTCCCAGTAGGGAGTCGGAAGATCCGGAGAAGCGAGGTGGATGCATCTTAGTCACCGTCTGAAGCCACTTACTAGCTTCCTCTTGGTGTCTAAGGCGGATTACAGCGTCCACCACAGGCTATACGAGTAAGTTGGGCTACTAAGCTGAAATACGGCGGTAGCCGCGTCGGCATTATTACCCAGCGGCCTTGAATGAGAGGCTAAGTCCGCGGAGGAGGGGGGAAAGTGAGCCCTCCTCATTATCGGCACCCGACCACGGCCTCGGCCGCGTCCCCTAGCTGGTCTACCACGACCTCTCAACATACTGAAGGAAAATAAGAAAAGAACTAGATCAGAAAGATTCACAATTCACGAAGTTGGTAACACAAGTCACAATTCCGAACAACGCAAGAAAACAAACTACAGAAATGTAAGAGTTCGAGGAGACTTACAGCCACGGGTCGCACGAAAAGACGGTAGCGTGATGATATTAGGCTCAACGACTGACTCTAACGTGGCAGCGAGACCCAAAATTCACCGGCTAGGTATTCAAAACCTAAGCTCTGATACCATAAATGTAACACCCCAATTCACAAATGGGACATTACACGCCGTAGAACCCTCGTGAGGTCTACCAGGCTAACACATGACACATAAACCACAATGTAATTCCAAACGATGCACTCAAAAGTAAGTAAGGCCGTGGCCCCGGCCAAAACAATTTTAATGGAGTACATAAACATAAGATAAATACCAATTCGTTGCCCACGCAAGGGACTTGAACCAAGTTTAAAAGTAGACAGTGTAATTCCAGTACTCGACAAATGCAATGACAAAACATAAAATTTCAGACTCGAGCCACATCATCAAGCCAGCCCATCCTTTACGTGCGTGTCCCGTGCCTGCTCCTCAGCTCTCCCGGTACCTGAAATGCATAAGACGCATTTCCCCCATTCAAGGGGTTAGCATTCGAATAGCTAGTGCAAGTACACAATTACACAACATTATATACATAATATGGTTTTTAGCACCATCACCTCAATCAGAAATCATTTGCCATAAATATTCCGGAATACTACATTGGCAATCAAATCAGTTCCAATCATCACGATATCACAAAATCACAACTGGTATCCCGTGGCCGTACCCCTTAGTATCGACCCCGGACATCCGTCGAACACTCCGGGTGGGATACCACTTCATGCCGTACCCCTTAGTATCGACCCCGGACATCCGTCGGACACTCGGGTGGAAGTTCAATCACACACGCACGAGTTCCCTTCGCGGCCGTACCCCTTAGTATCGACCCCGGACATCCCGTCGGACACTCGGGTGGAAGGAACACAACTCACGCACCCAAAATCACAATTCATCATTCATTTGAAAATCACAACATACATAACGAAATGTAATACATGTACTTGCCTTGAATGAAACGAAACGAAGGAAACGACGAAGGAATCGGTTTCAGTCCGAACAATCCTCCCAAATCCTTTCCTAACACAATAACGGTATACACAAGTCTCAATAATGCGGAAAGGTACGAATTAATCCTAATTCTACCCCCTTGGAACGATTTGTCGGAAAATACGAAGTCCAAGATGGTTATAATCTAACAATGGAGAAATTACTAGGTTAAATCCGATAAACTATACTGGAAACAAGGGATTTACGACTACACAATCGTAATCTAACAAGTCGTCGAAGCTAAATCGGATTAAAAGGAAGAATTATGCCAAAAATCCCGAAATCCCCAAAAACTAGGGTTCAACGATGAATACCTCGATTCGGATGGAGAATGATGATGATTAACCTTCCTTGGGACGCAATAATCAACCTTTAGAAGGTTTCTACGGATTGCACCGGACGAATCGCTCGAAATCGCTCAAAGAAGCTCACGTCGTAAGAAAGAAAGAAAAGGAGTGAAATAAGTCGACTGGGAAAAAGTCAGGAATTAAAAGACCTGACAGCGCGTTACGTACGTTAATGCCTATTGTTAACGTACGTTATGAAGGTTACGTACGTAACCTCTCTCAGGTTAACGTACGTAACGAACAATCTGGACACTTTTTGCGAAACCATAACGTACGTTACCAATAGGGTATAACGTACGTTATGATGCCGATATAACGTACGTAAAGGAGCATGCATAACGTACGTTATGCATGCGGCCAAAGATTGCTAAACACTTAGCTCAGCACAGTCGATACAACGACGAAACGCAACGCAAGGATAGAATCAAAAGTATAAACATGGGGTATCCATAACAACGAAGCTGAGTTTTGAAAGAAAATACACTACCAACATCCGGGGAATCCAAAATATGACGAAGAGGATGAAAGCACCCTAAACTTCTAAGAAATTACAAAACGACCCAAACGTCCGAAAATCGCGATACAACATCGGAATAACAATCCGAAAGTTTCAACACGACCAACTCAACCATACAAACTTATACAAATCAAGAAACAACGAAAACGAACAAGTTTTACGAGAATCGAATGTACATACGGCAAGATATAAATTAAGATGAAATTATGCAAAAACATCCTCGAAACTCATCCAGACGGAAAAACTCCAAGAACAAAATAGATTCAGAATTTCAAAACAGTGCTAAACGAGTTGTCCGAAACGAACATACACCAAAAATAGAAATTACCGAAAATAGAAAACACGGATATTACAACCTTCATGTCACGTGTGACCTGTGCAAGTGCCTGACCCTACGAGCCAAATACGGTATGTACTTTATGAGCCATGATTTAATTACTAGCATAATATTGATATCAGTATGGGTCTCCTTGTTGATCATGTTATTTCGAGGAATTATGACAGGATTTATCTGATTGATAATCCGAGGTAAATGCTGAATTGATTATATGATTGAAATTGTTCGACTTGACGCCGATATAATATTCGGTGCGACATTCGCGGTATCGATAACCGTTTCCTTGAATATGTGATTCCTTGTTTCTATTAACTTAACATGAATTTTAGTATCTTGAACTGCACTTATGGTTATCATTATGATTGATTCTTTCAGTATGGAAAGAAACCTGAGAGGTCGTGGCAGAGGGGGACGAGTCCGCGGAAGGGGCCGAATCCCGATACCTTGAGCCAACAGACGCGCGAATGCGGATCAGAGTTCCGCATACAGTGGTTCACCTTCTAGGGAACAATCGCACCACAGTGGGCGCGGGGATGCGCGTGTCGATCCTTACGTCGTGATGCAGGGCATGATGACACAGATGACCCAGATGGGTCAACTAATGGAAGCTATGCAGAGGTCCGCTGCGGCGGCAACGGGGCCTCATCCTCCTCTGTGATTGGCGGACCGTGAGTCGGATTATCGGCGACATCTCTCGCCGGCGACCACGACCTTTGAAGGCTCCTGCAGCACAGTGACGTGTGCATTGGATCGAGCATTTTGAGAAACTTTTTCGGATGGTGGGTGCCCGGAGGAGAACCGCGTCTCGGTAGCCGCGTATTATCTTAGCAAAGGCGCTCACACTGGTGGCTTTCGGTAAGGCCGGTGATGGTGTTTACACTTGGGAGGAATTTAAAAACCTCATGCTAGGCCGTTACTATCCGGGGCCACTCCGGGAGGCCAAACTGTCGGAACCTCACGAACCCAGGCCGTCTCGAAGACGATGATGTATTATCTGTTCTTTGAGAAATTCGAGCACTCCTTCCTTTCGCCACGACAATTATCCGAACAGAGGCCGATAAGATCAAATACTTTCTCAAGAGGCTTAAACCCCGAATGAGAATGCAGCTGTTAAATCACCACTGTACTACCTTACCAGTGTTCATCGAGAAAGCTCTGGAGTACGAACTCACCGCGAAGGAGATTTCCAAGAAACAACCACAATCCAACAACAAAAGATCCAGGAACCAGAACCAGACTGAGAGTAATCGGGGGACATTCAAGAAGCCCCAGTCATTGCCAAACCCTTCTGATCGACCACCCATGGCATCAAAGCCCGCCGGATCGCACTCTCGAACGGTTCCCTCATCCGTGGTGTGTCATAACTGTGGGGGCCAGGGGCATATCAACTTCAAATGCCCAAAGCCTGCCATCACATGCCATACTTGTGGTAAGAATGGTCACCGTGCTTGTTTTTGCAGGAGTGGGCCCGGACATGAACCAGTAACGTCTCATGCTCCAGTTCAGTCCTCTGTCCAGAACCGGACGCCTCCGTCCGCTTCCTATCAGACCACCGGGGCGAATAAGGGAATGGGCCGTGGGAATCAAAGTGGTACACCTGGTGCCGGAACTGCAAAACCTAGGGTTTTCGAGATGAAGAAAGCTGACGATCCCGAGGCCAGCATGATTTCAGGTATAGTCGAGATCCACTCCCAGCCTGTGTGTGTTCTTTTTGATACCGGTGCTTCACACTCCTTTATATCTTCTTCTTGTTTACGTCGTTTGTCTCTAAACCATGTTATCAATTGTGAGCCCTACGTGATTGGTCTACCTGATGGTAGAAGAATGATTGGAAATCGTGAAGTCCAGGACTGTCCGATTCGTTTGAACGACCGTGAGTGGTTGTCAAATCTGATTGTAGTCAATTTACCTAAGGATGATATAATCTTGGGTATCGATTGGATGGATCGTTATGATGCAATACTCAGTGTCCGCAAGCGGATGGTAACCGTCACTTCTGATGATGGTTTCGAGTGTATCTTTCGAGGGGATAATCCCAGTCGTTCTGGGAGAGTCATCAGCGCTATGAAAGCAGTGAAACTGCTTAATCAAGGGTGTATTGGTTATTGGTGCTACATGGCCAAAACAGCAGATTGACCAGTTGAATTGGCCGACATTCCGGTAGTCCGAGACTACCTAGATGTATTTTCAGACGAGTTGCCAGGCTTACCTCCTCATCGTGACGTGGAGTTTATTATTGAGTTAGAACCAGGGACATCCCCGTTTTCAAAAGCACCGTATCGTATGGCTCCGACTGAGATGCAAGAATTGAAGAACCAGCTTGAGGAGTTGACTGACAAGGGCTATATTCGACCTAGTGCGTCCCCTTGGGGAGCACCAGTGTTATTTGTACGGAAGAAAGATGGATCGCTGCGCTTATGTATTGATTACCGTGAGCTGAATAGGGTAACCATCAAGAACAAGTATCCTTTGCCTCGTATTGATGATTTATTGGACCATCTTCAGGGATCTGCCGTGTTTTCTAAGATCGACTTGAGATCTGGTTATCATCAGTTGAGGATTCGAGAGTCTGACATTTCGAAGACAGCATTCCGTACTCGCTATGGGCATTATGAGTTTGTGGTGATGCCATTTGGACTAACTAATGCACCGGCGGTATTCATGGAATTGATGAATCGAGTTTTTATTAACTATCTGGATCGCTTTGTAGTCGTTTTTATTGATGACATTCTTATTTACTCTCGTGACCATGAAGAGCACGAGTGTCACCTCCACCAAGTTCTCGATACATTGAGGCGGGAACAGCTTTATGGGAAATTTTCTAAGTGTGAATTCTGGATGCCTGAGGTTGTCTTTCTCGGGCATGTGATATCAGCCGAAGGGGTGAGAGTGGACCCACAAAAGACGGAAGCCATTCGAGATTGGCTACCACCGAAGAACGTGAAGGAAGTTCGTAGTTTCCTCGTCTGTGAGTTACTCAAGCGGTTCGTAGAAGGATTTTCTAAAATTGCGCAACCGATGACTAACTTACTGCAGAAGGACAAGAAGTATTTGTGGTCAGAAGCATGTCAGCAAAGTCTTGATGAGCTCAAGAGTCGATTGATTTCGGCACTTGTTTTGATCTTACCAAAAGGAACGGAAGGATTTGTGGTGTATAGTGACGCGTCGAGACAGGGTCTGGGATGTGTACTAATGCAGGAAGGGAAAGTGATTGCCTATGCATCTAGATAATTGCGACCCTATGAAGTTAACTATCCGACCCATGACTTGGAGTTAGCAGCCGTGGTGTTTGCTTTGAAAATCTGGCGTCACTATCTTTATGGAGTTACCTACCATATCTTTACAGACCACAAGAGCCTAAAGTACATTTTTACTCAGAAGGAGTTGAACATGAGACAGAGAAGATGGCTAGAATTAATCAAGGACTATAATCTCGAGATCCTTTATCATCCGGGTAAAGCAAATGTGGTTGCCGATGCTTTGAGCCGAAAGACAGTGCAGGAGCAGATGCTGAGCCGTTTGACAGCACAGAGAGAGTTGCAGTTGGTCCTTATGAGGCCAGAAATGGAAGTTTGGTTACAGCATGTTCAGGGACAACTTTGCACCCTTGAGATTTCTTCGTCTCTTGATGATATGATCAAATCGAAGCAAATTATGGACCCGTTCTTATCTCGAGTTCGGGATGAGGTAACCCAAGGGAAAGCCTGGATTCGTGATCCACGAGGATGGATTGATACGCTTTAGAAATCGAATTTGTGTATCCGCTGACGAAAAATTGAGGAACTCTATCATGAGAGAAGCCCATGCTACCCCGTACTCTATTCACCTGGGCTCTAGCAAGATGTATAAGGATTTGAAGCAGAATTATTGGTGGGGGAATATGAAGCGTGAGGTAGCCGAATTCGTTTCGAGATGTTTAACCTGTCAGTAGGTCAAGATTGAGCACCAGCGACCCGCAGGAATGCTGAAACCGCTTCCGATTCCCGAGTGGAAATGGGAGGACATATCCATAGATTTTATCACTAGCTTGCCGACGAGTCGTAGAGGAATGAATACGATTTGGGTGATTGTGGACCGTCTGACCAAATCAGCCCACTTCTTAGAGATTAAGGACACGTGGGGTCCGGAGAGATTGGCCGAGCTGTTTATTAAGGAAATCGTGAGATTGCATGGTACCCCCAAGAGTATTGTATCAGACCGTGACGGGCGATTTGTGTCGCACTTCTGGAAGGCAGTTCATCGTGCGATGGGCACGCAGTTGAATTTCAGTACGGCTTTTCATCCACAGACCGATGGTCGATCAGAGAACCATCCAGACTCTAGAGGATATGTTGAGAGCATGTGCTCTTGATTGGAAGGACGATTGGGAAGCCCAGCTGCCTTTGGTGGAATTCACTTATAATAATAGTTGGCACGCTTCGATTCAGATGGCACCGTATGAGGCATTGTATGGCCGTCGCTGTAGGTCCCCTTGGTGTTGGGACGAACTCTCAAAATCTCTGGGTACGGAACCCGATATGTTACTAGCAGCCCGTGAGAAGATCACCCTGATTAGGAGCCGGTTGTTAACAGCTCAAAGTCGACAGAAGTCTTATGCTGACCACCGTCGACGTCCGCTTGAGTTCGAGGTTGGTGACCATGTGTTAATGAAGGTGTCTCCTACCCGAGGAGTTTTTCGTTTTGGGAAGCGAGGCAAGCTGAGTCTGAGGTATATCGGGCCGTTTGAGGTGTTGGAACGAGTAGGCGATTTAGCTTATCGCCTGGCTTTACCACCAGCCCTGAGTCGGATCCATAACGTGTTCCATGTCTCCCAGTTAAGGAAATACATTGCTCATCCGAGTCATGTACTTCAGTTCGATGAGATCGATTTAGCGGAGGATCATTCGTATGAGGAGCGCCCCGTACGGATACTTGAGAGAAGGATCAAACAATTGCGGAATAAGACGATTCCCCTACTGAAGGTTCAGTGGTCACGACACGGGGTCGAGGAGGCCACATGGGAGACGGAGAGCAGCATTCAAGAGAGGTATCCTGAATTGTTTACCCCTTAGTTTCGAGGACGAAACCCCTTTTTAAGGGGGGGAGTATGTAATATCCGACGGAAATCCTTACTTACTGTTGTACTATTCGGATAATTTAATACTGTTGTAGTCTTGTTGCATTTGTGAAATGAATATTGATGTTAGAATATATCATAATAGACTTAATAAAAAAATGATCACTCGCACTATGTTTGAATTTTCAGCGTTGTATAGATAAGTGCATATTGAACTATTAAAATCTGAGCCTAACGTACGTTAATCATTAGACATAGCGTACGCTATTTTGAGGCCTTTACGTACGTAAAGGGGTACTTGTTACGTACGTAACCAGTGCAATCGTATCCGATCTCAACTTTCGGCGTGTGGGGCCGGATGGGATTCGAATGTCTGATCTTTTGGAGGCAACCTAGTTGACCTACATTACGTACGTAATGCTTCTAGAGGTAACGTACGTAATGAAGTTCGTATTTCAGTCCAGTAGCCTCTGGACTTAGCTTACGTACGTAACACTTTTTGTGTAGCTTACGTAAAGATGTTAACGTACGTTATCCTCTTGTGATAACGTACGTAACGAATCTTTATTATAAAAAGACAACTTGTGTCTTTCATTTTGCACGTCCAAACTCCGATTTTCACCCATATAATCACCCCCCATTCATCCCTAGATCAAATTTACCTTCTTCCAACTTGTGTTGGAGCTTTACATTTTGATTTTGGAGCTTGTTGATTGGAAGTTGGAGACATTCTTGAAGCTTATATTGTGTTCTTGTGGTTTGGTGTATTGTTCTTCATTTCTGGAGGTATGTTCCACGATTTAACCCTATAATCTCGTAATTATAATGATAGTGATTAAGTATATTTCACCTAGTGATGAATTAATCAAAATAAACATGTTATAGTTAAGCTTTCAACAAACTTAATGATGAACATGATGATTAGGGGATTTGTAATGATGTGTTCTTGGTGTTTTAAAATGGTAAGGATCATGTTTAGTTTAACCACACTCTCCTTGCTAGACTAATAACACCATTGGTATAATAATCCTTGTTTCATTGTAATGAGAATGACTTGTTGGAATAATTACCACAAATATTTTAAGAAACCCTTGTTGATCATTAGAAGAATGAAATGATCTTCTTGAACCTAGGCTAAGTGAATTCAGAGGTATGATGTTTGAATCTCCAAGTTAGTTGGAAGAGTATAAGGGTGGTGCTAAACTTGAGATAGTCTTCATAACCATGATATGGATTTACAACTAATTAACTCAACATAAGTAATTGTGTGTAGTGCATATTTTACTTTTAATCATTTGAGATGTTCTTGATAAGATTAAAGGATAGGAGATTATTTTTTAACACATTATGGAATGATCCTTAATCCAACAAACATTTGGTATCATCTTGTAATCAATTGTAAGAATTGAATGGTATGAATAAGGTTCTTGAAGTAACACTTCAAAAGTTGAACTACTCAATCGGGAATTAAGATGTTATCTCGTTAAAATTCGGTATAGATGATCATATAAATGTATTAATGAGCAAAATATACTTCATTCAAGGTTGATTGTTCGAGTACACAATATTAGTCGAGTACCGTCCGTTCGTTCCGACAAGAAGAGGACTATTCTCGTCTTCGTATTGAGGCAAGTTATCTTGCTTGGTTATAATGATGATTAGATTCTTGTGATGATTATATATTTCATATGTATGAATTGTTCATGTAATGTTTGTCGTGATTTGACATTGTCCTTGACGTTATTCCGTTTTCTTCATGGGGTTGCATTCCCAAGTACGTCGCTTTGAATCATTGATCTCGTTGGTCTTATTTTCACTTCGGTGAGTTTTTCTTGATCCTTAATCGGATATGTGATTTATTGAATTCGTTGTCATGTTGTATCGTGACATATCCAGAATCATATCTGCGTTCCGATTGGTCATTGTGTAGGATTTTTAGCCAGGCACATATATAGTCATGCATGGATATTATTCCGCATTGGACTGTGCACACGAGACGTAGTTTCGTGAGGCTAATTAGGTACATTGTCCCATGTATATTCTGGATTCCGTATACGGGGCGGACATGTACACGAACACATTTCCGGATCGGGCATACTGTGATGTCCATCTTGAGCCATATTATTAATCGTCCATAGTATTGGATGTGTTCGACGTTTTGTGACTGATTGTTTCATACGCCCGAGGGGTATGATTAATAGTCAGAATGATTTCCTTGAGATCTATATATATGTGAATTGTATATTGTCGGAAGAATTAATTATCATGTATATCTGACCCTGTGTTTTGGGCGAAATACTTGTATTGTATTTTAGGTCGAGGCAAAGGCAAGGCACGGGAAGAGCATGTTGACGGCGAAGGGTTCGAAGGATACTAGTTCGAGGGGCCCACATCATTTGTTGTCCGGTTATGTTAAACCGTGTTATGTTATTTTATTTTCTACTTTATTTAAATTACTATATGGTTGTATTGACATTTAAAGTATTTTCCATCTCCATATGGTTTATACTTATTTTTGGATCCTGTGTATTATAAGGCCGTTGGCCATATTTTTGATAAACTCCTAATCGGAGTAATGACTATTCATTGTGATTCGGTATCACAAATAATATTTATTTAATCTGTTTTGGTTATCGCTTAGTGGGTCCCAGTGTGGGATCCACGGCACTGTAATAGCCGCCTTTTGGGGTGTTACACGTTTGAGGAAAAAATTTCGGTGCCCTTTTATATATATTAGAATTTTTTCCCCCAAGTTTAACAACTCTTTTGGTAGTTAAATTGTCGAATTTGACCTTTATTCGAGTGCATTCGAGTCAAATTATACAATTACGAGTAAGATCGATTCAGTTCTCTCTCTCTTACCTCGAATAGCAAGGATGGTTTCAACTGCAGAGAAATAAAATATGACATTTAACTAATAATGAAATTTTATCTCTTGCATCGCTTAATTTCAACTAATATTTTTACTTGAAATATTAGAAAATATCTAAATAATAATTAATATGTGTAAATATTATAAATTATGGTTTCGTTGAATCTAATTTAGGGTTTGCCAATTTATTTGACATATGAGTTTTTGAAAAAATTAACTATTCATTTTAATGGCAAGTGGTATGATTTCGACTATCGCGGTGGAGAAGAATGGATATTGCATGTACCAGTTGTTGGAATGAGCCATACAGTATTAGTAAACAACAGTAGTATTGTTGAAGCTGATAGAACAAAATATGTTTGTTTTCTATTTTCAATTGATTGTGAAGTGAAAAAAGAAGAAAAATAAAGATAAGAAATGATTTTGATGTAGATTACTTGTTGCAGTTCAATGTGGACCCTGTGATTTTTGTGAGCCTTCAGACTGCAACTATCAATTATAATAACACCCAATTTAGCATTATCCCATTTTTCAAATCATCAGATAACAGAACCCGTAGTTCCAGATCTCATACGGTTATGTTGGTACCGCCACTAGAATGGGGGTTGAATAGTGTGGAGTAGAGTTTTGAACTCTTTTCGTGCGGAAGCAAATATTAGAAGTAAAGACAAAGTAAATAAATAAAAAGGCACAAGAAGTTGTTCGAGATGTTCGGCTATCCAAAAGCCTACGTCCTTACCTAGTGTTATCGACTATGACTTTTCTCAAAACTTGAATGCACTTTATAGTTTAGTGCCAACTCTTTACAATAGCACGTTCAAGAATAGTTCTGAACTTCAATTTCTTGATTTTCGGGCTCAAGAACAACCACAACTATAATCACTCATGTTTTTCGGGGTACAAGACAATCTCACAAAGTTACAATGATTATTGTGAGTACAATTACTTGACTTACCGAATAATCACTCAGAGTGATACAAGAATATATATAGAAGATTGTTAGAACAATTCTTCTTGTATGAGTTGCAAGAAGTATTATCTCTCAAAGTATATGCTATAATGAAGCTCAAATGAATAAGATAATTACTTGATATATTCAGAGAATTCTTGTGTTCTTCAACACTTCCAAATACCTCTAGTTATAGCATTTATGAGCCTCTTTCCCGTTGGTATAGTAGTCCTCTTTAACGTATGTTAAGTATCATGAGTTACGTACGTTAAGGCCATAGCGTAAATTACTTCATTAGTGTAACGTCCGCAACACTTAGTCCAGTTCTAGGCAGTAGCTTATGGCTCTTCCCGTGTGTACGCTAATCCTGTTGATTACGTGTGTTATCTTTATCTTCGGATAGCCGTTAGATATGCTGAACCCTGGATGACATCAACGGTCCAATTTTGAATTCAGCTTCAAACACTTAGCGGCCGCTATCAAGTATCTGTAGCGTACGTTATTTTGTAGATGACCGTTCAATATGTTGACCTTCTGGAAACTGCACAACGGTTCATTTTCAAACGTAGCATATGTTATGCATAGTCCTTTGTATATGTTATGTATGTCTTGTAACGTAGGTTGTCCTGCTATGTAACCATGTATAATATTGACACTTTCCACAAATACATATGGGTGATTATTACGTACGTTATGCTATATAGCTAGCATACGCTATCTTTTTTAGAATTTAACTTAAGTTAAGATATTTAAATAGATTGCAAGTCTAATATTTGTTTAATGATTATTTTGTCGATATGTCCCGTGTCGAGTTGTAAGCGAATAGTGTTAAAGGATTCCTCGGGTAAGGGTTTTGTAAAAATATCTGCGAGTTGATCCTTGGTACCGACAAAGATTAAAAATATATCTTTCTTTTGAACATGATCACATACGAAATGATGTCCGATATCTATATGCTTGGTTCTGCTGTGCAAAACAGTGTTCTTACTAAGATTTATTGCGCTAGTGTTATCATACAAAATATGAGTATTTTCAATATAAATATCATAATTACAGAGTGATTTTTTTATCCATAATACTTGCGCACATGCGCTACCTGCATCCACGTACTCAGCTTCGGCTGTAGACATTGCTACACTAGTCTGCTTTTTACTTCCTCAAGAAATTAAGCATGAACCAATAAAATGACATATGTCGCTAGTACTTTTCTTGTCAATCTTACAGCCACCAAAATCGGCGTCATTATATGTAATTAAATTAAAATCAAGACATGATGGATACCATCTTCCTAGACCAATAGATCCATTTAAATAACAATAAATTCGTTTACAAGCAGTTAAATGAGATTTCTCTTGATTTTATTGAAATATGGCACATAAGCATGTAGCAAAAATTATATCTGGTCTAGATGCAGTTAAATAAAGCAGAGATCCGATCATACCTCAAAATAAATTTTGATCGACTGATTTCCCATTTCGGCTTTGTCTGGTTTTAATGTAGAAGAGATTGGAGTTGGGATAAATTTGCTACTTTCCATCTTCATAATCAAGACCTTTTTCTTGATTGTAACTTTGGGCAACTAAACGAGATTTATTTCTCACTGGTATCCGTCTTTATCGCGCTTGATTTTATGCACCCATTTGATTCGATAATAATTTTATCTTCCGATGCGGGGACCAAATTCCATACTTTGTTTTTCTCGAATTGTGCAAGTTCTTCTTGCATTGCCATTACCCAACTTTTGTCATCTAGAGCTTCAGACACATTTTTGGGTTCAATTTCGGATACGAAGGCAAAATGATTTTTATAGTCGGGAGTTCTTCTTCGTGTTTGAATACCATCATCGATGTTTCCAATAACAAGATCTTTTGGATGATTTTTATTATGCTTTCAATCTTTAGGCAAATCATCAATTATTTCTTTTTGAGTCTCAGAAATCTTCTTCATTTCGTTTGAGAGATGAAAGCCCGGAAGTGTACCTGGATCATCAATTATTTCTTCAAACAGTTTTACATCGGTTGTGCTTAGAACCAATGTAAAATGTGAACATTTTTACATCGGTTGTGCTTAGAACCAATGTAAAATGTGCACTTTTTTATATCGGTTGTGCTTAGAACCGATGTAAATCATTTTTTTTCAATTATTTTTTTATATACCGGCCTGTAATATCAAAATCCTGTTAAAAGCAAAACAGCTGAAATCCTGTTAAAACAGAACATTCCTAAACAGATGAGAACTGATCCTGTTAAAACAAAACAATCTTAAACAGCTGAAATCCTGTTAAAACAAAACATTCCTATAAAACCTAATGCTTACATAAGAGAAACAAACCAATCAGCTGCGAGAAAAAAAAAACTAAATATGAGAGGGAGGGAGAGAGAGAGACAGAGAGAGAACAAATAAAAAAATAAGCCACAAATTTTCGACAGAGTTACAACTGATGAGAACTAAGGCCAAGGCAAGAAACTTTCCGAGAGCAAACAAAGAACAAATACTCCAAACTACGCTTGACACCCTTCCACGGCCTTGCCCAAAGCCTGAGCCACATCTGCCTCTACCATACCCATCACCTTCTATTAAATCATAAACGCACATCAATTAAGAAAAAAAAACGAGATACATTTACATTACAAATATACCTCTTAAAGAATGTTTCAAGTTAAAAATTACACCCACTAAAGGATAATGTAAAAGAAATACAATCCTCAAAAGGGATATTTTGTAATACATTTGTTGGAACATTTTATTCCACGCATTCATTTTAGAGGTTTTGATGATAAGTTGCTAAACAGAGAAAAACAACAATGAATCAAGAAGAAGTTGAACATGCACGAGCTGGATAGAAGAACATTGAATTGAAGCAAAAATACATATAGCGTACGCCATACAACATGGACAACGTACGCTATGGTGCAAGACCAACATACGCAATGATATGCGATTAACGTCGCAACACATACGTGTTTGTAACACCCCAATCCACTTAGGTATATTACACGCCGTAGACCCTTTCCTCAAGGATCTACCAGACTGGTAACTAAAATCAAACATCTCAACATCACCTTTAAGGCTAAAAAGAGTCGGTAGACCGATTTGGTCTTTCAATTAATACATACAACTCAATCTCAATACATGCCCATGCAGGTCAAAATACAACACACTCCCATCCAACGGGGAAAAATACTACAATGAAATAAAGTACAACTAAACTAATACGACATCGCATGGGTCCTCATGTGATTAGTATCGATCATCTTTCATCATCCTTCATGCCAACCCTGTGTAATGCTCCCCAAAACCTGAATGCAATACAGACATCCACCCCCCCGATTACTCGGAGGTTAGCAAAATTCCACTATTTTGCTAGTGCAAGTACAAAGTGCAAAATACGAGTCATACAAATCATATTCCAAGATTAATAATAACCAAGAATCCTCAAAGATTCAAACATAATGGAAATATGTCCCGAGGCAAGAGTTTGAGTAAAACTTTCCAAATTCGAAAGGTCACAAAATACGAGAACAGTTTGAAAAATGGTTTAAAATACCCTCGGGAGTTTTAATGGGAAACAATTTAGGATTATCGAATCCTTCTCTTTCCAAACCAACAGGGGTCACAGCCCAAAGATCGGTTTTTTCAAATAAAAACCAACAATAATTCACCGGGTTCAAAGCCCACATCATGTGTCCTCGACGAACATAAGGTCAACAAAATATAACTATCCAAGATACGAAATCTCGGTAACACATCCAAGGTGCTCGACCTGCTAAAACGCATCCAAAATCATATATATACCACCGTGAACACATGCCACATCATCTCATGGTTGGATCAATCACTTGTTGTCTCCTGACCACATGATCACAAGTCATGTGTAACCGTAGGTTTTCTTATACCACCGTGATCACTTGCCACGTCATCTCATGGTTGGATCAATCACTTGTTGTCTCCTGACCACATGATCGCAAGTCATGTGTCACCGTAGGTATCCTTAGGCTCTCACGGTTGGATCAATCACTTGTTGCATCCTGACCACATGATCACAATCCATGTGTCACCGTAGACCCCACCCATATCCACACATTCACATATATAACACAGTACGCCAAGGATATCCAAACAATTCACTAAAAGGCAACAAACACATAACACGACACAATCGTCGAGTCACAACGCACCGAATGGGATAATATATGTATATTTTGTATATTATCAAATCACAACACCAACATCGTACATATCCATGGGATCCACTTAATCATTTACGAACACAACATTCACAAAATACACACGGTTTTGAAAAATAGCCTTTAACGAGGCTAAACCGAATATTTTGAAAGTCCATTTCAAACAACCAAACAAACACACCAAAACGATCACCGACCATCGTATCCGCAAAACAAGAAATGTATGGACAAGGTACTTGTCTCGAATAATCACAAACATGGAGAATCGACTGAAGTAGGATGGCACGAACCGACTATGAACCCGCCGACTCCGCTGGACGCCAACCCGTGACAAAACTTCGAACGACAATAACAACAATGAAAATGAATTCCACAGCACGACCCAAAGCCGCTGAATTAAAGGAACAAACGACGAAAGTGCAAGGGTTTCCAAAATGGCCAAGAACACGAATCGACTCGACAAAAGATGAAAACAAAATTCCAAACTGAAATATAGATATACAATCCATAGGATATGTTTAACAACATCATTTTAACAACAATCGGTTTTTCAAAATTGGATGGAAAACAAAATCAAGAACAAATCTCCCAAAAAGTTAACTCTAGGAAAGCAAGAAAAATACCTCGATCCAACGATGAGGTGTGTAAATTATTAAGACTGACCTCTAAAGCTTCCATTTTGTTTCTACTAAATCATTCCTTCCAAAGAAAATATTTTTCTATATAAATTTTTATGAATTGAAATTAAATTTTTATATGAGGCATGTAAAACCTAAACCTCTCGTTTTTTAAATGGAGATCGCCGTGCAAATCATTCCTGTCTCAGACTCGTCGTGCAAGATCACCTTCAAACGGAGATCGAAGTACTCATCCCTATTCGTGTCCTGGGTGTGGTCCGGATAAGGAAGTCCATGATACAACACATCCTCTCTGTCTGCCTCTCCCGCTCAGATGTCTGTGCACCATCTACTGGTGGGGTACTCTGTCGGCGTCACTTCGACACTTTGTGTGCCGACTCATGTGTAATTATTTTCCCAACAACCTTCTTCAACCTATCCATAACTTTCTTTCTCGGCTTTGGGTAGGCTCATCCTCCCTGTTCTTCACAGCTATTCGTATAGGCTTTATGAACTTAACATCGTATGGCGAGCAATTCTCAAAACTCAGGTAGTAGTACTCATCCTCATCCTCCTCCAGATGCACTAAAGAGGGAAGTACTTTGTGCTGCAAAACAAGTCAGTAAAGCATACCATTAGAGTAAAATCACATAACGTTGAAGAAATGAGTGAAGTCACAAGAAAATACTTTTATAAAATTACGTACCTTCTCGTCGAAGAAATGAGTGAAATCACATAACATCTTCCTTGCAGTCCACATCAAACATCGGGGAACTTGGGCCAGTTAACTCGAATTCCACGTAATTCACCCAATGAAGGAATCATCTTGTACGACCATATCTGTAAAGCCAAAAGCAAACCATAGAAGTGATAGTCCTAATATTCCTGTCTCTCCTTCATGGCCACATTGTCTATGCAGTAAGACAAAACCCCAAAGCCATAAGAACCCCAAGGAAACACATCCCATTGTTCGAAATCCTCAACTAATGCCCATGCCCATGTCTCGACCATCATGTTGTCATGGTATAGGATACAGTAGTAGTATATCAGCAAATTAGCTACCTTCACATAATCTCTTATGTCTCTACCAAAATCTCGATCATTGAACTTTTTTCGCAGAACACTAACCTTAATATTATTACCATAGAGTATTCTGTGGAAAATACTGTCAGACCGAAGGAGATGGTTGTCTTGTGGATGGAAAGTAGAGTTTCCAAAGTGCAGTCCAGTGACCATGGCAAAGTCATGGGCCGTAAAACAAATGGTCCTCCCGCAAACCTGGAACCACGACCCATCTGGAGGGATTTGATCACCATCCAACTGACGGGCAATCAAGTGATGTAGCGCAGTATTTGTACTCCCATTTCTCCTAACTTTAATAAACTCCCAAGGACCCCCTCGATCAAGCTCTTGGTGGCTCGATCACCAACTGCAGAATTGTGGCCAATACTTCTTAGTGTCTCAATTATCTCTTTAAATACCACATCGCGTATGCAAAGACTGACTTGTCGTGTAACAAAGTGTAATGTAGTCCATATGCAACCAGTCTACAGTATAGAGATAAAAATCATAAGACCATGATATAATGCCTAAGGAAATGAACAAAAAAAGGCCATTGTCTTGCACACGATCGATGCCCAATCGTGTGAAGACCATCGTGTGCAAGGCAGATGCCTTTGGTATTCTTGCCCACGACGGCTAACACGATCGATGCCCGTCGTGTGTAGACCATCGTGTGCAAGGTAGATGCCTTTGGTCTTCTTGCCCACGACGGCTTACACGATCGATGCTCGTCGTGTGTTAACCATCGTGCCCACGAAAGACCATCGTGCACACGATGGTTTCATCATCTTCGGTACCATCGTGAGATGATGAACAACCATCGTGGGCGCGACCATGTGTGACTAAATTGCACTAATCGGCGGCTCATTGACGAAAGCTTCTTCAGATTGTGTGTCACTATCGTGTGAGGAACTTCTGTCGTATTCGGATTTTCGGTCGTAGTGAGTCGATATTTTCTCGCCGACGATAGGTTTGGTTGGGACAATCGGGTTTTGCGGCAGACAGAGAATTTTTTTGGACGAGAGAGAGGTTGTGGGGCCGATTTTTGTTTTATTGCTTTTCTATTATTTATTTTTTTATCTTTTAATAGTAGACTTAAGAGTAATAATATCTTTTAACACATTTTGTTATCAAAAACTTATACTCTTATGAATAAGGATATATAACTTGTTACTTTTATGGTTTGGTACTAAAAAAAATAGGGCCCTTTATAATATGGTACCGAGTATTTATTCATATGTGTCGAGATATTTGATTAAAATAAATTTTACAATGGTTACGAAAACCACAAATTCATTCTATTGCATCAGTCAATAACGAAGATTACTCATTCATCATATGAAATTACTTGAATAAGATAAACGATATATTCTCATAGGTGCATAAATAAGATATATCATAAAATTTAATATTCAAATACTTGGAGTGATTGTGCACTACTTAATTTTGGATGAACTTTATTTAATGCAATAAACGCAAGTAGATACTTCTTGTTACTATACATTAGTTAATTAAATTAAAACTTACAAATTTGAGCAACATAAGTTTGTGTACTCTTAGTATAGATTATCTTTTTACAAAAATTTCAGTTACTTTGTATTTGCATAAAGGTAAAATATTGCAAACATAAGGGCTACATTATTTGAATGAATTATTAGAATATATAATTTTAAATAATTGTTAACAATGTAAAATAATCCTACTATGTTCAAGAATGAAAGTATAGTATCCACCGATTTGTACTTGAATAGTCAAATAGTATTTCACATGTATCCAACTTTTTGTTTGAAATAAACTCTAAAATGGCCACCAGAATCGTATAATCTTTCCAACCTTATCAATCAGTTATAAAGATGAATCTTTTATCGTATAAAAGTAATCGAATAAGTTAAAGGACTTCGTTTCCATATGCGCATGAATAACGATACTTGTAAATTGAACACTAATATAAATCTACTTGAAAATGGTCAAGCATATGAAGTACTTTGGCGAACAAACATAGTACATAGTGTATATATGTAAATACACAGGTGCACTCTCATACCAAAAAATAAAAGGAAAGTAATCAAAACATTTGAATATCATAAACTTTAGATTCAACCACATATATCTGGATCCATATATGCAACAATTTTGTTATATTGAAGTACAAATCCCTTGATTCGGTCATGCTAGATTTTCGTTACTTTAATATACACATTTGAATACCTTTTAATAAATAAAAAACTGACATGTGTTTCAGTAAAGAAAAATGGAAGGAACCCTAAATTTACAATCCCGTAGCCGCCATGCCAGTCCGAGAACCCGCGCTACATCAGACCAGCACAGCAGAAACCTATGTAATATCTACATTTTTCCTTTTTTTGACATTTTTCATTTTGGTGTATTTTTTATTTTCAGTGACTCACTTGTAACCGTATTGATATTTTGAGAATATTTAATACTGGACTTTTTGTCATCCGAGCTCGTTTCGAACTTGTTGTACTCAATCCCGCGTTTATCGTCATTTCCGTCGCTATTTGATTCGATTCTCGTAATTGTTATTCAGAACCGCTGTTTAGGGGTTTCCGTAAATCCATCTTATGTTATTATGCATGTTGTGAGCTCTTGTTTGGTGTTTCGACTGTGTATCGTGTATTTCGGATGTTTTGGGCTGTTTTGTAATTTCCCAAAGTTATTGGGTAATTACTATTGTTGTCGTTTTCCGAACCTATGGGTAGTCAGAATCATGTTTTCTTTTAGTGCTTTAGTTCTGGCTCGAACTTGTCGTACGTGTGTCTTCTTCAGTCCGTTGTTTGGTGTCGGGTGCGTGTTGTTTTCATCCGGGGAAGAATTCGCCGTTTTCCATCTTTGAGTATTGTTTGTACTACTGTCTGCACTCGTTAGCGCACGCTAATTTTGTTGTGTAGCGTACGCTAAATTCTTTGAGTACAACAGTGGCAGTAGGTTGTTTCTGGTCTCTGGACGAGCAGTTTAGCGCACGCTAAGTCTGTAGATTTAACGCACGCTAGGTGTGTGGCAGCGTGCGCTAATTCGGTATTCTAGTTAAGGCAGAATGTTTCTGGACCCTGGATGACGAACAGGTAGCGCACGCTATAGGTCGTTAGCGCACGCTAACAGGGGGCTTATAGTGCACGCTAATTATCGGGTAGCACACGCTAACTGGTCAGAACCGAAGATTCTGGACCAGGGTTGGCTAGTTAGCGCTAACCATAGGCCGTTAGCGCATGATAACCATAAGCTGTTAGCGCATGCTAAACCGTCTGGTTATATATACCCGAGAGTTGACCTCAGACGCATCTATTTCTTACTTTTTTTCCTCCTCTGCGGTTGTGGGTGATCTAGGCGATTCGAAGTCTTGTAACTTCATGTTATCATCTTTCTTGAGTTCCTAGTGTAGATTAACAACATCTACTTGTGTTCTTCGTCTTTGGTCCAAGGTAATCTCTTAGAACCCTATTTTCGGGGAATTTGGGGGTTTTTGATTTAATGTCCGATTTGTTCCGTGTTGTTGATTAATCCATGATGTATGTGATTAATCTTAGTGGTATTCATGTTTCCCCTACGAGTTCATAGTAAATTTCGTGGTAATCGTGAAATCGAGAAGGTTCGGGTGCGACCCATCCTCGTTTTTGTTTTTGTACGAATTTACATGAATCGTAGGTGGTTTTCGAGTGTATTTCGTTTTCGTACTCGTGTAGAATTGGTTGTAATTGTATTTTTCGAATCGTTTGGTTCGGCGTCGTCGGTTCCTAGCAAGCGTAGTTGATTTCCCGTTCATTTCATCGTCAACTTCTCAAGGCAAGTATTCTTGTGAAACTCTTATGCTTAACATGGAATGCTAATGTATAGGTGTGTGATTTGCTCACTCTGGGAGGGTCCGACGGGGCCTCGAAGGAAGCTGTGATTTCGCTCCTGATTTACGAGCTTGTTTGGATAGCCAGTCCGGGAGGGTCCATAGAGGCCTCGGATGGGACCAGTGGTTTAGCCCCGGTCCTAGGCGAGTCATATGCGTGATTTTTTTAACTATGGCCAGTCCGGGAGGGTCCACAAAGGCCTCGGATGGGACCAGGGTTTAGCCCTGGTCCTAGGCGATTTTCAACTGTGATTATTGACTATTTGTTTACCGGGAAAAGACGTCTTGATTTTTATCTTTGAACAACTGGATGCATGCACTATGAGATGTGTAAGCGAATGGTTTGCCTTGAACACTTGTACTAGCGTAACTGCTAACCCCTCTGGGGACCTATCTTTGGGGAAATTCATGTTATGAATTTCAGGTTGCGTTCAGCCGGTCGATCGAGTACTGGAGCAATACGAGGATGCTGGCCAAGGTTGTTGACGTGTGCAAATGAGTTCTTTTATTTTGGTTGTCCATTTTAAACGTTTGTTTTCAAAACTTGTAAACTGATAATTAGTACTCGCGAGTACTTAGGCGTTTTGATTTAGAAGATGAATTGGATTGTCATCAAACTTCGACTAATAAGGAGAACACTTATGTGGCAAAAATTTTATTAATGGTGCCGCGCATAATCTTTCCTAAATCCATAATGGGAGAGATTGACCCTATTACTTTTGATTCTGTTGAGGCTGATACCATGAGTTCTAATGAGGTTGTTCGTGATAAGTCTTTATTATTTACCCATTCGAACTCTGCTTATTTTTTCATGCCTTATCATTATTATATTCTTCCATCATTTTTTGGTTGTCTTCATAATTATTCTTACTCATTATTTGTGGCAACCGGGCATGAGCCAAAGCCTCCCCTATGGAATAAGAGGCTTATAGATTGCAAGAAGGGGGCATTTGACAATCTTCCTAGAAAAAAGCCACGTTAGACTCTTTTTGCCACGTCGTGCTCAAGACGTAAAATAGAGCGCTTGATGGGAGGCAACCCATCATTTTTACTTGCTTTCTAGTTAGTTGTTTTTATTTGATTTTTTGTTATTAATTTTTTTTTCTTTGTTTTTGTTTGTTCGTTTGGATTCTTGTATTCTTGTTGGCCCTTATTTCTCTAATATTTTTATATAACCCCAATGAGTTATTATTCTTCATATTCTAGTCTTTCTTGATTTAATGTCTATTGTTATCTCATGACTAGAGACTAAGTTTGGGGGTCCCTCGTGATGTTGAGCATTATTTGAAGTATGGATTGACAGTCGATTCCACTCAGACATGTGCTGGCTTTCAAGAAGACATTTGGAATAAGTTTCACTTTTCCTTATCTCTTTTATTTTCACATGAGTTGTATTATTGATGATGTTAGGTGTAGTGGAATAAATGGAAGCATGCGATAACTTTCTGAATTTTTCTTTGGTATAAATTGCAATTGCTTTATTGTCCTTGCATGATGTTGATGGTTTTGTTCAAAATCGTGAATTTTTCGTGCTTCCGTGTGTAAAACTGATGTTACGATACTGATGTCTCTTGGAAGAAACGGTTGACTTTTGGTCGAGTTGCAGTCAGCGATTTCTGCTTCTGTTGAGTATTCAATTAGGTCCGAAATTTTATCGTTTTTGTAGAAATTTTAGTAGATAAGAAAGGAGACATACGTGTTTTCAAATCACCGTTTATACGTTTGGTTAAACTTTTCGCATAGCTAGTCGTCCAGTACCATGAGTCTTGTTGGCATTTAAATTGAGTTTAGAGTCGGACAGTTTGTCCCAAGAAAAAGTCGAAATACTATTTGTTCTATGATGGGAAGTCTTGTAACCGGGGGTATTCACGTGACCCGTTGTTTACTCTCGCGTAAAACGACGACCCTGAATAGATTAATAATTTAGAAATATCGCATTACCGATGATGGGAAGCCTAGTAACTGGGGGTATTCACGTGACCCGTTGTCTACTCTCGCGTAAAACGGAAACCTTGACATGCGGGAATTGCTATTAGAGTTTTTTCTCCGCTGTAGAGGGGGGCTTAGTAACTAGAAGCATCCATGTGCCCCATGAGTGTCTTTTCCGTCAAACGGTTCCCCGATACATGAGAATGGAAATCCACCCTAGGATCATCCCGATGAAATATCCCGAGAGCCGAAACCTAGTTGTTAACTCGAATCATATTATTGATCATACATAAGGGGATGTCTAAGAGTAATTTTGATAATGATACTCTTGAATTTTGCCACTAGACGGTGGGGTGGTGAATTAGCTTGTTTAATCTAACCCTTCATATTGGCGGTCGATTAAATTCACACTTGTTAATCTTTGAGCTTGGTTTTTTTCATGAACGATTGATTAGGATTGAAATTGGTTGCTTAGTGGAATCAGTGTCCTGGATGCGACTCACTATTACGATACTTGTACTATTCTTTGAGATTTTTCAGGGTAGTATTGATTAAGTTGAGCATTATGGACTTGCATGATTATTCACGATACATTTTGTTTAAAATTGGTTTTTGCTTGAGGACAAGCAAAGGCTCAAGTTTGGGGGTATTTGTTAGGCGTATTTTTATGCGCTTTTATGTCATTATTTTATATCCATCTTGAGCCTAAATCAGCATAAATGAGCTTTTAATGCATTATTCTTATATGTTTTGCAGGAAATCGGAGTCCTAAGCCGAAACGATGAAAAACGGTGAAAAAAGAGTTTTTGGTCATGAGCCGCAGACAAACCAAGTGAGCCGCGGCACACGAAGACGACTCATGAGCCCCGAGCAAATCAGACTGAGCCGCGGCACAACCTAAGTGAGCCGCGGCCCAGAAGGAAATTGTCACGCCCAGGTTTTAATCTGCGCCCCGTGAGCCGCGGCCCACAGGGCGGTTTTGGTGTACTCCGCGCGGGTTTGGGCCGTTTTGGAGCCTGTTCTCGACCTAATCACACAGACGCGTTTTGGAGGCTGAGGACGACTATAAATAAGCATTGAAGGGGTGAAGAAGAGGGGGGAATCATCATCTAAGGAGATGGATCGATGGAGAGGAACTTGGAGGTGGATCGATAGCTAGGGGGAAGAACACAAGGAGGAGATTTGTGGGCGACGACAAGGCCACGGATTCCCTACGGTTCTTCTTAGTTTTTCCGCATCTTAGTTTCTAGATCTATTCGAGTAGGATTTTGACTGTAGCCGATTTCATGACGGTTTGATTATTTATTATTATTTCGATTTACTCATTATTCTATTGAATTGGATTCTGCCATCGTTCTTAATGCTTTTTAATTGTCTGCCAACAGCTAATTTGTTTTGAATGTCTTTATGGATTCGGGAGATGAAATTTAGGCATAGTTCTTGTGAGACGAATCATAATTTTCTTGAGATAGGATATACTCATGGAATTGTGAAGCCTTTATTGTGGGAATTCTTGAACTGTTTTAGCTATTAATTATCTAATTCAATAGGGATATATCGAGTTAATAATTCGTAGTATTTTCTATCGACCTTGGGAAAGGCTTTAGAATAATTTAGGAATTCCTTGCTTACAATCAATTGAAAGAGAGTGAATTGAATTGAATAAATATCATTCCCGATTGTTTGAAGTGAAAATCATAATCCCACACCCGTATTAGTATTATTATTATTATTAGCACTATTATTTATTTTCGGCAATTAGTTTAGGTATAAATTCCATACAATTGTTCTTCAAATAAAATTGTGAGTTGACTAAATTTTGGTACTTAGTGAAATCACCTCGAGGAACGATATCTTACTTATCACTTTATTACTTGTTGACACTGCACTTGCGGCATAGTGTGAGGGATTTCCTCACAACAAATGGCCGTTGACCTACCGAGTTGTAGGTGTTGGGAAACAACCGCGAAGGTTCAGCCCCACCAAACTTACCCCATAATGAAACCATCCAACGGCCGTTGACCTCGAGTTGTAGGTGTTGAGGGAAACAACCGCGAAGGTTCAGGCCCCACCAAACTTACCCCATAATGAAACCATTCAATGGTCGTTGACCTACTGAGTTGTAGGTGTTGGGAAGTCAACCACGAAGGTTTCAAACTCTCCAAACTTACCCATCGAGCACTATCCGAGTCTAGCCTCCAAAACACAACTAATCACAAATGGCAACGATCCCAAGATTACCGAATTCACGAGAATGATAGTGTGCTGCGTTGAGTCGGCCAACACGATAATGATGACTCATGGATGGGCACCGTCCTCAGTGGTCCCAATTTAATACCTCGATTACCTTAGAATGGTGAATCGATAACAACGACACAATGGATGGGAACTATGAGCCCCAATTCAATACCTCGATTGCCTTAGAATGGCCAACCGATAATAATGATGCATCGGATGATTCAATACCTCGATTGCCTTAGAACGGCCAATCGATAACAATGATACAATGAATGATTGAGCACATCGATTCCCTTAGAACGGACAATCGATAACAATGATACAATGAATGATTGAGTACCTCGGTTGCCTTAGAACGGCCAATCGATAACAATTATACAATGATGCCTCGACACCTTTAATCAGTTACCGATGCCGAAGATGAGAAATGAATACGTCAATGCCTTTAATCGGACAAAACAACATCAAGGACAAAACTCCAACATTAATAATAATGATTACAATGACGTCTTAGATCGACATCAATATTAACAACAACAATCGATACATCGATACCGCGAACCGGCGATCGACACTAACATTAACAACGAGTATCCCAATGCCTTGAACCGCCATTAATGAATGATAATAAACATTTGGCATAATAGCCACAGAGTATCGTATCGAACGATCCCCTAATATCAATGAACTTATGAAGAGACTAAGTCTCGGAATGATACAACACATTCATACACATATATGATAACATTAATCTCATTGACTAGTACAAGTATAAAACTTGTCTCAACCGAAGGCGATGAATTCCTTCCATGAACAACGAACGGCGTCCTCCGATAAACACAAGTTCTCGAACAACCTTGAATGAAATACAATTCATTCAATAACACAATATCAATCGAAATCAACGTAACGAGCGAAAGAAACTCTTTGAGACATTTAAACGAACACTAAATGTTCAAAGTTCCTCAAGAACCTAAGAATCATCAATCGTAGAACGAATCGAATATATGGATATACAATCCATAGAAAACGATTAATAATATTCACTAGCATCAACCAATTCATCAAATTTGGACGAACAACGAAAATCAAGAAGAAATCTCGAAAATCAAATTCTAGGAGATTTCAAGAAATTACCTCGATCCGACGAAGAACAATGATTTGATGTTTATATAATCGAGAAGAATCCTCAAAAACGCTTAGAAATCGAGTGGAATCGACCAAAACTCCACTCCCGATTTATCCCATCGCCGGCCGCACCCGGGTGAAGAAATGGGGTGAAATGAAGTCTGCCTGTCGCCGGCCTTATATGGCCGACAGAGTTACGGCCGTAACCGACAGGCCTTACGTCCGTAACTCGGCACTTACGGCCGCATTCGATGTGTCCTTACGGCCGTAATCGGATTCGTCCGAAGTTGCTCCTGCACCAGACGGCCAGAATATCGGCCTTACGGCCGAATTCGCATTCGCCGTGCCATGCCAATGATCACTTACGGCCGTAATCGCACCTTACGGCCAGAATCGCCAAAGCAAGAATAAATTAAGATCAATGGCGCGTGACTACTGTGGCCAACCCAACTACTGACAAGCCCGAAATCAATATGAATCAAGATACTTACGAAGTACTTGCAAAGACGAATCCAAGCGCTAAGAGAACACACGATTCCGACAACCCGAAGGCTTGAAATTCGACAACTGAAAGTAATTATCTCAAACTTTGGGAAATTACTAAATGGCCCAAACGTCCGAAATACACGATACACGATCGAAACACCAAGCCAAAGCTCGCAACATGAATAATAACATTAAATGAACTTACGAGAAACTCGAACCAACAGTTTCGATGAGATTCGCAAGAATCGAACTCAAGTGCGAAAAGCCGTTTAAGAACACTAACTCAACAAAACGATACCAAAACGAACTCGGATGACAAAAAGTGCAGAATTAAATACTCTCGGAATGACGAAATGGTCACAACGGAGTCACTAAGATGGACTTCCGCCAAAAACGAAAATTACCGAAAATCGAAACTGCGGATATTACATACTACCCTCCTTAAAAGAAGTTTCGTCTACTAACCGTGATGGTTAGACGAGCGGTATTAATTATTTAGCCTGGTGGGTCCCACGTAGGGGTCCACGACGCCGTAATATACCCCGAATATCTTGGGGGTGTTACAACCTAAACAACATGGCCGCCACCACCTCATACATCATACAAGATGGATGTTACCTCCAAACAAAATCGCCCGAAATGCATTCGCTTGCCGTTTTCCGATCAACCGCGGCCAACCACCACCAAGCCCGCACGTTGCGACCACGACCTCTAATCTATGTCGCTCATCGACTTCGATTCACAACCACCGCACAAACTCCACCATCACAACATCCTAAATGTCTTCTCAAATCCACAATTATTTTGATTTTTTTCGTTTCATCTATATAAATAAAGTGTTATTCTTGAAGGAGCAAAAAAACCTAGAATCATGGAGAGAGAAAGAGAGAGAGAGAGTGGGGGGGTGGGTGGGTGGGGGGGAACCTGTGAAAAGGAAAGAAACATGTAAAATAAATTAACAAAAATAAACACATCTAAATTGATAGTCTTGTAAATATTTTGAGTTGATGATATATATGCAATATTTTATTTAAATGTACTAGGATATTTTGGGAGCTGAGCTGGGACGTGATGGAACCCATTTGCTTCTTTGTAACCTCATTACATTTTGCAATAGCCTATGCTTTCTTTTTGAGGACTTCAACAGAGCCTCATTCGAAGGCTATTTCCAGCGAAGATTCAAAGTTAAGCAAAAAATATTATGAAAATTCACATTTTGATATAGAGAGGTATAATCAGTTACACCAGACATTTCATCCTAATAATGGGAAGCAGTATGACTAAAAGAAATGTCACTTATGGACGTTTGGAAAGTTTTTGTTACATTGCATGTTTATTTAACTTGCCCTTTTTCTTCTCTTCATATCGATCCATCAAATATTCTACCCTTCCCTCATAAAAGGGGTGATATGATTTTTTTTTTATTTTTGGTATTTCGGTATTACCAAAATACGAAAAATGAAGTTCGCATTTATATATATATATATATATATATATATATATATATCGAATTTTTTCGGCATTTTTGTTGTTCGGTATTTCGTAGGGCTGGGATTTTAACCGAAGAACCGAATTTTAATAAGAATCGAACCGAAAAATTCGGTTTCGATTCCGGTTTTTTTATTATTAACCGGTTTCGGTTCTTAATTCGGTTCTTTTTTAGTAATTCAGTTCCTTCCGGTTCCTGTTTTATGATGTTAGAAAAAATTGGGTTGGAACCGGTTCTATATATATTATATATACAATAATAAAATAATATTATATATAAATTTTTACAGAATATAGGTATTAAATAAAGCAAATTAAATGTATTTTGTTCAAAATATTACACATTAAATACGGTTTCTACTCAAAATTCGATTTTTTTAACAAAATTCGGTTTTTTTGCACAATTCGGTTCCTAAAAGAACCGAAAAACCCGGTTTTACACATTAAATTCGGTTCCGGTTCCTAATTCGATTCTTGAAGAAAAACCGATTTTTCGGTTTCGGTTCCTAATTCGGTTCCTAAAAAGTGGTCAAAAACCGAACCGATTTATGTATTTAAAACCGATTCGGTTCTTTAATTTTTACTAAGAACCGAACCGGTCCCATTTCTAATATTTCGGTATATATCAATAGATATTTTTTTTTGATATTTTGGTAATTCAAGATTTCGGTAAGTTCGGTATAACCGATGCCAAATAAAATTTGATATACCAAATTTCTGTGCGATATCAATATGGATCGAAGCCATACCAAAAATTTCAGACAGATACGGTATCGATAAATACTTTCGTGTGATCGTACACCACCCGGATGTTCCACATGTTGCAATAGGCATGGAACACATGAAGTATCATATATGGTCATCACATATGCACGTGTAGAGTAAAAACTGTAACCATCTTTTCAAGGGGTTTTTCACAATCCAGCACCCAAGCTTCCCTAAAATATCCCGAGAGTGGATGATTGGAGGCATTTCGATTGGGAGGGTCACAAGGCCGTCTGGAAGTGCATGGTCACAGGAAGGGAAGGACTGACGGAGATGTAGCACACATGACTAAGCACAAAGAGAACGTGTTGGGTGCATGCTAGGTGCAAGTAATGCCCTATATCCTTGTAAGTACTTGAGTGGCAACATGAGACAATAAAAATTTGAGGAGATACACTATGCGAAAGATACGTTTACGAATCTCCAAAACATTGCGGTCTAGAACACTGCAGAAAGAACCGGAACTATATGGAGAGGATCAAGATGTGCTGTAATGATCTGGAAGATACTTTAACCTTCTAGGAACCTCCTAGAAGGATGAAGAGACCCACTTCCTCATATTTATTATATATTTTTTTTGATTTTGTGCACACAAATTAAAAAAATATATTTATATACAAATTATCCTGAACAAAAGATGAACTAAAGTTAATGAAGAGCGAATAAGGTGAAATTTGAGACGAGTTAAGTAAGGATAATAATGGATTTAGAAAACTAAAAAAGCTTAAGATAGTTTAAAAATGATATTTATTTAAAATAGAAGAGTAGAAAATTGTGCGAAGAGTCGAGAAAAAGTAGGTACAGGCGTATAGCTCATGTAGATAGAGTAACAGAGTTATAGAAAAGTCTAGAAGCCACCGGATATGTAGAGCTCGTGTGATGGAACATTCTAGAGAAAGATCTAGAGCCCAAATAGGTAACTAATATGTTGAATATATGTAACAATAAAGGGTCATTTATTTTTTCTTTTAGAAAAAAAAAGAATAATGGGTGGAAGAAAACAATGTTTATTATGATAAAATATTGTTCATCGGAATGACGAGAAGTTAATAAAATTTTAGATGTGTGCAGAACTCTTTTGAATATAAAATCATTAGTTATGATATGAATTAATAAATGAAGTGTAACTCTTACCATGTGAATTCACAAAAGTATATGACAGGTATCAATTATTATGCTTGTAATTTTTTTTTACAACGACATATTGAATAGCCAAACATAATACATTGACATACTGTCAAATACAAATCAAAACATTCAAGATGGTAGTACATGCAGAACGTTCTGACACAACAATATAAAATAAAATAATTCAGTATTAAACATAGAAAAATACTAACACTATAAAATAAAATAATAAAACATAGACAAGGACACAATAATACTTTTTTTTGGAGAATCAATACTTCATAAAATCATCAAGCAATCATAGTACATCAGGGTTGGGGAAAGGTAAAACAAAAAACCGAAACAATCGGTATCAAAATATTGTGCTAGCAGGTGTGCTAGTTTATTACCAAGTCTACGAGTAAAAGAAACAGAAAAAGAAGTAAACCGGGTCCCCAATGATTTGATGTCTGCAAGTATACCACCAGCAGGAGAAAGCGAAAAATCAGGCTGCCGTAATTGATCTATCACACTCATATTTCGCCCTCCATGATCGCTGACTGTACCTGCTGTTGTAAAGCGAATTTAGTGGCCTCAAAAGCTGCCCAAGCTTCTCCTATTTTAATGTCACGAACATTAGGAATTTTCTTCCTCAGCTAAGCTTGAACTTCTCCGTCACTGTTGCGCACTGCTGCACCAATTCGACAACTACCAGTTTCAGCACTCAATGATGCATCAAAATTCACCTTGAAGGAACCACTTGGAGGTGGTGTTCAGCTCCGCTCAACAACAGGTGGCCTGGGGCTGGAGAATTTATTCAGGCAAACCTTGTATCGCGTAATGTAATTTTGCACGAAAGTCACCGCATCTTGCGCATCAAAGGCTTTTCCTTCGTGTACAATCTGGTTGCGATTACACAATAATACTCAAGAACCTTGAGTACTAGTATCTCCACTAATTACCAAAGATTGCTATACCGCCCTGTAAAGACTTCTCCACATCACATGTATTTGAATATATAAATCATATCATCCCCTCAAGTAGTTACTATCAAATCACTAATGTAAGTAAAATAATCATATGATATGTATTCCAAACATTAATCTATATAAATATATTTTCCCAAAACAGTTCAATATTCAAATAAAAGAAACTATAAAGAATCTTCAAGTCAATAACCTTATCATTTGGCGATCATCCCGTGATGCAAAGATCACGCACACGCACCCCAAATTTCCCATCGGACAATGGTTGGATAATGCCCAAAGTCAGTTCTTGGACCCCGACCTCTATCATGGAACCCTAGACACATACAATCAAAGTACTTGCCTCAAACTAAAACTCGAATAAATTTAATTAGAATTGACTTTCTCACTTCTAGTGAATCAACCTTAGTTACAAAATAGCACATTCCAACAAACACATTAAAACAATAAGATTATCAAAACCCTGATTATCAACCCAGTTCATATCTGATCATAATATTAGAATTCAGATTCTCTATGAGGAGAATTTCATCCAAAATCCATAGCCTAAAAATCTACTGTTGGTCGACAAGTTGGAACTCGAGATCCAGCGTCGCCGCCATCTCCGTCCAGCCCTTGTGGATGTACTATCAAGAAAGAAGAGAGGACAGGCAGACATCGCCGTCAGATCCGTCAGATGTGGACTCAACGCCTCACTGTTTCTTCTTTGTTAAGATTTAAGACTAACAAATCAAATACTCCCTCATTTCCAGTTTAAATGGGAGGTTTCATTTTTTCCAATTATTAAGATCACAAATCTAAAACATGTTTTTTTCCAATATTACCCTTATATTTATAGTATTAGATCCCACAAGATATGTTCCATTCCACAGTAGCCCATTTCATTTCATCAAAAATCCCTCCAGATAAGTGCCATTCCTCATTGGAACCCTATGCTAGTCACTTTGCAAATAGATCTCTGACTGCTTTCCTTCGGTAAGTAAGAGAAATTTTGATACTTCTTTATATTTCAGTTACTTAAATTTTTTAATTTCTTAAAAAAATCTCCATGATTTATAGATTATATATTTATATATATAGAGAGAGTTATTTCTTAATTGATGAAAGCTTGCACATGGATTTTACAGGGAAATACAGCAGAAGAGCTGCTGGAATTCCTTCTGGGAACATGTCGTCTTAACTCTCTGGACGCATCGAAGTCAGTTTGTGCCGACTCAACCCCGTGAGATCGACTATAAGAACGATTCATGCACAGAGAGAGGGAGGGAGGGAGGGAGGGAGATGCTTACTGAGTCATGACTTTAAAATTTTTGAAAATCCAAATCCCCATATTCATATCTGTTCTCCAATATAGCCGTGTGGCATAGAAACTTGAAGTTGCTCATGTGAATGTAGTTATACAATTCAAAAGACGAGCAAAATTCATATTCATACGACGAGAAAACATAATTTTTTAAATGTTAAATGCTAACATTTATATTTTGTTGCGTGACAAGAACACAATCATTTCATAGAAAATACCAAGCAACTTCCATTCATAATCAAATAGAAACCCAAGTTTCCCATTCATACAACATTAACAGTAAGTCTTCATTTCAATAAAATCAAAAAGTTTTCCAGCGAAGAAGATCTCACTGTTTAGCCAAAGGGAGGATGATAAACACTACCATGTGATTCTTTTCTTGTCAGCAATACCATTTCTCTCTCAAATATTGTATGATTATCCACAAAAAGTATCGAGTAGATCAGAGGCCTCTTTCATGACGCGCGCACTGAATAACACACACACACACGTTTAACACAAATATCAGATCTTTTTCTTGCACTCTGTGGCTAATAGGAGGTTTCTTATGGAGCCAGTCCATCTTCGTTTACTTATCGAGTCTACATTCACCCTAACATGGAATGAAAATCAGGAGGATCCTGGTCAGCAGAATAATTAACTTAATTAATGGGGTATTCGGTATCAACTGAGCAAAACATGATTAGCCGGAACAGTCGACTGATCTGATCTACTCAATTCAGAGTACCGCGCCAACGTTGTTGAAGACAGCTGAGTTTGACAGAGACACTTTCAAGATGCCTTGGTGGTGAAATAAATGGTAGAAACGCGAGACTCAAAATCTCGTGCTAAAGAGCATGGAGGTTCGAGTCCTCTTCAATACATAATATTGAGTTGTTTGTTGGGGAACGAAATCAGGATTATTAGGGCTATAAAAAGGGATATATGTATGTTACAGGAACGGGTTTATACTCGCCGTGGGCCGCGGAGCATGGCCCGGGTTAGGGGGACCGCGGGCAGGAATATATTTTGTTATTAGTATTTAGTATTTATTCTTTTATTATCATGCCCCTGCATGGAAATAATTAGTTAATTATATTATTAGGCCCCTGCGTGGGTATACATCTATATATCTATATAAAAATTGAATTCCATGTATTAATGTGAGCATTTATGTCAATTTATATATATATATATATATATATATATATATATATATATATATTAATGTGAGCATTTATGTCATAAGTCAGGGTCATTCATATCAATTGAAATATTGCTACTCTCTAAAGCTTTTTTTAAAGCTTTAAAGAGCTTTTACAAACCATAATAAAAAAATTAATGTGAGCATTTATGTCATAAGGTAGAGTCATTCATATCAATTGAAATATTGCTACTCTCTAAAGCTTTTTTTAAAGTTTTAAAGAGCTTTTACAAACCACAATAAAAAAAATGCACGAATAAAAAACGTACGCATACATGTTCATTGTCATAAGCTAAATTAATTCAACCAATTAAAACATGTCAAAGTCTCATTATTAAATTTTAAGAATTTCTATAGTCATACCACACAAAGCATGTTTATTGTTTAACTCTTTCAACTTCTTCTTTGAGGTATTATACTCCCTTATAAACAAACAAAAATAGACACACAACACACCCAAAAAACAGGTCACAACCATCACCTCCAAGAAAGTCGATTCTTCTGTCGCCACACACCTGAATCACGCTAACATCAATCGCTTTCACGACACCAATGAATATTAATTCAATAGGTGGTGTTTCGAGTTTGAGTGGTTTCATTGTTGTTTTTGTGGTTCCGCTGCCGACATACCAAACTTGAAATCTCAAACAATTTTCTTATAAACAATTAAACAACTAAAACGTTTCTATTCAAAATAGCCTACAGATACCTACAAACCATGAGATATCCAAAACATTATAAAATCAAATTGTCAATTCCCACCAAATCTTTAAAAAATAAAGATGATATCAAGTTCTTTATAGCCAAAATAATGGATTGATTGCAAAGATGGGTTTTCAATATTTATGAGTATCAAAGGAATTGAGCTAAGGGTGTCCACATCGTTGGTTCTACCTTCTCGACCACCGAAACCCCACCACCATCGCCATAACCGCCGTCGGCCACTGAAATATCCAGATCTGAACACAAAACCAAAACCCGAGTTTGTAACTTACTTATAAGCTCGAAACACATTCTAGAGGAGACCCGAGATTCCAGCGATGGAGGTTTGTTGGTGGTGGTTTGGCGACAAGGGTGTGGTTACGTGGTAGTTTTGGCCGGTGTTTGGTTGTTGATGGATGATGGTTTAGCGAGAGAAATGAAAGGGTCGTATATGTTTTGTGATGAAAAAAAAATGTGTTTTTGGGTGGAGGATACAACTTATAAGTAGTTAATTTTGATAGATATAATAAAATTAAAGAAAATATTATGAAAGGACAAAAATACCCTCTTATTTAACAGTCAAACTAATGGAGTTAGGAAATTCGGATCAAATTTGGGGCAATTCTATATATACTCAACTTAAACATAATAATTTCATATTTTCTTAACAAATTATTTAAAGACATTGTACTTATGCACTAAAAATTTGTGTTTGGGGGAAATATGGTATTTTGATTTTCAGATTGGGTAAATATAGAATTATCCTTTCACTTTTGGACCAAACCTAAAACTTTTCAAAATTTGACTGAAAATTAAATACCCCGCAAACCACAAGGACTAAAAATGTAGTTAACTCTAATTTTAAAGGATAATAAATTCAAGTCTGTCAATGTCAATTCAAAATGGAAGGCAATGCAAAGATGATAGACATTAAAAATTTTTTGATTATATTACAGGAAAATAAAGATGGTTTTAACTAATTTTGAAAATTTACAAATTTAAAAATTTGAGGTTATACAGTCTTGAGAACACACATACCACGAATTACATGCACGTGACGCAAAATAACATTATTTACATAAAAAAATACTCTATGAACAACTAAGAGTGTAATTTTTTACATCTAAAAAATATAAACAACTAAGGAGTAAGAGTGAAATATGTAATAAAAATCATAATATTTGCCATAAGGATTTTAAAGTATAAAAATGTGTGAGAAAAATTAATTCAAATACGTAGCATCGTAGGCGTAATAAGTGTTTGATTAAATGGCAACAAATCATTCATTTTAGATGATCGTACATGTTTGGTAACTTGACTATATAGATGTCAATTCGATATCTTAATATGTTATATATGAACCCATTGTTTGAAATCAACCTCATATAGTACTCCACATATTGACGCTAGGATGCACCACCGAATAAGCTATATATGATAGTTTGATGCTACTAATTAAAAAGTAGTTCGTATTGATTTCTGTAAACACGAACAAATGTTTTGCTTCAGTGATAAATAATTCATCTTAAGAAATGCACATGTAGTTTTTTTTTGGTGTTAGTATCATGTATAAATATATTGCACATTTTGAGTACAAGTCATTTTAACCTGTTAATTACCCAGCTTAGGCCATACTTGATATTAAATACGTTAGATAAAAATACGATATTTTAACTTAGAATAATTTCACTCGAATAATAAAAACTGTGAATGCTCGGGCTTTGAAATAATATGTAATATAAATATGATATTCGATATTAACGAAGATAAAGTACCCATGCTTTAGAGTGAATAAAGCCCGTGCATCGCACGGGCCATGATGTCTCGTATAGGCATATAGCTAAGTAAATCATTACTAGGAATTATTTGAAAAACCTAGTTTGTTGAGTCGGTACTTTGTGCTTGGGCAGGAGATTTCTTGAATTTTATCTAATCTTTCATATCAATTTATCCGTTGATTTCTCTCTACTCTATCAATTTGGTGCAGTGAGCGTCGATGTCCAATACCCGATATTGTTGGCGGGGGTAGGGGGTTTGAGCTACTATCCGCGAGTTGGGGCTGGCAGCCCAGCCGTTATACGGGTCCCCGTGGACCTAGCAGTTCCTTTCCGTCCACTGCTGGGGCAAATAACCGGGCGTCATCGCCGTCATTCTCGGTTAATCAGTCGCAAACACAACCACATCATCAGATGTCACAAAAGGAGTTTATGGAGAAAAGAGTCATAGAGGAGGAATTTGGCAAAGCTTCTTAGAACAGATGCCTAAGAAGCCTTCTTAGGACGATATCAACCACAGATTGTCCAAAGATATGGTTTAATAATGAAACACAATTTGAATATGATTTGATAATGCTGTGTTTTTACTATGTATTTAAAATTTAATAACATGCACTTTGAATCGATTGATAGTGTTAAATCCAAATAATACATTTAAAATAAAACATGTACTTAGATAAATAGTCCAAAATGTGTTCTACACAAAATACCAGATGCGCACACACACTAAAAACTCTTTACTAAGTAGTTACCAGGGAAACAAAAAGTGTATCTAAATATGAATTCTTAGATTAGGAAGACGGTAGAAATAGAACTCCGTAAACAATAAAAAAGCACAACATTAATAATACTTATTTTATTCATTCAAATATATCGATCGATTTTGGTTCGGTATGGGTTCTATTTATAATATCCGATTTTTAATTTTCGGTAACCAATTTGTTTCGGTCTGTTGGTTTTTCATTCAAATTTTTTTACGGTATTTTTTCCAGCCCAAATGAATGTGTATAGGAGGGTGAGCTGAGGATGTTCAAGTTTAAAATATACAGAGTAGGTAAAAGAAAAGAATAATAACTTCTCTAGGAATATGAGAGGCTGAGCTTGGTCTTGGATTACCCATCATCAGGACTTCAACTTGAAGGTATTACATTATCATTCATATGACTTGTGAAAGACAACCTACATATTTACACTGAACATTTAAGACGAATAATATTTCTATTGATCCAATACTCCTCATACACGAAGGTCGCTATTTTTTTACATATGGGACTATGTGAAACTCCCTGCATAACCGCTCCTTTAGTATAGTAGACAACATAACGGACATTATTAGCAGATTAAAAGATTACACAAAGTAAAAATTATGTCGTAATCAGGAAATCTTCATGCCGATAAGAATAAATTATTCTTGCAGAGGTGGCAAAACTCTTAAATTTTAAGCCAGGAAGTCAACAAAAGAACACGTATAGTAGACAACATAACAGGCATAATTAGCATGCTTTTATCAAATTAAGAAAATTACACAAAGTAAAAATTATGTCAACTAACCGTAAAGTCTTCATGTCGATAAGAATAAAATATTCCTGCAGAAGTACTGTGGCAAAGCTCTTACATGTTGGCCAAGAAAGTCGATAAAAGAACATTGGGAAACTTTATATTACCATCTCTGCTAGCCAAGAAGAGTTTAAAATAGCGATCTTTAAGGACTTCGCTTTAATTAATTGCTATATGATACACAAACTTTTATATTATTTTGGAAGTAAGTATCTATACACGAGTTTAGATGGCCTAACTTAATTCCTTTCGTAGAAAATGAAGTTAATGCACATTTAACATTTAGACAGAGAATCTTAAAAGGAACATATTACAATCTAACCAATATTGGCAAGTCTCGCATAGAGAGAGAAATGTGTGTTTTGTTTATATTTTATAATTACTTAGCTCTTCCCTCTATGCGCTACACATCCATTACTTGAGATCTAGTTTCACTTTCTTATTAAATTTTAGTTCTCAAATATTATTGATAATAAACTACTTCTAATATTCATTATAGAGCATCAAGGAAGGTACAAAATATATGAACTAAAAAACACATTTCGTCATATGTAGTATTGTTACGACTTTTGAGAAAATCAAGAAATTGTGACTTACTCTTTTGAAATTCTAACTTACTCGCAAAAGCACATAATGATAAGCAATATTCTAAAAGCATCTAAAATCCAAATAGAGTCTTCTAAACCATATTATAAGTATATCGTAATCCGCTTACAAAAAATCTAAAAAGGGTAAAGTTAAGAACTTACTTTCCGTGATAATACAAAAGCTATTGTTTCAAATCATCAATTTTTCTTGCCGGTCGACAATCCGATAGTTCAAACTCGCATGTTATCTATATAGGTGTTAACGCTATTTCGCAACAACCATTCTTTTTGAATCTTTGTAACAATTTTTGGTGTAGTATGGTAATCGTGAAGACACGTTTACAACATGTCTCTAGCCGTGAATTGATCATTTATCGGCTCAAAATTAACAATCTCTGATACCATCACCACCAATGTTAAAAGGCTACTTGCTTTTAAGCTATCATTTATTTCTTCACCACTTTGCAAGATTACTTGACTTAATTTTTACTATCGCTTGCAAATTGTTTCTATCGCCGTATTACATAAAGATACAATTTTAACGCTTCAATAAATTTTGCAAACCAAGAGGTGTTATTCAAACAATGATAGCATTTAGATATTACCCGACATTGAGGACAAATATTTTAATTTAGTTTTTTATGATATAGGTAGAGAATGGATACTTATAAGATTTAAATGGAGAGATATTTATATAATTCGATTTTTAAATAGAAAATGTCGTTTCAATTGATGATATGGATTGTCGAGGTGCAAAACACTTAATTTCAAAAGTGGTTATTGTGATCTAACAATCAAAGAAAATTAATGTATTCATACAACAATTTCCTTTGGTTGTTAGATCACCGTAGTCGTGAAATTAAGTTTTTCCATCCACCGCAATCCATATCCTCAAACCGAACGACTCATTTCTATTCAAAATCCAACTATATAAAAATCTTCCCAATAGATCTTAAAGCTATCAATTCTCTACATATACAATAAAGAACTAAACTAAAATCTTTATCTTCTATGTCGTGCAATATTCAAATGCTATCATTGTTTGGATAAAAACCCTCGGTTGCTAAATTTTTCAAGCGTTAAAATTATATCTTCAAAGACTATGGCCGAGAAATAATCAAAACAAGAATAAAAGAATTTAAGTCAAGTAACCTTGCAAAGTGGTGAAGAAATAAATATTGCTTAAAAGCAAATACCAATTTAACATTGTGATGTTCTTCAAGGCGATGAGGTTTGAGCGGATAAAAGCTCATTTCACAACTAGTGACATGTGGTACTCATGTCCTCACGTTTACCATAAATTCTACACCGAATATTGGTCCAAAACTCCAAAATGCTTGATTGTTGCGAAACATATCCAGAGAGGGTCGATAGTGTTAACACTTGTCTAGAGAACTTGTACAGGTTTGAACTACCGCACAACTGCAAGAAATATTGAGAATTTAAAATCAATAGTTCGTGTATTCTCACGGTAAAATAAGCTCTTAACTTTATCATTTTTAGATTTTATTTGTAAGCAAATTCCGATATACTTGTAATATACTTTCGCACGTTTAGAAGACTCTATTTGGACGTTCGATGTTTTTCCAAATATTGCTTAGCACGACCGTAGATATGTGCTTTTTAAGGTAAGTTACAATTTCAAAAGAGTAAGTCACAAGTTTATGGATGTTCTAAAAAATCATAACCATTCTAATGTACAATGTAATAAAGTATAAGTGTCTAACACTGGTACTATTCTACAAATTCATATGACTAAAGGTGTTATTTAGGTTATATCTTTTGTACCTTTGTTGATTCTTTATAATAAAAATTAGAAGTAACTTATTATCGATGATGTTTGAGAACTAAAATTTGATAAGTGTAACAGAACACACCATTTTTTCTCTATGTATACGTCTCTGATTGCCAATATCTGCTAGATTGTAAACCACCGTAACTTATAAGTTCTCTGCCTCAAGGGTAAATGTGCATTAACTAGTTGTTCTATGAAAGAAGTTCATTTGGTTTCTAAGCTCTGTTTGGTTTTCGTATTTTCAAAATGTAATCAAAGTTTGTGTTCAATAAACCATTTAATTAAAGCCGTGAGTTGAAAGAATCTCGCTATTTTAAACTCTTCTTCGATAGATAAGGCTTCTTTGTGTTCTTTGTCAATTGCTTGGCCAAAATGTAAAAGCTTTGGGAGGATACTTTAATAGGAAATATTTTATTCTTATCTGACATGAAAACTTCCCGATTACCGACATAATTTGTATTTTGTGTAATTTTCTTAATCAATAAAGCGTGCTAATTGTCTACTATACCATACTATACTAAAGGAGCAGCTTTCTAGAGGTGTTTCACATTGTACCCATATGTCAAAAAAACAAGATCTTAAATAATTTTTAGATGATATTGTGAACTATGGACTTAAGGTCTTAAAACATTTCAGATTACTAAAATGTTTTCCTCTCAAATGTTTTCCAAGACTCGAGTTTGTTTTTAAACGTAAAAGCCTCTCTAGAACTCTTTTGAATAGTTGTATTCAGGATCGATTTTTATGTGATATATTTTGTATAAATAGAATATTTGCATTAGCGATCTCAATGCTAACTCCAATCTGGGGGCGAATGCACTTTATGCATTTCAAGCATTCGTGGCCCAACGGAGCAATCACACGATCTACATGAAGATGACAAGTAGTGATACTAATCAACATGGGTCGAGTTTATTTAATTATATTGTTGAGATGTTGCCCATTTATGTCAGCAGAGGTTGACCATGGTGTTGGTATGAGTTGTAATATAGTTCTACTTTAATCTTGAAGGTCAAACTTTGTGGTTTATCAATTCATATTGAGCTAGGTAGATCCTTATGAGAAGGGTCTATGACGTTGTAATATTCCCGATCGAGCCTGAGGTGTTACATGTTATACAGGTACGGAGGTGGGAGTGTGGTGGGCTATTCTCTATTTAAAATAAATATTTAATAAATTAATAAATAAATGAAAGAATGATTAAATAATATTTCTTTTAAAGTTATTTCTCAATATAATTTTATATTTGTTAATATTAAAAACTGACAAAAGTCATTTTCCAATATCAAATTGATGTTAGTTCAATGCGAGCCCAAACTGATGGTAGCTAAGCCCTATACAATACATATTGGCGTACAACATCTCTTAAATAGAGAAGTACAGTGTAGCCCGAAATTAAAATGTATAGAAAATACAAAAATACATAATAAATATGTTTTTAAATTATTCCTTAATATCTAGATTATTCTTTAATATCCCCATACAAAATTGTTGTTCAAGTCGTTCAATCGAAAAAAATATTTTAGATCGTAATAACTCAAAGCGAGGACGAGGTAAGGATTTAAAAAGGATGTCGTAGGTTGGTCAAGTGTGTTGACATATGATACAATAGAAGACACTTGGCACACAAGTCCCAAATAGATTTTAACATCTAAAATGTTGTCGAGTTGTCAATATATATTTTTAAAATATTATTTTTTTGTAAATTTTATCAATATTTAATTAAAAATAATGATGGTCAATGTTATCCATTAAACTAAGTATCCAATCCAATATTACAATTAACTAAACAAAGAGACTAAAAATATATGATTTGTAGTATAAGGGTTGTTTGATAACTTTGCAAAGTATATGCGGCAAAAAGGTAGTCTATATCGACGAAGGATGGACTAAGTTGAACGGGACCGATTTGATAAACGACGCAATAGTAGGACAAAAACGCATGACTTGTAATACAGGGGGTGGTTTGATTTACATTATTTCTTATTTTATATTATTTATTGATTTAACATTTATACCTTTTTTATTTGCATTTAATTTAATTTATTAAGTTTACTGTAATATTTGTGACTTGACTTTCGAGGTACCCGGTGAGAGTCCGCAACACAAAGATAGGGTTGTGGTGCTTGACTTTCGAGGTAAGAGGCACTTAAGAAAGAGAAGACCACAAGTCGACCCTCGAATTAAGTGGTGGAAGCTCCAAGGAGAGTCGACATACTTTTGTGGCTAAGATTGCCGATAGTGGTATTTGGTCCGATTGCACGGAGACGGATATAGATTCGATGTGGAACTTGTTGGAACACAACATAAAGGAAGTTGCAAAAGAAGTCCTAGAGAATCTAAAGGAAACAGACCATCAAGTAAAGACACATCTTGGTGGAATGATGAAGTTAAGCAAGCGATAAAGACCAAACGTGAATGTTATAAGGTACCGGGTAAATGCTCGAGCGATGAGAATTATGAGAAGTACAAGAAAGCTCGAATGAAGCTAAAAGGCGATTTAAATGCCCGATCAAAGGTCAATCAAGAATTATATGCAAGATTAGATACTAAAGAAGGGGAAAAAGATATCTATAAACTTGCTCGAATGAGAGAGAAGAAGACGCGAGATATTGGAAAAGTTAAATGTGTAAAGATATCGACCAAAAAGTTTTGGTTCAAGATAAAGAGATAAAAGAGAGATGGAGGTCATACTTTGATACCCTATTCAATGGCCATCAAGAACTAGATATCGGGAATTTAAACATCCCCTCAAGTATGGTTAACCGAGAGTTTAAGAGAAGAATCCAAAGGGTGAAGTGACAATCGTATCAAGAAGATGGGGTCAAAGAAAGCGGAAGGACCAGATGGTATACCTATCAAGTTTGGAGGTGTTTGGGGAGAGAGGGATCGAATGGGTAACTATGCTTTTCAATAAGATTTCGAGAAGCAATAAGATGCCGCGCATGGAGGAAAAGTATTCTCGTCCCTTTGTATAAGAACAAAGGTGATGTTCAAGATTGTTCTAATTATCGCGAATTAAACTAATGAGTCATACCATGAAGTTGTGGGAACGAGTGATTGAACAAAGGATCGAAATGTGTGAAGATAATAAAATCGGTTTGATTTATGCCGGAAGATCGACCATGGAAGCAATTTATCTTATCCTAGCTTGATGGAACATTATCGAGATAAAAAGAAAGATCTGCATATGGTTTTTATTGATTTAGAGAAGGCATATGATAAAGTACCAAGAGAAGTACTTTGGTGGGCCTTAGCAAAGAAGGGTGTATCGCGAAATATATTGACATTATAAAGGACATGTATGAGGAGCTAGTACAAGTGTACGTACTAATGTTGGGAGGACAAGAATTCCCTATTACGATTGGGGTGCATCAAGGATCTGCTCTTAGTCCTTTTCTCTTTGCCATAGTCACGGACGAATCGACAAGAGAAATTCAAAATGACGCTCCGTGGTGTATGATGTTCGCAGATGATATTGTGTTGATTGATGAAACGAAGGTTGGAGTGCTGTAAATTCGAACTTTGGAGGATACTTTGGAAGCTCGAGGCTTTAGGGTGAAAGTAAGATCAATATATAGAGTGTAGGTTTAGCGAAACAGTGATAGAGAGGCGGGATGATCACATTTGATGGGAAAGTTGTTCATGGATCCACTTTCTTTCGTATCTTGGATCTATTATCCAAAAGGATGGAGAGCTAGATGGCGATGTGGCTCACGAGAATAAAGGCAGGTGGTTGAAGTGGAAGAGTGCCACGGGGTTTTATGTGATCCGGCATGCCTCATAGATTAAAGGGTAAATTTTACCGCACGGCAATTAGGCTCATACCGTTATATGGCACCGAGTGTTGGTCAGAAATGCAAGGTCACGTTCAAAGATGAATGTGGCGTAGATGCGTATGCTACGATGGATGTGTGGTCATACAAAAAGGATCGGCTCGAAATGAGGTGATCGGAGAGAAGGTAAGAGTTGCGTCTATAGAAGACAAGATGATGGAGAATCGACACGATGGTTTGGTCATGTGAGAAGAAGACCTATTGATGCCCAGTGAGGAGGCTAGAAAGTTGGGGAGCAAGTAATGTTGTGAAAGGTAGAGGAAGACCAAGAAAACTTGGATAAAGATGATTGAAAATGATATGCGGTTTCTTGGAATCGAGAAAGTATGGCGATGGAGAGGCAAATGTGGCGGGAAAGAATACGGATGGTGGATGGAGTCTGATTCTTTTTTTTTTTTTTATTCCTATTTTCTTTTATTTCATGTTATCTTTTTTTTTTTTTTTTTCCTTTTTTTTTCCACTCTCTTTTTTTATTTGCTTTTTTCTCTACTTTTTCCCTCTTTTTTCCTTTTATGTTATTTATGTAACGATTATTGACGGTTTCAAAGTTTGATTCATGTTAGCCGACCCCAAATCATTTTGGGACTAAGGCTTAAATGTTGTTTGTTACTGTAATATTTGTGACTAGTTATTACACAATATCCATAATATAGAATAAAAGTATTCTAACAGTTATCAAAAAAAATGCGGCATTGGTTTGATGGATTTGGGTTGCTTTTGTCGTACAACTTAGTTTTTCTAACCAGGGTTTAAATCCTCTTTGTGAACATTTTTGTTCCTTCTTTAGAAGGACAACAACATTAGGTCTTAGTCCCAAAATGCTTTGGTGTCGGCAAAAATAAAACACGAGGATTAAAAATACGTAGTTTTTAAGATTTTCCCAAACAATGGGGTGTCAATCAACATGGAGGCGAACCCTATGGAGCATCAAACCGAACAGGAATTGTATCCGGCACCCCAAGAGTATCTAGAATTATGTCCATCTTGCTATATTGCTATACATTTGCCATATTTATTATAAATCTAAAACTTCTCATAAACTTATCACGTTGTCACATCATAGAGTGCGAGATACAATTTATCAATCCGAAAAAACATATTCAATTCCCCCCACCCCACCCACCAAAAAAAACATGTGTTTTTTGAGAATTTTCCAAAAGCATGGAGCAAATTTTACCCTGCACCCTAAGAGAACGATTAAGGTGCTACTCTTGCCACTTTAAGAATGATGTAGTATATAAAAGGTTTTGTGTGTATGATATATATATATATATAGTAAGCTGAAAACCTTACTCATGCTTCCGGAATGATGCAGTTCCTGAAAAGACGAACATGAAACAACTGAGGGGAAATCAACAAATCTAATACTCCTGATTTCATTGGTATGGATTTCTAGACAGTATCTTTTATAACCAATCAAATCAAATACCCAACTAAAAAAAGTAAATAAACTCGAAAATATAAAAATAAGAAGAAAAAAATTGAGAACAATAACTTCATATTGTCAAAATATAAATATTTAATAATGTGTGGCGGAGCATAAAGCAAAATTCCATACATAGGACGAACAAAATCTAGCAAATATTAAATCTAGTCCTTGGAATGAACGAAATCAAAGCAAAATATTTAATGTAGCCCTTGATTTTTACCATGTTACTCCTACCCACAGATATCTGTATAGGAGTATTATCACGAATATGCTTAAAAAAAAAGGGGGGGGGGGGGAAGGAAATATACCTAGGACCGGCAAACCATCCAGTACGATAATGGGCGATTCCATCTGTGACTTTCCGCCACCGCCACCGCCACCGCCAGATCCATCTCGACCTCCGATACTGCCAGCTCCATCTCGACTTCCACCACCTCTGTAACCTCTATAAGGACCGTGATTTCCTCTTTGACCACCAGAACCACTACCGCCTGCTACGCCTCCACCAGCACCGCGATTTTCTCCTCGGTCATCAGCACCAGCACCGCCGGCTCCATCTCTACCACCGCCGCGCCCTATATATGGACGATCCGACCTCTTCCTTGATACCGGTTACGATCTCCATGTGGCGGCATTGTATGTTTTAGGGTTTTAGGTCCTACTTTGTTCTGTCTCTCTTTACTTTTTGCTTTGGGTTGGCGGAAATGAAACATTGTGAAAACCAAACCGCCTTTACGGAAACCCTTAGGAAGACCGAGTTATTTACTAAATAAGTGTATTTATAAAACATATTTATCTTTTAGATTTAGCTAATATATTTATTATTTGTTATTGCTTTCAATTTAAATAGATTGTTTTATTTTTTCAATTTAATAATTTTTACCTGAATTATCTCTGCCTTAAATATTTTTATCGCTTTTTATATAGAGTGATTTTCCAAAGGAGTGTAGTTTTAAAACATATTTACATAATAGATGTACTTTCAAACATATTTACCAAATAGTTATAGTTTTCTATATAAGTGGTTTTTTATTGTTTTTTTACTTTTTTAAAATTATTATTTTTTCTGCACTTTTTAACTATTTTTTACTGCTTTTTAAACTGTTTTTTTAAGAAAAAAATATTTGTAATATTAATATTAAAAGCCAGAAGTTCTTATTTAAAATTCGTAAATAAAAAAAATTGAAAAGATTTTTTTTGGAATTTATTTGTAAACTGTTTTAATAAATCTACGTAAAGAAATAAAAAGTTGAATAATTTTTTTAAAACCTGCTAGTTTATTTTTCATAAAAAAATGTTATGTTCTTAAAAAATCTAAAATCTAAAAAATGACAGATAAAGATTTTTTTACCGTTTTTAATCTGTTTTTAATGCCTTTACTAAATCTGCTTTTCTACGCTTTTTTACTGCTTTTTACCTGCTTTTTTAAACTATGCTAACAATAAAAATTATTTGAACAACGCTAACAATAAAAAAATTAAAACCAACATCATCACAAAGAAGAGAGTTATTTACTAAATAGGTGTATTTATAAAACATATTTACCTTTTAGGTGTAGTTTTGAACATATTTACCATTTAGATGTTGTTTTCAATTTAAATAGGTTTTTGTTTTATTTTTTTCAATTTAATGATTTTTACTGTGAAAAATATTTATAATATTAGTATTAAAAGCCGGAAGTTCTTATTTAAAATTCTTAAATAAAAAAACAGTGAAAAGATTTTTTTGGAATTTATTTGTAAACTGTTTTAATAAATCTACATAAAGAAATAAAAAGTTGAATAATTTTTTTAAAATCGCTTATTTTTCATAAAAACTATTATATTCTTAAAAAATCTAAAAATCTAAAAAAAATGACAGATAAAGATTTGTTTATTGGTTTTTTAACTGTTTTTTAATGCTTTTATTAAACTGTTTTTTTAATGCCTTTTTGAACAATTTTCTTTATTGTTAGCTATGTTCAAAAACTGTGGGTTTTTGAACAAAAAAAATTGTTCTAACAATTTAAAAAATATTCAAAACAATAGTGTTTTAACAATACTAATTCTTTGTGATGATGTTGGTTTTAATTTTTTTATTGTTAGATTGTTCAAATAATTTTTTATTGTTAGCATAGTTTAAAAAACAGAAAAAGCAGAAAAAAAGGTAGTGGAAAAACAGTTTAGTAAATGCATTAAAAAACAGCTAAAAACCAAGAAAAATCTTTATCTGTCATTGTTATAGATTTTTAGATTTTTTTTAAGAACAGACAAATTTTTTACGAATCATAAACTCGCAGTTTTTAAAAAAATTATTCTAATTTTTATTTCTTTATGTAGATTTATTAAAACAGTTTACAAATAAATTCCAAAAAAATCTTTTCAATTTTTTTTTATTTACGAATTTTAAATAAGAACTTCCGCTTTTAATATTAATATTATAAATATTTTTTCTTAAAAAAAACAGCTTTAAAAAGCAAGAGAAAATAGTTAAAAAGGCGTAAAAATAATAATTTTAAAAAGTAAAAACAATAAAAACCCACTTATATAGAAAACTATAACTATTTGGTAAATATGTTTGAAAGTACATCTATTATGTAAATATGTTTTAAAACTACACCCCTTTGAAAAATCACTCTATATAAAAAGAAGTAAAAAATATTTAGGACAGAGATAATTCACAAGAAAATCATTAAATTGAAAAAATAAAACAAAAACCTATTTAAATTGAAAACAACACCTAAATGGTAAATATGTTCAAAACTACACCTAAAAGGTAAATATGTTTTATAAATACACCTATTTAGTAAATAACTCCAAAGAAGAAGTATTGTTAAAACAATATTTTTTTGAATATTTTTAAATTGTTCGAACAACTTTTTTGTTCAAAACCAACCGCTTTTGAACAAAGCTAACAATAAAAACTGCTCAAAAAGGCATTAAAAACATTTTAATAAAAGCATTAAAAACAGCTTAAAAAAGAAACAAATCTTTATCTGTCATTTTTTTCGTATTTTTAGATTTTTTTAAGAACATAACAGCTTTTTTATGAAAAATAAACTGATTTTAAAAAATTATTCAACTTTTTATTTCTTTATGTAGATTTATTAAAATAGCTTACAAATAAATTCCAAAAAATCTTTTCACCGATTTTTTATTTAAGAATTTTAAATAAGAACTTCCGCTTTTAATATTAATATTACAAATATTTTTCACAAGAAAATCATTAAATTGAAAAAATAAAACAAAAACCCATTTAAATTGAAAACAACACATAAATGGTAAATATGTCCAAAACTACACCTAAAAGGTAAATATGTTTTATAAATACACCTATTTAGTAAATAACTCTACGAAGACTACTACCGCACTGCTATACTTCACTTTAAAAGTGCTACGGTCCATAAATAAATGTTCGATAAATAAACAATCTCGTTAAATAAATAATTTTCTCCTGGCCCCAACTCTTTATAACATATTCAAATTTTCTTTCGATAAATGAATAATTTCGCTAAATAAATATTTTTATCCGGTCCCGATCATATTCATTTATCGAGGTTTTATTGTATATTATTAAATACTTGAATTATATTGAATTTCCACATTTTTTTCTTTCGATCTTCACCATACACACATCAATTCTTTTACTTTTCTAATCCATAACCGCGTACGCATTATTAATTCTTACAGAACGTATATATTTATTACATTCAATTATTCACATAAAATATACGAATTTTTTAAATATTGAAAATGAACTGAGAGTATTGTTTGTCTCATTTAGACAAAAGAAATATATTAATTGCATTTTGATATAACTGACAATTTGGGGAGAGGAAAAATGTATTTTCTTCCCACAGCACAATTCCTGTTACTACACTTGATATAAAGTTCTAAATTAGTCCTTGTTTTCAAAATATAAAACTTGTGTACTGCGAGATTTGACATCTAATTAATTGCAACTATACATTTTTCTTATCCTTTTTCGTGGTTATTACCAATATTCTAGAAATAGTTTGCCGCTAGACAAGCGTTAGATGGGAGCCAAGTCGGTGTAAATTGGATTACGCAAAACTTGACTGAAAGAAAAATATAAAAAGCCAAAGAGAGTAACGCGTAGGTGAGGATTAACCGGGCCTTGACAGGTCTTTTAGAATAGCGCTCATTCCACATTTCTCATAGTAATATTACATACTTTTGGAAAATGAAGCATCAACAAGTACACAAGACTTAACATGTCATTTTCGGATGTTGCTTTCTTCGCTTTGTAATATCCGACTAAATCCTTACTTACCGTTGTACTATTCGGATAATTTAATACCGTTGTAGTCTTGTTGCATTTGTGAAATGAATATTGATGTTAGAATATATCATAATAGACTTAATAAAAAAATGATCACTCGCACTATGTTTCAATTTTCACGTTGTATAGATAAGTGCATATCAACTACTAAAATCGAGCCTAACGACGTTAATCATTAGACATAGCGTACGCTATTTTGAGGCCTTTACGCACGTAAAGGGTACCGTTATGTACGTAACTCAGGCAATCGTATCCGATCTCAACTTTCGCGTGTGGGCCGGATGGGATTCGAATGTCCGCTCTTTTCGAGGCAACCTAGTTGACCTACATTACGCATTTAATGCTTCTAGAGGTAACGACGTAATGAAGTTCGTATTTCACCAAGAGAGCCTCTCGACTTAGCTTACGCACGTAACACTTTTTGTGTAGCGTGCGTAAAGATGTTAACGACGTTATCCTCTTGTGATAACGCACGTAACGAATCGTCTTTGTTATAAAAAGACAACTCGTGTCTTTCATTTTGCACGTCCAAACTCCGATTTTCACCCATATAATCACCCCCCTTCATCCCTAGATCAAGTTTACCTTCTTCCAACTTGTGTTGGAGCTTTACATTTTGATTTTGGAGCTTGTTGATTGGAAGTTGGAGACATTCTTGAAGCTTATATTATGTTCTTGTGGTTTGGTGTATTGTTCTTCATTTCTGGAGGTATGTTCCACGATTTAACCCTATAATCTCGTAATTATAATGATAGTGATTAAGTATATTTCACCTAGTGATGAATTAATCAAAATAAACATGTTATAGTTAAGCTTTCAACAAACTTAATGATGAACATGATGATTAGGGGATTTGTAATGATGTTTTCTTGGTGTTTTAAAATGGTAAGGATCATGTTTAGTTTAACCACACTCTCCTTGCTAGACTAATAACACCATTGGTATAATAATCATCCTTGTTTCATTGTAATGAGAATGACTTGTTGGAATAATTACCACAAATGTTTTAAGAAACCCTTGTTGATCATTAGAAGAATGAAATAATCTTCTTGAACCTAGGCTAAGTGAATTCAGAGGTATGATGTTTGAATCTCCAAGTTAGTTGGAAGAGTATAAGGGTGGTGCTAAACTTGAGATAGTCTTCATAACCATGATATGGATTTACAACTAATTAACTCAACATAAGTAATTGTGTGTAGTGCATATTTTACTTTTAATCATTTGAGATGTTCTTGATAAGATTAAAGGATAGGAGATTATTGTTTAACACATTATGGAATGATCCTTAATCCAACAAACATTTGGTATCATCTTGTAATCAATTGTAAGAATTGAATAGTATGAATAAGGTTCTTGAAGTAACACTTCAAAAGTTCAACTACTCAATCGGGAATTAAGATGTTATCTCGTTAAAATTCAAGATAGATGATCATATACACGTATTAATGAGCAAAATATACTTCATTCAAGGTTGATTGTTCGAGTACACAATATTAGTCGAGTACCGTCTGTTCGCTCCGACAAGAAGAGGACTATTCTCGCCTTCGTATTGAGGCAAATTATCTTGCTTGGTTATAATGATGATTAGATTGTTGTGATGATTATATATTTCATATGTATGAATTGTTCATGTAATGTTTGTCGTGATTTGACATTGTCCTCGACGTTATTCCGCTTTCTTCATGGGGTTGCATTCCCAAGCACGTCGCTTTGAATCGTTGATCTCGTTGGTCTTATTTTCACTTCGTGAGTTTTTCTTGATCCTTAATCGGATATGTGATTTATCAATTCGTTGTCATGTTGTATCGTGACATATCCTAATCATATTTGCGTTCGATTGGTCATTGTGTAGATTTTTAGCGTGCACATATATAGTCATGCATGGATATTATTCCGCATTGGGACTGCACACGAGACGTAGTTTCGTGAGGCTAATTAGGTACATTGTCCCATGTATATTCGATTCCGTATACGGGCGAACATGTACACGAACACATTCCTGGACGGCATACAGTGATGTCCATCTTGAGCCATATTATTAATCGTCCATAGTATCGATGTGTTCGACGGTTTGTGATCGATTGTTTCATACGCCCGAGGGGTATGATTAATAGTCAATGATTTCCTTGAGATCTATATATATGTGAATTGTATATTGTCTAAGAATTAATTATCATGTATATCCGACCTCGTGTTTTGGGCGAAATACTTGTATTGTATTTTAGGTCGAAGCAAAGGCAAGGCACGGAAAGAGCATGTTGACGGCGAAGGGTTCAAGGATACTAGCTCGGGGCCCCACATCATTTGTTGTCAGTTATGTTAAACCGTGTTATGTTATTTTATTTTCTCGCTTCATTTAAATTACTATCTGGTTGTATCGACATTTAAAGTATTTTCCATCTTCATATGGTTTATACTTGTTTTCGATCCTCGTATTATAAGGCCGTTGGCCATATTTTTGATAAAATCCTAATCTGAGTAATGACTATTCATTGTGATTATGTATCACAAATAATATTTATTTAATCTGTTTTGTTTATCGCCTGGTGGGTCCCAGTGTGGGATCCACGGCACTGTAATAGCCGCCTTTTGGGGTGTTACAGAAGATGGTATCGGAGAGTTGTTTCCTTTTTATGAGTCATTGTGAAATGAACTAGTATCAAGAGACCTTTGTAACACCCCAATTCACAAATGGGACATTACACGCCGTAGAACCCTCGTGAGGTCTACCAGGCTAACACATGACACATAAACCACAATGTAATTCCAAACGATGCACTGAAAAGTAAGTAAGGCCGTGGCCCCGGCCAAAACAATTTTAATGGAGTACATAAACATAAGATAAATACCAATTCGTTGCCCACGCAGGGGACTTGAACCAAGTTTAAAAGTAGACACCTAATTCCAAGACTGACAAATGCAATGACAAAACATAAAATTTCGTACTCGAGCCACATCATCAAGCCACCATCCTTTACGTGCGTGTCCCGTGCCTCGCTCCTCGCCTCCCAGACTAAATGCATAAGACGATTTCCCATTCAAGGGGTTAGCATTATAATTTCTAGTGCTATTACACTATTACAGAACATTATATACAAAATACGGTTTTTAGCACCATCACCTCAATCGTAAATCATTTGCCATAAATATTCCTAATACTACATTGGCAATCAAATCAGCCCAATCATCACGATATCACAAAATCACAATCGTATCCCGTGGCCGCACTTTAGTATCGACTTCGCACATCCCGTCGAACACTCCGTGGGATACCACTTCGCGGCCGCACCCCTTAGTATCGACTCCCCGCATATCCCGCCTGACACTCCGTGTGGAAGTTCAATCACACACGCACACGAAGTTCCCTTCCGCGGCCGTACTCTTAGTATCGACTCCCGCACATCCCGCTGACACTCCGGGTGGAAGGAACACAACTCACGCACCCAAAATCACAATTCATCATTCATTTCGAAAATCACAACATACATAACGAAATGTAATACATGTACTTGCCTTGAATGAAACGAAATGAAGGAAACGACGAAGGAATAGGTTTCAGTCCGAACAATCCTCCCAAATCCGTTCCTAACACAATAACGGTATACACAAGTCTCAATAATGCGGAAAGGTAAGAATTAATCCTAATTCTACCCCCTTGGAACGATTTGTCGGAAAATACGAAGTCCAAGATGGTTATAATCTAACAATGGAGAAATTACTAGGTTAAATCCGATAAACTATACTGGAAACAAGGGATTTACGACTACACAATCGTAATCTAACAAGTCGTCAAGCTAAATCGGATTAAAAGGAAGAATTATGCCAAAAATCCCAAATCCCCAAAAACTAGGGTTCAATGATGAATACCTCGATTCGGACGGAGAATGATGATGATTAACCTTCCTTGGGACGCAATAATCAACCTTTAGAAGGTTTCGTGGATCGCACCTGACGAATCGCCGAAATCGCTCAAAGGAAGCCCACGTCGCGAAAGAAAGAAAAGGAGTGAAATAAGTCGATCGGGAAAAAGTCAGAATTAAAAGACTGACAAATAGCTACGTGACGTTAACGCTATTGTTAACGACGTTATGAAGGTTACGACGTAACCTCTCTCAAAGTTAACGCACGTAACGAACAACTGACACTTTTGCGAAACCATAACGACGCTACCAATAGGTATAACGACGTTATGATGCCGATATAACGTCGTAAAGGAGCATGCATAACGACGTTATGCATGCAAAGCAGAAAGATCGCTAAACACTTAGCTCAAGACAATGATACAACAACGAAACGCAACGCAAGGATAGAATCAAAAGTATAAACATGGGGTATCCATAACAACGAAGCTGAGTTTTGAAAGAAAATACACTACCAACATCCGGGGAATCCAAAATATGACGAAGAGGATGAAAGCACCCTAAACTTCTAAGAAATTACAAAACGACCCAAACGTCCGAAAATCGCGATACAACGTCGGAATAACAATCCGAAAGTTTCAACACGACCAACTCAACCATACAAACTTATACAAATCAAGAAACAACGAAAAAGAACAAGTTTTACGAGAATCGAACGTACATACGGCAAGATATAAATTAAGATGAAATTATGCAAAAACATCCTCGAAACTCATACAGAGGGTAAAACTCCAAGAACAAAATAGATTCAATTTCAAAACAAGCATAAACGAGTTGTCCGAAACGAACATACACCAAAAATAGAAATTACCAAAATAGAAAACACGGATATTACATTATCTCCCTAAAAATAAGTTTCGTCCCGAAACTTACAACGCGAACAACTCGGGGTATCTCGATCGCATACTCTCTTCCGTCTCCCATGTGGCTTCCTCGGATCCATGTCTCGACCATTGAACTTTAACCAGAGGAATGGTTTTATGACGAAGTTGCTTCACCCGACGCTCTAAAATCAATCGGCCTCTCCTCGATGGTAATGTCGGGTCCCAATTCGATCTCTCCAAAATCAATAATATGGCTAGGGTCCGATACGTACTTCCTAAGCTGAGAGACATGAAATACGCTATGAACGTGACTCAAAGACGGCGGCAAGCCTAACCGATAGGCAAGCTCTCCCACTCTCTCTAAAATCTCAAACGGCCCAATATATCTCGGACTAAGTTTACCCTTCCTACTAAGCAGAACTCCCGTGTCGGCGACACCTTAAGCAAAACATGATCTCCCACCTCAAACTCCAACGGCCGGCGACGCGTGTCGGCATAAGACTTCCCGACTCGGGCCGCCAACAATCTATCACGAATCGAGTAATCTTCTCTCTCGCCTCAACTACCATATCGCCTTGCATCAATCAGCCTGACGCATCGTCCCAACACAACGGCGATCCGCACCTCCTCCCATACAATGCCTCAAATGGTGCCATTTTGATCGAGGCGTGCCAACTATTGTTGTACGTGAACTCGATCAACGGCAAGTGCAACTCCCAATCCTCCTTCCAATCTAAGGCATGTGCTCTCAACATATCCTCCAACGTCTGGATCGTCCGCCCGATCGCCCGTCGGCCCGAGGGTGGTAAGATGTACCGAGTCTCAACTCGCCCCCAAAGCTCGATGAACACCGCCAAAATGTGATACAAACCGCCATCACGATCCGAAACAATACTCTTAGAGTCCCATGTAATCTCACGATCTCTCGCAATAAACACTGTGCGCCCTCTCGACCCCAAGTGTCCTTAATACCCAGAAATGAGCTGATTTGGTCACCGATCGACGATAACCCAAATCATGTTCATTCCAAATCCGAGTCCTAGGCATACCGGTAATAAAATCCATAGAAATATCCTCCCATTTCCACTCCGGATAGAAGTGGTCGCAAAACCCGCTGGTCGCCGATGCTCGATCTTAACTCACGACAGTCAAACATCTCGACACAAACTCGCTAACGCTCTGCCTTCAAATTACTCCACCAAGATTTACTCCTCACATCCTTGTACATTTTACTGCATCAGATGTATGGAGTAGGTGTGGTATGAGCTTCGCCAAGATCTTCTCGTCTCACCAATATCATTCTGCATACACATACCGCCGCGAAATCTCGTAACACCATCATCTCGAACCACAACCAGGATTTCCCTTCCTCACATCCTCCCTCAATCGACCAAACACGGATCATCATATTGTTTCGCCTTGATATCATCACCAAGGACGAAGTGATCTCTAACGCACATAATCGGCCCCGAACTCTCCGAACCCAAACCTCAATATTCTCGAGATGAAATCTCACTGATCCTACTCAGAGTGTAAGTACCTCTAACATCCGTAGCCATCGGCTTTCGGCTCAACGCATCGCCACTACGCTGCCTTACCCGATGGTAAAGTATCTCGAGGTCGTAATCTTTAATTAGCTCTAACCACCTACGCCTCATATTCAAATCCTTCCGGGTCAAGATGTACTTCGACTCTTGTGGTCCGTAAAATCTTACACGACGACCCATAGAGATAATGCCTCCATATCTTTAAGGCGAAAACGATCGCAGCCTAACTCCAAATCGTATGGGATAATTTACCTCATAAGGTTTCAATCAAGTGACGCATAAGCAATCACTCGTCTCTCTCGCATCAAAACACATCCAAGCCTAAGGCCCGAAGCATCACTATACACTACGAAATCCTCGCTCCCCGAGGCAACGCTAAAACGGTGCGGTAGTCAAACGCCTCTTTAACTCGCCAAAACTGCTCGTCTCTGTCACCCACTCAACTTCGAAGTTTTCTCGAGCAACCGAGTGAGTGGTCTAGCGATCTTAGAAAATCCTCAACGAATCTACTGTAATAGCCGCAAGACCCGTAAAACTCCTCACCTCCTTCACATTCTTAGGCGGCTCCCAAGCCATCACCGCTCTATCTTCTCATGGATCTACCCGACTCCTCTCTGAATCACATGCCCGAGGAACATCACTTCCTCGAGCTAAAACTCACACTTAGAGAACTTCGCGTACAACTGCTCAGCCCTCAAAGTGTCTAATACAATCCGAAGATGTAAGGCGTGCTCCTCCCGACTCCATGAATAGATAAGAATATCGTCGATAAAGACGACTACGAATTTGTCCAGATACTCAATAAAAACTTTGTTCATCAACTGCATGAACACTGTTGGGGCATCGTTAGCCCGAAAGGCATAACTACAAACTCGTAATGGACATATCTCATCCGAAAGGCAGCTTTCGGAATATCGACGTCCCGAATCCTCAACTGGTAGTAGCCCGATCGCAAATCAATCTTCGAAAAGACTGTCGCCCCCTGTAGTTGATCAAACAAATCGTCAATACTGGGCAAAGGGTATTTATTTTTGATGGTTAGCTTGTTTAATTCTCGATAGTCAATGCATAAACGAAGCGATCCATCCTTCTTTTAACAAAAGTACAGCGCACCCCAAGGCGATGCGCTCGGCCGAATGTACCCTTTATCTAACAACTATCCCAACCGATTCTTCAATTCTAACATCTCTGTGGTGCCATACGGTACGGCGCCGAGAAATAGGGACCGCATTCGGCTCTAGATCAATAGGAAACTCCACCTCTCGCCGTGGTGGTAATCCCGCAAGTCGTCTGAAATACGTCAGGTATTCACTAACAACCGGAATTGACGACAATTCAACTCCACCATCTTCCGCCTCGCAGCATAACACCGTGAGCCGACACAACCCTGGTTCGAAGTTTCATCGCCTTCAAGGCGCTAATCACACTCCCCGATCTACCCGGCCATGCCCGACGAGAGTATGCTCGGTGCCGTCCTCGGCCACTATCGAGATGGTACGAGTCCGATAGTTCATGATAGCACCGTGACGATCCAACCAATCATCCCCAAGGATCAAATCCTCACCCTTAAGGTCTATAACAATGAGATTCGAGGGCCAATCTCGGCTCCCGATCCTCATTGGGCAATCCCTAACTTCCCGGTCCCCAATCATACGATCCCCGCTGGGTGTACTCACTACAAATGGCTCACACTCAAACAAGCAGTCAAAACCAATACGAATCACACAATCCGATGCAATAAAGGAATGGGTAGCACCCGAATCAAAAAGCACTGAAACTGGATGAGTAAGGATTTGAGTGGTACCTGACGCCACCGGAATGTCTGCCTCCTCTGTGTGCCTCATCTGATACAATCGGGGGTGAACTGAACCCGAAGTCGAGGCTGCACGGCGATCCGGCTGACCCCGTCCCCTACCACGACTCGAACTCTGTGGAATATGAGTAATCGAGGCCGTGATCCTCCGACGATCGGTAGTGGTAGCCGAACTCTAATGCCCGGTGGCCCTCTCACAATGAGTCGCCCGATGCCCGCTCGCCCGCAAGTGAAGCAAGTAATCGGAGGAAAAGGGCAATCCTTCATCAAATGCTCATATTGGCTGCGCTAAAACAAACCCCGCCACTAGAAACAACGGATCGAATCGAACGTTACCCCGAGATCCCCACCGTGAAACGGTCTCTTCCTGTGTAAAGGCATCGTGCTCTCGAAAATCACCACTCTTTCCTACCGAGAAGCCGCTAATCAAGCTTGCTTGGCCTCAAGACCCGACTGATTCTGGTGCGGCCATCTCGATCGCTAGAGCGCGATCCTGATACTCCTTCAAAGTGGCACACATAAGCGGTGCCATACTCTGCCTGATATGCGGTTTCATACGCATATTAAAGTAACGAATTTTATCAACCTCCGTCCTCACCTGATCTCTCACGAAACCCAACTGCTGATTGTAAGTAATGATGGCCTGAGAAATAGGCACATCCTGAGGTGTAGCAGTGAAGAACTCCACAATTCTGCGCTCCTTAACTGGCGGTGGACAATATTCTGCTTCCATAGCAGCCTTGAATTCCTCCTGTAGCTCGACGGTCTCCGGGCGCAACGCCTCCCACCATTCCACAGCCTTCCTTATCCAGAGGTACCGGGCAATATGTACCCTCCGTCCTCTGGACAAGCTACGACATCAAGGTCCTGACAACCGAAGAGCCAATTCTCCCAACCGAGGGAGTCAAGATCCGAGAAACGAGGTGGATGCATCTTAGTCACCGTCTCAAGCCACTTACTAGCTTCCTCTTCAGTGTCTAAGGCGGATTCTCGCGCCCACCCCGAGCTATTCGAGTAAGTTGGGCTACTAATCGCCAAGTACGGCAGAGCCCCTGCCGGCATTATTACCCGACGGCACCGAATGAGAGGCTAAGTCCGCAGAGGACTGGGAAAGTGAGCCCTCCTCATTATCGCACTCCGACCACGGCCTCGGCCGCGTCCCTAGCGGGTCTACCACGACCTCTCAACATACTCAAGGAAAATAAGAAAAGAACTAGATCGTAAAGATTCACAATTCACGAAGTTGGTAACACAAGTCACAATTCCGAACAACGCAAGAAAACAAACTACGTAAATGTAAGAGTTCGAGGAGACTTACAACACGGTCGCACGAAAAGACGGTAGCGTGATGATATTAGGCTCAACGACCGACTCTAACGACGTAATCGATGCACTCCAAAATTCACCGACACCTAGGTATTCAAAACCTAAGCTCGATACCATAAATGTAACACCCCAATTCACAAATGGGACATTACACGCCGTAGAACCCTCGTGAGGTCTACCAGCAACACATGACACATAAACCACAATGTAATTCCAAACGATGCACTCAAAAGTAAGTAAGGCCGTGGCCCCGCCAAAACAATTTTAATGGAGTACATAATCATAAGATAATTACCAATTCGTTTCACACGCAATTGACTTGAAACAAGTTTAAAAGTAGACAGTTGTAATTCCAAGACTGACAAATGCAATGACAAACATAAAATTTCGCACTGAGCCACATCATCAAGCCACCCCATCCTTTACGTGCGTGTCCCGTGCCTCGCTCCTCGCCTCTCCCAGACTAAATGCATAAGACGATTTCCCCATTCAAGTGGTTAGCATTCGAATAGCTAGTGCAAGTAAACTATTACACAACATTATATACATAATATTGTTTTTAGCACCATCACCTCAATCGTAAATCATTTGCCATAAATATTCCTAATACTACATTGGCAATCAAATCAGCCCAATCATCACGATATCACAAAATCACAATCGTATCCCGTGGCCGCACTTTAGTATCGACTTCGCACATCCCGTCGAACACTCCGTGGGATACCACTTCCGCGGCCGCACTTCTTAGTATCGACTCCTCGCACTTCCCGCCTGACACTCCGGTGGAAGTTCAATCACACACGCACACGAGTTCCCTTCCGCGCCGTACCCTTAGTATCGACTCCCCGCACATCCCGCTTCGACACTCCGGGTGGAAGGAACACAACTCACGCACCCAAAATCACAATTCATCATTCATTTCGAAAATCACAACATACATAACGAAATGTAATACATGTACTTGCCTTGAATGAAACGAAACGAAGGAAACGACGAAGGAATCGGTTTCAGTCCGAACAATCCTCCCAAATCCTTTCCTAACACAATAACGGTATACACAAGTCTCAATAATGCGGAAAGGTACGAATTAATCCTAATTCTACCCCCTTGGAACGATTTGTCGGAAAATACGAAGTCCAAGATGGTTATAATCTAACAATGGAGAAATTACTAGGTTAAATCCGATAAACTATACTGGAAACAAGGGATTTACGACTACACAATCGTAATCTAACAAGTCGTCGAAGCTAAATCGGATTAAAAGGAAGAATTATGCCAAAAATCCCGAAATCCCCAAAAACTAGGGTTCAACGATGAATACCTCGATTCGGATGGAGAATGATGATGATTAACCTTCCTTGGGACGCAATAATCAACCTTTAGAAGGTTTCTACGGATTGCACCGGACGATCGCCGAAATCGCTCAAAGAAGCTCACGCCGTAAGAAAGAAAGAAAAGGAGTGAAATAAGTCGATCGGGAAAAAGTCGAATTAAAAGACTCGACAGCTGCTACGCACGTTAATGCCTATTGTTAACGACGTTATGAAGGTTACGACGTAACCTCTCTCAGTTAACGCATTTAACGAACAACTGGACACTTTTTGCGAAACCATAACGACGTTACCAATAGGTATAACGACGTTATGATGCCGATATAACGCACGTAAAGGAGCATGCATAACGACGTTATGCATGCAGCAGTCAAAGATCGCTAAACACTTAGCTCAAGACAATGATACAACGACGAAACGCAACGCAAGGATAGAATCAAAAGTATAAACATGGGGTATCCATAACAACGAAGCTGAGTTTTGAAAGAAAATACACTACCAACATCCGGGGAATCCAAAATATGACGAAGAGGATGAAAGCACCCTAAACTTCTAAGAAATTACAAAACGACCCAAACGTCCGAAAATCGCGATACAACATCGGAATAACAATCCGAAAGTTTCAACACGACCAACTCAACCATACAAACTTATACAAATCAAGAAACAACGAAACGAACAAGTTTTACGAGAATCGAATGTACATACTAGAAGATATAAATTAAGATGAAATTATGCAAAAACATCCTCGAAACTCATCCAGATTTTAAAACTCCAAGAACAAAATAGATTCAGAATTTCAAAACAGTGCTAAACGAGTTGTCCGAAACGAACATACACCAAAAATAGAAATTACCGAAAATAGAAAACACGGATATTACAACCTTCATGTCACGTGTGACCTGTGCAAGTGCCTGACCCTACGAGCCAAATACGGTATGTACTTTATGAGCCATGATTTAATTACTAGCATAATATTGATATCAGTATGGGTCTCCTTGTTGATCATGTTATTTCGAGGAATTATGACAGGATTTATCTGATTGATAATCCGAGGTAAATGCTGAATTGATTATATGATTGAAATTGTTCGACTTGACGCCGATATAATATTCGGTGCGACATTCGCGGTATCGATAACCGTTTCCTTGAATATGTGATTCCTTGTTTCTATTAACTTAACATGAATTTTAGTATCTTGAACTGCACTTATGGTTATCATTATGATTGATTCTTTCAGTATGGAAAGAAACCTGAGAGGTCGTGGCAGAGGGGGACGAGTCCGCGGAAGGGGCCGAATCCCGATACCTTGAGCCAACAGACGCGCGAATGCGGATCAGAGTTCCGCATACAGTGGTTCACCTTCTAGGGAACAATCGCACCACAAAGGCGCGGATGCGCGTGTCGATCCTTACGCCGTGATGCGTGGCATGATGACACGTATGACCCGAGATGGGTCAACTAATGGAAGCTATGCAGAGGTCCGCCATCGCCAAAGAACAGGCCTCATCCTCCTCCCGTGATTGGCGGACCCGTGAGTCGGATTATCGCCGACATCTCTCTCGCCACGACCATCGACCTTTGAAGGCTCCTCCGAGCCTCGACATTGTGCATTGGATCGAGCATTTTGAGAAACTTTTTCGATGGTGGATCGCCCGGAGGAGAACCGCCTCGGAGCCGCGTATTATCTTAGCAAAGGCGCTCACACTGTGGCTTTCAAGAAGGCCACCGATGGTGTTTACACTTGGGAGGAATTTAAAACCTCATGCTAGATCACATTATCCAGTATTACTCCGGAGGCCAAACTGTTTAACTATCAACTCCCACCCGTCTCAAGACGATGATGTATTATCTCAAGGCCGAGAAATTCCAGCACTCCTTCCTTTCGCCACGACAATTATCCGAACAGAGGCCGATAAGATCAAATACTTTCTCAAGAGGCTTAAACCCCGAATGAGAATGCAAAGTTAAATCACCACCGTACTACCTTACCAAAGGTTCATCGAGAAAGCTCGAGTACGAACTCACCGCTAAGGAGATTTCCAAGAAACAACCACAATCCAACAACAAAAGATCCAGAACCGTAACCAGATCGAGAGTAATCTGGGACATTCAAGAAGCCCTACCATTGCCAAACCCTTCTGATCGACCACCCATGGCATCAAAGCCCGCCGGATCGCACTCTCGAACGGTTCCCTCATCCGTGGTGTGTCATAACTGTGGGGGCCAGGGGCATATCAACTTCAAATGCCCAAAGCCTGCCATCACATGCCATACTTGTGGTAAGAATGGTCACCGTGCTTGTTTTTGCAGGAGTGGGCCCGGACATGAACCAGTAACGTCTCATGCTCCAGCCACCTCTGTCTGTAACCGACGCCTCCGTCCGCTTCCTATCAGACCACCGGGGCGAATAAGGGAATGGGCCGTGGGAATCAAAGTGGTACACCTGGTGCCGGAACTGCAAAACCTAGGGTTTTCGAGATGAAGAAAGCTGACGATCCCGAGGCCAGCATGATTTCAGGTATAGTCGAGATCCACTCCCAGCCTGTGTGTGTTCTTTTTGATACCGGTGCTTCACACTCCTTTATATCTTCTTCTTGTTTACGTCGTTTGTCTCTAAACCATGTTATCAATTGTGAGCCCTACGTGATCGGGTCTACCCGATGGTAGAAGAATTATTGGAAATCGTGAAGTCCAGATCGTCCGATTCGCTTCAACGACCGTGAGTGGTTGTCAACCGATTGTAGTCAATTTACCTAAGGATGATATAATCTTGGGTATCGATTGGATGGATCGTTATGATGCAATACTCGTTGTCCGCAAGCGGATGGTAACCGCTACTTCGATGATGGTTTCGAGTGTATCTTTCGAGGGGATAATCCCACTGCTCGGGAGAGTCATCATGCTATGAAAGCAAAGAAACCGCTTAATCAAGGGTGTATTGGTTATTGGTGCTACATGGCCAAAACAAAGCAGATTGACTACTGAATTGCCGACATTCCGTAGTCCGAGACTACCTAGATGTATTTTCGCACGAGTTGCCGTGCTTACCTCCTCATCGTGACGTGGAGTTTATTATTGAGTTAGAACTGTGGACATCCCCGCTTTCAAAAGCACCGTATCGTATGGCTCCGACCGAGATGCAAGAATTGAAGAACCACTTGAGGAGTTGACTCGACAAGGGCTATATTCGACCTAGTGCGCCCCCTTGGGGAGCACCAGTGTTATTTGTACTAAGAAAGATGGATCGCCGCGCTTATGTATTGATTACCGTGAGCCAATAGGGTAACCATCAAGAACAAGTATCCTTTGCCTCGTATTGATGATTTATCGACCATCTTCGTGGATCTCGCCGTGTTTTCTAAGATCGACTTGAGATCCGGTTATCATCGCTGAGGATTCGAGAGTCCGACATTTCAAGACAAAGATTCCGCATCGCATGGGCATTATGAGTTTGTGGTGATGCCATTCGACTAACTAATGCACCGCGGTATTCATGGAATTGATGAATCGAGTTTTTATTAACTATCCGGATCGCTTTGTAGTCGCTTTTATTGATGACATTCTTATTTACTCGTGACCATGAAGAGCACGAGTGTCACCTCCACCAAGTTCTCGATACATTGAGGCGGGAACACTTTATGGGAAATTTTCTAAGTGTGAATTCGGATGCCCGAGGTTGTCTTTCTCGCATGTGATATCACCAAGGGGTGAGAGTGGACTCACAAAAGACGGAAGCCATTCGAGATTGGCTACCACCGAAGAACGTGAAGGAAGTTCGTAGTTTCCTCGCCCTAGCAGTTACTACCGACGTCAGAGAAGGATTTTCTAAAATTGCGCAACCGATGACTAACTTACCGCAAGGACAAGAAGTATTTGTGGTCTTAAGAATGTCATCAATGTCTTGATGAGCTCAAGAGTCGATTGATTTCGGCACTTGTTTTGATCTTACCAAAAGGAACGGAAGGATTTGTGGTGTATAGTGACGCGTCGAGACAGGGTCTGGGATGTGTACTAATGCAGGAAGGGAAAGTGATTGCCTATGCATCTAGATAATTGCGACCCTATGAAGTTAACTATCCGACCCATGACTTGGAGTTAGCAGCCGTGGTGTTTGCTTTGAAAATCAAGGCCACTATCTTTATGGAGTTACCTACCATATCTTTGCTGCACTACAAGAGCCTAAAGTACATTTTTACTCGTAAGGAGTTGAACATGAGACAGAGAAGATGGCTAGAATTAATCAAGGACTATAATCTCGAGATCCTTTATCATCCGGGTAAAGCAAATGTGGTTGCCGATGCTTTGAGCCGAAAGACAGTGCAGGAGCAGATGCTGAGCCGTTTGACAGCACAGAGAGAGTTGCAGTTGGTCCTTATGAGGCCAGAAATGGAAGTTTGGTTACAGCATGTTCAGGGACAACTTTGCACCCTTGAGATTTCTTCGTCTCTTGATGATATGATCAAATCGAAGCAAATTATGGACCCGTTCTTATCTCGAGTTCGGGATGAGGTAACCCAAGGGAAAGCCTGGATTCGTGATCCACGAGGATGGATTGATACGCTTTAGAAATCGAATTTGTGTATCCGCTGACGAAAAATTGAGGAACTCTATCATGAGAGAAGCCCATGCTACCCCGTACTCTATTCACCTGGGCTCTAGCAAGATGTATAAGGATTTGAAGCAGAATTATTGGTGGGGGAATATGAAGCGTGAGGTAGCCGAATTCGTTTCGAGATGTTTAACCTGTCAGTAGGTCAAGATTGAGCACCAGCGACCCGCAGGAATGCTGAAACCGCTTCCGATTCCCGAGTGGAAATGGGAGGACATATCCATAGATTTTATCACTAGCTTGCCGACGAGTCGTAGAGGAATGAATACGATTTGGGTGATTGTGGACCGTCTGACCAAATCAGCCCACTTCTTAGAGATTAAGGACACGTGGGGTCCGGAGAGATTGGCCGAGCTGTTTATTAAGGAAATCGTGAGATTGCATGGTACCCCCAAGAGTATTGTATCAGACCGTGACGGGCGATTTGTGTCGCACTTCTGGAAGGCAGTTCATCGTGCGATGGGCACGCAGTTGAATTTCAGTACGGCTTTTCATCCACAGACCGATGGTCAGTCTGAGAGAACCATCCAGACTCTAGAGGATATGTTGAGAGCATGTGCTCTTGATTGGAAGGACGATTGGGAAGCCCAGCTGCCTTTGGTGGAATTCACTTATAATAATAGTTGGCACGCTTCGATTCAGATGGCACCGTATGAGGCATTGTATGGCCGTCGCTGTAGGTCCCCTTGGTGTTGGGACGAACTCTCAGAATCTCTGGGTACGGAACCCGATATGTTACTAGCAGCCCGTGAGAAGATCACCCTGATTAGGAGCCGGTTGTTAACAGCTCAAAGTCGACAGAAGTCTTATGCTGACCACCGTCGACGTCCGCTTGAGTTCGAGGTTGGTGACCATGTGTTAATGAAGGTGTCTCCTACCCGAGGAGTTTTTCGTTTTGGGAAGCGAGGCAAGCTGAGTCTGAGGTATATCGGGCCGTTTGAGGTGTTGGAACGAGTAGGCGATTTAGCTTATCGCCTGGCTTTACCACCAGCCCTGAGTCGGATCCATAACGTGTTCCATGTCTCCCAGTTAAGGAAATACATTGCTCATCCGAGTCATGTACTTCAGTTCGATGAGATCGATTTAGCGGAGGATCATTCGTATGAGGAGCGCCCCGTACGGATACTTGAGAGAAGGATCAAACAATTGCGGAATAAGACGATTCCCCTACTGAAGGTTCAGTGGTCACGACACGGGGTCGAGGAGGCCACATGGGAGACGGAGAGCAGCATTCAAGAGAGGTATCCTGAATTGTTTACCCCTTAGTTTCGAGGACGAAACCCCTTTTTAAGGGGGGGAGTATGTAATATCCGACGGAAATCCTTACTTACTGTTGTACTATTCGGATAATTTAATACTGTTGTAGTCTTGTTGCATTTGTGAAATGAATATTGATGTTAGAATATATCATAATAGACTTAATAAAAAAATGATCACTCGCACTATGTTTGAATTTTCAAAGCCAGATAGATAAGTGCATATCAACTATTAAAATCTGAGCCTAACGACGTTAATCATTAGACATAGCGACGCTATTTTGAGGCCTTTACGCACGTAAAGGGGTACTTGTTACGCACGTAACCAAAGGCAATCGTATCCGATCTCAACTTTCGCGTGTGGGGCGGATGGGATTCGAATGTCCGATCTTTCGAGGCAACCTAGTTGACCTACACATTACGTAATGCTTCTAGAGGTAACGCACGTAATGAAGTTCGTATTTCACCAAAGAGCTCTGGACTTAGCTTACGTACGTAACACTTTTTGTGTAGCTTACGTAAAGATGTTAACGTACGTTATCCTCTTGTGATAACGTACGTAACGAACTGTGCTGTTATAAAAAGACAACTTGTGTCTTTCATTTTGCACGTCCAAACTCCGATTTTCACCCATATAATCACCCCCCATTCATCCCTAGATCAAATTTACCTTCTTCCAACTTGTGTTGGAGCTTTACATTTTTATTTTGGAGCTTGTTGATTGGAAGTTGGAGACATTCTTGAAGCTTATATTGTGTTCTTGTGGTTTGGTGTATTGTTCTTCATTTCTGGAGGTATGTTCCACGATTTAACCCTATAATCTCGTAATTATAATGATAGTGATTAAGTATATTTCACCTAGTGATGAATTAATCAAAATAAACATGTTATAGTTAAGCTTTCAACAAACTTAATGATGAACATGATGATTAGGGGATTTGTAATGATGTGTTCTTGGTGTTTTAAAATGGTAAGGATCATGTTTAGTTTAACCACACTCTCCTTGCTAGACTAATAACACCATTGGTATAATAATCCTTGTTTCATTGTAATGAGAATGACTTGTTGGAATAATTACCACAAATATTTTAAGAAACCCTTGTTGATCATTAGAAGAATGAAATGATCTTCTTGAACCTAGGCTAAGTGAATTCAGAGGTATGATGTTTGAATCTCCAAGTTAGTTGGAAGAGTATAAGGGTGGTGCTAAACTTGAGATAGTCTTCATAACCATGATATGGATTTACAACTAATTAACTCAACATAAGTAATCGTGTAGTGCATATTTTACTTTTAATCATTTGAGATGTTCTTGATAAGATTAAAGGATAGGAGATTATTTTTTAACACATTATGGAATGATCCTTAATCCAACAAACATTTGGTATCATCTTGTAATCAATTGTAAGAATTGAATGGTATGAATAAGGTTCTTGAAGTAACACTTCAAAAGTCAACTACTCAATCGGGAATTAAGATGTTATCTCGTTAAAATTCGGTATAGATGATCATATAAATGTATTAATGAGCAAAATATACTTCATTCAAGGTTGATTGTTCGAGTACACAATATTAGTCGAGTACCGTCTGTCTGCTCCGACAAGAAGAGGACTATTCTCGTCTTCGTATTGAGGCAAGTTATCTTGCTTGGTTATAATGATGATTAGATTCTTGTGATGATTATATATTTCATATGTATGAATTGTTCATGTAATGTTTGTCGTGATTTGACATTGTCCTTGACGTTATTCCGTTTTCTTCATGGGGTTGCATTCCCAAGTACGTCGCTTTGAATCATTGATCTCGTTGGTCTTATTTTCACTTCGGTGAGTTTTTCTTGATCCTTAATCGGATATGTGATTTATCAATTCGTTGTCATGTTGTATCGTGACATATCCGTAATCATATCTGCTCCGATTGGTCATTGTGTAGGATTTTTAGCCAGGCACATATATAGTCATGCATGGATATTATTCCGCATTGGACTGTGCACACGAGACGTAGTTTCGTGAGGCTAATTAGGTACATTGTCCCATGTATATTCTGGATTCCGTATACGGGGCGGACATGTACACGAACACATTTCCGGACGGCATACCGTGATGTCCATCTTGATCCATATTATTAATCGTCCATAGTATCGATGTGTTCGACGCTTTGTGATCGATTGTTTCATACGCCCGAGGGGTATGATTAATAGTCGAATGATTTCCTTGAGATCTATATATATGTGAATTGTATATTGTCAAGAATTAATTATCATGTATATCCGACCCTGTGTTTTGGGCGAAATACTTGTATTGTATTTTAGGTCGAGGCAAAGGCAAGGCACGGAAGAGCATGTTGACGGCGAAGGGTTCAAGGATACTAGTTCGAGGGGCCCACATCATTTGTTGTCCTGTTATGTTAAACTGTTTTATGTTATTTTATTTTCGGATTAATTTTAATTACTATCTGTTTGTTTTGAGATTTAAAGTTTTTTAAATATCCATATGTTTTATACTTATTTTCGATCCTCGTATTATAAGGCCGTTGGCCATATTTTTGATAAACTCCTAATCGAGTAATGACTATTCATTGTGATTCGGTATCACAAATAATATTTATTTAACTGCTTTGGTTATCGCTAGTGGGTCCCACAGGGATCCACGGCACCGTAATAGCCGCCTTGGGGTGTTACACGCTTGAGGAAAAATTTCGTGCCCTTTTATATATATTAGAATTTTTCCCCAAGTTTAACAACTCTTTTGGTAGTTAAATTGTCGAATTTGACCTTTATTCGAGTGCATTCGAGTCAAATTATACAATTACGAGTAAGATCGATTCAGTTCTCTCTCTCTTACCTCGAATAGCAAGGATGGTTTCAATCAGAGAAATAAAATATGACATTTAACTAATAATGAAATTTTATCTCTTGCATCGCTTAATTTCAACTAATATTTTTACTTGAAATATTAGAAAATATCTAAATAATAATTAATATGTGTAAATATTATAAATTATGGTTTCGTTGAATCTAATTTAGGGTTTGCCAATTTATTTGACATATGAGTTTTTGAAAAATTAACTATTCATTTTAATGGCAAGTGGTATGATTTCGACTATCGCGGTGGAGAAGAATGGATATTGCATGTACCATTGTTGGAATGAGCCATACAAGATTAGTAAACAACAAAGAGTATTGTTGAAGCTGATAGAACAAAATATGTTTGTTTTCTATTTTCAATTGATTGTGAAGTGAAAAAAGAAGAAAAATAAAGATAAGAAATGATTTTGATGTAGATTACTTGTTGCAGTTCAATGTGGACCCTGTGATTTTTGTGAGCCTTCAGACTGCAACTATCAATTATAATAACACCCAATTTAGCATTATCCCATTTTTCAAATCATCAGATAACAGAACCCGTAGTTCCAGATCTCATACGGTTATGTTGGTACCGCCACTAGAATGGGGGTTGAATAGTGTGGAGTAGAGTTTTGAACTCTTTTCGTGCGGAAGCAAATATTAGAAGTAAAGACAAAGTAAATAAATAAAAAGGCACAAGAAGTTGTTCGAGATGTTCGGCTATCCAAAAGCCTACGTCCTTACCTAGTGTTATCGACTATGACTTTTCTCAAAACTTGAATGCACTTTATAGTTTAGTGCCAACTCTTTACAATAAGACGCTCAAGAATAGTTCAACTTCAATTTCTTGATTTTCGGGCTCAAGAACAACCACAACTATAATCACTCATGTTTTTCGGGGTACAAGACAATCTCACAAAGTTACAATGATTATTGTGAGTACAATTACTTGACTTACCGAATAATCACTCAGAGTGATACAAGAATATATATAGAAGATTGTTAGAACAATTCTTCTTGTATGAGTTGCAAGAAGTATTATCTCTCAAAGTATATGCTATAATGAAGCTCAAATGAATAAGATAATTACTTGATATATTCAGAGAATTCTTGTGTTCTTCAACACTTCCAAATACCTCTAGTTATAGCATTTATGAGCCTCTTTCCCGTTGGTATAGTAGTCCTCTTTAACGTATGTTAAGTATCATGAGTTACGTACGTTAAGGCCATAGCGTAAATTACTTCATTAGTGTAACGTCCGCAACACTTAGTCCAGTTCTAGGCAGTAGCTTATGGCTCTTCCCGTGTGTACGCTAATCCTGTTGATTACGTGTGTTATCTTTATCTTCGGATAGCCGTTAGATATGCTGAACCCTGGATGACATCAACGGTCCAATTTTGAATTCAGCTTCAAACACTTAGCGGCCGCTATCAAGTATCTGTAGCGTACGTTATTTTGTAGATGACCGTTCAATATGTTGACCTTCTGGAAACTGCACAACGGTTCATTTTCAAACGTAGCATATGTTATGCATAGTCCTTTGTATATGTTATGTATGTCTTGTAACGTAGGTTGTCCTGCTATGTAACCCTGTATAATATTGACACTTTCCACAAATACATATGGGTGATTATTACGTACGTTATGCTATATAGCTAGCATACGCTATCTTTTTTAGAATTTAACTTAAGTTAAGATATTTAAATAGATTGCAAGTCTAATATTTGTTTAATGATTATTTTGTCGATATGTCCCGTGTCGAGTTGTAAGCGAATAGTGTTAAAGGATTCCTCGGGTAAGGGTTTTGTAAAAATATCTGCGAGTTGATCCTTGGTACCGACAAAGATTAAAAATATATCTTTCTTTTGAACATGATCACATACGAAATGATGTCCGATATCTATATGCTTGGTTCTGCTGTGCAAAACAGTGTTCTTACTAAGATTTATTGCGCTAGTGTTATCATACAAAATAGGAGTATTTTCAATATAAATATCATAATTACAGAGTGATTTTTTTATCCATAATACTTGCGCACATGCGCTACCTGCATCCACGTACTCAGCTTCGGCTGTAGACATTGCTACACTAGTCTGCTTTTTACTTCCTCAAGAAATTAAGCATGAACCAATAAAATGACATATGTCGCTAGTACTTTTCTTGTCAATCTTACAGCCACCAAAATCGGCGTCATTATATGTAATTAAATTAAAATCAAGACATGATGGATACCATCTTCCTAGACCAATAGATCCATTTAAATAACAATAAATTCGTTTACAAGCAGTTAAATGAGATTTCTCTTGATTTTATTGAAATATGGCACATAAGCATGTAGCAAAAATTATATCTGGTCTAGATGCAGTTAAATAAAGCAGAGATCCGATCATACCTCAAAATAAATTTTGATCGATCGATTTCCCATTTCGGCTTTGTCTGGTTTTAATGTAGAAGAGATTGGAGTTGGGATAAATTTGCTACTTTCCATCTTCATAATCAAGACCTTTTTCTTGATTGTAACTTTGGGCAACTAAACGAGATTTATTTCTCACTGGTATCCGTCTTTATCGCGCTTGATTTTATGCACCCATTTGATTCGATAATAATTTTATCTTCCGATGCGGGGACCAAATTCCATACTTTGTTTTTCTCGAATTGTGCAAGTTCTTCTTGCATTGCCATTACCCAACTTTTGTCATCTAGAGCTTCAGACACATTTTTGGGTTCAATTTCGGATACGAAGGCAAAATGATTTTTATAGTCGGGAGTTCTTCTTCGTGTTTGAATACCATCATCGATGTTTCCAATAACAAGATCTTTTGGATGATTTTTATTATGCTTTCAATCTTTAGGCAAATCATCAATTATTTCTTTTTGAGTCTCAGAAATCTTCTTCATTTCGTTTGAGAGATGAAAGCCCGGAAGTGTACCTGGATCATCAATTATTTCTTCAAACAGTTTTACATCGGTTGTGCTTAGAACCAATGTAAAATGTGAACATTTTTACATCGGTTGTGCTTAGAACCAATGTAAAATGTGCACTTTTTTATATCGGTTGTGCTTAGAACCGATGTAAATCATTTTTTTTCAATTATTTTTTTATATACCGGCCTGTAATATCAAAATCCTGTTAAAAGCAAAACAGCTGAAATCCTGTTAAAACAGAACATTCCTAAACAGATGAGAACTGATCCTGTTAAAACAAAACAATCTTAAACAACAAATCCTGTTAAAACAAAACATTCCTATAAAACCTAATGCTTACATAAGAGAAACAAACCAATCAGCTGCGAGAAAAAAAAAACTAAATATGAGAGGGAGGGAGAGAGAGAGACAGAGAGAGAACAAATAAAAAAATAAGCCACAAATTTTCGACAGAGTTACAACTGATGAGAACTAAGGCCAAGGCAAGAAACTTTCCGAGAGCAAACAAAGAACAAATACTCCAAACTACGCTTGACACCCTTCCACGGCCTTGCCCAAAGCCTGAGCCACATCTGCCTCTACCATACCCATCACCTTCTATTAAATCATAAACGCACATCAATTAAGAAAAAAAAACGAGATACATTTACATTACAAATATACCTCTTAAAGAATGTTTCAAGTTAAAAATTACACCCACTAAAGGATAATGTAAAAGAAATACAATCCTCAAAAGGGATATTTTGTAATACATTTGTTGGAACATTTTATTCCACGCATTCATTTTAGAGGTTTTGATGATAAGTTGCTAAACAGAGAAAAACAACAATGAATCAAGAAGAAGTTGAACATGCACGAGCTGGATAGAAGAACATTGAATTGAAGCAAAAATACATATAGCGTACGCCATACAACATGGACAACGTACGCTATGGTGCAAGACCAACATACGCAATGATATGCGATTAACGTACGCAACACATACGTGTTTGTAACACCCCCAATCCACTTAGGTATATTACACGCCGTAGACCCTTTCCTCAAGGATCTACCAGACTGGTAACTAAAATCAAACATCTCAACATCACCTTTAAGGCTAAAAAGAGTCAGTAGACCGATTTGGTCTTTCAATTAATACATACAACTCAATCTCAATACATGCCCATGCAGGGGTCAAAATACAACACACTCCCATCCAACGGGGAAAAATACTACAGCGGAAATAAAGTACAACTAAACTAATACGACATCGCATGGGTCCTCATGTGATTAGTATCGATCATCTTTCATCATCCTTCATGCCAACCCTGTGTAATGCTCCCCAAAACCTGAATGCAATACAGACATCCACCCCCCCGATTACTCGGAGGTTAGCAAAATTCCACTATTTTGCTAGTGCAAGTACAAAGTGCAAAATACGAGTCATACAAATCATATTCCAAGATTAATAATAACCAAGAATCCTCAAAGATTCAAACATAATGGAAATATGTCCCGAGGCAAGAGTTTGAGTAAAACTTTCCAAATTCGAAAGGTCACAAAATACGAGAACAGTTTGAAAAATGGTTTAAAATACCCTCGGGAGTTTTAATGGGAAACAATTTAGGATTATCGAATCCTTCTCTTTCCAAACCAACAGGGGTCACAGCCCAAAGATCGGTTTTTTCAAATAAAAACCAACAATAATTCACCGGGTTCAAAGCCCACATCATGTGTCCTCGACGAACATAAGGTCAACAAAATATAACTATCCAAGATACGAAATCTCGGTAACACATCCAAGGTGCTCGACCTGCTAAAACGCATCCAAAATCATATATATACCACCGTGAACACATGCCACATCATCTCATGGTTGGATCAATCACTTGTTGTCTCCTGACCACATGATCACAAGTCATGTGTAACCGTAGGTTTTCTTATACCACCGTGATCACTTGCCACGTCATCTCATGGTTGGATCAATCACTTGTTGTCTCCTGACCACATGATCGCAAGTCATGTGTCACCGTAGGTATCCTTAGGCTCTCACGGTTGGATCAATCACTTGTTGCATCCTGACCACATGATCACAATCCATGTGTCACCGTAGACCCCACCCATATCCACACATTCACATATATAACACAGTACGCCAAGGATATCCAAACAATTCACTAAAAGGCAACAAACACATAACACGACACAATCGTCGAGTCACAACGCACCGAATGGGATAATATATGTATATTTTATATATTATCAAATCACAACACCAACATCGTACATATCCATGGGATCCACTTAATCATTTACGAACACAACATTCACAAAATACACACGGTTTTGAAAAATAGCCTTTAACGAGGCTAAACCGAATATTTTGAAAGTCCATTTCAAACAACCAAACAAACACACCAAAACGATCACCGACCATCGTATCCGCAAAACAAGAAATATATGGACAAGGTACTTGTCTCGAATAATCACAAACATGGAGAATCGACTGAAGTAGGATGGCACGAACCGACTATGAACCCGCCGACTCCGCTGGACGCCAACCCGTGACAAAACTTCGAACGACAATAACAACAATGAAAATGAATTCCACAGCACGACCCAAAGCCGCTGAATTAAAGGAACAAACGACGAAAGTGCAAGGGTTTCCAAAATGGCCAAGAACACGAATCGACTCGACAAAAGATGAAAACAAAATTCCAAACTGAAATATAGATATACAATCCATAGGATATGTTTAACAACATCATTTTAACAACAATCGGTTTTTCAAAATTGGATGGAAAACAAAATCAAGAACAAATCTCCCAAAAAGTTAACTCTAGGAAAGCAAGAAAAATACCTCGATCCAACGATGAGGTGTGTAAATTATTAAGACTGACCTCTAAAGCTTCCATTTTGTTTCTACTAAATCATTCCTTCCAAAGAAAATATTTTTCTATATAAATTTTTATGAATTGAAATTAAATTTTTATATGAGGCATGTAAAACCTAAACCTCTCGTTTTTTAAATGGAGATCGCCGTGCAAATCATTCTGTCTCGACTCGCGTGCAAGATCACCTTCAAACGGAGATCGAAGTACTCATCCCTATTCGTGTCCCGGGTGTGGTCCTGATAAGGAAGTCCATGATACAACACATCCTCTCTCGTCCGCCTCCCGCTCGATGTCTCATGCACCATCTACTGGTGGGGTACTCTGTCGGCGTCACTTCGACACTTTGTGTGCCGACTCATGTGTAATTATTTTCCCAACAACCTTCTTCAACCTATCCATAACTTTCTTTCTCGGCTTTGGGTAGGCTCATCCTCCCTGTTCTTCACAGCTATTCGTATAGGCTTTATGAACTTAACATCGTATGGCGAGCAATTCTCAAAACTCAGGTAGTAGTACTCATCCTCATCCTCCTCCAGATGCACTAAAGAGGGAAGTACTTTGTGCTGCAAAACAAGTCAGTAAAGCATACCATTAGAGTAAAATCACATAACGTTGAAGAAATGAGTGAAGTCACAAGAAAATACTTTTATAAAATTACGTACCTTCTCGTCGAAGAAATGAGTGAAATCACATAACATCTTCCTTGCAGTCCACATCAAACATCGGGGAACTTGGACAGATTTAACTCGAATTCCACGTAATTCACCCAATGAAGGAATCATCTTGTACGACCATATCTGTAAAGCCAAAAGCAAACCATAGAAGTGATAGTCCTAATATTCCTGTCTCTCCTTCATGGCCACATTGTCTATGCAGTAAGACAAAACCCCAAAGCCATAAGAACCCCAAGGAAACACATCCCATTGTTCGAAATCCTCAACTAATGCCCATGCCCATGTCTCGACCATCATGTTGTCATGGTATAGGATACAGTAGTAGTATATCAGCAAATTAGCTACCTTCACATAATCTCTTATGTCTCTACCAAAATCTCGATCATTGAACTTTTTTCGCAGAACACTAACCTTAATATTATTACCATAGAGTATTCTGTGGAAAATACTGTCAGACCGAAGGAGATGGTTGTCTTGTGGATGGAAAGTAGAGTTTCCAAAGTGCAGTCCAGTGACCATGGCAAAGTCATGGGCCGTAAAACAAATGGTCCTCCCGCAAACCTGGAACCACGACCCATCTGGAGGGATTTGATCACCATCCAACTGACGGGCAATCAAGTGATGTAGCGCAGTATTTGTACTCCCATTTCTCCTAACTTTAATCAAACTCCCAAGGACCCCCTCGATCAAGCTCTTGGTGGCTCGATCACCAACTGCAGAATTGTGGCCAATACTTCTTAGTGTCTCAATTATCTCTTTAAATACCACATCGCGTATGCAAAGACTGACTTGTCGTGTAACAAAGTGTAATGTAGTCCATATGCAACCAGTCTACAGTATAGAGATAAAAATCATAAGACCATGATATAATGCCTAAGGAAATGAACAAAAAAAGGCCATTGTCTTGCACACGATCGATGCCCAATCGTGTGAAGACCATCGTGTGCAAGGCAGATGCATTTGGTATTCTTGCCCACGACGGCTAACACGATCGATGCCCGTCGTGTGTAGACCATCGTGTGCAAGGTAGATGCCTTTGGTCTTCTTGCCCACGACGGCTTACACGATCGATGCTCATCGTGTGTTAACCATCGTGCCCACGAAAGACCATCGTGCACACGATGGTTTCATCATCTTCGGTACCATCGTGAGATGATGAACAACCATCGTGGGCGCGACCATGTGTGACTAAATTGCACTAACCGGCGGCTCATTGACGAAAGCTTCTTCAGATTGTGTGTCACTATCGTGTGAGGAACTTCTGTCGTATTCGGATTTTCGGTCGTAGTCGGAGTCAGATATTTTCTCGCCGACGATAGGTTTGGTTGGGACAGTCGGGTTTTGCGACAGACAGAGAGAATTTTTTTTGGACGAGAGAGAGGTTGTGGGGCCGATTTTTGTTTTATTGCTTTTCTATTATTTATTTTTTTATCTTTTAATAGTAGACTTAAGAGTAATAATATCTTTTAACACATTTTGTTATCAAAAACTTATACTCTTATGAATAAGGATATATAACTTGTTACTTTTATGGTTTGGTACTAAAAAAAATAGGGCCCTTTATAATATGGTACCGAGTATTTATTCATATGTGTCGAGATATTTGATTAAAATAAATTTTACAATGGTTACGAAAACCACAAATTCATTCTATTGCATCAGTCAATAACGAAGATTACTCATTCATCATATGAAATTACTTGAATAAGATAAACGATATATTCTCATAGGTGCATAAATAAGATATATCATAAAATTTAATATTCAAATACTTGGAGTGATTGTGCACTACTTAATTTTGGATGAACTTTATTTAATGCAATAAACGCAAGTAGATACTTCTTGTTACTATACATTAGTTAATTAAATTAAAACTTACAAATTTGAGCAACATAAGTTTGTGTACTCTTAGTATAGATTATCTTTTTACAAAAATTTCAGTTACTTTGTATTTGCATAAAGGTAAAATATTGCAAACATAAGGGCTACATTATTTGAATGAATTATTAGAATATATAATTTTAAATAATTGTTAACAATGTAAAATAATCCTACTATGTTCAAGAATGAAAGTATAGTATCCACTGATTTGTACTTGAATAGTCAAATAGTATTTCACATGTATCCAACTTTTTGTTTGAAATAAACTCTAAAATGGCCACCAGAATCGTATAATCTTTCCAACCTTATCAATCAGTTATAAAGATGAATCTTTTATCGTATAAAAGTAATCGAATAAGTTAAAGGACTTCGTTTCCATATGCGCATGAATAACGATACTTGTAAATTGAACACTAATATAAATCTACTTGAAAATGGTCAAGCATATGAAGTACTTTGGCGAACAAACATAGTACATAGTGTATATATGTAAATACACAGGTGCACTCTCATACCAAAAAATAAAAGGAAAGTAATCAAAACATTTGAATATCATAAACTTTAGATTCAACCACATATATCTGGATCCATATATGCAACAATTTTGTTATATTGAAGTACAAATCCCTTGATTCGGTCATGCTAGATTTTCGTTACTTTAATATACACATTTGAATACCTTTTAATAAATAAAAAGCGACATGTGTTTCAAGAAAGAAAATGGAAGGAACCCTAAATTTACAATCCAGAGCCGCCATGCCACCGAGAACCCGCTACATCGGACCAAAGACAAAGGAAACCTATGTAATATCTACATTTTTCCTTTTTTTGACATTTTTCATTTTGGTGTATTTTTTATTTTCAGTGACTCACTTGTAACCGTATTGATATTTTGAGAATATTTAATACTGGACTTTTTGTCATCCGAGCTCGTTTCGAACTTGTTGTACTCAATCCCGCGTTTATCGTCATTTCCGTCGCTATTTGATTCGATTCTCGTAATTGTTATTCAGAACCGCTGTTTAGGGGTTTCCGTAAATCCATCTTATGTTATTATGCATGTTGTGAGCTCTTGTTTGGTGTTTCGACTGTGTATCGTGTATTTCGGATGTTTTGGGCTGTTTTGTAATTTCCCAAAGTTATTGGGTAATTACTATTGTTGTCGTTTTCCGAACCTATGGGTAGTCAGAATCATGTTTTCTTTTAGTGCTTTAGTTCTGGCTCGAACTTGTCGTACGTGTGTCTTCTTCAGTCCGTTGTTTGGTGTCGGGTGCGTGTTGTTTTCATCCGGGGAAGAATTCGCCGTTTTCCATCTTTGAGTATTGTTTGTACTACTGTCTGCACTCGTTAGCGCACGCTAATTTTGTTGTGTAGCGTACGCTAAATTCTTTGAGTACAACAGTGGCAGTAGGTTGTTTCTGGTCTCTGGACGAGCAGTTTAGCGCACGCTAAGTCTGTAGATTTAACGCACGCTAGGTGTGTGGCAGCGTGCGCTAATTCGGTATTCTAGTTAAGGCAGAATGTTTCTGGACCCTGGATGACGAACAGGTAGCGCACGCTATAGGTCGTTAGCGCACGCTAACAGGGGGCTTATAGTGCACGCTAATTATCGGGTAGCACACGCTAACTGGTCAGAACCGAAGATTCTGGACCAGGGTTGGCTAGTTAGCGCTAACCATAGGCCGTTAGCGCATGATAACCATAAGCTGTTAGCGCATGCTAAACCGTCTGGTTATATATACCCGAGAGTTGACCTCAGACGCATCTATTTCTTACTTTTTTTCCTCCTCTGCGGTTGTGGGTGATCTAGGCGATTCGAAGTCTTGTAACTTCATGTTATCATCTTTCTTGAGTTCCTAGTGTAGATTAACAACATCTACTTGTGTTCTTCGTCTTTGGTCCAAGGTAATCTCTTAGAACCCTATTTTCGGGGAATTTGGGGGTTTTTGATTTAATGTCCGATTTGTTCCGTGTTGTTGATTAATCCATGATGTATGTGATTAATCTTAGTGGTATTCATGTTTCCCCTACGAGTTCATAGTAAATTTCGTGGTAATTGTGAAATCGAGAAGGTTCGGGTGCGACCCATCCTCGTTTTTGTTTTTGTACGAATTTACATGAATCGTAGGTGGTTTTCGAGTGTATTTCGTTTTCGTACTCGTGTAGAATTGGTTGTAATTGTATTTTTCGAATCGTTTGGTTCGGCGTCGTCGGTTCCTAGCAAGCGTAGTTGATTTCCCGTTCATTTCATCGTCAACTTCTCAAGGCAAGTATTCTTGTGAAACTCTTATGCTTAACATGGAATGCTAATGTATAGGTGTGTGATTTGCTCACTCTGGGAGGGTCCGACGGGGCCTCGAAGGAAGCTGTGATTTCGCTCCTGATTTACGAGCTTGTTTGGATAGCCAGTCCGGGAGGGTCCATAGAGGCCTCGGATGGGACCAGTGGTTTAGCCCCGATCCTAGGCGAGTCATATGCGTGATTTTTTTAACTATGGCCAGTCCGGGAGGGTCCACAAAGGCCTCGGATGGGACCAGGGTTTAGCCCTGGTCCTAGGCGATTTTCAACTGTGATTATTGACTATTTGTTTACCGGGAAAAGACGTCTTGATTTTTATCTTTGAACAACTGGATGCATGCACTATGAGATGTGTAAGCGAATGGTTTGCCTTGAACACTTGTACTAGCGTAACTGCTAACCCCTCTGGGGACCTATCTTTGGGGAAATTCATGTTATGAATTTCAAAGTGTTCAAATTTGGCCGATCGAGCATCTTGGAGCAATACGAGGATGCTGGCCAAGGTTGTTGACGTGTGCAAATGAGTTCTTTTATTTTGGTTGTCCATTTTAAACGTTTGTTTTCAAAACTTGTAAACTGATAATTAGTACTCGCGAGTACTTAGGCGTTTTGATTTAGAAGATGAATTGGATTGTCATCAAACTTCGACTAATAAGGAGAACACTTATGTGGCAAAAATTTTATTAATGGTGCCGCGCATAATCTTTCCTAAATCCATAATGGGAGAGATTGACCCTATTACTTTTGATTCTGTTGAGGCTGATACCATGAGTTCTAATGAGGTTGTTCGTGATAAGTCTTTATTATTTACCCATTCGAACTCTGCTTATTTTTTCATGCCTTATCATTATTATATTCTTCCATCATTTTTTGGTTGCCTTCATAATTATTCTTACTCATTATTTGTGGCAATCGGGCATGAGCCAAAGCCTCCCCTATGTAATAAGAGGCTTATAGATTGCAAGAAGGGGGCATTTGGCAATCTCCCTAGAAAAAAGCCACGTTAAACTCTTTTTGCCACGTCGTGCTCAAGACGTAAAATAGAGCGCTTGATGGGAGGCAACCCATCATTTTTACTTGCTTTCTAGTTAGTTGTTTTTATTTGATTTTTTGTTATTAATTTTTTTCTTTGTTTTTGTTTGTTCGTTTGGATTCGTGTATTCTTGTTGGCCCTTATTTCTCTAATATTTTTATATAACCCCAATGAGTTATTATTCTTCATATTCTAGTCTTTCTTGATTTAATGTCTATTGTTATCTCATGACTAGAGACTAAGTTTGGGGGTCCCTCGTGATGTTGAGCATTATTTGAAGTATGGATTGACAGTCGATTCCACTCAGACATGTGCTGGCTTTCAAGAAGACATTTGGAATAAGTTTCACTTTTCCTTATCTCTTTTATTTTCACATGAGTTGTATTATTGATGATGTTAGGTGTAGTGGAATAAATGGAAGCATGCGATAACTTTCTGAATTTTTCTTTGGTATAAATTGCAATTGCTTTATTGTCCTTGCATGATGTTGATGGTTTTGTTCAAAATCGTGAATTTTTCGTGCTTCCGTGTGTAAAACTGATGTTACGATACTGATGTCTCTTGGAAGAAACGGTTGACTTTTGGTCGAGTTGCAGTCAGCGATTTCTGCTTCTGTTGAGTATTCAATTAGGTCCGAAATTTTATCGTTTTTGTAGAAATTTTAGTAGATAAGAAAGGAGACATACGTGTTTTCAAATCACCGTTTATACGTTTGGTTAAACTTTTCGCATAGCTAGTCGTCCAGTACCATGAGTCTTGTTGGCATTTAAATTGAGTTTAGAGTCGGACAGTTTGTCCCAAGAAAAAGTCGAAATACTATTTGTTCTATGTGTAACACCCCCAGATCAAACCGGGAATATTACACGCCGCAGACCCTCTCCGTGAGGATCCACCAGGCTAGACATCAAAACAACACATTACATTACATACCGACGAATCATAAATAACGGACCAATAGACCGATTTGGTCTTTCGTCACAGACTTACAAATCAAAATACATAAACTCATCCAGACTCATACCCACACAAGGGTAAAATGCTTGCAACAATGAACAATAAGACAGCGGAAAAGACAATACAATGGACTCCGACTAACTGAACCCAAAACTGGCCTTCGTGTGATTAGTATCATTCGTCTTTCATCATCCCTCGTGCCGATCCTGCGTCTTGCTCCCGAAAACCTGCATGTACCTGGACACAATACAGATATCCACCCCCGACACTGGGGTTAGCAAAACTCCACTGTTTCGCTAGTGCAAGTATAAAGTGCAAATACGAGCCATACACAACACATTCCGAGAATATAACGAAAGACTTCCCGAGATATATTTAGTTAAAAATTAGTTCAAGTCTTGAAAGCAGAAACGAAGCAAGTAAGCATTGTGAAAACATTTCCAAATCTCGGGAGTTTTGAAAACATCAGAAATTGAAAATGTTCTTAATTCCTCGAAAGCCATTTAGGGTCACAGCCCCAAAGTTCATTTTTCAAAATACAAATCCGTTTAACAAAACACGGGGTCCACGACCCAACCATTCCGGTCACAAAACACAGGGTCCACGACCCGATCATCCACTTCAATTCACTTACAAGGACACATTACACATAACACATTAATCCTATGCCATTCTAGCCAAGCACCAAGACTCGAAATATAATGTCTCTCGACCCCGAGCACAAAGCATTGTGATACTCCGGACAATATCACAATTAACGAAAACATCAACGTCATCCTCAAGATGAAAACCACAACTGGTAACCCGCGGCCGTACCCCTTAGTATCGACCCCCAGACATCCCGTCGGACACTCCGGGTGGAAACCACTCCGCGGCCGTACCCCTTAGTATCGACCCCGGACATCCCGTCGGACACTCCGGTGGAAGTTCATCCACACACGCACCCAAGTCCACTTCCGTGGCCGTACCCCTTAGTATCGACCCCCAGACATCCCGTCGGACACTCCGGGTGGAAGGAACAACACACACACACGTTCCAAAAATCACAGTTGCAAACCACAAGCCTCGAAGGTCAATCACAGTATATATAGTCGAGGTACCTTACTAGAATGGCCAGTTCATCCAGCAAATACTCACGACCAAGTAATGATACAATGCACAAGGACGCGCAAGATTTCAACAGTACCGAACGACACAACTAATATCACACAAACTCACATATCCAACTAAATATATTAATTCCCGACACACACGGTTCACCTTTACGAAAAGCATGATGGTAAATATACCGATTCCTTTGAAAATGGTTATAAATATTCATTTAGCACATATCGACGATTAACAACCATAATATCCACAAAACACGTAATGTATGGGCAAGATACTTGCCTCGATACCACGAGCACTGAACCACGAACGGATAGGGCTCAACCGGGAAGCTTCGGAACGCCCGATGCTAACGAAAAGGAAGACGACAATGAACGGAACGGAAGAATCAAGCACGACCGTGAGGAACCGACGAAAATGAACCTAACGATTCGAATAGCACAATCACAACCACTTCTAAACGATTATGGAAATGGAATACACCCGGAACCCCGCCTACGATTCATGTATATTCATACCGAAAACAACAACGAGGGCGGACCACAACCAAACCCTCTCGATTCCGTAAAAATCCACAAAATATCCATGAATCCGTAGGGAAACTAAAGATACTAACAAGATTAATCATATTCATCATGAATCCATCAACGAAACGGAAAGAATCGGACAAAACCCCAAAATCCCCAATTATCCAAAAAGGTAGGGTTTCAAGAGATATTACCTTGAGTGATTCAAGTGTTAAGATCCGTAGAACACGCGTTAGATTGATTATCCGAGCCTCACAACCGAAAAGAAATGATGAAAATCGACCCCCGGATGAAGAACTCTCCCCCTCTATACCCTCTCTCTCGCTACTCTCGCGATGCAGATGAAAAAAAAGAAGAAATGAGCTGTTCACGCTCAAAACGACACATTTATAGTGTAACACAGCAGGACCTATCGGCCAGCCTATCGGCCGATAGGCCCAACCGATAGCCATAGAGAAATGCCGGCAGTAGAGTCTATCGGCCCACCCTATCGGCCGAAAGGCTCTCGGACGGTGCCCGACAAATTGACGCCTTCCACAAAAACGACCATAACTCTTTCGTCCTGACTCATTGACTCACCGTTTGAACCATTGGAAAGCTAACTCGATGTTCTATAATATTGCAAAGATTTATAATTTTTGGAGTTACCAAAAATTAATGGGGATCTATCAAAGTCGAACTCATACTTAGAAAAGTCGTTTAGTAATCCTAATTCAACAAAACGACACCAAACCCGAGCACGAATACGAACCGAAGATACGGTTACGAAGTACTCACAAAGACGAATCTAAGAGCTAGTAGAACACACGATTCCGACCACCCAAGGCTCGAAATTCGACAACGGAAGGTAATTACCCCAAACTTTGGGAAATTACGAAAATGGCCCAACCGCCCGAAAATCACCATACGACAACGAATAATCAAACCGAAGCTCACAACACGTCTAACAAAGTTAAACGGACTTGTGGGAAACTCAAACAACAGCTTGGACGAGATTCGCAAGAATCGAACTCAAGTGCGGAAAAGTCGCTAAAAAGCACAACTCAACGAAACGACACCAAACGAACTCGGATGTCAAAAAGTGTAGAATTAATTATTCTCGGAATGGCGAAACGGACATGAGCGAGTCGTCAAACAGACTTCACTTAAAAAAATAATTACCGGAAATCGAAAATTGCGGATATTACATTCTACCCTCCTTAAAAGAAGTTTCGTCCCGAAACTTAAAACAAGTAGGGAGAAGAAATATTCCGCCAGGAAAACTCAATGAGATACACAAGAATGCGTAACTAACGCCCAACGGCGAAATGTTACAAACAACGCAAAGGAGTATACAGCGTGAAAACACGCTCCACGGTGACCAACACAACGTCGCCGTTAGGGGTATAATAAAAAAACCAACAAGTGACAAACGTCATCAAACGGATAATATAGCCAAGTCAATTATCCGACAATCACAAACACAACGAACGAAAATCAATATGATTGACCAACCCAACGGTACATCAATCAAAACGCGAGTCAACCGCTGAACAAACACGAAATCCCACCGCCTAAGGGCTGGAAGATCGAAAACGAAACTAATTTCTCGAACTGAAGGGAAATACGAAGGAGCCTGAATGTTCGCCAATCACGGAACGAGGTCAATATAAACCGAACAATCAAACGATCAAACCACAACGATCGAGACAACAAAGATCGAAGAATCATGTTCGAATCACAAAGAACAATAAAGTTCAAACAACAACTCCGAGGATGATCTGGTGAGAACTACAAGACATGCATTGCCGAAGATCCACAGGAAAGGGAATAGCGATTGGAAAGTCACACGACAACGAGTTATTCCGAAATAACACCACACTCGTTCGATAAGCAAAAACAAGGGCAGGACAAGCTCTGAAATGTCAACGAACATAAATGAGTCGACAGAGTCGAAAACACAAGAGTTCCAAAGCCGATCCACTTTGAATAAAAGAACTAGTAGAACCAGATGATGTCACTCCCAAACAAGGTTCACAAGAATCGAACTGAACCCGAAAAGTAACATCGATAACCAGATCGACACAAACCTAGATGACAGCTCTTTCGGACGATGAAACAGAAATATAGAACAAGTTCATAAAGTACCAACGATCACGAGCGAATCGGCAGATGGAGAAAGAGAAAATACGAAGTCTAAAAACATCACGGGTACTACATTCGACCTCTTATAAAAGAAGGTCGCCCCCGCAACTCACAACAAAGAAAATCAAGGTGACGACACAACAAGCAACCGATGAAACATCCTTCAAAGGCCTCTCAAAGCCGATTCTCGATATCTCGTGCAAGCGCGAACTCCGAAAGTCTCGGTAGCCAATTCACAAAACTGACTCGGTGTCCTCGAGTCCACACTTGAAATGTGTCATCGACGAGAAAGACAATTTACACGTGCATGCCCCGGCACAACACGATTGAAACGCCTCGGCTCGGCATACCGAAAATATAAATGCTCGATACAATGGATCAAAACACCGCAAAACAACATACCGGAGATGCCAACTCAGCATAACATATCAACGCATACAAAAATCACAACAACAACGGCATCATTCGAAGATTACAACATCCCGAACGACAGCCATCACACAATCACAAACATCATGAAACAATCACCCATGTGTATAACGCATAAAAATCCAGGCTTTAACAACCCACACTAGGGCGACAATACGCAATCACCACGAGGCGATACACAAACACCATCACACCTCTCACGGAGGGCCAACAAAACATATGCGTGGCGAACGACTCGACGCTCACGCCACCAATTCAATCACAATTCGGGGTTGACACCGCAACGAAAGTTCGAAAACCATACACGCATTTCCGGTCCGCAAACAGGAATGATAGGTTTTAAAACGAGAACCACCTTTTGAAAACAGTTTGGAAACACCAGTTGATCTTGAGTATCATTTACAAAAAGTTAAACAAACATCATTTTCGAGACTCTGTAATTCATCTTGCGTTTGAACTAAAATGAGGACACCTTTCTTTTAGTGAAAAACTTTCAGAATATCCGACCCTCGGGTCTAAGTATAAATGTCTCTAAACATCGAAAATATCTCAAAACATTTTGGTCCTCGAGGTAGAAAAATTTTGAAACAGATAGTTGCGCTAGTAGGCGCCTTGAAAATACAATCATTTGAAGTACGTCTCGAATTTTATTTTCTAAGATACTCAAGGTTTTCAAAGATAATACAATGGGCTACAATGCCCAAAGATTTCAAGTAAATACACGGAATATTATAGCGCCGTGGGTCCCGCACCGGAATCCACCAGGCTAAAAACCAATTACAAAAATGCCCAAAAAGGTCGATGACGGTAGTACTTATCAAACTCACAAAATCACTTGAAAACACCCAACTACCGTCAAAACGGTCAAGGCCAACAACTCGGTTAAAGGAATCGGTTTTCGAAATAAAAATTCAGTCGGTAAAATACCGAAAGCTATTACAAAGGAACTCACTCAGCGGAAAAAGGAAATACAGTCCAACATGCACAATCCAGCAACTACTCCTCACATGAAAGAAATATGAGAGTCAAATAGTCACGTATCAAGAAATCAAAATCCATAAAAGGACTCCGTCACTTAATAAATAATCATAAAAAATATAGCTCGTGTCACACGAGGCACAACACAAAGAAGGGAGACTTACATCCACAGATCGCACGAAGATGATGGCTGCATCCTGATACTAATCACGGCCGACATTCCAAACGACGCGTCGCGACACGACATCAGTCAGACAAAATCTGACAAAACGAGACTCAACAACACATAACTCGACCCGACAGCCTAGGTTTCCTCAACCTAAGCTCTGATACCATAAATGTAACACCCCCAGATCAAACCGGGAATATTACACGCCGCAGACCCTCTCCGTGAGGATCCACCAGGCTAGACATCAAAACAACACATTACATTACATACCGACGAATCAAAAATAACGGACCAATAGACCGATTTGGTCTTTCGTCACAGACTTACAAATCAAAATACATAAACTCATCCAGACTCATACCCACACAAGGGTAAAATACTTGCAACAATGAACAATAAGACAGCGGAAAAGACAATACAATGGACTCCGACTAACTGAACCCAAAACTGGCCTTCGTGTGATTAGTATCATTCGTCTTTCATCATCCCTCGTGCCGATCCTGCGTCTTGCTCCCGAAAACCTGCATGTACCTGGACACAATACAGATATCCACCCCCCGATTACTCGGGGGTTAGCAAAACTCCACTGTTTCGCTAGTGCAAGTATAAAGTGCAAATACGAGCCATACACAACACATTCCGAGAATATAACGAAAGACTTCCCGAGATATATTTAGTTAAAAATTAGTTCAAGTCTTGAAAGCAGAAACGAAGCAAGTAAGCATTGTGAAAACATTTCCAAATCTCGGGAGTTTTGAAAACATCAGAAATTGAAAATGTTCTTAATTCCTCGAAAGCCATTTAGGGTCACAGCCCCAAAGTTCATTTTTCAAAATTCTTATCCGTTTAACAAAACACGGGGTCCACGACCAAACCATTCCGGTCACTAAACACAGGTTCCACGACCCGATCATCCACTTCAATTCTCTTACAAGGACTCATTTCACATAACACATTAATCCTATGCCATTCTAGCCAAGCACCAAGACTCGAAATATAATGTCTCTCGACCGAGCACAAAGCATTGTGATACTCCTGACAATATCACAATTAACGAAAACATCAACGTCATCCTCAAGATGAAAACCACAATCAGTAACCCGCGGCCGTACCCCTTAGTATCGACCCCGGACATCCCGTCGGACACTCCGGTGGGAAACCACTTCCGCGGCCGTACCCTTAGTATCGACCCCGGACATCCCGTCGGACACTCCGGTGGAAGTTCATCCACACACGCACCCAAGTCCACTTCCGTGGCCGTACCCTTAGTATCGACCCCGGACATCCCGTCGGACACTCCGGTGGAAGGAACAACACACACACACGTTCCAAAATCACATTTGCAAACCACAAGCCTCGAAGGTCAATCACAGATATATAGTCGAGGTACCTTACTAGAATGGCCAGTTCATCCAAAGAAATACTCACGACCAAGTAATGATACAATGCACAAGGACGCGCAAGATTTCAACAATGCCGAACGACACAACTAATATCACACAAACTCACATATCCAACTAAATATATTAATTCCCGACACACACGGTTCACCTTTACGAAAAGCATGATGGTAAATATACCGATTCCTTTGAAAATGGTTATAAATATTCATTTAGCACATATCGACGATTAACAACCATAATATCCACAAAACACGTAATGTATGGGCAAGATACTTGCCTCGATACCACGAGCACTGAACCACGAACGGATAGGGCTCAACCGGGAAGCTTCGGAACGCCCGATGCTAACGAAAAGGAAGACGACAATGAACGGAACGGAAGAATCAAGCACGACCGTGAGGAACCGACGAAAATGAACCTAACGATTCGAATAGCACAATCACAACCACTTCTAAACGATTATGGAAATGGAATACACCGGAACCCCGCCTACGATTCATGTATATTCATACCGAAAACAACAACGAGGGCGGACCACAACCAAACCCTCTCGATTCCGTAAAAATCCACAAAATATCCATGAATCCGTAGGGAAACTAAAGATACTAACAAGATTAATCATATTCATCATGAATCCATCAACGAAACGGAAAGAATCAGACAAAACCCCAAAATCCCCAATTATCCAAAAAGGTAGGGTTTCAAGAGATATTACCTTGAGTGATTCAAGTGTTAAGATCCGTAGAACACGCGTTAGATTGATTATCCGAGCCTCACAACCGAAAAGAAATGATGAAAATCGACCCCCGGATGAAGAACTCTCCCCCTCTATACCCTCTCTCTCGCTACTCTCGCGATGCAGATGAAAAAAAAGAGAAGAAATGAGCTGTTCACGCTCAAAACGACACATTTATAGTGTAACACAGCAGGACCTATCGGCCAGCCTATCGGCCGATAGGCCCAACCGATAGCCATAGAGAAATGCCGGCAGTAGAGTCTATCGGCCCACCCTATCGGCCGAAAGGCTCCTGGACGGTGCCCGACAGCTGACAGTCTTCCACAAAAACGACCATAACTCTTTCGTCCGGACTCCGATTGACTCACCGTTTGAACCATTGGAAAGCTAACTCGATGTTCTATAATATTGCAAAGATTTATAATTTTTGGAGTTACCAAAAATTAATGGGGATCTATCAAAGTCGAACTCATACTTAGAAAAGTCGTTTAGTAATCCGGAATTCAACAAAACGACACCGAAACCCGAGCCTGAATACGAACCGAAGATACGGTTACGAAGTACTCACAAAGACGAATCTAAGATCTAGTAGAACACACGATTCCGACCACCCGAAGGCTCGAAATTCGACAACGGAAGGTAATTACCCCAAACTTTGGGAAATTACGAAAATGGCCCAACTGCCCGAAAATCACCATACGACAACGAATAATCAAACCGAAGCTCACAACACGTCTAACAAAGTTAAACGGACTTGTGGGAAACTCGAAACAACAGTTTCGGACGAGATTCGCAAGAATCGAACTCAAGTGCGGAAAAGTCGCTAAAAAGCACAGAACTCAACGAAACGACACCGAAACGAACTCGGATGTCAAAAAGTGTAGAATTAATTATTCTCAGAATGACGAAACGGACATGAGCGAGTCGTCAAAACAGACTTCCGCCGAAAAAAAATAATTACCGGAAATCGAAAATTGCGGATATTACACTATGATGGGAAGTCTTGTAACCGGGGGTATTCACGTGACCCGTTGTTTACTCTCGCGTAAAACGACGACCCTGAATAGATTAATAATTTAGAAATATCGCATTACCGATGATGGGAAGCCTAGTAACTGGGGGTATTCACGTGACCCGTTGTCTACTCTCGCGTAAAACGGAAACCTTGACATGCGGGAATTGCTATTAGAGTTTTTTCTCCGCTGTAGAGGGGGGCTTAGTAACTAGAAGCATCCATGTGCCCCATGAGTGTCTTTTCCGTCAAACGGTTCCCCGATACATGAGAATGGAAATCCACCCTAGGATCATCCCGATGAAATATCCCGAGAGCCGAAACCTAGTTGTTAACTCGAATCATATTATTGATCATACATAAGGGGATGCTGTCCTAAGAGTAATTTTGATAATGATACTCTTGAATTTTGCCACTAGACGGTGGGACTGGGTGAATTAGCTTGTTTAATCTAACCCTTCATATTGGCGGTCGATTAAATTCACACTTGTTAATCTTTGAGCTTGGTTTTTTTCATGAACGATTGATTAGGATTGAAATTGGTTGCTTAGTGGAATCAGTGTCCTGGATGCGACTCACTATTACGATACTTGTACTATTCTTTGAGATTTTTCAGGGTAGTATTGATTAAGTTGAGCATTATGGACTTGCATGATTATTCACGATACATTTTGTTTAAAATTGGTTTTTGCTTGAGGACAAGCAAAGGCTCAAGTTTGGGGGTATTTGTTAGGCGTATTTTTATGCGCTTTTATGTCATTATTTTATATCCATCTTGAGCCTAAATCAGCATAAATGAGCTTTTAATGCATTATTCTTATATGTTTTGCAGGAAATCGGAGTCCGGAAGCCGAAACGATGAAAAACGGGTGAAAACAGTAGTTTTTGGTCATGAGCCGCGGCACAAACCAAGTGAGCCGCGGCACACGAAGACGACCAGCGAGCCCCCGAGCAAACTGTACTCTGAGCCGCGGCACAACCTAAGTGAGCCGCGGCCCAGAAGGAAATTGTCACGCCCAGGTTTTAATCTGCGCCCCGTGAGCCGCGGCCCACAGGGCGGTTTTGGTGTACTCCGCGCGGGTTTGGGCCGTTTTGGAGCCTGTTCTCGACCTAATCACACAGACGCGTTTTGGAGGCTGAGGACGACTATAAATAAGCATTGAAGGGGTGAAGAAGAGGGGGGAATCATCATCTAAGGAGATGGATCGATGGAGAGGAACTTGGAGGTGGATCGATAGCTAGGGGGAAGAACACAAGGAGGAGATTTGTGGGCGACGACAAGGCCAAGGATTCCCTACGGTTCTTCTTAGTTTTTCCGCATCTTAGTTTCTAGATCTATTCGAGTAGGATTTTGACTGTAGCCGATTTCATGACGGTTTGATTATTTATTATTATTTCGATTTACTCATTATTCTATTGAATTGGATTCTGCTTACTGTTCTTAATGCTTTTTAATTGTCTGGCCAACAGTTAATTTGTTTTGAATGTCTTTATGGATTCGGGAGATGAAATTTAGGCATAGTTCTTGTGAGACGAATCATAATTTTCTTGAGATAGGGATATACTCATGGAATTGTGAAGCCTTTATTGTGGGAATTCTTGAACTGTTTTAGCTATTAATTATCTAATTCGAATAGGGATATATCGAGTTAATAATTCGTAGTATTTTCTATCGACCTTGGGAAAGGCTTTAGAATAATTTAGGAATTCCTTGCTTACAATCAATTGAAAGAGAGTGAATTGAATTGAATAAATATCATTCCTGATTGTTTGAAGTGAAAATCATAATCCCACACCCGTATTAGTATTATTATTATTATTAGCACTATTATTTATTTTCGGCAATTAGTTTAGGTATAAATTCCATACAATTGTTCTTCAAATAAAATTGTGAGTTGACTAAATTTTGGTACTTAGTGAAATCAGTCCTCGAGGGAACGATATCTTACTTATCACTTTATTACTTGTTGACACCGTGCACTTGCGGCATAGTGTGAGGGATTTCCTCACAACAAATGGCCGTTGACCTACTGAGTTGTAGGTGTTGGGGGAAACAACCGCGAAGGTTCAGGCCCCACCAAACTTACCCCATAATGAAACCATCCAATGGCTGTTGACCTACTGAGTTGTAGGTGTTGAGGGAAACAACCGCGAAGGTTCAGGCCCCACCAAACTTACCCCATAATGAAACCATTCAATGGTCGTTGACCTACTGAGTTGTAGGTGTTGGGAAGTCAACCACGAAGGTTTCAAACTCTCCAAACTTACCCATCGAGCACTATCCGAGTCTAGCCTCCAAAACACAACTAATCACAAATGGCAACGATCCCAAGATTACCGAATTCACGAGAATGATAGTGTGCTGCGTTGAGTCGGCCAACACGATAATGATGACTCATGGATGGGCACCGTCCTCAGTGGTCCCAATTTAATACCTCGATTACCTTAGAATGGTGAATCGATAACAACGACACAATGGATGGGAACTATGAGCCCCAATTCAATACCTCGATTGCCTTAGAATGGCCAACCGATAATAATGATGCATCGGATGATTCAATACCTCGATTGCCTTAGAACGGCCAATCGATAACAATGATACAATGAATGATTGAGCACATCGATTCCCTTAGAACGGACAATCGATAACAATGATACAATGAATGATTGAGTACCTCGGTTGCCTTAGAACGGCCAATCGATAACAATTATACAATGATGCCTCGACACCTTTAATCAGTTACCGATGCCGAAGATGAGAAATGAATACGTCAATGCCTTTAATCGGACAAAACAACATCAAGGACAAAACTCCAACATTAATAATAATGATTACAATGACGTCTTAGATCGACATCAATATTAACAACAACAATCGATACATCGATACCGCGAACCGGCGATCGACACTAACATTAACAACGAGTATCCCAATGCCTTGAACCGGCCATTAATGAATGATAATAAACATTTGGCATAATAGCCACAGAGTATCGTATCGAACGATCCCCTAATATCAATGAACTTATGAAGAGACTAAGTCTCGGAATGATACAACACATTCATACACATATATGATAACATTAATCTCATTGACTAGTACAAGTATAAAACTTATCTCAACCGAAGGCGATGAATTCCTTCCATGAACAACGAACGGCGTCCTCCGATAAACACAAGTTCTCGAACAACCTTGAATGAAATACAATTCATTCAATAACACAATATCAATCGAAATCAACGTAACGAGCGAAAGAAACTCTTTGAGACATTTAAACGAACACTAAATGTTCAAAGTTCCTCAAGAACCTAAGAATCATCAATCAGGTAGAACGAATCGAATATATGGATATACAATCCATAGAAAACGATTAATAATATTCACTAGCATCAACCAATTCATCAAATTTGGACGAACAACGAAAATCAAGAAGAAATCTCGAAAATCAAATTCTAGGAGATTTCAAGAAATTACCTCGATCCGACGAAGAACAATGATTTGATGTTTATATAATCGAGAAGAATCCTCAAAAACGCTTAGAAATCGAGTGGAATCGACCAAAAACTCCACTCCCCGATTTATCCCATCGCCGGCCGCACCCGGGTGAAGAAATGGGGTGAAATGAAGTCTGGCCTGTCGCCCGGCCTTATATGGCCGACAGAGTTACGGCCGTAACCGACAGGGCCTTACGTCCGTAACTCGGCACTTACGGCCGCATTCGACAGTCCTTACGGCCAGAACTTATTCGTCCGAAGTTGCACGGCACCCAGACGGCCAGAATATCGGGCCCTTACGGCCGTAACCAGCATTCGCTGTGCCATGCCCTGATCACTTACGGCCAGAATCGCACCTTACGGCCGTAATCTCCAAAGCAAGAATACTCAAGATCAGGCGTAGTGACTCGGCCGTGGCCAACCCCCAACGGCCCGGACAAGCCCGAAACTGAATATGAATCGAAGATACGGTTACGAAGTACTTGCAAAGACGAATCCAAGCGCTAAGAGAACACACGATTCCGACAACCCGAAGGCTTGAAATTCGACAACGGAAAGTAATTACCCCAAACTTTGGGAAATTACGGAAATGGCCCAAAACGTCCGAAATACACGATACACGATCGAAACACCAAGCCAAAGCTCGCAACATGAATAATAACATTAAATGAACTTACGAGAAACTCGAACCAACAGTTTCGATGAGATTCGCAAGAATCGAACTCAAGTGCGAAAAAGCCGTTTAAGAACACGGAACTCAACAAAACGATACCAAAACGAACTCGGATGACAAAAAGTGCAGAATTAAATACTCTCGGAATGACGAAATGGTCACAACGGAGTCACTAAGATGGACTTCCGCCAAAAACGAAAATTACCGAAAAATCGAAACTGCGGATATTACATACTACCCTCCTTAAAAGAAGTTTCGTCTACTAACCGTGATGGTTAGACGAGCGGTATTAATTATTTAGCCTGGTGGGTCCCACGTAGGGGTCCACGACGCTGTAATATACCCTGAATATCTTGGGGGTGTTACAACCTAAACAACATGGCCGCTCACCACCTCATACATCATACAAGATGGATGTTACCTCCAAACAAAATCGCCCGAAACAGATTCGTTTGCCGTTTTCCGATCAACCGCGGCCAACCACCACCAAGCCCGCACGTTGCGACCACGACCTCTAATCTATGTCGCTCATCGACTTCGATTCACAACCAGCCGCACAAACTCCGACCATCACAACATCCTAAATGTCTTCTCAAATCCACAATTATTTTGATTTTTTTTTCAGTTTCATCTATATAAATAAAGTGTTATTCTTGAAGGAGCAAAAAAACCTAGAATCATGGAGAGAGAAAGAGAGAGAGAGAGTGGGGGGTGGGTGGGTGGGGGGGAACCTGTGAAAAGGAAAGAAACATGTAAAATAAATTAACAAAAATAAACACATCTAAATTGATAGTCTTGTAAATATTTTGAGTTGATGATATATATGCAATATTTTATTTAAATGTACTAGGATATTTTGGGAGCTGAGCTGGGACGTGATGGAACCCATTTGCTTCTTTGTAACCTCATTACATTTTGCAATAGCCTATGCTTTCTTTTTGAGGACTTCAACAGAGCCTCATTCGAAGGCTATTTCCAGCGAAGATTCAAAGTTAAGCAAAAAATATTATGAAAATTCACATTTTGATATAGAGAGGTATAATCAGTTACACCAGACATTTCATCCTAATAATGGGAAGCAGTATGACTAAAAGAAATGTCACTTATGGACGTTTGGAAAGTTTTTGTTACATTGCATGTTTATTTAACTTGCCCTTTTTCTTCTCTTCATATCGATCCATCAAATATTCTACCCTTCCCTCATAAAAGGGGTGATATGATTTTTTTTTTTATTTTTGGTATTTCGGTATTACCAAAATACGAAAAATGAAGTTCGCATTTATATATATATATATATATATATCGAATTTTTTCGGCATTTTTGTTGTTCGGTATTTCGTAGGGCTGGGATTTTAACCGAAGAACCGAATTTTAATAAGAATCGAACCGAAAAATTCGGTTTCGATTCCGGTTTTTTTATTATTAACCGGTTTCGGTTCTTAATTCGGTTCTTTTTTAGTAATTCAGTTCCTTCCGGTTCCTGTTTTATGATGTTAGAAAAAATTGGGTTGGAACCGGTTCTATATATATTATATATACAATAATAAAATAATATTATATATAAATTTTTACAGAATATAGGTATTAAATAAAGCAAATTAAATGTATTTTGTTCAAAATATTACACATTAAATACGGTTTCTACTCAAAATTCGATTTTTTTAACAAAATTCGGTTTTTTTGCACAATTCGGTTCCTAAAAGAACCGAAAAACCCGGTTTTACACATTAAATTCGGTTCCGGTTCCTAATTCGATTCTTGAAGAAAAACCGATTTTTCGGTTTCGGTTCCTAATTCGGTTCCTGAAAAAAAGTGGTCAAAAACCGAACCGATTTATGTATTTAAAAACCGATTCCGGTTCTTTAATTTTTTTACCAAGAACCGAACCGGTCCCAGCCCTAATATTTCGGTATATATCAATAGATATTTTTTTTTTGATATTTTGGTAATTCAGTATTTCGGTAAGTTCGGTATAACCGATGCTGAAATAAAATTTGATATACCGAAATTTCGGTACGATATCAATATGGATCAGAAGCCATACCAAAAATTTCGGTACAGTATACGGTATCGATAAATACTTTCGGTATGATACTGTACACCACCCGGATGTTCCACATGTTGCAATAGGCATGGAACACATGAAGTATCATATATGGTCATCACATATGCACGTGTAGAGTAAAAACTGGTAACCATCTTTTCAAGGGGTTTTTCACAATCCAGGCACCCAAGCTTCCCTAAAATATCCCGAGAGTGGATGATTGGAGGCATTTCGATTGGGAGGGTCACAAGGCCGTCTGGAAGTGCATGGTCAGCAGGAAGGGAAGGACTGACGGAGATGTAGCACACATGACTAAGCACAAAGAGAACGTGTTGGGTGCATGCTAGGTGCAAGTAATGCCCTATATCCTTGTAAGTACTTGAGTGGCAACATGAGACAATAAAAATTTGAGGAGATACACTATGCGAAAGATACGTTTACGAATCTCCAAAACATTGCGGTCTAGAACACTGCAGAAAGAACCGGAACTATATGGAGAGGATCAAGATGTGCTGTAATGATCTGGAAGATACTTTAACCTTCTAGGAACCTCCTAGAAGGATGAAGAGACCCACTTCCTCATATTTATTATATATTTTTTTTGATTTTGTGCACACAAATTAAAAAAATATATTTATATACAAATTATCCTGAACAAAAGATGAACTAAAGTTAATGAAGAGCGAATAAGGTGAAATTTGAGACGAGTTAAGTAAGGATAATAATGGATTTAGAAAACTAAAAAAGCTTAAGATAGTTTAAAAATGATATTTATTTAAAATAGAAGAGTAGAAAATTGTGCAGTAGTCGAGAAAAAAGTAGGTACAGGCGTATAGCTCATGTAGATAGAGTAACAGAGTTATAGAAAAGTCTAGAAGCCACCGGATATGTAGAGCTCGTGTGATGGAACATTCTAGAGAAAGATCTAGAGCCCAAATAGGTAACTAATATGTTGAATATATGTAACAATAAAGGGTCATTTATTTTTTCTTTTAGAAAAAAAAAGAATAATGGGTGGAAGAAAACAATGTTTATTATGATAAAATATTGTTCATCGGAATGACGAGAAGTTAATAAAATTTTAGATGTGTGCAGAACTCTTTTGAATATAAAATCATTAGTTATGATATGAATTAATAAATGAAGTGTAACTCTTACCATGTGAATTCACAAAAGTATATGACAGGTATCAATTATTATGCTTGTAATTTTTTTTTACAACGACATATTGAATAGCCAAACATAATACATTGACATACTGTCAAATACAAATCAAAACATTCAAGATGGTAGTACATGCAGAACGTTCTGACACAACAATATAAAATAAAATAATTCAGTATTAAACATAGAAAAATACTAACACTATAAAATAAAATAATAAAACATAGACAAGGACACAATAATACTTTTTTTTGGAGAATCAATACTTCATAAAATCATCAAGCAATCATAGTACATCGTGGGTTGGGGAAAGGTAAAACAAAAACCGAAACAATCGGTATCAAAATATTGTGCTAGCAGTGTGCTAGTTTATTACCAAGTCTACGAGTAAAAGAAACAAAAGAAGTAAACCGGGTCCCCAATGATTTGATGTCTGCAAGTATACCACCAGGAGAAAGCGAAAAATCAGCCGCCGTAATTGATCTATCACACTCATATTTCGCCTCCATGATCGCCGATCACTGGCCGTTGTAAAGCGAATTTAGTGGCCTCAAAAGCTGCCCAAGCTTCTCCTATTTTAATGTCACGAACATTAGGAGTTTTCTTCCTCAGCTAAGCTTGAACTTCTCCGTCACTGTTGCGCACTGCTGCACCAATTCGACAACTACCAGTTTCAGCACTCAATGATGCATCAAAATTCACCTTGAAGGAACCACTTGGAGGTGGTGTTCAGCTCCGCTCAACAACAGGTGGCCTGGGGCTGGAGAATTTATTCTGTGCAGCCTTGTATCGCGTAATGTAATTTTGCACGAAAGTCACCGCATCTTGCGCATCAAAGGCTTTTCCTTCGTGTACAATCTGGTTGCGATTACACAATAATACTCAGCAACCTTGAGTACTAGTATCTCCACTAATTACCAGCATTGCTATACTGCCCTGTAAAGACTTCTCCACATCACATGTATTTGAATATATAAATCATATCATCCCCTCAAGTAGTTACTATCAAATCACTAATGTAAGTAAAATAATCATATGATATGTATTCCAAACATTAATCTATATAAATATATTTTCCCAAAACAGTTCAATATTCGAAATAAAAGAAACTATAAAGAATCTTCAAGTCAATAACCTTATCATTTGGCGATCATCCCGTGATGCAGCATCACGCACACGCACCCCAAATTTCCCATCGGACAATGGTTGGATAATGCCCAAAGTCAGTTCTTGGACCCTGACCTCTATCATGGAACCCTAGACACATACAATCAAAGTACTTGCCTCAAACTAAAACTCTGAATAAATTTAATTAGAATTGACTTTCTCACTTCTAGTGAATCAACCTTAGTTACAAAATAGCACATTCCAACAAACACATTAAAACAATAAGATTATCAAAACCCTGATTATCAACCCAGTTCATATCTGATCATAATATTAGAATTCAGATTCTCTATGAGGAGAATTTCATCCAAAATCCATAGCCTAAAAATCTACTGTTGGTCGACAAGTTGGAACTCAGATCCAGCGTCGCCGCCATCTCCGTCCAGCCCTTGTGGATGTACTATCAAGAAAGAAGAGAGGACAGGCAGACATCGTCGCTGTATCTGTCCAGATGTGGACTCAACGCCTCACCGTTGCTTCTTTGTTAAGATTTAAGACTAACAAATCAAATACTCCCTCATTTCCAGTTTAAATGGGAGGTTTCATTTTTTCCAATTATTAAGATCACAAATCTAAAACATGTTTTTTTCCAATATTACCCTTATATTTATAGTATTAGATCCCTCCAGATATGTGCCATTCCACAGTAGCCCATTTCATTTCATCAAAAATCCCTCCAGATATGTGCCTTTCCTCTTTGGAACCCTATGCTAGTCACTTTGCAAATAGATCTCTGACTGCTTTCCTTCGGTAAGTAAGAGAAATTTTGATACTTCTTTATATTTCAGTTACTTAAATTTTTTAATTTCTTAAAAAAATCTCCATGATTTATAGATTATATAATTATATATATAGAGAGAGAGTTATTTCTTAATTGATGAAAGCTTGCACATGGATTTTACAGGGAAATACAGCAGAAGAGCTGCTGGAATTCCTTCTGGGAACATGTCGTCTTAACTCTCTGGACGCATCGAAGTCAGTTTGTGCCGACTCAACCCCGTGAGATCGACTATAAGAACGATTCATGCACAGAGAGAGGGAGGGAGGGAGGGAGGGAGATGCTTACTGAGTCATGACTTTAAAATTTTTGAAAATCCAAATCCCCATATTCATATCTGTTCTCCAATATAGCCGTGTGGCATAGAAACTTGAAGTTGCTCATGTGAATGTAGTTATACAATTCAAAAGACGAGCAAAATTCATATTCATACGACGAGAAAACATAATTTTTTAAATGTTAAATGCTAACATTTATATTTTGTTGCGTGACAAGAACACAATCATTTCATAGAAAATACCAAGCAACTTCCATTCATAATCAAATAGAAACCCAAGTTTCCCATTCATACAACATTAACAGTAAGTCTTCATTTCAATAAAATCAAAAAGTTTTCCAGCGAAGAAGATCTCACTGTTTAGCCAAAGGGAGGATGATAAACACTACCATGTGATTCTTTTCTTGTCAGCAATACCATTTCTCTCTCAAATATTGTATGATTATCCACAAAAAGTATCGAGTAGATCAGAGGCCTCTTTCATGACGCGCGCACTGAATAACACACACACACACACACGTTTAACACAAATATCAGATCTTTTTCTTGCACTCTGTGGCTAATAGGAGGTTTCTTATGGAGCCAGTCCATCTTCGTTTACTTATCGAGTCTACATTCACCCTAACATGGAATGAAAATCAGGAGGATCCTGGTCAGCAGAATAATTAACTTAATTAATGGGGTATTCGGTATCAACTGAGCAAAACATGATTAGCCGGAACAGTCGACTGATCTGATCTACTCAATTCAGAGTACCGCGCCAACGTTGTTGAAGACAGCTGAGTTTGACAGAGACACTTTCAAGATGCCTTGGTGGTGAAATAAATGGTAGAAACGCGAGACTCAAAATCTCGTGCTAAAGAGCATGGAGGTTCGAGTCCTCTTCAATACATAATATTGAGTTGTTTGTTGGGGAACGAAATCAGGATTATTAGGGCTATAAAAGGGATATATGTATGTTACAGAACGGGTTTATACTGCCGTGGGCATGGAGCATGGCCCGGGTTAGGGGACCGCGGGTGAATATATTTTGTTATTAGTATTTAGTATTTATTCTTTTATTATCATGCCCTGCATGGAAATAATTAGTTAATTATATTATTAGGCCCTGCAGGTATACATCTATATATCTATATAAAAATTGAATTCCATGTATTAATGTGAGCATTTATGTCAATTTATATATATATATATATATATATATATATATATATATATATATATATATATTAATGTGAGCATTTATGTCATAAGGTAGGGTCATTCATATCAATTGAAATATTGCTACTCTCTAAAGCTTTTTTTAAAGCTTTAAAGAGCTTTTACAAACATGGAATGAAAATCAGGAGGATCCTGGTCAGCAGAATAATTAACATAATTAATGGGCTATTTGCTATCAACTGAGCATAACGTGATTAGCCTAATATGATCGATCCGATCTACTCAATTCAGAGTACCGCGCCAACGTTGTTGAAGACAGCTGAGTTTGACAGAGACACTTTCAAGATGCCTTGGTGGTGAAATAAATGGTAGAAACGCGAGACTCAAAATCTCGTGCTAAAGAGCATGGAGGTTCGAGTCCTCTTCAATACATAATATTGAGTTGTTTGTTGGGGAACGAAATCAGGATTATCTCCATGTATATTATTAGGGCTATAAAAAGGGATATATGTATGTTACAGGAACGGGTTTATACTCGCCGTGGGCCGCGGAGCACGCGCCCTGGTTAGGGGGACCGCGAGCAGGAGTATATTTTATTATTAGTATTAGTATTTATTCTTTTATTATCATGCCCCTTCATGGAAATAATTAGTTAATAATATTATTAGGCCCCTGCGTGGGTATACATATAGGCATATAGCTAAGTAAGGACTTGTTTACTTTTTACTTAATCAGCTTAATACTTAATCAGCTTAATCGATCAACTATATCTTGTTATTTACTTTCAACTTAATGATCTTAATAATGTCTTTTTCATTAAGCAACTTTTGGAGTGTCCTTACCATTAAGCCAGAAATACTTCCCCAATATACCAAAATTACCCTCTCTAATAATAAAAGAATTGAGTATATATAGTATAAATTATCATATAATCTTAATTATAATTGAGTATATATAGTATAAATTTAAAATATATATTAATATTATATATTTAAAATTCATAAAATATAAGCTATTTATTGATAAAAAATCAATATAATTATATATATTAAAATATAACTTAATATATTTATAAAAATATTGTCTAATTATTTTCATATACCTAAAATTATAATATGATTTATGAATATATATTATAATATAAATTAAAATATATATTATTTTATATTATATAAATTAATTTTTTTATATTGACTATTAAAAAAATTAATATAATTATATATTAAACTATAACTTAATATATTTATAAAACTATTGTCTAATTATTTAAATATATCTAAAAATTATAATATAATTTATGAATATATATTATAATATAAATTAAAACATATATTATGTTATATTATTTAAATTGATTTTTTATATTGACTATTAAAAAAATTAATATAACTATATATATTAAAATATAACTTAATATATTTATAAAAATATTGTCTGATTATTTAAATATATCTGAAAATTATAATATGATTTATGAATTATTATAATATAAATTAAAATATATATTATGTTATATTATTTAAATTGATTTTTTATATTGACTATTAAAAAATTAATATAACTATATATATTAAAATATAACTTAATATATTTATAAAATATTGTCTGATTATTTAAATATACCTGAAAATTATAATATGATTTATGAATATATATTGTAATATAAATTAAAATAAATATTATGTCATATAATCTAAATTGATTATATAAACTAAAATGCTCAATCCGTCCTTTATCAAAAAGGACTTAATTTATATTGAGGGGTAAAATGGTCATTTCTGTCATTCAGATAGTTCATTCAGAAAAGAAAGAAATAACAAGATATTTTTTCAAATCAGATAGATTAATCCACTCAGACAGCTTAATCCACTCAGGTATTAATAGAAAAAAAGTAAACAGCCCCTAAATCATTACTAGGAATTATTGAAAAACCTAGTTTGTTTAGTCGGCACTTTGTGCTTGGGCAGGAGATTTCTTGAATTTTATCTAATCTTTCATATCAATTTATCCGTTGATTTCTCTCTACTCTATCAATTTGGTGCGGTGAGCGTCGATGTCCAATACCCGATCAACTCCTTGGATTCGGAGAACCGATTTGCAGCGATAGAGAAGAGAAGCGACGAGTTATCTGCCGAAGTCGGGTCCCTGGCAGCGAAATTGGATGGAATTACCGCCCTCCTGTCCGATTTGGCACGGGGGAAAGGGAAGTCGAGTGATGATGGGTTGGACTCTCCTCGTCTCCTCTAAGGTCGACGCATCATCTGCATGATTTGGTGCTTGTTCGGGGTATTGCTGACAACTATTGTCTGTGGATTTCTCTCCACGGGTTAAATGACGAGATAAGATTGAGAATTTGTTCTAAAGACGCACAGGACTTATTTGATACATTCACTTGGCTCGCGAAATCAAGCGAGAGTTGAATGTGGTGGGGGTAGGTGACAGAGCCATAATTTCGATGGCTCATAAATCGTTGGCGGGGGTAGGGGGTTTGAGCTACTATCCGCGAGTTGGGGCTGGCAGCCCAGCCGTTATACGGGTCCCCGTGGACCTAGCAGTTCCCTTCCGTCCACTGCTGGGGCAAATAACCGTGCGTCATTGTAATACCCGTCATTTCGATTTCCGGTAATTTCTTTTTTTTTTCGGCGGAAGTCCATTTTGACGACTTGCTCATGACCGTTTCGTCATTCTGAGAATGATTAATTCTACACTTTTTGTCATCCGAGTTCGTTTCGGTGTCGTTCTGTTGAATTCCGTGTTCTTTAGCGACTTTTCCGCGTATGAGTTCGACTTTGTTAGATCGCCATTAATTTTTGGGAACTCCAAAAATTCTGAATCTTTGAAATATTATAAATCATCGAGTTAGCTTTCCAATGGTTCAAACGGTGAGTCAATCGGAGTCCGGACGAGGGAGTTATGGTCGAAATAGCTAAGTCACTCTCATTCCTAGTTTTTGGCCGAGCACTCTGTACCTTGTGCCGCGGCACATGCCGGCAGGGCTGCGGCACACTGCCGAGTCACTGCCGGCAGATTTGGCCCTGTGCCGCGGAACACTCCCGCTGGGCCGCGGCACACTGTGCAGCCTATTTAAGGCCCTGCAGACGGGTTTTTGGCCATTTTTCTCCTTCTTCTCCTTCTCTTCCGCGGCCGAGGGTGTGCTTATCATGGAGCCATGTTGTTTAACAAAAAATCCACGAAGTTCTTGAATTCATAACATCAATCAATCATCCTATATCGTCCTTTGATCCAGCGAATCAAGGTAATCTTTCCTAGAACCCTAGTTTCTTGAATTTTGGGGTTTGTGTGTTTTTGTCCGATTCGTTCCGTATTATTGATTAATTCATGATGAGTATGATTAATCTTGGTAGTATTCTTGTGTTTAACATCATTTAATCCATTGTTCTTCGTCGAATCGAAGTATATTTCTTGATTTCCTTCAAATTGACTTTTTGGGGGATTTGTTCTCGATCTCGTTTTTCATCCGTTTTTGATGGATCGATTGTGGTTAAATGATGTTTTTAAACACATTCTATGGATTGTATATCCATATTTCAACTTGGAATTCTATTTTTGTATTTTGTCGGGACGAATCGTGTTCTTGGCCGTTTTGGGGGAAATCCTTGAGCTTTCGTCATTTGTTCTTTGAATTCAGCGGCTTTGAGTCGTACTTTGGAATTCATTTTCGTTGTTATTGTCTTCGTTCGTAGTTCATTGTTGCGGATTGTCGTTCGGTGGAGTCGGCGGGTTCGTAGTCGGTTCGTGTCAACCTACTTCGGTTGATTCTCCGCGTTGTTCTTATTCGAGGCAAGTACCTTGTCCATACTTTTCTTGTTTCGTGGATATGATGATTGGTGACCGTCTCAATGTGTTTGTCTGGTTATTTGAAATGAGTTTTCAAAATATTTGGCTAGCCATGTTAAAGGCTCACTTTCAAAACGCGTGTGTTTTGTGAATGGTGTAGTTTGTAAATGACTATGTGATTTCTATGGATATGTTTGGTGTTGATGTTGCACTTGGTATTGCGTGTGGACGTATATTATTTCATTTCGGTGCGTTGTGGTTTGACGAAGTGTTTTGCTAAGTGTTTGATACCTCTGAATGAATTGTTTGGATATCTTTGTTGCATTGTGCTATGTGTGTGATTTGTTTAGCTAGCCAGCTCGGGAGGGTCCTTCGAGGCCTCGGGCGGGATCAATGGTATTACCCTGTTCCCAAGGCGATGCTTGGTGTGATATGTTATTTAGTGAACGTATTTTGCTCACCTCGGGGGCTCCGACGGGATCACGGAGGGAATTCCAATGGGTTGAGTCCGGGATTCACGAGTGAAAGACTTCACAGTTTGGTGTTTATTTAGTGAATGTATTTTACTCACCTCGGGGGGTCCGACGGGATCACGGAGGGAATTCCAATGGGTTAAGTCTGGGATTCACGAGTGAAAGACTTCACCGTTTGGTGTTTATTTAGTGAATGTATTTTACTCATCTTGGGGGGTCCGACGGGATCACGGAGGGAATTCCAATGGGTTGAGTCCGGGATTCACGAGTGAAAGACTTCACAGTTTGGTGTTTATTTAGTGAATGTATTTTATTCACCTCGGGGGGTCCGATGGGATCACGGAGGGAATTCCAATTGGTTGAGTCCGGGATTCACGAGTGAAAGACTTCACATGTTGGTGTTTATTTAGTGAATGTATTTTACTCACCTCGGGGGGTCCGACGGGATCACGGAGGGAATTCCAATGGGTTGAGTCCGGGATTCACGAGTGAAAAACTTCATAGGTTGGTGTTTATTTAGTGAATGTATTTTACTCACCTCGGGGGGTCCGACGGGATCACGGAGGGATTTCCAATGGGTTGAGTCCGGGAATCACGAGTAAAAACTTCATGAGTTGGTATTGATTTTATGTCCGTCGAGGACACGTGACTTGGGTTTTGGCCCTGTGAACTGTTGTCGGTTTTCTATTTGCGAAAACAAAACCTTTGGGCTGTGACCCCTGATGATTTTGGAAAGATAAGGATTTGATAATCCTAAATTGTTTTCTATTAAAACTCTCGATGGCATTTTAAACTGTTTCATAAATTGTTTCCCTTTAATTGTGGTCTTTCAGTTTTGGAATGTCTTACTCAAATTCTTGCCTCGGGAAGTATTCGTTTCGTTGTATTTTAATCTTCGAGGATTTCTGATTATTATTATTCTTGGAACTTGAATTGTATGGCTCGTATTTTTGCACTTGTACTTGCACTAGCAACACAGTGGAGTTTTGCTAACCCCCGAGTATTCGGGGGGTGGATGTCTATTTTTGCATTCAGGTTTTGGAGCATAACACAGGCTCGGCACGAAGGATGATGAAAGATGAACGATACTAATCACACGAAGATCCGTTGATATCGTTTTGGTCCAGTTGTATTTTCTTTTCCGCTGGAGTATTTTTCCCCGTTGTACGGGAGTTTATTGTATTTTGACCCCTGCGTGGGTATGTGTTTGGAATTGAGTGGTATGTTATTGTTGAAAGACCAAATCGGTCTACTGAGTCATTTTAGCCTTAAAGGCGATGTTTAGATGTTTGATTTTAGTTATCAGCCTGGTAGATCCTCGAGGAGAGGGTCTACGGCGCGTAATATCCCTGAGTGGATTGGGGGTGTTACATAAATGGTATCAGAGCTTAGGTTGTGGAAACCTAGGCTGTCGGGTTAATGTAACACCCCCAAAAACATATGGGAATGTTACACGCCGTAGACCCTTTCCGCAAGGATCTACCAGGCTAAACATCCATAAACAACCAAATGCTTGCCCGGCTAGGGTCAAACAACATAATAATACAGACCGTTAAGGTCACTTACACATAAACACACAGACCGATGAGGTCACACTACTCCATTAACAGAACTGACTAAACAACATTACCCACACAGGGGTCGAAACACAATACAGCGGAAGACTGAATCAACTCTAACAATACAACCAAACTCTACCAACTCTCGACTCTTGATTAGTATCGCAGCTCGTCATCCCCTTGTGCCAATCCTGATCGCTCCTGAACCTGCATGTACCTGGACGCAGAACAGACATCCACCCCCCGATTACTCGGGGGTTAGTAAAACTCCACTGTTTTACTAGTGCAAGTATAAAGCGATACGAAATGCAACAAGTAAATAGCAACTACGAATTTAATACGGAAATCAATTATCAAAATGTTCCCGAGAAGTTTTAGAATTTCGAACTCAAGTAAGAGATATTTGAAAAGGAACACATCATCTCGGGGATTTTTAAAGCAGAAATTCTTTTGGACCTCGAGTCCCAATTTACAAAACATTTTCGTAAACATTAGGGCCTTAGCCCGATTATCGTTTCAAAGCACACTAAATAATATATCATTATGAGTCCGATATCCATATTTAAAATGTTACCCCAACAATCACTGCTACACGATCATTGTTCGTACACATCATGTACCGAACTCAGGAGGCCTCGACGGACCTTACCCGGACCACACACACTGTTCGTACACATCATGTACCGAACTCCGGAGGCCTCAACGGACCCTACCCGGCCACACACACTGTTCGTACACATCATGTACTGAACTCCGGAGGCCTCAACGGACCCTACCCGCCCACACACATCGTTCGTACACATCATGTACCGAACTCCAGAGGTCTCGTCAGACCCTACGTGGATCACACACCTTGTTTGTACACATCATGTACCAAACTCCAGAGGTCTCGCTGCACCCTACCGGATCACACACCTTGTTCGTACACATCATGTACCGAACTCCGAGGCCTAGTCGACCCTACCCGAACACACGCACACACATCGACACGACACAACTCATAATCATCAAATGTCAAGCCATTCCACATTACACCGAAATGTACAATCAAGTATGTAAACTAAAACAACACAAATATCATGATCATCACAACGACTCAACAATGACCAACCACGCCCGGCACAAACTTAGATGATTTGCACATCCAACACAATTCCACGATGTTAACTAAGTGAAGGTATTATCGTTACCATCAATTGTTCGTAATAATCAATTCATACGAAGCATATACACGAAAGTAAACCAATGCATCACAACCATAATACGACGTCCCTATTCACAAGACACAATTCATATAGTAAAATACTTGCCTTAATAACCGCTACCGAATACTCCGAAGAACACGGTTCGACCGGGAAGCTCGGACCCCGAAGAAGACAACGAACGGAAGGGTTCCGACTCGAGTTCTTCACAAGAATTTCGTCCCTAAGTCATACCAATGATAAATCAACAATCGTACGATGGATAATAATCATACAACGCCCAATCCCCCCTCTAAGACCTTTTGTCGGACACCTTCAAGGCGTTGACTAAGAACTCGACCAAAATAACGAATCAAAACGATCCAACCATGGAATAACAAGGGAAATGATAGAATACATCTAAATAATCATCAATACATCACAAATCTAAGTTATTACGGTTAAATCGGACAAAACGAACAAAAACCCCCAATTCACCCAAAAGTAGGGTTTCAAGAATTTACCTTGGATTAATGATGAAGAACAATTGTTGGAGTTGTTAATCCACACCAAAAACTTGAAGAATATGAAGTTCTCTGGGATTGATGATGCAAAACGCCCAAAAATCGCCCACAAGATCGCCCAAGAGGAGGAGGAATGAAGGAAGAGATGAAATGAGCATTCATCTCACAAAATCCGCAGAAATAGGCTAATCTGGACTGTGTGCCGCGACCCATCCTAAGTGTGCCGCGGCACAGGGTACAGGTTGCTCGGCCAAAACTGGAAAATGAGTGTCTGAGCTATTTCGACCATAACTCTCTCGTCCGGACTCCGATTGACTCACCGTTTGAACCATTGGAAAGCTAACTTGATGCTCTATAATATTGAAAAGATTCAAAGTCTTTGGAGTTTTCAAGAATTTATGGTGATTTTACAAAGTCGACTCATATTTGGGAAAAGTCGTTTAATAACACTGAACTCAAGAAAACGACACCGAAACCCGAACCTGAATACGAATCGAAGATACGGTCACGAAGTACTCGCAAAGACGAATCTAAGAGCTAAGAGAACACACGATTCCGACCACCCGAAGGCTCGAAATTCGACAACGGAAGGTAATTACCCCAAACTTTGGGAAATTACGAAAATGGCCCAAAACGTTCGAAAATCACGATATGTGATCGAATAACCAAACCGAAGTTCACAACACGTCTAACAAAGTTAAACGGACTTACGGGAAACTCGAAACAGTAATTTTGGACGAGATTCACAAGAATCGAACTCGAGTGCGGAAAAGTTGTTAAGAAACACGGAACTCAACAAAACAATACCGAAACGAACTCGGATGACAAAAAGTGCAGAATTAATCATTCTCAGAATGATGAGACGGTCCCAATAGAGTCGTCGAAACGGACCTCCGCCGAAAAAATAAAATTACCCGAAATCCGAAATTGCGGATATTACATTCTACCCTCCTTAAAAGAAGTTTCGTCCCGAAACTTAAATCAAGTAGGGAGAAGCAATATCCCGCCAGGAAAACTCAACGGGATACACAAGAACCGAAAAAAAATCCGCGCCCAATGGCGAAACGTTACAAGCAACGCGAAAGAACATACAGCGTGAAAATACGCCCCACGACGACCATAACAACGCCACCGACAATGATTCAAAACAATAACGAGTAATTAACAACACATCACATGCACACATTTAAGCAAAGAAACGCACGCGACAACAAGTCGCACCCGACCACAACGACTATGCGGTAGAAACAAATATAGTATTATGATAGAATTCACTCCGATTCTCGTCAACAAGAAAATGTCCGACGTCAAGACACAAAGAATTCAAGATAATGAAACGAGAATACCGGACATTACATTCTATCCTATTAAAAATAAGTTTCGTCCCGAAACTTAAAATAAAACATCATGGTAGAATACAAACAAAACCAAAAAGTTCACGCAACAAATAACAATTTCTACACGAATTACAGCACGAAGTACGATACACAACTACATCACGGGACAACACCAGGCACTCCCCAAGTAGGAACGAAAACCCAATTCCCGAACATCTTGGCAACGGTCTCACAATGCACTGATCGGTGACCCACTTGGCTGTTGGGATTCGGTGCCTAAAACGAAGGCCCAGCGGAAGCGGTAAAACGAAAATTAATTCGATCCGAATCCCTACGAGGATCGATCGAGCTACGTATATACAAATATATAAACGAAAAACAAGAGTCGTAAGAAACTAACCCTCGAAGTCCGTTGATTAAATGGTAACCTTCTCTTGAGCTATTCCCCAAGCTCTTGAACGATCCAACGCCGAAAGTACAGCGTCTCTACTTGCCACGCGTCGGAGAAACAACCGGAACGACAATCACCTTGCTATCCTCCGAGGATACGGCTAGAGCTAAGTGATGAAGCTTCCAATATGAAATTATAACACTCTAAGTGTATAACTCACAATCTCTCTTTTATTTCTCAATTTTCTTCCAAGAAAAATCAAGAACTTGATGAATAAAGAGGAAGATAATGAAGAAGACTTGGAGAAGTCTTTTCTCTCTCTCTACACTCTTGCAACCTCACGTTGGAATCAAAGTATCATGAGGTGAGAAGTCTTCCTCTTTTTATTCTATTTCCACTCACATGATACATCTCATTATTATGAGAATCAAAGCCCCACAAAGTCATCTTTTTCATATAAAATGAAAACAACAAGACAAGAGGAAAGTGGGTGGAAATTAGGGGGGCGGCTACCATGCAGAAACGGATGAGTTCGGTTCGTTTCGGACTCCCGTGAGTCCAAACAGATAAACTACCATTCCGTTCCGATGTATTTGTATCGATTAATTAATCCAAATAATTAAACATATCAAATACAAAATAACATAATTAATTTCTCCAAGAAATAATTATATTCATGAATTAAATTAATCACCGAGTGATATATTTAATCCATTAAGCCGTAAATCAATTTATCCGATAAATCGATTTAAACATCCAATGTCCCAAATTAGATATCAAATATCTAATATTCATAATGAGAGAATTGGCTTAATTCATTCCGTCGTCAATCCTAATGCGCGACTCGGTAGGTCCGTCTCAGTCAGCAATGGGAGGAACCAAAGAGTAGTAGCACCACCTAGCCAGCCTGGTGGCCTACACTGTACCCCGACTGAGAATGAATGATTGGGATCATTCAAGAACCATTCTCCGTGAATACCAAGATAATGATAAAACCCTTCTTTCAAATGTCCCGATCAAGTTATAGGGTCACGGTCACCAAACCCTATCTCATACTTGACGCTATGCATGCGTTAATGCAAATCGAGATCATCGAGCTCGTGTATCTAATACAACTAGCTCCAATGCTTTGGCCAAAGACTTATGATCTCATCTCGCCAATAACCGCATAGGACATATAACCCGTTCACTAACAGAGAAAGAATTCTATCTTGGTATTCGATAGGACTGCTACTTACCCGTCAAGATGCACGTCGAGGTTGACCCCGCCTTCCGGTTTACGGTGGTTGAACTACTCTAATGAAAATCTTGACGTCACAAGCACATCCCTACTAAATCCTCAAGTCGAAGGTTCACGAATACCTATCACAACCTTTCGATTCCGTCATTGATCGTCCCGGAGTGAAATCCGTGTGACGAATCGAGGGTGAGTCGGTTCGAGTATACTAATCTAATTAGCATACCTATAACGTGTGCTCCCACTAACCATTAGTGTTCGACGGGCACTCTCCATGTCAAAGAACACGTCATACAAGTCTTCACACAAACTTAACGCCAGTCAAGTTTCATCGACTTGCGAACGATTAAGTATTTGAGCTATAAACCTTTCCAAAGGCCGACCCCCTTATCCAATAAGGAGTGGAACGTTTGCTCTCAAATACACGGACTAGTTTCTATATGTTTATTTACGAGTTAGGAATGCCGTAACTACCAAGAAATAAAGAAACATTCATTTGCCTTATATAAATGGTTTACATAATTACAAGTACAATGCCCTCACTCAACACCTCCGAGTGGCATTCGAGGGCATACTCCTAACAATCTCCCACTTGCACTCAATGCCACACACTATGGTATCTAATACCCATGTTCTCCGGATGACGCTCCAAGCTAGTCCGAGATAGTGTCTTGTCACGGATCGGCGACGTTGTCGGCCGAGTCTACTCTATGCAAGACAATGTATCCCTTGCGAACAAATTCTCTTACGAGATGATACTTCCTCTCAATATGTTTGGTCTTGTTATGAAACCTCGGCTCCTTGGCACTCGCCTGACTCGTCGTTGTCGTTGTCGCAAAGACAGTGAACAGCAAAGACATGGTATCATTTGAAGTTCTCCTAGAAACTTCTTAATCCGTAACCCTTCCTGGAAGCCTCCGAGGCCGCTTGATACTCACTGACAGTGGAATCAAGATCGCGCTTTGCTTGGCACTACGCCAAGATACGCTCCTCCATTAAGAGTAAATATGTAGCGCAGTGGACATCGAGTCGTCCTTCGCCTTGGAAGTCCGAATCAGTGAATCCCACCACATCCAAATCTCCACCGCCATACATAAGAACCATATCTCTAGTTCTTCTCAAGTACTTGAGAACGTTCTTTACAGAAGTCCAATGTTCCCTACCTGGGTTTGCCTGAAACCTACTCACCACGCTTACAGCATGCGCGATGTCAGGTCTTGTACACAACATAGAATACATAAGGCTACCCACGGCTGAAGCATATGGTATATTACTCATTTCCTTGCGTTGTTCCTCACTTTGAGGACACATCTTCAAGGTGAGTTTTATTCCATGTTGCATCGGTAGGAACCCTCTTTTAGAATCATCCATCTTAAATCGCTTTAAGATCTTATCTATATAGAGGGCTTGGGAAAGGCCTATTGTTCTCTTCGCTCTATCCCGGTAGAGCCGAATACCAAGAATATAGGTTGCTTCTCCCAAGTCTTTAATGGAGAAATTACTCGAAAGCCAAGCTTTCACAGAACTAAGCATTCCCACATCATTTCCTATTAGTAGAATGTCATCTACATATAGTACTAAGAATGTGATCTTGCTCCCACTAACTTTCTTATATACACAAGGTTCCTCTTCATTTTGCACGAAGTCAAACTATTTGACCGCCTCGTCAAAACGAAGGTTCCAACTACGCGACGCTTGCTTCAGTCCATAAATGGAACGCTGAAGCTTGCACACTTTCTGAATATCGACTTCAGACACAAAGCCTTTAGGCTGCTCCATATAGATTTCCTCCTCGAGGAATCCATTAAGGAAAGCCGTCTTTACGTCCATTTGCCATATCTCATAATCGTGGTAGGCAGCTATAGCAAGCATCATGCGAATAGACTTGATCATGGCTACGGGCGAGAAGGTATCGTGGTAATCGATCCCTTCCTCCTGGGTATAACCCTTTGCCACAAGCCTGGCTTTATAGGCGTCAACCTTGCCATCACCATCAGTCTTTCTCTTGTAGATCCACTTGTTCCCAATAGGCACTATGCCCTTGGGGCGGTCTACTAGAGTCCAGACTTGATTGACATGCATCGAGTCTATCTCAGCTTCCATAGCTTCACGCCATTTCGCGGAGTCTACATCCACCATCGCTTGGTCATAGGTCGTCGGGTCGGTCTCTTGGCTATCACTTGGAACCTCATGGAGACCTAGCTCCTCCAAGTGCACAAGCCCATACCTCTCAGGTAAATGAGACACCCTACTAGACCTACGAAGTGGTTGTACTTGTGTTTCAGAAAGTTCGGTTCCAGTTTCTTGCACATGTGTCTCTCGAGGAGTTTCATTGTATTCTTCTAAAGAAATACTTCTACCTGTTCCGCCTTCCTGAATGAACTCATCTTCCAGGAAGTGTGCTTGTAAAGCAATAATGATCCTTCGATCTTTGGGCATGTAGAATAGATATCCCATCGTCCCAGATGGGAATCCAATGAAACGTCCCTTCGCAGACCTAGCTTCCAACTTTTCCACCTTAGTCTTCTTGACATAAGCGGGACATCCCCAAATCCTAATATGATTAAGACTTGGTATCCTTCCTTCCCACATCTCATGTTGAGTTTTAGGAACGGATTCAGAAGGACATCTGTTCAAGATATACGCGGCAGTCAGGAGTGCATACCCCCACAGGTAAATCGGCAAGTCAGTATAGCCCAACATGGAACGGACCATGTTCAACAGGGTCCGGTTCCTTCTTTCTGACACACCATTTAACTGAGGAGTACCTGGAGGTGTTAGTTGTGAAACTATTCCATGTTCCTTAAGGAACTCGTCAAACTCCATACTCATATACTCGCCACCTCGGTCCGACCGAAGTGCTTTGATATGATTACCAGTTTGTTTCTCGACTAGGGCCTTGAATTCCTGGAATTTCTCAAAGGCCTCGGATTTATGTTTCATTAAGTATACATAACCATACCTAGTATGATCATCTGTAAACGTAATGAAATATTGATATCCATCACGTGCTGCTTCCAAAGCACCACATACATCGGTATGGATTAATTCCAGTTTATCAGCGGCTCTTTGAAATGTTTCTGTGAAGGGGGACTTAGTCATTTTGCCTTTAAGGCAAGATTCACAAGTAGGAAAGGGATCTGATCCCAATGGACCCATAAGTCCATATTTTTCCATCTTGTAAACCTTGGTCTGACCAACATGACCAAGTCTAAGATGCCATTTCAAAACTTGATTGGTTTCATCCCTGCCGCGTTTTCTAGTTATAGTATTCACAACTACTTTGTTGCTGAGATTTAGATGATACAATCCATTCAACAATGTAGCAGTACCCACTAGTTTATTTCTAAAATAAATTTTGCAGGAACCATCACCAATGAAAAATGAAAAACCTTTTCGGTCCATGACCGGAATGGATACAATGTTTTTGTGCCCCTTGGGCAAAACAAGTACATCTTCTAAAGTCAAAACAAAGCCGGATTCTAAACCCAAAAGAAGTGATGGACTCGTAGAAAGTGAAAGATATTACTTCCAAACAAGGCTCACAAGAATCGAACCGAACTCGGGAAGGTCACGATGATAAACAGGTCGATCTGAAACAAGGTCACAACCAGTTCGAACGATGACAACTGAGACATCAAACAAGTTCAAAAAGTATCGACGAACACGTGCAAGTCGATAGAATTTAGAAGGAGAAACTGCAGAAGTCAAATATAGTATGGGTATTACATCCGACCTCTTATAAAAGAAATGTCGTCCCCGCAACTCACAACAACGGAAACAAGGTCACAACACAAAAAGCATCCGACAAGAAAATCTCCCATGGGTCTCTCAGAGTCGATCCTGATATCTGTGCTGAAGCGCGAACTACGAAAGTCTCAGTAGCCAATTCGCAAAACTGAATTCGGTGTCCTCAAACGCGGCATCGACGAGAAGGACAATTTACACGTGCATGCCCCGGCACATCACGGTTGAAACACCTCGGCTCGGCATACCGAAAATACAAATGCTAGATACAATGGGGTATAACGTCGCAAAACAATATAGCGGAGATGCCAACTCAGCACAACAAAGAATCATAACACATATCATATACAACGATTACCATCGTAAAGTAATACACACACAAACACTACAACAACGACGGTATCGTTCGGCGACCTCAACGACCCGAACGATAACCAGCACATAATTACAAACATTATGAAACAATCACACATGTACACAAACGTACAAACCCAAGATTCAACAGCTCACACTCGTGCGACAACACGCAAATCACCACGAGGCGATAAACAGTAAACACCAATTCACACCTCTCACAGAGGGCTAGTACAACAAATGCGTGGCAAAGCCTCGACGTTCATGCCACCAATTCGATCATACTCAGGAGCAAACATCATAATGACAACGCGAACATCACACATACATACCCAGCCCTCAAATGGGAATAGATAGGTTTTAAAAACGAAAACCTCCTTTTGAAAACAATTTTGGAAACACCGATTGATCTTGAGTATCACCCTTCAAAAAAAAAAAGTACAATCGTGAAACATCGTTATCGAGACTTTGGAAAACTATTTCGCATTCGATAAAAATGAGGACACTTTCTTTTCGTGAAAAACTTTCGGAAATATTCGACCCTCGGGTCTAAGTAAAAGTGTTTCTAAAATATTGGAAATATCTCAAAATATTTTGGTCCTCGAGGTAGAAGAATCTTGAAACATATTGTGGCACCTTGGATGTACCACGAGAAAATAATTTATTTTAAAAGTACGTCTCGAAATTTATTTTGTAAGGTACTCAAAGTTTTCAAAGATAATTCAATGGGCTAGAATGCCCAAAAATTTCAGATAATTACACGGAACATTATAGCGCCGTGGGTCCCGCTACGAACCCACCAGGATAAAAACTATTTACAAAATGCCAAAAAGGTCGATGACGGTAATATTTCAAAAACTCACAAAAGCCATTTACAAAATACTAAATACCGTCATAAGAATTTCGCCAAAACGATCAAGGCCATAATGCCAAAAACTCGGTTAAGGGAATCAGTTTTCGAAATAAAACTCAGCCGGTAAAATACCGAAAGCCATTACAAAAGAACTCACGCAGCGGAAAAATGAATACCGTCCAACATGCACAATCCAATTGAATACATCTCACAGCATCTAGTTTAAACATACAACAAAACCATTCCTCGGAGTTTCTCACAAACTCAATCGTCGATACCTTATTCGAAACCCAACAAGGTTCTCAATTTTCACACCATACCACACCTCACAGTGGTTCAAAGGTAAAACAACAATAGGCCCAGTTTTATGCGTATATTATATGTATGTATTAAATACAACTATATTCATAACACCGTGCAAATAAAATTATGCACCGCAATTAACTCATTTAGATAAACTCATGATACACAGGTACTTCGCATAAAAGAGGAGACTTACGTCCACAGGCCGCACGGAGATGACGGTCGCCCACGATACTAATCTCATCCGACAACATATCCGACACGTTGTGACTACGCACAACTCAACTTGTCACCTGACGACTCGAACGACAAGACAACACATTACTCGACAAACCACGACTCGACTCGACCCGGCTGACTCTAGGTTTCCGCAACCTATTCTCTGATACCATAAATGTAACACCCCCAAAAACGTATGGGAATGTTACACGCCGTAGACCCTTTCCGCAAGGATCTACCAGGCTAAACATCCATAAACCACCAAATGCTTGCCCGGCCAGGGTCAAACAACATAATAATACAGACCGTTAAGGTCACTTACCCATAAACACACAGACCGATGAGGTCACATTACTCCATTAACAGAACTGACTAAACAACATTACCCACATAGGGGTCGAAACACAATACATCGGAAGACTGAATCAACTCTAACAATACAACCAAACTCTACCAACTCTCGACTCTTGATTAGAATCGCAGCTCGTCATCCCCTTGTGCCAATCCTGTGATCGCTCCCGAACTGCATGTACCTGACGCATCAGACATCCACCCCGATTACTCGGGGGTTAGTAAAACTCCACTGTTTTACTAGTGCAAGTATAAAGCGATACGAAATGCAACAAGTAAATAGCAACTACGAATTTAATACGGAAATCAATTATCAAAAAGTTCCCGAGAAGTTTTAGAATTTCGAACTCAAGTAAGAGATATTTAAAAAGGAACACATCATCTCGGGGATTTTTAAAGGTAAATTCTTTTGGACCTCGAGTCCCAATTTACAAAACCTTTTCGTAAACATTAGGGCCTTAGCCCGATTCTCGTTCAAAGCACACTAAATAATATATCATTATGAGTCCGATATCCATATTTAAAATGTTACCCAAACAATCATCACACGATCATTGTTCGTACACATCATGTACCGAACTCCGGAGGCCTCGACGGACCTTACCCGGACCACACACACTGTTCGTACACATCATGTACCGAACTCCGAGGCCTCAACGGACCCTACCCGGCCACACACACTGTTCGTACACATCATGTACCGAACTCCGAGGCCTCAACGGACCCTACCCGGCCACACACATCGTTCGTACACATCATGTACCGAACTCCGCAGGTCTCGTCGGACCCTACCGGATCACACACCTTGTTTGTACACATCATGTACCAAACTCCAGAGGTCTCGTCTGACCCTACCCGGATCACACACCTTATTCGTACACATCATGTACCGAACTCCGCAGGCCTCGCTGACCCTACCTGGAACACACGCACACACATCGACACGACACAACTCATAATCATCAAATGTCAAGCCATTCCACATTACACCGAAATGTACAATCAAGTATGTAAACCAAAACAACACAAATATCATGATCATCACAACGACTCAACAATGACCAACCACGCCCGGCACAAACTTAGATGATTTGCACATCCAACACAATTCCACGATGTTAACTAAGTGAAGGTATTATCGTTACCATCAATTGTTCGTAATAATCAATTCATACGAAGCATATACACGAAAGTAAACCAATGCATCACAACCATAATACGACGTCCCTATTCACAAGACACAATTCGTATAGTAAAATACTTGCCTTAATAACCGCTACCGAATACTCCGAAGAACACGGTTCGACCGGGAAGCTCGGACCCCGAAGAAGACAACGAACGGAAGGGTTCCGACTCGAGTTCTTCACAAGAATTTCGTCCCTAAGTCATACCAATAATAAATCAATAATCGTACGATGGATAATAATCATACAACGCCCAATCCCCCCTCTAAGACCTTTTGTCGGACACCTTCAAGGCGTTGACTAAAAACTCGACCAAAATAACGAATTGAAACGATCCAACCATGGAATAACAAGGGAAATGATAGAATACATCTAAATAATCATCAATACATCACAAATCTAAGTTATTACGGTTAAATCGGACAAAACGAACAAAAACCCCCAATTCACCCAAAAGTAGGGTTTCAAGAATTTACCTTGGATTAATGATGAAGAACAATTGTTGGAGTTGTTAATCCACACCAAAAACTTGAAGAATATGAAGTTCTCTGGGATTGATGATGCAAAACGCCCAAAAATCGCCCACAAGATCGCCCAAGAGGAGGAGGAATGAAGGAAGAGATGAAATGAGCATTCATCTCACAAAATCCGCAGAAATAGGCTAATCTGGATCATGTGCCGCGGCCCACCTAAGTGTGCCGCGGCACGAGTACAGCTGCTCGGCAAAATTGGAAAATGAGTGTCGAGCTATTTCGATCATAACTCTCGTCAGGACTCGATTGACTCACCGCTTGAACCATTGGAAAGATAACTTGATGCTCTATAATATTGAAAAGATTCAAAGTCTTTGGAGTTTTCAAGAATTTATGGTGATTTTACAAAGTCGACTCATATTTGGGAAAAGTCGTTTAATAACACCGAACTCAAGAAAACGACACCGAAACCCGAACACAATACGAATCGAAGATACGGTCACGAAGTACTCGCAAAGACGAATCTAAGAGCTAAGAGAACACACGATTCTGACCACCCGAAGGCTCGAAATTCGACAACGGAAGGTAATTACCCCAAACTTTGGGAAATTACGAAAATGGCCCAAAACGTCCGAAAATCACGATACGTGATCGAATAACCAAACCGAAGTTCACAACACGTCTAACAAAGTTAAACGGACTTACGGGAAACTCGAAACAGTAATTTCGGACGAGATTCACAAGAATCGAACTCGAGTGCGGAAAAGTTGTTAAGAAACACGGAACTCAACAAAACAATACCGAAACGAACTCGGATGACAAAAAGTGCAGAATTAATCATTCTCAGAATGATGAGACGGTCCCAAGAGAGTTATTGAAACGGACCTCCACCGAAAAAATAAAATTACCAGAAATCCGAAATTGCGGATATTACAGTTAAGTCGTGTTGTTTGAGTCTTGTTTCGTCGGATTTTGTCTGACTGAGTCGTGTCGCGACGCGTCGTCTGAGTTTGTTGGTCGTGATTAGTATCGTGGGCGATCATCATCTTCGTGCGACCTGTGGATGTAAGTCTCCCTTCTTTGTGTTGTGCCTCGTGTGACACGAGCTATTTTTATGATTATTTGTTAAGTGACAGAATCCTCTTATGGATTTTGATTTCTTGATACGTGATTATTTGAATCTCATATTTCGTTCATGTGAGGAGTAGTGTTGCTGGATTGTGCATGTTGGACTATATTTCTTTTATCCGCTGCGTGAGTTCTTTTGTAATGGCTTTCGGTATTTTACCGACTGAGTTTATTTCGAAAACCGATTCCCTTAACCGAGTTTTTGGCATTATGGCCTTGATCGTTTTGGCGAAATTCTTATGACGGTATTTAGTATTTTCTAAATGGCTTCTGTGAGTTTTTGAAATATTACCGTCATCGGCCTTTTTGGCGTTTTTGTAAATGGTTTTTATCCTGGTGGGTTCCGGTGCGGGACGCACGGCGCTATATTGTTCCGTGTATTTACCTGAATTTTTTTTGGGCATTCTAGCCCATTGAATTATTTTTGAAAACCTTGAGTATCTTAGAAAATAAATTTCGAGACGTACTATTAAAATGAATTATTTTCTCGCGGTACTTTCAAGGTGCCTTCTAGTGCCGCAATATGTTTCAAAATTATTCCAATTGAGGACCAAAATATTTTGAGATATTTTCAATTATTTTTAGAAATGCAGTTGCTTAGACCCAAGTGTCGAATATTCTGAATGTTTTTACTAAGAGAAAGTGTCCTCATTTTTATCTAATGTGATATGGTTCTCCAAAGTCTCGATAATGATGTCTCACGTTTGTACTTTTTTTTGAAAGGTGATACTCAAGATCAACCGGTGTTCTTCTAAAATTATTTTCAAAATGAGGTTTTCATTTTTAAAACCTATCCATTCCCGTTTAAGGGCTGGGTATGTATGTATGATGTTTGCGTTCTCATTATGATGTTTGCTCCCGAGTATGATCGAATTGGCGGTGTGAGCGTTGAGTCGCTTTCCACACATTTGTTGTGTTAGCCCTCTGTGAGAGGTGGGATGTTGGTGTTGAATATTGTCGCCTCGTGGTGATTTCTGCGTTGTTGCGCATGTGCGAGCTGTTAGAGCTTGGTTTGGTATGGCCGTGTGCATCGGTAATCGTTCTGTTATGTGTCGGTTGTTTAACGTCTTGTTACCTTGCTCCTCTTTTTGTGAATTTCGTGGATGAGGTCGGGGGTAATACCCGTACTATTTTGACTTCTGTATTTTCTCTTTCTCCAGTATATCGACTCGCTCGTATTCATTGATACTTACTGAACTTGTTCTGTATTTCGGTTTCATCGATCGGACGAGCTGTGATCTTGTTTTGGGTCAATCTAGTTATCGCTGTGACTTTTCCGAGTTCGGTTCGATTCTTGTGAACCTTGTTCAGATGTAACATCTTTTGGTTCTACTAGTTCTTTTATTCGAAGTGGATCGGATTTTAAACTTCTGTATTTTCGACTCTGTCGACTCGTTTATGTTCGTTAACATTTTCTGAGCTTGCCCTATCCCTTGCTTTTATTGATCGAACGAGTGTGGTGTTTCGAAATTACTCGTTTGTCGTTGAGACTTTTCAATTGTTATTCCCTTTCCTATGGATCTTATGTGAATCACATCTTGTTGTTCTCACCGGATCAAATATTGTCTCGAGCCGAAACGTGAACCTGGGAGTTGTTGTCTGAATTTTATTGCTCTTCGTGATTCGAACATGATTGTTCGATTTTTGTTTTCTCGACTGTTGTGGTTCGATCGTTTGATTGTTCGGTTTTTGTTGATCTCGTTTCGTGATTGTTGAACGCTCAGACTCCTTCCTAATTTCCTTATATTCGGGAAATTTGTCTCGTTTTCGATCTTCCAACCATTGGGTGGTGGAATTCCGTATTTCTTCAGCGATTGGCTCGCATTTTGATTGATGTACCGTTGGGGTGGTCGATCATATTGATTTTCATTCGTTGTGTTTTGTGATTGTTCGGATAATCGACTTGGTTGTATTATCTGTTTGATGACGCTTGTCACTTGTTGGTTTTATTATGTCTCTATCGGTGGCGTTGTGTTGGTCGTCGTGGAACGTGTTTTCACGCCGTATGTTCCTTTGCGTTTCTTGCAGCATTTCGCCGTCGAGCGCGAGTTTTCGGTTTTTGGGTATCTCGTCGAGTTTTCTTGGCATGATATTGCTCCTCCCTACTTATTTTAAGTTTCGGGACGAAACTTCTTTTAAGGAGGGTAGAATGTAATACCCGTAATTTCGATTTCCGGTAAATTTTTTTTGGCGGAAGTCCATTTTGATGACTCGATCATGACCGTTTCGTCATTCTGAGAATGATTAATTCTACACTTTTTGTCATCCGAGTTCGTTTCGGTGTCGTTCTATTGAATTCCGTGTTCTTTAGCGACTTTTCCGCGTATGAGTTCGACTTTGTTAGATCGCCATTAATTTTTGGAAACTCCAAAAATTCTGAATCTAATATTATAAATCATCGAGTTAGCTTTCCAATGGTTCAAACGGTGAGTCAATCGGAGTCCGGACGAGGGAGTTATGGTCGAAATAGCTAAGTCACTTTCATTCCTAGTTTTTGGCCGAGCACTCTGTACCTTGTGCCGCGGCACATGCCGGCAGGGCTGCGGCACACTGCCGAGTCACTGCCGGCAGATTTGGCCCTGTGCCGCGGCACACTCCCGCCGGGCAGACACCTGTGCAGCCTATTTAAGGCCCTGCAGACGGGTTTTTGGCCATTTTTCTCCTTCTTCTCCTTCTCTTCCGCGGCTGAGGGTGTGCTTATCATGGAGCCATGTTATTTAACAACAAATCCACGAAGTTCTTGAGTTCATAACATCAATCAATCATTCTATATCGTCCTTTGATCCAGCGAATCAAGGTAATCTTTCCTAGAACCCTAGTTTCTTGAATTTTGGGGTTTTTGCGTTTTTGTCCGATTCGTTCCGTATTATTGATTAATTCATGATGGGTATGATTAATCTTGGTAGTATTCTTGTGTTTAACATCATTTAATCCATTGTTCTTCGTCGAATCGAAGTATATTTCTTGATTTCCTTCAAATTGACTTTTTGGGGGATTTGTTCTCGATCTCGTTTTTCATCCGTTTTTGATGGATCGATTGTGGTTAAATGATGACACATTCTATGGATTGTATATCCATATTTCAACTTGGAATTCCATTTTCGTATTTTGTCGGGACGAATCGTGTTCTTGGCCGTTTTGGGGGAAATCCTTGAACTTTTGTCATTTGTTCTTTGAATTCAGCGGCTTTGGGTCGTACTTTGGAATTCATTTTCGTTGTTATTGTCTTCGTTCGTAGTTCATTGTTGCGGATTGTCGTTCGGTGGAGTCGGTGGGTTCGTAGTCGGTTCGTGTCAACCTATTTCGGTCGATTCTCCGCGTTGTTCTTATTCGAGGCAAGTACCTTGTCCATACTTTTCTTGTTTCGTGGATATGATGATTGGTGACCGTCTCAATGTGTTTGTTTGGTTATTTGAAATGAGTTTTCAAAAGATTTGGCTAGCCATGTTAAAGGCTCACTTTCAAAACGCGTGTGTTTTGTGAATGGTGTAGTTTGTAAATGACTATGTGATTTCTATGGATATGTTTGGTGTTGATGTTGCACTTGGTATTGCGTATGGACGTATATTATTTCATTTCGGTGCGTTGTGGTTTGACGAAGTGTTTTGATAAGTGTTTGATACCTCTGAATGAATTGTTTGGATATCTTTGTTGCATTGTGCTATGTGTGTGATTTGTTTAGCTAGCCAGCTCGGGAGGGTCCTTCGTGGCCTCAGGCGGGATCAATGGTATTACCCTGTTCCCAAGGCAATGCTTGGTGTGATATGTTATTTAGTGAACGTATTTTTCTCACCTCGGGGGGTCCGACGGGATCACGGAGGGAATTCCAATGGGTTGAGTCCGGGATTCACGAGTGAAAGACTTCACAGTTTGGTGTTTATTTAGTGAATGTATTTTACTCACCTCGGGGGGTCCGACGGGATCACGGAGGGAATTCCAATGGGTTGAGTCCGGGATTCATGAGTGAAAGACTTCACAGTTTGGTGTTTATTTAGTGAATGTATTTTACTCACCTCGGGGGGTCCGACGGGATCACGGAGGGAATTCCAATGGGTTGAGTCCGGGATTCACGAGTGAAAGACTTCACAGTTTGGTGTTTATTTAGTGAATGTATTTTACTCACCTCGGGGGGTCCGACGGGATCACGGAGGGAATTCCAATGGGTTGAGTCCGGGATTCACGAGTGAAAGACTTCACAGGTTGGTGTTTATTTAGTGAATGTATTTTACTCACCTCGGGGGGTCCGACGGGATCACGGAGGGAATTCCAATGGGTTGAGTCCGGGATTCACGAGTGAAATACTTCACAGGTTGGTGTTTATTTAGTGAATGTATTTTACTCACCTCGGGGGGTCCGACGGGATCACGGAGGGATTTCCAATGGGTTGAGTCCGGGAATCACGAGTAAAAACTTCACGAGTTGGTATTGATTTTATGTCCGTCGAGGACACGTGACTTGGGTTTTGGCCCTGTGAACTGTTGTCGGTTTTCTATTTGCGAAAATAAAACCTTTGGGCTGTGACCCCTGATGATTTTTGAAAGATAAGGATTTGATAATCCTAAATTGTTTTCTATTAAAACTCTCGATGGCATTTTAAACTGTTTCATAAATTGTTTCCCTTTAATTGTGGTCTTTCGGTTTTGGAATGTCTTACTCAAATTCTTGCCTCGGGTGTAACACCGCCAAATTCTATTGGGTTATTACAGTGCCGTGGACCCCACACCAGGAGATCCACCAGGCAAACATGACTAATATACATTAAATTGAACAACAAGGGAAACTCATAGTTCTTACCATGATGTCCGACACAATATTCCGATAAGGAATTTCAATGACAAAAGTGGCCTACATGGCCAAAAATGAAATACAACAACATCCACGAACATCTGTTCGGGTAATACAACACGACAACAACTGACAAGACTGGAGTACACTCCAACCGACTGACCGACAATGAACAACTCGTACTAGTATCGCTCGAATGCCTCGTTGCCATCGTCATGCCCCTGTGTCTCAACTCTCTCCTCGCAAGCACCTAAAACATGAAAACATGTTCCGCCCCCACGGGGTCAGTCATCCAGATAATGAACACCAAATACATGTATAACATGATATGCATCCAAATGCAGAATGAAACGGTACAATGATAATAATAATACGAGATGCTCACAAATCAAGGTAAGAACCGAGCATTCGTGAAATACTATGCCCACGGCATACTATTAATACCTGTTCGACAGGTTAGAACATAAGTGCCCGACGGCGAATCAAAATCACAGAATACCACAATGAATTACAAGACATGAACCAAACCAGGACTGAATTAATTATGAATCACAATGCCCGAAGGCTCCAATGAAATTACCAGGACAATAATAAAGGCCTGAAAGTCATTCAGCGGAAATTAACAAATATCACAAACACCTGAAGTCAAAACAGCCCGAAGCTGTAACAATGAGGGCCGAAGCCACGGCACGAAGCCGTATCACAATGAGGGCCGAAGCCACGGCATCCAGCCATATCACAATTAGGGCCGAAGCCACGGCATCCAGCCGTATCACAATTAGGGCCGAAGCCACGGCACGAAGCCGTATCACAATTAGGGCCGAAGCCACGGCACAAAGCCGTATCACAATGAATGATAGTGTGCTGCCTTGAGTCGGCCAACACGATGATAGTAACACACGGATAGACACCATCCTTGACAGTCCCAAATTAACACCTCGATTGCCTTAGAATGGCCAACCGACAACAATGATGCAGCGGATGATTGAACATTTCGATTTGCCTGAGAACGGCCAATCGATAACAATGATGCAGCGGATGATTGAACACTTCGATTTGCCTGAGAACGGCCAATCGATAACAATGATACGATGAATGAGTGAATACCTCGATTGCCTTAGAAAGGTCAATCGATAACAATGATACGATGAATGAGTGAATACCTCGATTGCCTTAGAAAGGTCAATCGATAACAATGATACGATGAATGAGTGAATACCTCGATTGCCTTAGAAAGGTCAATCGATAACAATGATTTAGTGAATGATTGAACATTTCGATTTGCCTGAGAACGGCAATTCGATAACAACGATATGAAGGATGCCTCGGCACCTTTAATCGATTAAGCGGCGAAGATGAGAAATGAATAAGCCAATGCCTTAAATCGGCACATGCGGTTTTAATGACGATCCAAACAGAATAACAATGATCTCAACGATGTCTTAAATTGACATCTATATTAACAACAATCGATACATCGACACATGCGAAGCTATCGACAATGACATTAATGATGAGTATTACAATGCCTTGAATCGGCGTTAACGAACAACAATAACATTTGGCAAAATTGCGGAAGGTATCGTATCGAACGATCTCTTGATATCAATGAATTCATGAAGAGACTAAGTCTCGGAATGATACAACACATTCATACACATACATGATGACATTAGCTCATTGACCAGTACAAGTATAAAACTTGCCTCAAACCGAAGGCGAGAAGGTACTTCCACGATCAACGTCCTTAATGAAATTACCGGCCGCTTGAACAACCTTAAACAACACAAAAACCAACAATTCTCTTAATACATGAATCAAGCATGATCACAACCAACTCAAAAGTCGATACAACAATACCCGAAACTCATTGGGGCATTTACACAAACGCGTTGTAAACAATCTCCAATTGTTTACAACCAAAACTCAATTACATCCGAAACCAACTCCCAATGAATGATTCAAATCCACAAAAACTCATGAATACAATCAACAATCTAATAGGAATACTTAGAACGATATTTCAACAACATTTAGTCGAAAACCCCCAAAATTCCAAAGTCAACCCGTAAGGGTTCTTGAACAATTCCTCAATTATTAATAAATTCCGAAAATTATACCAATGAATCCGTAGAAATACATGTATCCAAGATAGATAATCCATATCTAACATATTCCAACATAATATCGATTTACACGAAGAGATCGAAAGCAAAACACCCAAGATCCGAAATTCTAGATCCAAGAATCATTACCTTGATTTGGAGTGAAGAAACCGATTTAGATGATGATTAATCCAACTTAGGAGCTTTAAGATGAAGCTAGATGATTGCAGCTCGACAAGACCTTTCCGAATCGCCCGAGCTCGTCCAAAATGATTGAGAAATGAAGAAATGACGAAAGTTGGACCGAACTGTCCTATTTATACTGTCCCAGCTTAGCGCGCGCTAACTCCTGATGTTAGCGTGCGCTAACGCGTGTACCGGGTAGTCCAGTACCCACTGACTGAATCGTTAGCGTGCGCTAAGTACCTTTGGTAGCGTGCGCTAACAGCCTGTCCTTAGCGTACGTTAACCTTATGTTAGCGTGCGCTACCTGATAGTTGGTATCCAAAATCCTGGAGTCGTAACCTCGTCCTCGATGCGGCGCGCTAGCGTGCGCTACTCTGAAGTCTTAGCGTGCGTTACCAGCATAGTTAGCGTACGCTACTTACCACTCGTAGCGTGCGCTACGAATTTCCAAAATCAGCCCAGTACCTTCTGGACTGTCTACCTCACTTGCGCTAGCGTGCGCTAAAACTGAGTCATTACGTGCGTTACATGCACCTCATTAGCGCGCGCTAACTACAATGGGTAGCGTGCGCTACCTCTCAAACTGCAAATAAAAACATGATGATGATGACGACAACAATCTCGGCTCGATCTCAAACAGTGATGATCCCAAAATACGCCGAAAGGTGAACATAGTTGACTGAATATGAATGATGAATGATTATTACTGAGTGAAAAAAAAAAAAAAAATTCTGAGTGACAGTTACTGAATGATAATAAATGAATTCACGACCGGGTATTACATCGGGAAGTATTCGTTTCGTTGTATTTTAATCTTCGAGGATTTCTGATTATTATTATTCTTGGAACTTGAATTGTATGGCTCGTATTTTTGCACTTGTACTTGCACTAGCAAAACAGTGGAGTTTTGCTAACCCCCGAGTATTCGGGGGGTGGATGTCTATTTTTGCATTCAGGTTTTGGAGCATAACACAGGGTCGGCACGAAGGATGATGAAAGATGAACGATACTAATCACACGAGGATCCGTTGATATCGTTTTGGTCCAGTTGTATTTTCTTTTCCGCTGCAGTATTTTTCCCCGTTGTATGGGAGTTTATGTATTTTGACCCCTGCGTGGGTATGTGTTTGGAATTGAGTGGTATGTTATTGTTGAAAGACCAAATCGGTCTACTGAGTCATTTTAGCCTTAAAGGCGATGTTTAGATGTTTGATTTTAGTTATCAGCCTGGTAGATCCTCGAGGAGAGGGTCTACGACGTGTAATATCCCTGAGTGGATTGGGGGTGTTACAGTCATCGGGCCACCGGGACAGTAGTTCGCCATCATTCTCGGTTAATCAGTCGCAAACACAACCACCACATCAGATGTCACAAAAGGAGTTTATGGAGAAAAGAGTCATAGAGGAGGAATTTGGCAAAGCTTCTTATAACAGATGCCTAAGAAGCCTTCTTAGGACGATATCAACCACATGATCCGAAATAAAACATGAGGTGTGGATGGAGGTGAAATATAAAAAGAGTCAAGATGATTTCAACCACATAGCATTGTCCAGCATATGGTTTAAAAATGAAACACACTTTGAATATGAATTGATAATGCTGAGTTTTTACGATGTATTTAAAAAATAAACACATGCACTTTGAATCTGGATTGATAGTGTTAAATCCAAATAATACATTTAAAATAAAACATGTACTTAGATAAATAGTCCAAAATGTGTTCTACACAAAATACCAGATGCGCACACACACACACTAAAAACTCTTTACTAAGTAGCTACCAGGGAAACAAAAAGTGTATCTAAATATGAATTCTTATATTAGGAAGACGGTAGAAATAGAACTCCGTAAATAATAAAAAAGCATAACATTGATAATACTTATTTTATTCATTCAAATATATCGGTTCGATTTTGGTTCGGTAATTTATAATATCCGATTTTTTAATTTTCGGTAACCAGTTTGTTTCGGTTCGGTTGGTTTTTCAGTTCGAAATTTTTTTACGGTATTTTTTTCCAGCCCAAATGAATGTGTATAGGAGGGTGAGCTGAATATGTTCAAGTTTAAAATATACAGAGTAGGTAAAAGAAAAGAATAATAACTTCTCTAGGAAAATGAGAGGCTGGGCTTGGTCTTGGATTACCCATCATCAGAACTTCAACTTGAAGGTATTACATTATCATTCATATGACTTCTGAAAGACAACATACATATTTACACTGAACATTTAAGACGAATAATATTTCTATTGATCCAATACTCCTCATACACAAAGGTCGCTATTTTTTTACATATGGGACTATGTGAAACTCCCCAGACAACTGCTCCTTTAGTATAGTAGACAACATAACGGACATTATTAGCAGATTAAAAAATTATACAAATTAAAAATTATGTCATAATCAGGAAATCTTCATGTCGATAAGAATAAATTATTCTTGCAGAGGTGGCAAAACTCTTACATTTAAGCCAAGAAGTCAACAAAAGAACACGTATAGTAGACAACATAACAGGCATAATTAGCATGCTTTTATCAAATTAAGAAAATTACACAAAGTAAAAAATTATGTCAACTAACCAGAAAGTCTTCATATCGATAAGAATAAAATATTCCTGCAGAAGTATTGTGGCAAAGCTCTTACATGTTGGCCAAGAAAGTCGATAAAAGAACATTGGGAAACTTTATATTACCATCTCTGCTAGCCAAGAAGAGTTTAAAATAGCGATCTTTTAAGGACTTCGCTTTAATTAAATGCTAGATGAAACATAAATTTTAATAATATTTTGCAAGTAAGAAACTATACACGAGTTTAGATGGCCAAACTAAATTCCTTTCGTAGAACAGCTAGTTAATGCACATTTAACATTTAGACAGAGAATCTTAAAAGGAACATATTACAATCTAACCAATATTGGCAAGTCTGCATAGAGAGAGAAATGTGTGTTTTGTTTATACTTTATAATTACTTAGCTCTTCCCTCTATGTGCTACACATCCATTACTTGAGATCTAGTTTCACTTCCTTATTAAATTTTAGTTCTCAAATATTATTGATAATAAACTACTTCTAATATTCATTATAGAGCATCAAGAAAGGTACAAAATATATAAACTAAAAAACACATTTCGTCATATGTAGTATTGTTACGACTTTTGAGAAAAGCAGTAAAATTGTGACTTACTCTTTTGAAATTCTAACTTACTCTGCAAAAGCACATAGCATGATAAGCAATATTCGGAAAAGAATATAAAATCCAAATAGAGTCTTCTAAACCTGCAAAACTATATTATAAGTATATCAGAATCCGCTTACAAAAAATCTAAAAAGGGTAAAGTTAAGAACTTACTTTCCTGTGATAATACAAAAGCTATTGTTTCAAATCATCAATTTTTCTTGCTTGTCGACAATCCGATAGTTCAAACTCGCACAAGTTATCTATATAGGTGCTAACGCTATTGATCCTCTCTGGAAAGACTTTCGCAACAACCAAACATTTTGAAGCTTTGGAACAATTTTTGGTGTAGTATGGTAAACGTGAAGACACGAGTACCACATGTCACTAGCCGTGAAATGAACATTTATCGGCTCAAACATCACAGCCTCGGAGAACATTACCACCAATGTTAAAAGGCTACTTGCTTTTAAGCAATCATTTATTTCTTCACCACTTTGCAAGATTACTTGACTTAATTTTTTACTATCGTTTGCAAATTGTTTCGGCTGGCCAGAGTATTACTAAGATACAATTTTAACGTTTCGATCAAATTTTGCAAACCAAGAGGTTTTCTCCAAACTGATAACATTTAGATATTACGTGACAAAGAGAACTAATATTTTAATTTAGTTTTTTATGATATAGGTAGAGAATGGATACTTTTAAGATTTAAATGGAGAGATATTTATATAATTGGATTTCTTTATAGAAAAGGTCGTTTCAATTGATGGTATGGATTGTCGTGGTGGAAAACACTTAATTTCAAAAGTGACTATTGTGATCTAACAATCAAAGAAAATTAATGTATTCATACAACAATTTCCTTTGGTTGTTAGATCACCGTAGTCGTGAAATTAAGTTTTTTCCATCCCTCAAACTGAACGACTCATTTCTATTCAAAAGTCCAACTATATAAAAATCTTCCCAATAGGATCTTAAAGCTATCAATTCTCTACATATATCATAAAGAACTAAACTAAAATCTTTATCTTCTACGTCAGGTAATTTTCAAATGCTATCATTGTTTGGATAAAAACCCTCGGTTGCTAAATTTTTTCAAATCATTAAATTTATATCTTCGTAGTACTGTGGCCGAGAAATAATTTGAAAACGGTAATAAAAGAATTTAAGTCAAGTAACCTTGCAAAGTGGTGAAGAAATAAATATTGCTTAAAAGCAAGTACCAATTTAACATTGCTGTGATGTTCTTCAAGGCAGTGAGGTTTGAGCAGATAAAAGCTCATTTCACAACTAGTGACATGTGGTACTCATGTCCTCACGTTTACCATAAATTCTACACTGAATATTGGTCCAAAACTCCAAAATGCTTGATTGTTGCGAAAGCATATCCAGAGAGGGTCGATAGTGTTAACGCCTGTATAGAGAACTTGTACAGGTTTGAACTACCGCACAGCTGCAAGAAATATTGAGAATTTAAAATCAATAGTTCGTGTATTCTCACGGTAAAATAAGCTCTTAACTTTATGATGTTGCAATATTCCCGATCGAGTCGGAGGTGCTACATGTTATACAGGGTACGGGCGGTGGGAGTGTGGTGGGCTATTCTCTATTTAAAATAAATATTTAATAAATTAATAAATAAATGAAATGATGATTACATATTTCTTCTAAAGTTATTTCTCAATATAATTTTATATTTGTTAATATTAAAAACCGACAAAAGTCATTTTTCAATATCAAATTGATGTTAGTTAAATGCGAGCCCAAACTGATGGTAGCTAAGCCCTATACAATACATATTGGCGTACAACATCTCTTAAATAGAGAAGTACATAGTGTAGCCCCAAATTACAATGTATAGAAAATACAAAAATACATAATAAATATGTTTCTAAATTATTCCTTGAAAATACAACATCGTTGTTCAAGTCGTTCAATCAAAAAAATATTTTAGATCATAATAACTCAAAGCGAGGACGAGGTAAGGATTTAAAAAAGATGTCGTAGGTTGGTCAAGTGTGTTGACATATGATACAACTAGAAGACACTTGGCAGACAAGTCCCAGATAGATTTTAACATCTAAAATGTTGTTGGAGTTGTCGATATATATTTTTAAAATATTATTTTTTGTAAATTTTATCAATATTTAATTAAAAATAATGATGGTCAATGTTGTAATACCCGATTGTGAATTCATTAATTACCATTCAGTAATTGCCACTCATAATTTTTTTACTCAGTAATAATCATTCGTCATTCGTATTCATTCATTTCGTGTTCATCTTTCAGCTTATCTTGGAGTCGTGTATCAGTTTTTATTCATCATTCGTCTATGTTCGGGGATCGATACGAGAATATTTTCATCATCATCATCATGATTGGCCGCTTTGTATTGGGAGTTCCATGATTGTTTCACCGATTGGACGTGACTTATTATCGTGTATGTAATACCCGAGATTTTGATGTGTATTTGAACTTTGTGATATTGTATTTATTGCATTTTAATCTGAGTATTATTCTCCGTATTTCATGATCAGGTGTTGTTGAGCGCACGATTGCATGAATGTGTTCTAAGTGGTGATTTTTGCACATGTAGCGCACGCTATCGGCTTAGCGTAGCGTACGCTAAATTGGGTTCGTAGCGCACGCTATGTATGAACCTTAGCGCACGCTATACATAGTCAACATGATTAAGACAGGGTGGTAGGTGAGATCAGCCGCAGATCTTGGTCGAATCATGTCGGGATGAACCTGGACGGCTTTTGGGAAAAGCCCAGTCAACGCTGTAGCGCACGCTACTGGTATAGGGATAGCGCACGCTAAATGCTGAGTATAGTGAAGTCAGTAATCTTCGTATAGCCGTTAGCGCACGCTATGGATATGGACTAGCGCGCGCTAATAACCATTTTGTATATATAGGACAACATCCTTTTTCATTTTTTTTCAGACTTTTCACTTCCCAAATCCGAATTCTTAGACTTAGAGAGTTACTTCTTCCATCCTCAACCTCTCATATCATCATCCTAGCATGAGTTGGAAGATTGTAGATCATTGGAGATTGGTGTTCAAGCCTTCGGCGTTGGATTTCTTCAAGTTCCTCCTTGTTCTTCACTATTTTGAGGTAGGTGATTCTTCACCAATATTAAGTAATATTCTGAAGGACGTTTTGATCATGATTTGGGATTATCTAGTCAGTTAAATTCGTACGTAGTCAAACATCATGTTGTTAGAAGGATATTTTCGATGTTTCGGTACTTCTTCATCGTATAAACCATTGAACCTTTTAGTGTTTGAACTCCTAGCATATTCATGAAGCTTCAAAACCGATTATGACCAGTTTATGGAGATTATCAAGTTCTTATGTTTTTACATAATGGAATTATACATTTTGGTCATAGAATGGATGGAACTTAGGATACTTTCTTGAAGATCAAGATGAATTATGGTGTTGTGATGATTATACGTATCCTTGTATCTCGAAGTCGTTTAATCCGTAAAGATCTTTCAAAAACTGTATGAGCATGATATGCATGGAGATGACATGTATTAACACTGAAGATTTCATGAGTTTCATCACTATAAGATCAAGTCTACTGCCCAGTAGTAAACTGCCATGCACGGTTAGCGCACGCTAAGATATGTATATTAACGTGCGCTATCGAGAACGAGTAACGTACGCTACATTTGGTACGTAACGTACATTATGTCATCAGACGAATCAGTCGGCTGATCAGAGAGGACTGTCAGTACATAGTTAGCGCACGCTAGACTTCGTCTTTTACGTATGCTAATAGGCAGGCTTAGCGCACGTTACGTAGAATACTTAGCGTACGCTAAGTAGTTCAGGCAGATTACATTTTTTTAGAGCTTTCGGCCGTAGACCGGATTGTTAGACATTCGTACGACATGAGATGAATTCTATATTATTTCTTTTGTTAAGGTTCGAGCTTGCTACGTTGATCGAAGGAGGCGGCCTTCGAGTGTGTTGAGATCATTGGAGTGATTAGTTCTTGCCATCTTTGAGGCAAGTATAGTAATTTGTTAATATTGGTATTTTGAGCATACATGTGGTTTATTCATGTTGCTGAACATGGGATTTATTTTGTTGAATTGTCATGATATTCGTTATCTAGTGTCTGTATGTTCATGTTGATGGACATAGCGATTTGGCATATATGTATGCATGAGTTGTGTTTGTGTATGTTGTACGATCTATGCTGAGGGCGCTGGATCGGATGTCCACCTCATGTTGGTCCGACGGGATCATCTTGGGATCTAGGCTGAGGGCGCTGGATAATTGGATGGGTTTTTCCACCTCGTGTTGGTCCGACGGGATCATCTTGGGATCTATGCTGAGGGCGCTGGATCATTGGAATACCCATACTGTGTTAATGGAATCTTGTGGATTTGCATTGTCAGATTCCGGTAGCAGAAGTCCGTGTGGTGTATCTTGTTATGTATTGTTGATGCATATTCGATTTGTTTAATATGATACTTGTACTAGCATCGTTTTGCTAACCCCTCCGGGGGTGGACATTTGTTTTGATGTTCAGGTAGCCGAGGATCGGGAAAGCGACCCGATCTGACGTGACGACGAAGGGGCTCAGTGATGTTTGTTGTTTTTGTGATTTGTGTTCTTGGTTCATTTTCAGTACTCGAGTACGCGTGTCTTATTAATATCATTTCGATATGGTTGTATTAATTAACTCAATGGATCAGTTGGAACCGGTTTTGTAATTTGAATTTTTGTGGTATTGTTGGATTATATTCACATTTCTTTTAATTAGCCTTGTAAATCCTTACTTAAAGGGTTTACGGCGCTGTAATTATTCCGAATATCTCGGGGTGTTACAGAATATGGTATCGGAGCTAAGATTCATGGATATCTTGGCAGTCGGGTTTTAGTTGGCTATGTTTACGTTATTTGATTTACAGGTCGTTCATAACACCACTGTTAAGCCAAAGTCGTCATGTGGACCGTGGTTGTAAGTATCCTAATCTCTTATACTACCGTTTTACTTGATTTCTGTTTTATGAGTATTGACGGGCTTTATTTTGAAAATTTTGTCCTGTATATTGAGAAATTGTGTTTACAGTATGTTGAGAGGAGGACGTGGACGCGGACGCGGTCGTGGACGCGGACGTGGTAACATGAGACAGGAGGATTCCGCAACTACCCCAGAATTATCGGCTAGTCGAACCGATTCCCATTCTGGAGGACAGCAGGGATCAACGAATGACAACGCGAATCCTAACATGCCGGGAGTGCTTCAACAGGTGGTGGCTCAGATAAACCAGTTCGCTCATGTAGTTGACCGCATGCAGACGGCGATGGGACAGCAGCACCACGAGGATAACCGGGGAGACAGATGGCTTGCTGAGGTGGTCAAATTGCACCTGCCAAAATTTGACGGATCTGCTGAGGCACTTACTTGGGATCATTGGCTAAAGGAATTGGAGAAGATATTTGCGGGTATTAACTGTCCCGAGGACCGGAAAGTTCCTATTGCCCAGTATTTTCTGACTGGGGAGGCTTTTGACTGGTGGGAAGCTATTCGACCTGAGAATCATAATGTTGACTGGACGGAATTCAAACAAATGATGGAAGCACAATTTTGCCCTCGTCCAGTTAGAGAGGCAAAAATTCGAGAGTTTTTCTCACCACAGAATTCGGAAGCATCTGTGACAGACTCAATCAAAACTTTTAATCATCAGCTGACTTGTGTGCGACACTTGATCAGAACGGAGGCAGAAAAGATTTTTCATTTCGATATGTGGATGAAGCCGGAGATTCAACAGTACATGTTCAGATTCGAGTGTACTACATTGCGGCAGTATCAAGACAAAGCGCTGGCCTACGACATGAAAGAGGCGGCGGTGGAGAAATCGATGGAGGCAAAGAAGCAGAAAGTGACAGGCAACTTCTCGGAAAACAAGAGTGGTGGGCCCCGCAAGGGCCAGTCATCATTTTATTCATCTAGGAAACCTCCACATCCTTCTAGAGGTGGAAAGAAGTTCCGGACAACATCAGCAGTTTCGGACGCATCGAAGAAATGCTATAATTGCGGTCGAGCAGGGCATATTCGATGTGATTGCCTCGCATCTTCTGTGACTTGTTTCGATTGTGGGCAAGAAGGGTACTGTGCGGCTTTCTGTGGAGTTGCGACTAGATCATTTGGTACTCGCACTCCAGCTCCAGTTTCGAAAGAAATAAGTGTGAACCAGACGCAGCAGAGTGGATTTCAGCAGCAGAATGTTGGGAAGAGAGAGACATCCAGTGCTGGGTCCATTCCTCCGCGCATGTACGAGATGAGGAAATCTGACGATCAGAACACTGCTGTTGCATTAGGTACGATTCAGATCCTTTTGCAACCAGTTAGTGTCTTATTCGATTCCGGAGCTACACATTCTTTCATATCATTGAACTGTGTTAATCGTTTGAAAATCTCGTGTTTATTTGATTGTGAACCATATGTTGTGGGTTTGCCGAGCGGAGAGAGAATTGTGGGAACCCTAGAAACTAGAGATTTTCCAGTGTCTATAGGAGGGAGAGATTGGCCATCGAATCATATTGTAGTTGACATCCATGGTGATGATTTAATTCTCGGAGACGATTGGTTCAACCGTTATGGAGCTATTTTGAATTACCGGAAGAGAGTCATTTCTATCATTGCTGATGACGGATCTGAACACTTATTCATAGGATGGAGACCGGGAAGCTCGGGAAAATTGATCAAAGCGATGAAAGCAGTAAAATTACTGAAGCAGGGTTGTCATGGGTTTTGGTGCTACGCCATGAAGAAAGAAGAAGGAGTAGAGCTCTCATCTATTCCAGTTGTGAATGAATTCTCAGATGTATTCCCTGACGAACTACCTGGGTTACCTCCACAGAGAGAAGTGGAGTTCACTATCGAATTAGAGCCTGGAGCCGCTCCTATTTCCAGAGCACCATACCGTATGGCGCCAACCGAGATGTATGAACTAAAGAAGCAACTGAAGGAATTATTGCAGAAGGGTTACATACAACCTAGTGTTTCTCCTTGGGGAGCACCCGTTCTCTTTGTCCGAAAGAAAGATGGATCCCTCCGATTATGTATTGATTACAAGGAGCTAAACAAGGTGACGATCAAGAACAAGTATCCTATACCTCGGATCGACGACTTGTTTGATCAACTGCAAGGGGCAAGGGTATTCTCGAAGATTGACTTACGATCAGGATATCATCAGTTGAGAATTAAGGAATTGGATATACCAAAATCTGCTTTCAGATCCCGGTACGGGCACTATGAATTCGTGGTGATGCCATTCGGACATACCAATGCTCCTGCGGTATTTATGCAATTGATGAATCGGGTATTCTTAAAATACCTAGATAAGTTTGTGGTAGTTTTCATTGATGACATCTTGATCTATTCGAAAGACACAGATGAGCATGCCGAGCATTTACGTGTGGTTTTGAGCACCTTGAGGAATGAACAGCTTTATGCGAAGCTTTCCCAATGCGAGTTCTGGCTTAGGGAAGTAACCTTCCTTGGGCATGTGATATCAGCTGACGGAGTTCAGGTGGACCCGAAGAAAGTCGAAGCAATCTTGGAATGGGAAGCTCCTAATAACGTGAAAGAAGTCCGAAGCTTCTTAGGACTTGCTGGATATTATCGCCGTTTTGTAGAGGGATTTTCCAAAATTGCTCGTCCACTCACTCAGCTATTATATAAAACTCAAAAGTTCACGTGGGATGAGAAATGACAGGCTGGCTTTGATGAACTTAAGAAGAGACTGACGACAGCACCTATATTAGCATTACCAGATGGAACTGATGGATTCATGGTATACAGCGATGCATCAAATCAAGGTCTGGGATGTGTGTTGATGCAAAAGGATAAGGTGATTGCCTATGCTTCTCGACAGTTGAAACCGTACGAAGTTAATTACCTGACTCATGATCTGGAGTTAGCAGCTGTGGTCTTTGCCTTGAAAATTTGGCGACATTATTTATACGACACTCATTGTCAGATCTTTACAGATCATAAAAGCCTCAAGTACATTTTCAGTTAGAAAGAATTAAACATGAGGCAGAGAAGGTGGCTAGAATTGACCAAGGATTACGATTTGGAAATTCTCTATCATCCGGGTAAAGCAAACGTAGCAGCCGATGCATTGAGCCGTAAACCTGTTTCTCTTCGAGTGTTGAAAGCACTTACATCCCAAACCAGCATTCAACGAGAACTGATCCACGAAGGGATTGAAGTATGGGCACCAGGAATCCAAGGGCAACTATATGTGATGGAACTGACTTCGTCACTAGTCGAGGAAATCAAATCTAAGCAGTTGAACGATTCTCTGATCCTTCGGTTATGTGACGAAGTAAAGAAAGGAAAGGCCCTAGGATTCGTGATACAAGATGATGGAGTTCTGAGATTTCAGAGTCGACTTTGCGTTCCCGATGATGATGATTTGATACAGACAATTCTGAAGGAAGCTCACAGCGCGCCCTATTCTATTCACCCGGGTAGCAGTAAAATGTATAAGGATCTAAAACAAAACTTCTGGTGGGGAAATATGAAGAAGGACGTAGCAGAGTACGTTTCGAAGTGTTTGACTTGTCAGCAGGTTAAGATTGAACATCAGCGACCTGCCGGAATGTTAAAGCCGCTTCCGATCCCTGAGTAGAAGTGGGAGGATATCTCAATGGATTTCATCACGAATATGCCAAGGACCAAGACGGGAATGAACATGATTTGGGTTATAGTTGATCGACTAACCAAGTCGGCTCATTTCCTAGGAATTAAAGACACATGGGGACCCGAGAAATTGGCACGAGTATTTATCGCAGAGATAGTCAGATTGCATGGGACACCGAATACCATTATTTCGGATCGAGATGGTCGCTTCGTGTCGCACTTCTGGAGGGCAGTTCACAGGGCTTTGGGGACCGAGCTAAACTTTAGCACGGCTTATCATCCTCAAACGGACGGTCAGTCCGAAAGGACTATACAAACAGTAGAAGACATGCTTAGAGCTTGTGCTTTAGATTGGTCAACTGATTGGGAAGTTCACTTTCCGTTGATTGAATTCACCTACAACAATAGTTGGCATACTTCTATTAAGATGGCACCATTTGAAGCTTTATACGGGAGAAGATGCCGATCACCCCTGTGCTGGGATGATTCTTCGGACTTGATCGGGACGGAACCAGAATTGATAGTTCAGACTCGAGAGAAGATAGCCTTGATTCGGGAAAGACTGTTGACTGCCCAGAGTCGACAGAAGTCTTATGCAGACGTGCGTCGTCGCCCGCTAGAGTTCGACATTGGGGACCACGTACTATTGAAGGTGTCTCCTACACGAGGAATTTTCTGTTTTGGGAGGAAAGGTAAGCTAAGTCCGAGATATATCGGACCATTTGAGATCCTCGAGAGAGTTGGGGATTTAGCATACAGGTTGGCCTTACCGCCATCGCTGAGTCACGTTCACAATGTGTTTCACATATCCCAATTGCAGAAGTATGTACCAGATCCCAGTCATATCATTGAGTTCGATGATATCGAGATAGCTAATGACGGCACCTTCGAAGAGAGACCAATCAAGATACTTGAGAGTCGGATCAAACAATTGAGGAATAAACCAATACCCTTGGTTAAAGTACAATGGTCACGACATGGAGTTGAAGAGACCACTTGGGAAACGGAGGACAATATGAAGACTAAATATCCGGAGTTGTTTTCATCTTAAGTTTCGGGACAAAACTTCTTTTAAGGGAGAGAGGATGTAATACCCGAGATTTTGATGTGTATTTGAACCTTGTGATATTGTATTTGTTGCATTTTAATATGAGTATTATTCTCCGTATTTCATGATCAGGTGTTGTTGAGCGCATGATTGCATGAATGTGTTTTAAGTGGTGATTTTTGCACATGTAGCGCACGCTATCGGCTTAGCGTAGCGTACGCTAAATTGGGTTCGTAGCGCATGCTATGTATGAACCTTAGCGCACGCTATACATAGTCAACATGATTAAGACAGGGTGGTAGGTGAGATCAGCCGCAGATCTTGGTCGGATCATGTCGGGATGAACCTAGACAGCTTTCGAGAAAAGCCAAGTCAACGCTGCAGCGCACGCTACTGGTATAGGGATAGCGCACGCTAAATGCTGAGTACAGTGAAGTCAGTAAGCTTCGTATGGCCGTTAGCGCATGCTATGGATATGGACTAGCGCGCGCTAATAACCATTTTCTATATATAGGACATCATCCTTTTTCATTTTTTTCAGACTTTTCACTTCCCAAATCCGAATTCTTAGACTTAGAGAGTTACTTCTTCCATCCTCAACCTCTCATATCATCATCTTAGCGCGAGTTGGAAGATTGTAGATCATTGGAGATTGGTGTTCAAGCCTTCGGCGTTGGATTTCTTCAAGTTCCTCCTTGTTCTTCGCTACTTTGAGGTAGGTGATTCTTCACCAATATTAAGTAATATTCTGAAGGACGTTTTGATCATGATTTGGGATTATCTAGTCAGTTAAATTCGTACGTAGTCGAACATCATGTTGTTAGAAGGATATTTTCGATGTTTCGGTACTTCTTCATTGTATAAACCATTGAACCTTTTAGTGTTTGAACTCCTAGCATATTCATGAAGCTTCAAAACCGATTATGACCAGTTTATGGAGATTATCAAGTTCTTATATTTTTACATAATGGAATTATACGTTTTGGACATAGAATGGATGGAACTTAGGATACTTTCTTGAAGATCAAGATGAATTATGGTGTTGTGATGATTATACGTATCCTTGTATCTCGAAGTCGTTTAATCCGTAAAGATCTTTCACAAACCGTATGAGCATGATATGCATGGAGATGACATGTATTAACACTGAAGATTTCATGAGTTTCATCACTATAAGATCAAGTCTACTGCCCAGTAGTAAACTGCCATGCACGGTTAGCGCATGCTAAGATATGTATATTAACGTGCGCTATCGAGAACGAGTAACGTACGCTACGTTTGGTACGTAACGCACGTTATGTCATCAGACGAACCAGTCGGCTGATTAGAGAGGACTATCAGTACATAGTTAGCGCACGCTAGACTTCGTCGTTTACGTACGCTAATAGACAGGCTTAGCGCACGTTACGTAGAGTACTTAGCGTACGCTAAGTAGTTCAGGCAGATTACATTTTTTAGAGCTTTCGTCCGTAGACCGGATTGTTAGACATTCGTACGATATGAGATGAATTCTATATTATTTCTTTTGTTAAGGTTCGATCTTGCTACGTTGATCGAAGGAGGCGGCCTTCGAGTGTGTTGAGATCATTGGAGTGATTAGTTCTTGCCATCTTTGAGGCAAGTATCATAATTTGTTAATATTGGTATTTTGAGCATACATGTGGTTTATTCATGTTGTTGAACATGGGATTTATTTCGTTGAATTGTCATGATATTCGTTATCTAGTGTCTGTATGTTCATGTTGATGGACATAGCGATTTGGCATATATGTATGCATGAGTTGTGTTTGTGTATGTTGTACGATCTATGCTGAGGGCGCTGGATCAGATGTCCACCTCGTGTTGGTCCGACGGGATCATCTTGGGATCTAGGCTGAGGGCGCTGGATAATTGGACGGGTTTTTCCACCTCGTGTTGGTCCGACGGGATCATCTTGGGATCTATGCTGAGGGCGCTGGATCATTGGAATACCCATACTGTGTTAATGGAATCTTGTGGATTCGCATTGTCGGATTCCGGTAGCGGAAGTCCGTGTGGTGTATCTTGTTATGTATTGTTGATGCATATTCGATTTGTTTAATATGATACTTGTACTAGTATCGTTTTGCTAACCCCTTTGGGGGTGGACATTTGTTTTGATGTTCAGGTAGCCGAGGATCGGGGAAACAGCCACAGTACCGACATGACGACGAAGGGGCTCAGTGATGTTTTTTTTTTGTGATTTGTCTTCTTGGTTCATTTTCAGTACTCGAGTACGCGTGTCTTATTAATATCATTTCGATATGGTTGTATTAATTAACTCAATGGATCAGTTGGAACCAATTTTGTAATTTGAATTTCTGTGGTATTGTTGGATTATATTCACATTTCTTTTAATTAGCCTTGTAAATCCTTACTTAAAGGGTTTACGGCGCTGTAATTATTCCGAATATCTCGGGGTGTTACAGTGTAACTCGTATGTATGCATGCGTATCCTGTCTTTTTGTGTTCCCTTGTCATTTTGGCACTCATCAGGGACGCACGAGCATGACACACGAGCAGCTGCTCGTGCGTGGCATCAGATTTGGACAATACACTTTGGCGACCATCAGGGACACACGAGCAAGACACACGAGCAGGTGCTCGTGCGTGCTGCTTGTGCGTGAGATCAGTGGCCGGGCAGTGGCCTGGCGCACGACCAACCACATGTACATTTGGTCGTGCGTTTTGGTCGTGCGTCACTGGAATATATAAGGGGGTCAGACGGGTTTTTCATTTCATTTCAGCCTTTCTCTTTTTCTTCTCACGACAGTCGGATGATCCGACTAGGGTTTGGGGTTATGATCGATTTTACTCCATCCAATCATGTTTTGAGGAGGTTCTAGGTGATTATATCAACATCTAATCATTGTTCTTCGTCGGATTGAGGTAATTTCTTGAAATCTCTTAGAATTTGATTTTCGGGATTTCTTCTTGATCTTCATTGTTCATCCGAATTTGATGAATCGGTTGATGTTAGTAATCATTATTAATCGTGTTATATGGATTATATATCTATATCTTCAATTCGTTCGACCCGATTGATGATTCTTAGGTTCTTGAGGAACTTTGAACATTTAGTGTTCGATTAAATGTCTCAAAGAGTTTCCTTCGATCGTTGTGTTGTTTTCGTTCGATATTGTGTTATTGAATGAATTGTATTTCATTCAAGGTTGTTCGAGCGCTTGTATTTATCGGAGGATGCCGTTCGTTGTTCGTGGAAGGATTTCATCGCCTTCGGTTGAGGCAAGTTTTATACTTGTACTAGTCAATGAGATTAATGTTATCATATATGTGTATGAATGTGTTGTATCATTCCGAGACTTAGTCTCTTCATAAGTTCATTGATATTAGGGGATCATTTGATACGATACGATACTCTTCGGCAATTATGCCAAATGTTTATTATCATTCATTAATGCTCGGTAAGGCATTGAGATATTCGTTGTTAATGTTATTATCGATCACCGGTTCGCGGTATCGATGTATCGGTTGTTGTTGTTAATATTGATGTTGATCTAAGACGTTGTAATCATTGTTATTAATGTTGGCGTCCTGTCATTCATATTGTATTACCTGATTGAAGGCATTGTCGTATTCATTCTCATCTTCATCGACGGTAACCGATTAAAGGTACCGAGGCATTCATTGTATCCTTGTTATCGATTGGCCGTTCTAAGACAATCGAGGAGTTCAATCATACATTGTATCATTGTCATAGATTATCCGTTCTAAGGCAATCGAGGTGCTCAATCATTTGTTGTATCATTGTTATCGATTGACCGTTATAAGGCAATCGAGATATTGAATCATTCGCTGCATCATTGTTATCGGTTGGCCATTCTAAGGTAATCGAGGTATTGAATTGGGACTGTCGAGTACGATGCCCATCCGTGAGTTATCATTATCGTGTTGGCCTTCTCAAGGTAGCACACTATCATTCTCGTGAATTCGGTAATCTACGAATCGTTGTCGTTTGTGATTAATTATATTTTGGAGGCTAGTCTCGGCTAGTGCTTTATGGGTAAGTTTGGGGCTTGAACCTTCACGGTTGGCTTCCCAACACCTACAACTCAGTAGGTCACGGTCGTGTTTATGATCTTATGGGTAAGCTTGGGGCTTGAACCTTCGCGGTTGGCTTCCCAACACCTACAACTCAGTAGGTCACGGTCATGTTTATGACCTTATTATGGGTAAGTTTGGGGCTTGAACCTTCGCGGTTGGCTTCCCAACACCTATAACTCAGTAGGTCACGGTCGTGTTTATGATCTTATAGGTAAGCTTGGGGCTTGAACCTTCGTGGTTGGCTTCCCAACACATACAACTCAGTAGGTCACGGTCGTGGTTATGATCTTATTAGCCCTCATTAACTACAACTTTGGGCTGTTCTGGTTTCAATGTTTATGTTGATTGACAGCTTCGGCTGAGAGACTTTTAGGTCTTTATGATGTCTTGATAATTTCATTGGAGCCTTCGGGTATTGTGATTCATATTTAATTCAGTTCTGGTTTGGTTCATGTTGTGTAATTCATTGCGGTATTCTGTGATTATGATTCGCCGTTGGGCAATTATGTTCTAACCTGTCGAACAGGTATTAATAGTATGCCGTGGGCATAGTATTTCACGAATGCTCGGTTCTTACCTTGGTTTGTGAGCATCTCGTATTATTATTATCTTTGTACCGTTTCATTCTGCCTTTGGATGCATATCATGTTATACATGTATTTGATGTTCATTATCTGGATGACTGACCCCGTGGGGGAGGAACATGTTTTCATGTTTTAGGTGCTTGCGAGGAGAGAGTTGAGACACAGGGGCATGATGATGGCGATGAGGCATTCGAGCGATACTAGTCCGAGTTGTTCATGTTGGTCAGTCAGTTGGAGTGTTCTCCAGTTTGTCAGTCATTGTCATTATGTATTACCCGAGCAGATACTCGTGGATGTTGTTATATTTTATTTTTTTTAGCCATGTAGGCCCATCGTTGTCGTTGAAATTCCTTATCGGAATATTGTGTCGGATATCATGGTAGGGACTATGATTTTCCCTTGTTGTTTAATTTAATGTATTTTAGTCATGTTCGCCTGGTGGATCTCCTGGCATGGGGTCAACGGCACTGTAATAACCCAATAGGATTTGGAGGTGTTACAGAAGATGGTATCAGAGATTTTGGGTTGTGAGATACCCTGATATGTGAGTTATGTGGCTCTACCGATGCGGTAGTAGTGGGACTGTCAGGTTATGACAATCTGGACAGTCGGGTTTTGTGAGTCGTGAAATTTGTACGACTGCACAAGTCATTCATTCATCGAGTCGTCGTCAGTGAAGACTAGTATCATGAGACCTCAAAGATTTGTATGACCTGTGTAAGGACTCGATTCTCTTTATGTTCATACATTCATCATGTCATTAATTATTCATGCTTTGTTGAAACCTATATGTGATATTAGTATTATGGTTGATTCATGACAAATTGTTTTGGAGCACGTGTGACTCGTGTAAGCGTTAAGGATCAACTCATTCATCAGTTAATAATCCTCAATCATCATTTTGATCTTGTCGATTGCGTTAATTCATTCATCACTCAGTCAACCTCATTATTCAGTTAATTCATTCATCACTCAGTCAACCTCATTATTCAGTTAATTCATTCATCACTCAGTCAATATCATTATCAGTTAATTCATTCATCACTCAGTTAATTCATTCATCACTCAGTCAACATCATTATTCAGTTAATTCATTCATCACTCAGTTAACCTTATTGTTCAGTTAATTCATTCATCACTCAGTCAATATCATTACTCAGTTAATTCATTCATTACTCAGTTAATTCATTCATCACTCAGTTATTGAAGGCGAAGGTTGCTAAAGTACTCTACCGCCTCTCCCGAGGTCAGTAGATTTTTCTAAGGCGAATAATACGCTCTATCCCTAGGTGAATTAATTCGACAATAGGCAAAAAGCACGGAATCTTCAGAAAGGCCACGTAGTTCCTATGAGTATATTCCTATCTCACAAGACAAAACGGTTCTCACCAATATTTCCTCACCAACTCTCCTCTCCCGATTCGAGTTGCGTAATTAAAACAATTCAATTATAGGCCACACAATTGAAAGCATTAAAAACAATTGGGAAAACTCAACAGAAAAGGGAATTATATAGATAATCAAAAGCAAATTCGCCAAAGCCTCGGTTTCATCAAAATCCTAGAATAGGTTTTAGCCTGAAATGCTAAAAAATAAAAGTACAGAAATAATTAAAGAAAGCATTGATATCAAACGCAAATGAAGAACTTGGATTCCTCCGTTCTTCTGCTTCCGCTCTCTGCTCCTTGGTGTCTTTTGCTTCTTCTCAATTCCTTGATCCCGCGATCCTCCTTAGTCGATGATAACCCCTCAATTATGACCTTCAATGCTTATTTATAACTCTCCTCAGCCTCCAAAACGCGTCCGTGTGATTAGGTCGAGAACAGGCTCCAAAATGGCCCAGAAACGCGACAATTTCTATCAAAACCGCCCCGTGGGCCGCGGTTCACTTAATCTGTGCCGCGGCTCACGGTGCTCAGCGCCTATGCCTGGGCGCGCGTTTTTCTTCCTGGGCCGCGGCTCAGCATACTTGTGCCGCGGCCCCCGGTACAGTCCACTCGGGGCTTGCTGGTCACCTGCGTGTGCCGCGGCTCACTTGGTTCGTGCCGCGGCCCCAGGCCAAAATTTTCCGTTTTCACCCGTTTTTCATCGTTCGAGCTTTCGGACTCCAATTTCCTGCCAAACATAAAAGAATAGTGCTTTAAAGGCACATTTATGCAGGTTTAGACACAAAATGGATAAAGAATAATGATAAATAAGCGTATAAAAATACGCCTAACAAATACCCCCAAACTTGAGCCTTTGCTTGTCCTCAAGCAAAAATTATCGATTTCAAATAAAAGAATATCGTGAATGATCGTGCAACTCTATAGTGCTCAACTTAATCAATACTACCATGAAATTCTCAAAGAATAACACAAGTATCGTAATAGTGAGTTACATCCAGGACACTGATTCCACAAAGTAACCAATTTCAGTGCTAATCAATCGTTCATGAAGAAAATCAAGCTCAAAGATTAACAAGCGTGAATTTAACCGACCGCCAATATGAAGGGTTAAAATAAACAAGCTAACTCGCCAAGTCCCACAGTCTAATGGCAAACATTTTAGAGTTTCATCGTTAAAAATAACCCTCGGACAGCATTCCCTTATATATGATCAATAAAATGATTCGAGTTAACCACTAGGTTCGGATCTCGGGATGTTTCATCGGGAAAATCCTAGGGTGGAATTCCATTCTCATGTATTGGGGCACCGTTTGACGTAAAAGACACTCATGGGGCACATGGATGCTTCTAGTTACTAAGTTCCCCTCCACAGCAGAGAAACAACTCGAATAGCTATTCCCGCATGTCCGATTCAAGGTCGCTGTTTTACGCGAGAGTAAACAACGGGTCACGCGAATACCCCCGGTTACTAGGCTCCCCATCATCGGCACATGCGAAATCTCTAAACCACTAGTCTAATCAGGGTCGTCGTTTTACGCGAGAGTAAACAACGGGTCACGTGAATACCCCCGGTTACTAGACCTCCCATCATAGAACAAATAATATCTCGACTTTTTGGGAACAACTGTCCGATTCTAAACTCAATTTAAGTGCCCACACGACTTATGTTACTGGACGACTAGCTAACCGCACGTATGTCTCCTTTCTTATCTGCTAAAATTTCTACAATCACGAAAAGTATCAGACCTAAATGCATACTCAACGGAGACAGATATCTCTGACTGCAGCTCGACTAAAACTCAATTGTTTCTTCCAAGAGAAATCAGTATCGTAACATCAGTTTTGCACAAAGAAGCACGAAAAAAAATTCACGAATGCAATTAAAAGCAAGACAAGCAAGGCTAGCGACAAAAAATAACAAAAAATAATGAAAAGTGCAAACGAATAAGTACAGCAACAGAAAGTAAACCCCCCCAAACTTAGCACGTACATTTACCTCAATGTACACAAAATGTAATAAGCAATAAAAGAAAAGGTCAAGTACTCCCCTACTGTCCGCTCATGAACTAGTGCCGGCGTCGTCCGGCGAGAAGGGTGGCGTGGCTGGCTGAACTGGTGGAATGAATGGCCCGTCCGGGTGCATCATATGGCTCGTCCACACAGTAAGGTAATCCTGGTGGTAAGCATCCCTCGCTGCCAAGCGTCTCGTCTCACGTCGGTTGGCCCGGCGGGCCTGCTCTCTCATCTCATCTCGGACGGCTGTGAGGATGCTCTCTCTCTCTCTCCGTCCGCATATCCTCCCTCCAAGAATCTAAGTGAACATATCTCTCTCTCCTCATCTCCTCTCTCAAAGCAGCCAAGTGACTCTCTCTCTCCTCATCTCCTCTCTCAGGCCGTCGAACATCGCCTGCAAGTGCTCTCTGTCGGGCGGCGGGCTGGACTCCGCCTGCCCATGCGTCAAAAGAAGAGGCTCGGGGGACTGCTCGTGTGCCTCATCAAGTAGAAATCCTCGCCCCCGAGCATGTGCCGGCGCTCCTCCCTACTGGTCTAAGTGAGAAATGATGCGATGATCAATCGGACCCTGGGGAGCTAGCATCGGCTCATCATCCGACCAAGTCATGGCCGACTGGCGGCATAGAGCGCAGATGAGAGAGGGGTGCTTCAACCCCGTCTTGGCCCCTCCTTGAATGCATAGAAGAATAGATCGGACCAGGAGAGGGGCCACATAAAATCTAAGCCCCGAAGTGATAGCATATAGTGTACGGGCACGAGAGAGTAAAACAGAGCGAATCTGCGAGGTAGGGTCTACACGAGCGCAGATGAAATACAACCAGGCTCGCCCGAGCCGACTGAGGCGCGAGCTCTTAAAGTAGAAGGCCGAAGAACCCGGGGCGCGCCTCTCCCAGACGGAACCGGGCTGTGTGAGTGTCTCGAGCAGGGCCTCCCTCGTGAGGCCACTCATAGCTCGCGTATATGCCGTCTCATCCACCACAGGCAGCTCGAATAATCTCCGAATGGCGGCCACTGAAAAATCCACAGTAATGCCCCAGACGACAACCTGAGTCCGAGTATCTGACTGCGGTATCATCTGCCCTGCTCGGATATGCTTCAGCAGAGCGCTAGCATAAAACTCTTGGATGATGGAGATCACCGCCGGCTCGGGAGGTGCAGCGAAACGGGCCCACCCCATCTCGTCTATCATCGTCAGAAGCTCCCCATCCTGGGGGACAGGAGTGAATCCCCACTCCGGAATCAAAGGTCGAGGACAGATCTTTTCATTGAATATTTAATGAATTTCCGGGTCGGAGAATTGGTGCAACTCCAGCTCGGCTCGGATTTGTGAAGTTTCCCCTCGTGTGGGGGACGATTGCGTCCTAGCCCTTGTGCTAACCTTTCTCTTTCTGGCCATGGCGAGTTCCTGAAAAGATAAACACCGGAATTTACTTAAGCTATAAGGAAAACAAAACCACTTGACTAAAGATATGCAAAACATGAATAAAGAGTTTAACGAGCTAGCACCGCCGTGAGAGAAAATTAAAGTTGATCTTTCACGTTTAAACTTGTCGTAAGGGTTGGAGTACGCTGTAAATCCATAAACAATTTCGTTTGCACATAGTTTCAAAACATTGACTTAACAAAGAAAAATTTTCATTCAGGCATTTCATCAAACACCTTGACTGCCTGAGTTCCAATGAAGAACAAACATTGTAATGGTTAAATCTCATCCCCCAAAACAACACCAATCGATATGCTCATGACATAATGACAAAAAAAACATTAACAATCCACCGAATATCAACACTTACCATCGAAATCAATCAATAATTTCATATTCCCAACTCAATTCTTGATAGGACTTTGAAAAAGAAAAACTAACAACATAATCAACATCAAATGAACAACCATACCTTACTTCTCAAATCATGTATCAATAAGGATTAAGGGATTGAGGATTACCTGGTTTGGATTGTAGTATGCAAGAGGAAGAAGAAGATGAGAAGAAGTTTTCGGCCGATCGCTTGTGCAAAGGAGAGGAAGAAGTTTACCTGGTGTGTCGGCCAATTCGTGTTATAAAGGTACCTGGGCCTTTGATCTTCCGAACGTGGGCCGCGGCACGACTTAAGTGAGCCGCGGCCCAGAGTACAGCCTGCCCGGGCTTATTTATTCCATCGGTATGTGCCGCGGCTCAGCATACGGGTCCCGCGGCTCAGTATGTTAGTGTGCCGCGGCTCATTTGGTCCGTGCCGCGGCACGTAGTACAGGTTCCTGGGCGCATCTTTGCCATTTGGTGTGCCGCGGCTCAGCAGCAACATGCCGCGGCTCAGGGATCGAGTGTGCCGCGGCTTAGTAAGCTCGTGCCGCGGCACAGAGTACAGGGAGTTTAGCCTCTTTTTTTCGACTTGTGTGTGCCGCGGCTCACTATTCTTGTGCCGCGGCCCTTTGCTCAAATTTTCCCTGGGGTGATTTCTGCACAGAATGTTCAAAAGAAAACATCAAGAGCGTGAGAGATGAGCATATCCAAGCTAAAATGACAAAAAATAAAGATCAAAAAATGAAAGAAAATACTGAAACACAAAAAAATCTACGACTAATACTCGGGTTGTCTAGCGCTAAGTTTATAGTCTTCAGCCGGACTTTTTGAAAATCAGTTTGCTTTTCGCAAACACCATTTGAACTCCGCCCCGTCCATCGAACCATTAAAGCGTGTTTTAAATTTTTGACCATTGCTTTAACAATTCGATTTTCGGTTTGGACACCCAACGTTCTTTGCAAAAAGATTTTAATAAAAACAACTTTCCGAGACACCCATATTGCACATGACTTGGCCCCCATTTTACTTCCGGCTTATTCTCCTTTTTCTCGAACGAACTTATGACAGCATCAGGATTTTTCATTGGTGGATGAACGGTTGATGATGACGACATGTCGAAATGCCTAAGATATGCGACTCATTCTACATTTTTCTTAGATGTCGGAGCATCTGGAACGGATTCTGAACACTTTGACCGACAACTCTCCCGGTGTGCATCTCTTGCAAAGATATTTACACTTTCAATTTGTGAATTCTTTTCGACACTACTTGGACACGGATAGGGTTGAAACACTTGGAAAGTGACTTGCTCATCTTGAACCCGTAGAGTCAGTTTCCCCTCTTTCACATCTATGAGAGTTCGGCCGGTAGCTAAGAATGGTCTTCCCAATATAATTGGGATGTCTTGGTCCTCCTCCATATCGAGCACAATGAAATCAGCCGGAAAGATCAATTTATCTATCTTGACTAAAACATCTTCTATAACCCCTCTCGGGTACTTGATGGATCTATTGGCTAGTTGTAAAGAGACTGTAGTAGGTTTCGCTTCCCCAATTCCTAGCTTTTTGAAAATAGAAAGAGGCATGAGATTAACACTAGCACCGAGATCACATAATGCCCTATCAAAAGAGAGGTTTCTTATGGTGCACGGTATATTAAAACTTCCCAGATCCTTCAATTTTGGTGGGAGCTTCTTCTGTAGAATAGCGCTGCACTCCTCCGTCAATGCCACTGTCTCATATTCCTCGAGCTTCCGTTTGTTAGATAAGATCTCTTTCATGAACTTGACATAGCTCGGCATTTGTTCCAAGGCATCAGCAAATGGAATATTTATATGTAGTTTCTTGAAAACGTCAAGAAACTTAGAGAATTGTTTGTCGATTACGCTTTTGCAACGGCTGTGGAAAGCGGGGCCAGGTGGCACATATGCCTTCGGATTGTCGGAAAGCTTGATGTCGAGGGTCTCGAATTTTGTGATTCCTCAGTCGCCAAACTTTTCTTCTCCTCACCCTCACTTCTCTTATTGTTCCTCTCGGGGTGGTCGCACAATTCCTTCCTGCTTCTCAAACTAATGGCATTAATACTCTCTCTGGGGTTCGTCTCGGTCGTACTTGGCAAGGCACCCTCCGGGCGAGCTGTTAATACATTAGCAATTTGGCCCAATTGGACTTCCAAGTTGCGAATAGAAGCAGAATGGTTTTGCAAGGTCGCTTCCGTACGGGCCATGAACTGACTCGTATTTGCTGCCAATTTCGCCATTGCTTCCTCTAGAGAGATTTTTGGAGCGGGCGGAGGTTGCTGTTGGTGTTGAGCAAACTGAGGTTGGTTTGAGTTTTGTCCGTTTCTCCATGAAAAGTTAGGATGATTACGCCACCCCGAATTATAAGTGTTGGAGTACGGATTGTTTTGCCGATTCCCGTTCCCCACGAACTGAGCTTGTTCCATCGAAGGTTGCTCGAAAGGATTTCCGACTTGGCATTCCGTGCTAGGATGAGATACGTTGCACCAATTGCATGATTCAGTGATAACGGGGGAAGGAGCATGTGAAAAGGCTTGAAGTTGCTGAGTCAAGGCGGCGACTTGAGCTGATAATGTAGAGATCGGATCGTTATTGGAGATTTCCATAACTCGCTTCGGAATCACTCATTCAGAAGGCCACTGATATGCATTTGCGGCCATCGCTTCCAATAGAGAGTGGGCTTCGGCCATCGTTTTTCCCATTAATGCTCCTCCAGCGGCCGCATCAACGAGAGTGCGTGTAGAAGCACTTAATCCGTTGTAAAATGTTTGAATTTGTAGCCAATCCGGTAATCCGTGGTGTGGGCATCTCCGTAATAAATCCTTGTATCGCTCCCAAGCCTCGTGAAGCAACTCCATATCAAATTGCCCGAAAGTAGTAATTTCGTTTCTCAGTCTCGCCGTCTTTGATGGTGGGAAGAACTTGGCCAGGAAGGCTTGCGCTAATTCCGCCCAAGTTGTGATAGATCCCGGCGGTAAAGAATTCAACCAAAATTTAGCTTTGTCCCTCAAAGAGAAAGGGAAAAGCCGTAGACGAATAGCATCATCGGTGACACCGTTATTTTTGAAGGTGTCACAAATCTCAAGAAACGAAGCAATATACGCGTTGGGGTCATCGTTCGCCAATCCACAAAACTGGCTTGCTTGCACCATCTGAATAATAGCCGGCTTGATTTCAAAGTTGTTGGCTTGGATGGTTGGACGCCGAATCCCCGAAAAGTTTGCATTTATTTGTGGCATAGCATAATCGCGGAGTGCTAATGCCGGTTGAGCTTGCTGAATGGGGTTGTCTACTTCGTGATTTCCCGTGTTGTCGGCCATGGTTCCTGCTGCTGGTAGCTCACGTTTCTCCTTCTTACTTCTCCGAAGAGTGCGCTCAAGTTCGGTATCCAAAGGTAGTAGGCCTTCGTTACTGAATTTTCTCATGCACTAACCGGAAATTCCTGAAAGGAAAAACAAACAAATAAAATTACACAAAAAATGTTCAAACTAAGACTAGAAATACTGAAATCGATATTAGTAAAATAATCAGTCCCCGGCAATGGCGCCAAAAACTTGTTGCGAGATTCGTTTAACGCAAGTGCACGTTATCGTAGACAAGTAATAAAATGATGAGTAAGATATCGTTCCCACGAGGACTGACTTACCAACTACCGATTTATGCATATTCTAATTTTATTTGAACTAATCGAACTTTGGGATGCAAGTAATAATTAAAGAAAAACCAATAAAAGAATAAATAGAAAAAACAATCGCTCTAAGAAAGAAAATCAAATAAGGAATTAATCTAGGATTGTGAATCCACCTCGGTTTATCTGAATTTACTCTCGATTATCTGAAGTTAATGATTTCCCAATTTATTGAAGGCGAAGGTTGCTAAAGTACTCTACCGCCTCTCCCGAGGTTAGTAGATTTTCCTAAGGCGAATAATACACTCTATCCCTAGGTGAATTAATTCGACAATAGGCAAAAAGCACGGAATCTTCAGAAAGGCCACATAGTTCCTATGAGTATATTCCTATCTCACAAGACAAAACGGTTCTCACCAATATTTCCTCACCAACTCTCCTCTCCCGATTCGAGTTGCGTAATTAAAACAATTCAATTATAGGCCACACAATTGAAAGCATTAAAAACATTTGGGAAAACTCAATAGAAAAGGGAATTATATAGATAATCAAAAGCAAATTCGCCAAAGCCTCGGTTTCATCAAAATCCTAGAATAGGTTTTAGCCTGACATGCTAAAAAATAAAAGTACAGAAATAATTAAATAAAGCATTGATATCAAACGCAGATGAAGAACTTGGATTCCTCCGTTCTTCTGCTTCCGCTCTCTGCTCCTTGGTGTCTTTTGCTTCTTCTCAATTCCTTGATCCCGCGATCCTCCTTAGTCGATGATAACCCCTCAATTATGACCTTCAATGCTTATTTATAACTCTCCTCAGCCTCCAAAACGCGTCCGTGTGATTAGGTCGAGAACAGGCTCCAAAATAGCCCAGAAACGCGGCAATTTCTATCAAAACCGCCCCGTGGGCTGCAGTTCACTTAATCTGTGCCGCGGCTCACGGTGCTCAGCGCCTATGTCTGGGCGCGCGTTTTTCTTCCTAGGCCGCGGCTCAGCATACTTGTGCCGCGGCCCCCGGTACAGTCCACTCGGGGCTTGCTGGTCACCTGCGTGTGCCGCGGCCCCAGGCCAAAATTTGCTGTTTTCACCCGTTTTTCATCGTTCGAGCTTCTGGACTCCAATTTCCTGCCAAACATAAAAGAATAGTGCTTTAAAGAAAACCTTTCCAAGTCAAACAAAAACTCCAACCAGCCAAACAAAAATCTTTCCAATCGCGGGGTTAACTAAGAAAACTACATCCACATCCTAAAACTCCAACCAGCCCTGGACACCACCTTCCATCGCACCCACTTTCCGGCCATCGTCTCCGACCAACCCCACCACCATCCGACTCGTCGTCCTTCACTGACCCTTCGCCGACACACCCAGCCAGAAATTGGTGGCGGCAGCCTGCTCTGGGACACCTGCGATTTTCACACACTCAAGGTGTAAATCGAGTTCGCCTAATCCATCTACCAAGATTTATGACCGCCACCGCCCTTCCCGTCGACTGAATCTCTGCTCATATGACGAAAAAGAAAAAAAGGGCTTCGCTTTCGCCCGACAATAAAAAAGTCGCATCAAATACATCTCTCGATGTCACCCACGTCAACCGGGTTTCATCACCGTCGCCATCTTCTGCGGATTCGCCGCCAATTTCGCCATTACCGTCGCCAATGAAGGTTTCTACAACTCTTCGCCGTACGTATGACAGCTCCGTCGCTCCTCTTCACAGCAAGGGTTTTCCTAACACTAGTCCACATGGAGACGAAGCTCCGATCACCTCCCATGTTGCTGCAACCACGCCGTCGATCTTGCCCAGAACCCTAGTTGCGGCGCAGAAGGGTTTGAGGATTGAAGAGGAGCCGTCAATCCTAGGGCCCTCTCCACCTTACGGCCCAGTTCTCCCGGCTCATGCAAATGGTCTCCACTCAGCGGCCCAAATAATCCCATCTCAGGTACGGCCCATTATTGCTAATCACACTGGGCCATCCACTATTTGGCCCACCTCCTATTTTAATTCCAGCCCAAATCATATATCAATTAATAGCCCACATTTAACCAACCCATATGCTTACAACCCTACAAAATTATCTGGGCCTACAATCATCACTCAGCCCACCCATATTGCCACAAACCCAATCCCATAACAATTTACTTCCCAAGCCCAACCCATCACCAAAACCAAATACTATTCTCAATTATTTCCACCCAATTAATTTAGACCCAATCATCCCAAACAAGCCCATACGGCCCAAGAATGCCTCCACATCCAGCCTTATACCTGAACCAAATGACACCCAGCAAACCGAGCCCAACCGCGAACCAAACAACCCAACTACAGCCCAATCATCCAAACCCAACACCCTTAATCTGGCCCAACCCCCTTCTCGGACCAATGATGTAAACCTTACCAATCCAACCCAACACTCTGGAGCAGCACCGGCCCTTCACATTCCGGTCCACCACCCGACACCGAGTTCAGCCACACCGAACCACCAGCCAACCAACAGCCAGCAAGATCCGACCAGTCATCCGGCACATAATGTCGCAACACGACCGGCCAGCACTGCCCCGTACAACCCGATCCGGCACTCTGACCCGGTTTCCCATGACCCGCACCGGCCGAAGGGTACTTATGCATAGATGGTCAATAATTCATCCGACTCGGCACAACAGCCCAGTTTAGTCCAGCACACCGGGTCGACAGTTAAAAGTTTCAATTTCGACGGAGCAAAGGTATGTCCCTTTGGTACTCTTTCCTCCGTAAATGAGAAAACGCGTGTTACTTTCTCTACTTCTGATATGATTTCTCTTGCTGCATCATGGGAACGCACTTTGATTCTTAAATTCTCGCATGCTATCCCTGCCCCTCGAGATGTGTCTTTGGGATTGACTGACATGAAACTGAGGGGTAAATTTAGTTGGAGTTGGTTGAACTATTGTCATGTAGCAGTTAGGTTTGAGAATGATGAGGACTTTAGACGTATTTGGTTAGGTTCTACCTGGAATTTTTCTGGATGTCCTGCACGAGTATTTAAGTGGTCACCTAGTTTCTCGGTTAGGACAGAGACGTCTATTTGTCCGGTCTGGATTAGACTTCTGGGTCTACCTCTTCATTTATTCCATCCACGTGCATTATACACGATTGCCAAGGCTGTTGGCAATCCAATTTTAGTTGATGCCCCGACGGCCACACACTCACGGCTATCGATCGCCGTGTGTGCGTCGAGATTGACCTTCGGCACCCAGTGCCTGAGATCGAGGTTGAGTTTGGCGATCAGGTTATTACGCAGCGCATTATTTACGAGAGAGTGCCATTATATTGCTCTCTCTGCTCTCACGTGGGACACGAGCCGTCCAGTTGCTACATAGTTGGCAACAAAGAACGACCTCCGCCTCCCCTGCGTAAGAAACCTCAGGCTGCCCCTTCTCGTCTACAGAAGATGCAGCCGGCCCCTCCTAAAGCCTCTAAGGCTAGTACTTCCCAGGCAGCCCCTAAAGGCAAGGAGCCTGTCGTTTGGAAAGTAGTTGCCAAAAAAGGGCCCAAGGAGACGGGATTGATTCCCAAGGGCACAGCTGCTACTGGCCAGCACTCTTACTTTGCTTCTTTGGACTCCTCTGCTGAAGAGGAGGAGGATTTAGTTGGCACTGATGATATCATTAGTGTGTGTGATAAAAATAGTGTGTTCGGGTAGCGACTGCAGAGGTCACGAGAATCATGACGATCTTGTTTTAGAGGATGACACTGAGTCCTCTTCCGTCCCCCACTCTTCTAGACTCTTTGAGTCTACCTCCCCCCTCCATGACGGTGACGGACGCATCGACGACCAGATCGTCATTCAGTCCGAGTCCTTGGCTTTGGTGGTTTTCGAGCTTCCCCCTCTTCCCCTTTCTTTTTTTCCCTCTCTCTCTCAGTCTGAGTGCGGTCTTAAACGCGCTCAATATGAGAGCTCAGATTCCAGTCCCCCTTCCTTGGCTATGGTGCCTCTCCCGTTGGCACCAAAGCCACCGGTTAAGAGACGTTTGATGTCTTCTACTGCTGCCCCTGGTGTCACGACTAGGGGCAAAGCTGCCTCTGACTCCTCGATTTCCACGCGAGGAAGAGCAGCCTCTCGCGGACCCTATCCCTCCTCTAAGGGGCGATCTTCATCGCCCCTGAAAGGGGAAACATCTGCCCGGCAGGATACTCCTCGGAGACGGGGCCGCTCCAGTCAGCGTCCTAGGTCTTCGTCTGAGTTGGTTGTTTAGTTTATGTCGATACCCATTCTTACATGGAACGCCCGTGGTCTGGCTAACACCGGAGCACAGAAGCGCATTCGACATCTCAACCGTGTGCATAGGTTTGCTTTTATTGGCATTTTAGAACCCATGGGTTCCAATGCTAATTTTGATTTTATATTCGCTCTTTAGGTTATGCGTCGGGACTTTATAATCGGTCTAACAAAATTTGGTTCTTTTCTTCCCCCCACTTTCAGCATCAAGTTTTGTTGGATACCGATCAAGTCCTTCATCTTTCTATTTCTTCTTACCTTCTTCCTCAGATGATTTATGTCACTTTTGTCTACGCCAGCACTAACCGTGCTGGTCGTTACGCCCTTTGGGACACCCTCCGTGAGATTGCTTTGGAAGTAGAGGGTTTAGTGGCTAGTCGGGTGACTTCAACATCTTCTTGCATTCACATGAGCGCGAGGGTAGTACCACTAACCGTTCTCCGAGAGATCTGGACTTCGCATGTGCTATTGCTTGTGCGAGTTGATTGACGCGGTGTGAGGGCGATATTTTCACATGGGAGCGCAATGGTTTGAGGAAAGGCTAGATCGTGCTTTATTTAATGAAGCATGGTCGAACGTGTTTGCGGTCTCTACCATTGCGACTGCCTAGACTTCGGTCGACCATGCGCCTCTTCTTATCCGGTGTCGCTTCACCGCGACTCGTCCCAAGTCGTCATTCCGTTTCCAGTATGTGGGTCGGCACCACACATTCTGGACACCATTAGGAGGTCCAGGTGACTCCGACCGTTTATTTGGTATGTGTAACCTTCGAGGCCAAACTCCTTAGGGTTAAGCGTAGGCGAAAGCAGTGGGCCAGTGTTTTTGGTAATCTTCATATGAAGTTGGATGAGGCCTTGAGGGCTGCTGACGAGGCCGAACGGCGATATGATTCGGACCCTTCTCCGGAGAATAGAACCGCTATGCACCGTTTTCGTGCTGAGTACCATCTTCGTCTCTCTATGGAGGAAGATTTCTGGAAACAGAAGGCCGCTGTTCGTTGGGCTACTGAGGGCGAGCGCAACACCCGGTTTTTTCAGGGTTTTGCGAAGCAGAAACGTTGTCAGTCGCATATTCACAGCATTGAGGATGGTGGTTCGACGCTAGCTGTAGAGTCGGACATCAGATCATCCGCTGTGAATTTTTTTAGGACTCTGCTTACATCCGATGGTGATGTTCTCGTCCCCCCGGATGACACTTGTTTTCCTTCTATCCCCTCTTCTTTTGATTCTGATAGTTTGTGTATCCCACCCTCTCCCCTTGAGATTCGTGCTGCGGTTTTTGATATCGATCCTCACAGCGCTTCTGGGCCTGACGGGTTCTCGTCCTTGTTTTTTCAGCATTGTTGGGAGATTGTTTCTTCTGACGTGGAGGAGGCTGTGCTCGAGTTTTTTGAGGGTCATCCTATGCCTCCGGCTTTCACGGCGACTACGGTCGTCTTGATCCCGAAGCTCTGTTAGGCGGTTGGTCGATTACCGCCTATTAGTACGTGTAATGTGACCAATAAGATTATCACGAAAATCCTTAACGCTCGGCTTGCTCCTCTCCTCCCTCTTATTATCTCTCCAAACCAGAGTGGATTTGTTCACGGGCGGATTATTACTGATAATATCCTTTTGGCCCAAGAACTTATTCACGACCTCCACGTCGCGGACATCCATGGTGTCCCGAACCTTGCGCTAAAGCTTGATATGGCTAAGGTATTTGATAGGGTTCACTGGCATTTTTTACGTGAGGTCCTGGTGAGGATGGGTTTCCCGGCTAGATGGATTTTGTTCATCCGTCATTGCGTCGAGAGTTGCACATTCTCCATTTTGGTGAACGGCAGTCCGGCCGGTTAGTTTGCCTCTAGCCAGGGTTTGCGTCAGGGCGACCCTATTTCTCCGTCGCTCTTCGTGCTTACCGCTGACTATTTATCGCGCTGCTTGGATCGATTCATTCGAGATCATCCTTTGATGAGGTATAGGACGGCTGGATGGCCTTTCCCCGTCTCGCACTTATCCTACGCCGATGACATCATTATATTCACACGGGCTGTGGATGATGGTCTTGTTGATCTTATGTGTCTCCTGGATCACTACTCTATGGATTCGGGCCAGATGGTTAGTATCCAGAAGAGCACTTTTATTCTCGCTCCCAAGCATGCGCCTCGTTGGCATCAGAGAGTTTTCGATCTTACTAGTTTTCGCCAGGGCGACCTCCCCATCACCTATCTAGGTGTGCCCCTTTACAAAGGCTTTAAGAGACGAGAGCTCTTTGCTGGGGTGAAGCAACGGATGTTGGATAGGATCTCTGGTTGGTCCCATCGCCACCTTGCCTTTGGGGGCCGTTTGGCTCTTATTAAGAGCACTCTCTGCACAATTCCTCTTCACCTGCTTCAGGTTTTTGGATCCCCCACAGTACATTATCCAGGAACTCGAGCAGATCATTGCGAGATACTTCTGGGGTGTTGTTGGTCCAAAGAGGAAGACGCATTGGGTCAGTTGGCGGCAGATTTGTCGTCCGGTCTCTGAGGGAGGCCTCGGGATTCGGAGCCTTTCGGATATGGTGAGAGCTTTTAGTTATAAGCTCTGGTGGCGCCTTCGCGCGGGCTCGTCTCTGTGGGCGCAATTTATGCTCCATGGCTGCTCTGTGGCCTTTATACGCCTATGCGTCTTGCTCTTAAAGCTCGTGCCGGCCACCCTTGGCGCCGTATCCTCCGCGTGGGTATTGAGGCCCAGGAGTTCATTCATTTGGACTCTTGGTCGTAGGCTGAGGAGGTCAGCTTTTGGGACGATACTTAGATTGGGGATAGGCCGATATCTTCTTATTGTCAGGTTTCTGGTAGACCCCATCTTAGGATTAATGAATTATGGGTTGATGGGTCTTGGGACATGGATAGGTTGGAGACTATTGTTGGAGAGGAGCTAGGATTTACCCCTCAGTTCATCCAGGAGATCTCTGCGATTCCCATCGCCGAGGAGGATTCGGATAGTATGTGCTGGACTCTTACCTCTTCGGGTGCGTTCTCATTATCGTCGGCTTGGTCTCACATCAGGGTGAGGGGTCAGGCTAATCTTATTTACGGGGCCATATGGACAGCCTTACTCACACCGACCATTTCGGTGTTTATTTGGCGACTTCTCATGCGTCGGATCCCGACTGATGACATCCTACAGAGGAGGGGCATTTCATTGGCTTCTAGGTGTTTGTGCTGCTCGCATACCCTTACCCAGACCTACCATACCGAGACCATTGCCCACCTTTTCTTGGAGAGTGATGTGGCCCGTGACGTGTGGGAGTATTTTGGCGCTTGGACACATTTATCCCTACCCCATTCTCAGAATATTTTTGAGCTCCTGAGTTTTTTTGCACACGGCACACACTTTAGGCACGCGACTTTCATTATTCCTTGTCTGATCCTATGGTTCATCTGGACAGAAAGGAATAGTGCAAAGCATAGGGCGGTTACTTTTGTTTCCTCTCATGTTATTGTGCAGGTGGAGCGCCATGTTGCTTTATTAGCTACTGCGGGGCTTATTTGCTCTGAGTTCTGGGTGGGTTGCTCGCCTCCTGATCGCTTGCAGCGAGCTACATCTTCCCCCGCTCAGACTCGTCGCCCCGTCCCGGTTGTTTGGCTTCGACCCAAGTCCCCTTGGATCAAGCTGAACACGGATGGTTCGTTCGATAGAGACACACAGATTGCGGGTGGGGGAGGTCTGATTAGAAATCATCACGAAGAGCTCCTTCTTGCTTTCCATTCCTCTTTTCAGGCCTCTTCGAGTTTTGATGCAGAGGTCTAGGCGTTGGCAATTGGATTGATTCTAGCCTCCCAGAGATCGAGACATGTTTGGATTGAGCTTGATGCTGCTGCTGTAGTGACCCTGCTATCATCTGGCCATCGAGGCTCTTGGCAGGTTCGTCACACTCTTATGCGTATCCGACACATTCTCAGAGATATCAGTTCAGAGTCACTCATATTTTTCGGGAGGGCAACAGGCCGGCCGACTATCTTTCTGAGCTTGGCATGTCGTCCCTCGGTATTCAGACTTATACTTATGATACTGCTCCTCCGTTCCTTCTCTCCCTTATACAGATGGATCAGCTTGGTTATCCGTCTTTTAGAGTTAGATAGTTTTTATTTTTGATCGTTTGCTTGTTTGCCTATTGGTCCGCACATTAGCCCACGGTTTTAGTGGTGCACCTTGTACCGTTCTAGTGGGCCGTAGACACTTTAGTTTTTTAGATCCCGGATTATGGCCCTCTTTTGGTCATAATTCGGAGTTGCGTTATTTGGTCTACGGGTCCGCACATTAGCCCACGATTTGTGGTGCACTTTGTATTTCTTTAGCGGGCCGTAGATTTCTCCGATGTTTGTACCCGAATTATGACCCTTTTTTGGTCATAATTCGGGGCTGATACTTTGTATTTCTTGATTTTATTATCTACAGGTTGGTGGGTCCCGCCTCAACCCCCCGTCCACTTTGGACGTTTTTTCTTTTTTAAAAAAAAAAAGGCTCATTTATGCAGGTTTAGACACAAAATGGATAAAGAATAATGATAAATAAGCGTATAAAAATACGCCTAACAATCTCATTACTTAGTTAGTTCATTCATCACTCACTCGATCTCATTACCCAGTCAATTAATTAATCATCCAGTCCATCTCATTGTTCAATTGTTGATTTTGTGGATCGAATTTTCAACCTTGTTAACTTGTTCAAGGTAATCGTTTCAGGAATTTCAGCAGGTAATTATGTTACCTCATTCGATCTTTCATGTGATCTTATCATATTCCGGCGTCATGTTGACGATCATTTTATTACATTATTAATGCATTCATTGTGTTAGAGTGTGTATGCTCATTGTTATCATTCAGTAACGTAATCATAATGCGATGTTCATGCGGGATCTATAATTATCATGTGGCTTTCCTGCTTCAGTATGGATAGAGCTGTCAGAGGACGCATGGGAAGAGGCCGCGGTGCGGGCCGAAACTCGGGATCTCGTGTGCATGCCCATGCGAACGCGAGGGATATCATTAATTCATCAAATAGCGAGGCTACTCATTCATCAGCAGATAATCATTCACTATCAGGGAGTCGTACCCGAGAGGCATCTCACTCGGAAGGTGTTTGGGTTGACCCATTCATATTTATGCAGGGCATGATGGCCCAGATGACTCAGATGACGCGGATGGTGGAGACCATGCAGACCTCGATGGTTCGTGGTCCACCACAACAGGGATTCCAGGTGCCGTTTCATGGACAGACTGGAGGAGTGAATCAGATTGTTGGCGATATCTCTCGTCAGAGGCCGCCTACTTTTGAGGGTTCGTCGGAACCAGTTGATATTGTTCATTGGCTTGAGCATTTTGATAAACTCTTCGACAAGGTTCAGTGTTCGGAAGAGAGCAAGGTGGCAGTAGCGGCTTATTACTTGATTAAGGGTGCTTATTCGTGGTGGCTTTCTGTGAAACCCGCCGATCGCGATTGTGGTTGGAGTGAGTTCAAGACTCTCATGTTAGAGAGGTATTATCCGGCTCCACTTCGTGAAGCCAAGTTGTCAGAGGTTTTGAACCCCGAATCCGTCGAGGACGAGGGTGTTATTGTCATTGCTGAGAAGTTTCAGAGACTACTTCAGTTTGCTTCGTCAGTTATCCGTACTGAAGCGGATAAGATCAAATATTTTAGCAAGAGGCTAAATCCGCAGTTGAGGATGCAGTTGTTCAATCACAATTATAATTCACTTAGTGAATTCATCGGGAAGGCTCTTGGAGCAGAGCTTTTGATCAAGGAGCTTACTCAGAAGCATCCTTCAATTTCTGTGGGTGAGAGGACTAGAATGCCAGCTCGTTCAGAGGGACATCGGGCTCCGATGTCCAAGAGGTCAATTTCTAGTTGTCTTCGTGCGAAGGGAGCATCCTCTTCTAAGGCAATGAGTTCGACCGTTGTTTGCTTTAACTGTGATGTAATAAGACATCGCAGTACCCGGTGCTCGATGCAGGCCATTATTTGTTTCCTGTGTGGGAGACTTGGACACCTTCAGAAATACTGCAGGAGTTCTAGTGCCGGTAGATCTCGAGAGAGCTCAAGGGCCTCGAGGGACTTTGTTACTCCAGCCCGAGCTTCATTCAATAGGTCCTATCAGGCTTCGAGAGCCAGAGGTAAGGACATTCATCACCGGTTTTGAACAAGTTAATTCTTGCTCGGTAATAGTATAATCATTAATTTCATTGTCGTTCATTCATTCATATAATTCATTCATCATATATCAATCACATTGGGACTTATAATTATCAAACTAATCATTCACTTCACGGGGAACTATAGTTCCAATCATTTCATTTGAGCTATCACTCATTACGTTATCATTTCACCCCGATGAGTCATTCTTGATCCTTGTTGGATTTCGGTTCATTATCATTCATTGTGATCATTCTTGTTCTTGTGACCTCCCGGGATCATATTGAGCAATGAGTTCAGATTTGGGTCTCCTTAAATTGATGAGACCCAGGAGATCGATTATCTGGAGGATATCGGTGTTGGGTACATTTGATCTGTGGCCTTAATTTTTGTATTTTCCTTTCTCTGTTTTTGGATTAATGTGTAACTTAATCCGTATTAATGTATCGTGGTTATGGATCATTTATTATCGATCTATCTTATAATGATCAGAGCGATTCCCCATGGTGCACGGTATGTTGAAGCTTCCCGGATCTTTCAATTTTGGTGGAAGCTTCTTTTGAAGAATTGCGCTGCATTCCTCCGTCAAGGCGACAGTTTCAAACTCCTCGAGTTTTCGTTTCTTCGACAATATCTCTTTCATGAACTTAACGTAACTCGACATCTGTTCCAACGCGTCGGCGAACGCTATACAACCGTTTAGCGCACGCTAATTAGAGGTGTTAGCGCATGCTACCAAGGTAAGTAGTGCACGCTAACAATGCAGTCAGTGGGTACTGGACTACAGGAAACACCCGTTAACGCATGCTAAGCACAAGAGCTAGCGCGCGCTAATCTGGACTTCTATAAATAGGAAAGTTCAGTGCTTTCTTTGTCATTTCCTCATCTCACTTCGTTTTTTTGGGTGTTCTTCAGCGATTTTGGAATTTGGTGAAGTGTTTTTCGAACTGAAATCACCTATCATCATCTTCAAGCTCCTAAGTTGGATTAATCATCACCTAATCAGTTTCTTCACTCCAAATCAAGGTAATTTTTCATTGAATCTTGAATTTCGGTATTTGAAGGTTTTATTCCCGATCTCTTCGAGTTAGCTTGCTTTGATGTTGGAATATGTTAGATATGGATTATCTATCTTGGATACTTGTATTCTTACGGATTCATTGGTGTAATTTTCGGAAATTGTGAATCATTGAGGAATTTTTCAAGAACACCTTGGTGTTGACTTTGGAATTTTAGGGGGTTTTCGACTAGATGTTGTTGAAATCCCGATTTAAGTATTCCTATTGGATTATTGATAATATTCATGAGTTTTTGTTGGATTGAATCATTCATTGGAGGTTGGTTTTCGATATAAATGAGTTTGGTTGTAAACAATTGGAGATTGTTTACAACGTGTTTGTTAGATTGCCCCAATGAGTTTCGGGTAATGTTGTATCGACGTTTGAGTTGGTTGTGATCATGCTTGATTCATGTATTAAGCGAATTGTTGGTATTTGTGTTGTTCAAGGTTGTTCGAGCGGCCGACATTTTCATTAAGGACATTGTTCGTGGAAGGACTTTCTCGCCGTCGGTTTGAGGCAAGTTTTATACTTGTACTAGTCAATGAGATTAATGTCATCATATATATGTATTAATATGTTGTATCATTCCGAGACTTAGTCTCTCCATGAGTTTATTGATATTAAGGGATCGTTCGATACGATACTCTTCGGCAATTATGCCAAACGTTTATTAATGTTCATTAATGGCCGGTTCAAGGCATTTGGATACTCATCACTAATGTTATTGTCGATAGCCGATTTGCGATATCGATGTATCGATTGTTGTTGTTAATATTGATGTCGATCTAAGACATTGTTGTAATCATTGTTATTAATGTTGGCGTCTTGTCATTCATATTATATTGGCCGATTGAAGGCATCGTCGTATTCGTTTTCATATTCATCATCGGTAACCGATTAAAGGTGCTGAGACATCCTTGTATCATTGTTATCGGTTGGCCGTTCTAAGGCAATCGAGGTATTCAATCATTCATTATATCATTGTTATCGATTGACCATTCCAAGGCAATCGAGGTATTCAATCATTCATCGTATCATTGTTATCGATAGACCATTCTAAGGCAATCGAGGTATTCAATCATTCATCGTATCATTGTAGTCGATTGTCCGTTCTAAGGCAATCGAGGTATTCAATCATTCATCGTATCATTGTTGTCGATTGTCTGTTCTAAGGCAATTGAGGTATTCAATCATTCATTATATCATTGTTATCGATTAACCATTCTAAGGCAATCGAGATATTCAATCATTCATCGTATCATTGTTGTCGATTGGCCGTTCTAAGGTAATCGAGGTATTCAATCATTCATTATATCATTGTTATCGATTGACCATTCTAAGGCAATCGAGGTATTCAATCATTCATTATATCATTGTTATCGATTGACCATTCTAAGGCAATCGAGGTATTCAATCATTCATTGTATCATTGTTGTCGATTGGCCGTTCTAAGGCAATCGAGGTATTCAATCATTCATTATATCATTGTTATCGATTGACCATTCTAAGGCAATCGAAGCGCTCAGTCATTCATTGAATTATCCGCTGCATCATTGTTATCGGTTGGCCATTCTAAGGCAACCGAGGTATTTAATTGGGACTGCCGAGGACGGTGCCCATCCGTGAGTCATTGTCGTCGTGTTGGCCGACTCAAGGCAGCACACTATCATTCTTGTGAACTCAGTAATCTTTGAATCGTTGCCATTTGTGAATAATTGTATTTTGGAGGCTAGTCTCAGCTAGTGCTCGTTGGGTAAGCTTGGGGCTTGAACCTTCACGGTTGGTTCCCAACGCCTACAACTCAGTAGGTCAACGGCCATTGGATGGTTTCATTATGGATACGCTTGGGGCTTGAACCTTCACGGTTGGTTCCCAACGCCTACAACTCAGTAGGTCAACGGCCATTGGATGGTCTAATTGTGATACGGCTTCGTGCCGTGGCTTCGGCCCTATTTGTGATACAGCTTCGTGTCGTGGCTTCGGTCCTAATCGATACAGCTCCGGGCTTGTATTGCGTGGCTGGGTGGCGTATGTGTGGAATTTTAGTCGGGCACATTATAGTCATGTGTATATGCGGGACTCCGGACACATTGGACTGTGCACACGGTAATGTGTATATGCGGGACTCCGGACACATTGGACCGTGAGACTAATTAGGCAAATAGCAGGTGTATATGCGGGGCTCGGGACACTCGACTGCTTGTGCACTAACATTTCCATCCGGACGTACATTGATACTTATCATTCAACTAAATTCTTTAATTCGTTCAGGTGATTGTGATATTTTACAACTTCGGTTGAGTGGCTTTCAGGCATTTGTGATGTCTTGGTAATTTCATTGGAGCCTTCGGGCATTGTAATTCATGTTTAACTCAGTTCTGGTTTGGTTCATGTTCTTGTAATTCATTGTGGTGTTATATAATTATGATACGCCGTTGGGCATTCATGTTTTGATCTGTTGAGCAGGTATTAGTAATATGCCGTGGGCATAGTACCTCACGAATGCTCGATTCTTGCATTTGTTTGTGAGCATATCGTATTATTATTATCATTATACCATTTCATTCTGCCTTTGGATGCATATCATGTTTTACATGTATTTGATGTTCATTATCTGGATGACTGACCCCGTGGGGGCGGAACATGTTTTCATGTTTTAGTTGCTTGCGAGGAGAGAGTTGAGACACGGGGGCATGACGATGGCGACGAGGAATTCGAGCGATACTAGTCCGAGTTGTTCATGTTGGTTAGTCAGTTAGGGTGTACTCCAGTTGGGTCAGTTGTTTTCATGTTGTATTTTCCGAGCAAGGCTCGTGGATGTCATTCTATTTCATTTTTGGCCATCTAGGCCACTTTCGTCATTGAAATTCCTTATCGGAATATTGTGTCGGATATCATAGTAGGGACTATGATCCTCCTTGTTGATTATTTTGCTGTATTTTAGTCATGTTCGCCTGGTGGATCTCCTGACGTGCGGTCCACGGCACTGTAATAACCCAATTAGATTTGGGGGTGTTACATATAATTCATACATATCAACTCACACAACCGTACACAGGATCCAAATATGGTATAGACCATATGGAGATGGAAATACCTTACAATTTTAATACATTCATCCGAAATAAAATAAAATGAAAATCACAGTAAGACATAACCGAATACCAAAAGACTCAGGGCCCCCGAACTAGCATCCTTCAAAACCCTCCGCCGCCATCGTGCTCTTCTTGTGCCTTGCCCTTTCCTCGCCCTGAAATACAAGTATTTTGCCCAAACCACAGGGTTAGCTATACATGATAATAATTCTCATGGCATTATACAATTCATATACATACGGATCTCAAAGAAACAACCGACTACTGAATATACCCTGCAGGCATATAAACAGTCAGTCCTAACTGTCGAACATATCCAAACATACGAACGACCAAATAATATGGCTCAAGACGGACGTCACAGTATGCCCGATCTGGAAATGTGTCCGTGCACATGTCCACCCCGTATACGGAATCTAGAATATACGTGGGACGATGTACCTAATTAGCCTCATGAACTACATCTCGTGTGCACGATCTAATGCAGAAACATCCACGCATGACCATCAAGTACCCGGCTAAAAATCCTACACATAACCAATCGGCACGCAGATATTACTCCAGAGATGTCACGATGCAACGTGACAATGAAACTCAATGAATTACACTTTTATCAAAGAATCGAACAACTCACCGAAGTGACAACAAAGCTCAACGAGACCAACGGTAATAAGGGCGATAAGCTTGGGAATACAATCCCACCACAAACGGTAACACAATCAAAGACATCACCACATCATGAATCATAGATTCACAAAACATTTCATATACACGGAGCAGATAATAATCACAAGAATTCAACAATCATTATAACCAAGCAAGATAACTTGCCTCAATTCCGTAGATGAATAATCCTTCTTTGAACGAACAAACGAACGGTATCTTCATCTAACAATATTCACTTGAACAAGCAACCTTTAATGAAACGTAACTCATTCAACAACAGATTCGTACGATAATGGTATTAATTCATAGAAACAATATTCGTAACTTTACTCGAATAGCTCAACTGTCCCACCGAACATTCTAACGCTCCAATTACCAATTATCATATATCAAGTTTATTAGATTCACCCACATATTCTAACATTAATGCCAAGCATTTGAAGTCAAGAACATTATCAATGTAATACTATGATGATTAAACATACTCTCAATCCATCAACACTTCCGATTAATGTTGGACATGTCAAAAGTTTGTGTTTATTTACATTCTTCATCATCCTTCCAATGATTACGTTAAGCCAATCCAAAAATAAAATCATAACTTTAAGTTTTAAGCATAATAAGAACATCATCCTAATTTCCGTTTCCTAATACACGAGGATCAATGTAATGGAATTCGGCCACTAATTCTACCGCATCATTAACACCCATAATCGTTATAATCGTCCTAAGAACACTATCAGCATATTAATGTAGTGATCAATACCTACTTGAGTTATCCACACATTCGATTAATTTGAATATATAAAGGTTATACTTGTGTTCTTCATAATCCATTATCATCCCTTAAAATTTGCTTAAAACATAATTATCATTGAGGGTTTTTGAAACTCTAAAGACATCACCAAATTCTTCCCAATGAGTTGTTAAATTTTCTCCAATTTATGTCTATAACACCATAGGATCCTACTAGCAATTAAGAACATATTCATAACTCTAATCTCCTGGTTTTTAACATGATTACCAAGGGTTTTATATTGAACATGTTATTCCACAACTTCATCAATCATTCAAGGAATGGTTCTAACAATATTATCATGTTCCAAACTAAATAACTTCGATGTTCATCATGATTTACCAGGTTATTCTAACACTCCAAGAACTACTCCTTACTTCATCAACAATCATATGAAACAACAAGAGTAAGATAACCAACCTCAAGAAAGGGATGAAGTATAGCACCACAACTACCAAGAACACACTCCTAGCTTCTAGTTGCCAAGCTAAAATCCAAGTGTTGAAGCTCTAACACGAGATTGGAGGACAATAATATGATCTAAGGGGGTAGGGAATCGGTTCTGAGAGAGGGAGGATGAAATAGAGTTGTGCAGAAATGAAAGACAACCCATACTTTTATAACCCGAATTCAGCATTACGTACGCTATAGCTAGAAGTTAACGTACGTTATGAATATTACGTACGTAACCTTTATGAGCATTACGTACGTAACAGGTTCCCAGATGTTACTGACTCAAAATACACATGTTCTCACGTACGTTGCCAACATGAACGTACGTAAAGCTCTTGTACATTACGTACGCTAAGGCATAGCCATTACGTACGTAATGGCCGTTGACTAGGCTGTCACGATCGACTCCCGACCACTGCCTACACACTCGGCCCCACCCGCCGAAAGGTGATCTGCTGATTGATTCCCCGCATTACGTACATTAACATAGAAATGTTACGTACGTAATGCTACGTACATAGCGTACGTAAAGTTAATGTGCTAGCGCACGCTAAGGGCAACAACAACAAGTAAAAAATGAAATTCTCCACTTAACATCTAACAATCAACTTTGGTGTGAACGACTAAGATCAACAATTAAATTTAACATAACTCATCAATATACTCATCAATATACTCATTACAATAAACAAGGATATGGTATGACAATGCTCGATTTAATCGAAGAATACAATAGTGTTTTTGAGAATTTCCAAAAGCATGGAGCAAATTTTACCCTGCACCCTAAGAGAACGATTAAGGTGCTACTCTTGCCACTTTAAGAGTGACCTAGTATATAAAAGGTTTTGTGTGTATGATATATATATAGAGTAAGGTGAAAACCTTACTCATGCTTCCGGAATGATGCAGTTCGTGAAAAGACGGACATGAAACAACTGAGGGGAAATCAACAAATCTAATACTCCTGATTTCATTGGCATGGATTTCTAGACAGTATCTTTTATAACCAATCAAATCAAATATCCAACTAAAAAAAGGAAATAAACTCGAAAATATAAAAATAAGAAGAAAAAAATTGAGAACAATAACTTCATATTGTCAAAATATAAATATTTAATAATGTGTGGCGGAGCATAAAGCAAAATTCCATACATAGGACGAACAAAATCTAGCAAATATTAAATCTAGTCCTTGGGATGAACGAAATCAAAGCAAAATATTTAAGGGATCTCTCTTTTTTAGTACTAAAACATAAAAGTAACAAGTTATATATCCCCATTCATAAAACTATAAGTTTTTGATACCAAAATGTGTTAAAAGACTTTATTACCCTTAAAGTCTACCAATAAGAGAAAAGAAAAACTAAAAAGGAAAAAGGGAGATTATTAAAACGAAACAACAATAAAAAAAGGTTCCACAACTCAATATTCCAAAAAACTCTCCTCCTCTCTGCAAAAAAAGTCTCCCGTCGTGAAACCCTTCGCCGGCCAGAAAATGTCGACCTCCGACTACCACAGAGAATCTGAAGACGCTAGAAGTTCCGCTAGTGACACTCCATCTGAAGAGCAATTCGTCAATGAGCCGCCGGTTAGTGTATTTTCATTCACACACGATCGTGCCACGACGGTTGTTCATCTTCCCACGATCGTGCTGAAGAAGATGAGACCATCGTGTACACGATGGTCTTTCGTGGGCACGATGGCTACACACGACGGTCGTCGATCGTGTGTGCCGTCGTGTGCTAGAAGTGCCACAGCTCCGGCCTTGCACACGATCGCAGGCACACGATCGTTTCCCGTCGTGTGAGCGTCGTGTGGCACGATGGTCTTCACACGACGGGCATCGATCGTGTGCATGCGATCGTGTGCAAGCGTAATTTTTTCGTTCTCTTAAGCATTTTATCATATTCTTATGAGTTGTATGTCCATATTGCAGGTAGTTGCGTATGGAAGAGACCTACATTGCGTTTTGTTACACGTCAAGTGAATCTTTACATACGGGAGGCGGTATTTAAAGAGATCATTGAGACATTAAGGAGTATGGGCCGCAATTCATTTATTCTTTGATCGAGCTATCGAGAGCTTGACCGAGGGGTCCTGGGCGCTTGATTAAAGTTAGGAGGAATGGGAGTTCAAATCGCCCTACATCACTTGATTGCTCGTCAATTGGAGGGTGATCAAATCCCCGGATGAGTCGTGGTTCCGTGTTTGCGGGAGGACCATTCGTTTACGGCTGTGATTTCGCCTTGATCACGGGACTCCATTTGGAAACTCTACCTTCCATCCCGGGACGACCATCTCCTTTCGTCAAGCGGTATTTTCCACAGAATACTCCATGGCAAAAACATTAAGGTTAGTGTTCTGCGGAAGAGGTTCAATGCTCGATATTTTGGTAGAGACATAAGAGATTATCTCAAGGTTGCCAATTTGCTTATATACTACTACTTTATCCTATGCCGTGACGACATGATGGTCGAGACATGGGCATGGGCATTAGTGGAGGATTTCGAGCAGTGGGATATGTTTCCTTGGGGTTCTTATGCCTTTGGGGTTTTATCTTACTACATAGGCAACGTTGCCATGAAGGAGGGACAAGAGCACAAGGACTATCACTTCTATGGTCCTGTTTGAGCTTTACAAATATGGTCGTATGAGATGATTCCTGCATTGGGAGCATTGTGTGGTAGTCGAGATAAAACTGTCCAAGTCCCCCGGTGTTTTATGTGGACTACGAGGAAGATGTTTTGTGATTTCACTCATTTCTTCGACGATAAGGTACATAAATTTGTAAACGTATTTTCTCCTAACTTCACTCATCTCTTCAACATTATGTGATTGCCCATCTAATGGTATGCTTTAATGACTATTGTTGCGGACAAAGTACTTCCCTCTTTACCGCATCTGGAGGAGGATGAGGTGAGTACTACTACCCGAGCTTTGAGAATGGCTCGCCTTATGACGTTAAGTTCATTAAGCCTGTAAGAATAGCTGTGAGGAATAAGGAGGATGAGCTGCGCCGATCCCAGGAAGAAAGTTATGGATAGGTTGAAGAAGGTCTTTGGAAAATTGATTACATATGAGTCGGCACATAAAGTGTCGAAGCGGCCGGCGAGTACCCCACCCGGTAGATGGTGCGAGACATCGGACCGGAGAGGCGGCAGAGAGGGTGTGTTGTGTCTACGGACTTCCTTGTCCGGACCACACCTAGGACACGAGCAGGGATGAGTACTTCGATCGCCGTTTGAAGGCGATCTTGTACGACGATTCTGAGTCCGGATTTATTGCTCGAGTTTCTCGCCGGGTGCTTTCTGGGATCGTGGATTTCTTCGGACCTATGCATAGGCGTTCTAGGAGCCCGGTACACTACTCAGCTGGGAGCCATGATAGGCCTCGTCATTCTGCATCTGATAGCAGCGCCCGGCGGAGGATTCCTGACCCTCCACGTCACTCAGTCTCTGGCGCAGCACACAGTCACCATTCTCATCGTCAGCCTAGTCATCATTCGAGTCACCATTCTCAGCGTCAGCCGAGTCACCATTCTCAGCATCCGCCTACCCACCATTCTGAGGTCCAGTACAGTCACCATTCTCAGATTCATCATTCTGTTGAGCGGACTCAGCAGCCCCTTGATTACGAGCATCAGTATGAGCCATTTGAGGCGCCGTTTCAGCAGTATGGGACGATGTTCGACTGGTTTTAGGACGAGCATCATTAACAGTGCGATGTTTCACAGTGAGGGTGGTGGTCCTGAGCAGCAACCTCCATTTCAGATCGAGCAGCCAGTTTTTGAGATCGAGCAGCCGACTGTACAACTCTCTGATCGTTATAGTTGTGAGAGGGATGCTGAGGGTGACGAAGATGGTGAGAGTGCCGGAACGCAGCATTTGGGTGAGCGTAGTCTTCAACCGCGAGTGAGTCGACCATCTGCTGCTCTTCGAGAGCCTTTTGTGGTTGCGCCTCCCAGAGATAGCGAGGCTCTGAAGAAGTTGTACCTACAGTTTAGGAGGGAGCAGCCACGTGATGCTATTGTCCGGTGTTTGGAGACTGGGCATGCTCTCACCCAGGCGTTATTTGACCGGATAGAGTCTAGCCGTGAAGACTTTGATGCCGAGGTGATAGGCGTTATGTGCTTGCGACTCGGCGAGGCTTCGGAGGAGTCCGTAGTGTTGGTGTCGGTAGAGTTGGCCTTTGTACTTGCCGGCTCCCTATTTTACGTAAGTTCTATAACCTACTCACTTGTATATCATTGGTTTGATATCGATTTTTTAATTTTGTGGTTTGGCTTTTTGTAGTTAGTTTTGGCCAACGAGTTTGCAAGACTCCATCCGGATGATCCACTTGGCATCAAGGTGACGGGAAGCCGGTTTACAAGGAGTGGAAAATTCCTAAATGCATCGAGGACTACATGAGTCTTGATACACCACATGCGGTTCCATGGTTAAATTGCAACGAAGTAAGTTTGAAATTTATATTTATAAATAATTGACGATTTGTTGCCATTTGAAATTTATATTTATAAATGATTCGCTATGTTTGATGTGATGATCTTATATGATTACATATTGTGTTTGAACAGATCATTGCCATTTGTTGCCTCGACCAAAGCCACTGGGTGACTATCAAGATTGACATCATAGCATGGACCGTGGAGTTGTACGATTCCTTGTCACACCACCACGAAGATGGTCGTTACCGATTCAACCAACTGCGACCGATTATGCGTCTGATGCCTCGTGTGCTAGCTCAATCCGGGTATTGGATGAATAACCGATCGAAAACGAAGTATGACACGGAGATGAGTTTCAAAATTATGCCACGAGAGCTACAGTTCATACAAAACGACAATCACAGTTGTGGTCCCTTCGCGCGCATGTACTTGGATCGACTCGTCTCTGCAAACCCAGGAGCAAGGCACCAAATCAAGGAACTTAATGAAAAATATATTAAGAAATATCGATATGGTCTAGCTGCTAAAATCTTTATGTTGTCTTTAGACATGTAGAATGGTTTATGTTGTGTTGTACAATATTTATGTTGTATTTAGACAGTTTTGGATGAATGTGTCGGTGTTGTTAAATCTGAATGTGTTGGCTCTGTGTTACACACGATGGATGCACACGATCGTGGCCATCGTGTGTTACGATCATGTGCAACCTACCCACGGTCATGCGTTTGATGCTGTCGTGTGCGCACGATGGCTGGCATGACCGTGTGCACACGACCGTGAGTACCATCGTGGGAACGGCCGTGCACACGATCGTGTGTTCAATCGTGGCCACGACCGTGTACACGATCGTGTGCATATGAACTTTTGGTATTTTTGCAAATTTGAACTATTGTGTTATCTAGAATGATGTTTTGTGATTCAAACATCGCTTGTTCAAACATTAATTACAATATGGCTTCTTATACGAACTCCTATTTGTCATTTCGTTGTAATTCATTAGTATATGAGGTAATTCATCCAGATGATTGAACTTATCCGTACGTACTAATAGAACAATTGGACGACACATGATATGCAATATATTATGGTAATTCAATCAATAACTTTTTATATAAGTGTATCATTAACAAATAATTGTTAATATATAAGTAACAACACCTAAATTGACGAGTAATTTGAGAAATTGGTGAAAATTCTTGACGTTCTTGTGCACACGATCGTGTGTTCAATCGTGGACACGACCGTGTACACGATCGTGTGCATATGAACTTTTGGTATTTTTGCAAATTTGAACTATTGTGTTATCTAGTATGATGTTTTGTGATTCAAACATCGCTTGTTCAAACATTAATTACAATATGGCTTCTTATACGAACTCCTATTTGTCATTTCGTTGTAATTCATTAGTATATGAGATAATTCATCCAGATGATTAAACTTATCCGTACGTACTAATAGAACAATTGGACGACACATGATATGCAATATATTATGGTAATTCAATCAATAACTTTTTATATAAGTGTATCATTAACAAATAATTGTTAATATATAAGTAACAACACCTAAATTGACGAGTAATTTGAGAAATTGGTGAAAATTCTTGACGTTCTTGTGCACACGATCGTGTGTTCAATCGTAATACGACCGTGTACACGATCGTGTGCATATGAACTTTTGGTATTTTTGCAAATTTGAACTATTGTGTTATCTAGAATGATGTTTTGTGATTCAAACATCGCTTGTTCAAACATTAATTACAATATGGCTTCTTATATGAACTCCTATTTGTCATTTCGTTGTAATTCATTAGTATATGAGGTAATTCATCCAGATGATTGAACTTATCCGTACGTACTAATAGAACAATTGGACGACACATGATATGCAATATATTATGGTAATTCAATCAATAACTTTTTATATAAGTGTATCATTAACAAATAATTGTTAATATATAAGTAACAACACCTAAATTGACGAGTAATTTGAGAAATTGGTGAAAATTCTTGACGTTCTTGTGCACACGATCGTGTGTTCAATCGTGGACACGACCGTGTACACGATCGTGTGCATACGTGGATACAGCGCCAATTTGACACCTGGTTGCCAACGTGTCACACAATTGGAACACACGATCGCGATGATCGTGTACACGGTCGTGTGCATACGTGGATACAGCGCCAATTTGACACCTGGTTGCCAACGTGTCACACGATTGGAACACGCGATCGCGGCGATCGTGTACACGATCGTGTTTACTTCAAAGGTCAAATTATTTTATTATAAAATCCCGTCGGTCCCCCCCCCCCCCTTTATTATAAGTCGGTCCCCCCCCCCTTATTATAAAATCCCAGGTCCCCCCCTTTACTTTAAAATCCCATCGTCGGTCGGTCTCCACCCCTTTTTCACTTCAAACCCTAATCAATTAACATCAGTTAAAATTCATTAAAATCAAATACGCGAAATGAGCGGTCGATTCTGAAACCGATTTAGGAGGAAGCGAAGCACCACCACCAAAAAGAAGAAGGAGGATACCTACTCCCAACCCACCATACGTAACTAGGCCGAGAGGAAGATACTCAATGCTCGAGTAAGTTTTTGATTTTGTTGTATGTGTAGTGACTATCATTGCAAATTAATGTGTTCCATGAAACAGGCCTATTTAAAAACAACTGCGAGCACTCCAGTCATACTAGATGGTGATGATGATAATGATTTGGAGATTTCGAGAATAAAAGCAAAAATTTATTTTGGAAGAGGAAGTTCATGAAGACGGTGATACAAGACTAAAGATACGATTGGGGAAAAGGGATCCAATTGATTGTTTTTATGTTATTATTAGATATTTTGTGTGATGGTGATTAAATTTTGTTTTGTAAAGTTATATGCTTTGGATCGTAAACTATTGCTCTTTGAAGTGAGCTACTTTGTTATGGTTAATGTTTGGCTCCATAATCACCTTTATTTGCTTTACATTACTGAACACTTAAATTTCAATTCAAAGGTAAAGAAAATAGACACAAAATTATGCATTTCAACTAATAATCAGAATACTGAATCAATACATGGTCCATCGAGGATCAAAATATCAACACATGATTGTTGCTAGTAAGTCACAAAATATAAAAATACATAAGCAATTTAAGTTTCACGGTATGGACATCCCCTTATGTCATGGTCATCATTACGGCAAATGCTACACCTCTTCTTCTGCCGGCGCCTTTGTCTCGGTTGTGCATCGATTTCTTGAGTTTCTTCAGGGATATTCAAATCCACACCCCCTATGGGAATGAATGCTTTGCAAGATTTTCTATTGTGGCCGGTTCCTTTACACCTACCGCACACCTGAGGCCGTCCACCTGCGTGCAAATTTTCAACAGCGGACCATGTGCGACTCATCCTTGGTCGGCCGTCTTGTCGTACCTCCTATGGAGGTACGCAAACGATGGATGAGATCTCCGGTGGGACATTCCACTCATCAGGATGTGGGATGGGACTAATATGCTCCTTATAAGTCTCTCTAAGGCCTTGTTGCTTGAAATAACGACTAACAAAATCATACACGGACAAACCATTGCCGGCGCGCCTGTTACAATAAGCAATTATGTCAAGGATGTTGTATAGGATAATGTATTTTTTATATTGATGAGGTGATAAATCCAGACCATCCCTGTTTTGCAAACGATGGGAAAACACGATCGCGTTGATCGTGTGTTACGATCACGGGGATCGTGGGGTTATGATCGTGCCCATTGTGTTACGATCGTGCACATCGTGTGTCCCATCGTAGGTTACGATAAGGGCGATCGTGGGTTACGGTCATGGCGACCGTGGGGTTACGATCGTGCCCATCATTGGTTACGTTCGTGCCCATCGTGGGTTACGATCGTGCCCATCGTGGGTTACGATCGTGCCCATCGTGGGTTACGATCGTGCCCATCGTGGGTTACGATCGTGCCCATCGTGGGTTTCGATCATGACCATCGTGAGTAACGATCGTGCCCATCGTGGGTAACGATCGTGCCCATCGTGGTAACGATCGTGCCCATCGTGGTAACGATCGTGCACACAACAGCATAGACATGTACCTTATAGCGGCAGCGGCATGACGACATGGAATCTGATCCAAATCAAACTCACGACAACAACATGTCCATGTTCGAAGGTCGACCTCATAAGAAACTTTGTTTTCTTCGACTTTATAAACAAGTGGGGTGGTAGCTCGAACGGTAAGAGTCGAGGGCTTGCACGAGTTAGAAAGCTTTTCAAAAGTGTGCATTGTCAACTCATGGTCTCTTGACGTAGCTTCTCCCCGCTTCTCATCAAACCAATTCTCTAAAATTAGGCGAAATATCTCAAGTAACGAGCAAACAGGTAAACGTCTAGCCCACAACATACGATTATTAAAGCATTCAACAGCATTGGATGTCAAGAAGTTATAGCGTCGTACCGGACACTTCGACCTAGCCCACCTCTCTGGCCCAATTTCAGAAAGGCGCCTGTGCGCCCCATTAGGGCTTTCGATATGTAGTTTCGAAAAGTAGTTTTCAAAAACTTTATCTCGATGCGTGTAGGCAGCAGTTCTAAAGAGTCCTATAGCATGCGCACCATAGGAGGTCAGATTTTTTGCAAGATGGTGATAGCAAAACCCGTGGAATGCATTCGGATAGACGGCTCGAACAGCATTCTGAATGCTCTTATGTTGGTCACTCACAATCAGTAAATCTTCCGTCGGATTGTAGCATCTGCGCAGGTTATACAGAAAATAAGTCCATGACTCGTCGTTCTCTATCGGACCGAGACCAACAGCAAGAGGAAAAACTTGCTCGTTCCCATCAAATGTGACGGCCACAAATAGAGTTCCTTTATTCCTTCCCTTTGGGTGGGTCCCATCAACTATAATCACCGGTCGAAGGCACGTATCAAATGCCCTAATACTCTGTCCGGGTGCAACGAACATGTGGCGAAACACTCCCTCACGAGTCGTCTGCAAATTATAAATTGTCCCTGGATTACGCTGTTTTAACAAATACAGATAAGATGGGAGCCTCTGATACGACTCATCGAAGTTGCCATATGTATTCTCTATCGCTATATTCCTCGTCCGGAGAGCAAAACTGTATAGCATGTCAATGCCATACTCCCTACACATCTCTGCAATCATCTCCTTTGGCCTCAAAGTGACCCCCTCACCGGTCAATATTTTAGCAAAATAATGGGCGGCAACCTCAGAAGTGACCGATCGTGCGGCAGGACGGTTCAAATCAGGGTAACAGCTGTGCTCCAATGTCAACTTAGTAATTCTCCAAATAGTTGCACCCTCAATAGCACACAACCTAAACTGACAATTTCTTCGCACACTCTTACAGACAAACACTATACGTTTATCGGCGGAACGATCAGTGATACACTGTAGCATGTTTTCCAAATGATACATTCCTACAGTTATCCTCAACTCGTCTTGAACGAAAGGTGGACCCCACCTCTAGCCGACCAGAACCGTGGAGGCCGCTCGACCTAACCCAAAGTCCCGGCACTACCGGGGTCCGGAAATGGAATGATCCAGTTACGCATTGATTGTAGATGCTCATGCTCGCTCGCAGATTGATGGTCGGATGAGAAGTTCCGACGACTCATAATCCTATCCATTTGGGCCGGTTGGCGAACCCAAGCAAGAAATTCCGCAGATAGTGACTCAAGCAAGTCTTTACAACAATCTTCATCTTCGGATGTATGCACCTCTTCATCTTCCTCATCTTCCTCGTCTTCCTCATCTTTCTCGTATTGATACTCTTTGGAAGGCATGTCATAATTTATGTTGCCGGGCTCTACTCTCGAGCTGCTACATCCCATATTAACCTCGGGAGTGGAGGAGCTGCTGTTCTCAACATAGACCTCAGGATCCTCCTTGTATTCTACTAGTAATCGAAGTATCTCGGTATCGCCCCTTAATAGGACTTTTACTTTGTTTCCTTTGGCCATGTGTGTCAAGTACCATAATTTGTAATCGGACTCATTTGGACCACCCAAACCCTCTCTGATAACCCCCACGAGGTTTGCACGACTAACTTTGCTTGTGTCGATATAGACAAAAAAGGAGTCCCCGTCTACATATGTCGATCGCTCCCAATGACCACCGTGATGTATCAAAATACGCTGCCACGACATCTGATTACAAAAAGATGAATAACTATTCAGAAAAATGAGCGAACAATATTACGGTCTGCCTTGGACACGACCGATGCACACGATCGTATACTACCGTGTGCAGTGATCGTGTGCAAGTTTCTGTCCATGAACACGATCGCTGCACACGATTTTATACGATCGTGTTAAACGATCGTGTACACGTTAGTGTTGCGCACGATGTTAAGGTCGTTGCGCACGATCATTGCACACGATCGTTGCACACGGTGGCTTCCCATCGTGTGCAGCGATCGTGTCCGTAAGAACAGATCTGGAATTTTTTTTTCATCGTTCAAATAATGATACATACCTTCTTTATGAACTCAGAAGCACGACAAATGAAGTCCTATTTCAACGTCAACTTTTATTTTCGAACAATCTTGTGATTTCTATAAGATTTTTTGAGAGACCCTTTGTCAAAAATAAAATGGCTGTGTTGTTTTGATGTATATGTTTGTAGTTAAATTTTGGTTCTTGGACATTAATATCGATCGGAGGAGGAAAGTAAAAAAGAAAAAAGAGAAGAAAAGTAGTTTAAATTAAATAAAAAAAACAAAAGAGAAGTCAACAATACAACAAAAAGAGAGGACATTTTAGTCTTTTCAATCAAAATGGTACCAAAAACTTATAGTTTTATGAATGAGGATATAGAACTTATCAATTTTATGCTTTGGTATTAAAAAATTGATTCCCACTTATGAAAAATTATATTACATTATATATTAAAAATTATAATACATACATATTGTTTTATGAATTATATTATATTAAATGTGCAATATATTGAATATTAATATATTTTGTGATATAATAATATTAAAAATTATATTACATTATATATTAAAAATTATAATACATACATATTGTTTTATGAATTATATTATATTAAATGTGCAATATATTGAATATTAATATATTTTGTGATATATTATTAAAAATTATATTACATTATATATTAAAAATTATAATACATACATATTGTTTTATGAATTATATTATATTAAATGTGCAATATATTGAATATTAATATATTTTGTGATATAATAATATTAAAAATTATATTACATTATATATTAAAAATTATAATACATACATATTATTTTATGAATTATATTATATTAAATGTGCAATATATTGAATATTAATATATTTTGTGATATATTATTAATAATTATATTACATTATATATTAAAAATTATAATACATACATATTGTTTTATGAATTATATTATATTAAATGTGCAATATATTGAATATTAATATATTTTGTTATATATTAATATTAAAATTATATGGCAATATATATTAAAAATTATAATACATATTGTTTTGTGAATTATATTATATTAAATGTGCACTATATTAAATATTAATATATATAATATAATATAATTCCTCAAATATATTATAATTGTTGACTTATTAATATAACTTATTAATATTTAATATATGATACAAATTTATAATTTCAGCATGGCTATATACAATATATACATTATAATTTTTAATATGTAATAATTTTCATTATTTTATATTATTATTCTATAATAATAATAATTAATAATATAAATCATAAAATTTTATATAATATACATTATACTTTAATGTATATAATATAATTCTGAAAATATTAATATATATATATATATATATATATATGTGTGTGTGTGTGTGTGTGTGTGTGGTTTATTGTACACTTATATAATATAAATCAACAAAAGTACAACAAATGACTTTGGCTCAATGGTTTGATACCACCTCCATTTTATTGAGGTCACAGGTTCAAATCCGGTGAGTAGCAAAAATGCATATTTATTCATATATATGTGCAGGGTCGCGCTAGCGGGTGGGCTCGGAGGCGGGCGGGCGGTCGGGTGCGGGGGATCTGGGCAGGGTAATATAATTTTTTTTATTCCAACAATTTTAACCGCGGTTCGACAAGAACCGCTTTTAGAAAAATAATTTCAATTTATTTTAAAAAACTTAATTTAACAACGGTTTTTAAAAACCGCTGTTAAATTCGAAATTTAACAGCGGTTTTTAAAAACCGCTGTTAAATTTAACAGCGGGACATTTAACAGCGGCTCCAGAACCGCTGTTAAATGTTGTTTTTGTAGTAGTGATGATTGATCCAACCGTGAGAGCCTAAAACAATCTACGGTGACACATGGCTTGTGATCATGTGGTCAGGATGCAACAAGTGATTGATCCAACCATGAGATAATAAGACCTGCGGTGACATATGGCATGTGATCATATGGTCGGTAGACAACAAGTGATTGATCCAACCATGAGATGACGTGGCAAGTGATCACGGTGGTGTGTATATGATTTGTAAATGTGTTTTGCTCACCTCGAGAGGGTCCGGCGAGGCCTCGAGGGAATACAATGGTATAGACCTGGATTCATGAGTTGGTGTTGTATTTGTGTGACCAAGATTTGCGTATCTGGGGTGATTATGTTGTGTTGATTTTATATCCGTTGAGGACACGTGATGTGGGTTTGACCCTGTAAATTGTTAGTGGTTTTCTATTTGCGAAAACAAAACCTTTGGTCTGTGACCCCTGTTGATTCTGGAAAGAGAAAGATTCGATAATCCTAAATTATTTTCTATTAAAACTCTCGATGGCATTTTAAAACATTTTATAAATTGTTTTCCTTAATTTGTGACCTTTCGATTTGGAAAGTCTTACTCAAACTCTTGCCTCGGGAAGTACTTTTTGTTATGCTTGAATCCTTGAGGATTCCTGGTTATTATTATTCTTGTAACTTGAATTGTATGACTCGTATTTTGCACTTTGTACTTGCACTAGCAAAATAGTGGAATTTGATGGATGTCTGTTTTGCATTCAGGTTTTGGGGAGCATAACACAGGCTCGGCCTGAAGGATGATGAAAGATGATCGATACTAATCACATGAGGATCCATACGATGTCGTATTGGTTTGGTTGTACTTTATTTCCGCTGCAGTGTTTTACCCGTTGTACGGAAGTGCGTTATATTTTGACCCCTGCGTGGGCATGTATTGAGATTGAGTTGTATGTATTTATTGAAAGACCAAATCGGTATACTGGGTCTTTTTAGCCTTAAAGGCATTGTTGAGTTGTTCGATTTTGTTACTAGCCTGGTAGATCCTTGAGGAAAGGTTCTACGACGTGTAATATCCCTGAGCGGATTGGGGGTGTTACACGGACCGTGGGGTTGAGTTTGCTATCGAGTTAGAACCGGGTGCGGCTCCGATTTCAAAGGCGCCGTATCGCATGGCACCTGCAGAGATGGATGAGTTGTAGAAGCATATGAGTGAGCTTCTTGAGTCGGGGTATATTCGTCCGATCGCTTCGTCTTGGGACGCACCGGTCTTGTTAGTGCGGAAGAAGGATGGTTCACTGCGTTTATGTATCGACTATCGCGAGTTAAACAAAGTGACCATCAAGAACAAGTATCCCTTACAGAGGATTGATGACTTGTTTGATCAGTTGCAGGGACCTGCGGTATTCTCGAAGATCGATTTGAGATCGGGATACTATCAGCTTCGAGTGAAGGAGTTCAATATCCCAAAAACAATTTTTCGGATGAGATACAGACATTATGAGTTTGTGGTTATGCCCTTCAGGATAACTAACGCATCGGAAATGTTCATGCCGTTGATTAACAAGGTTTTCATCGAGTACTTGGGTAAGTGTGTCGTTGTTTTCATTGATGACATCCTTACCTACTCGAAGACTGCGGAGGAGCACACGCGTCTGTTGCTACCCAAAATATTATCTGGAGATGATATTGCTGGAATGGATGAGTAGCAAACAAAGTGCGAGAGCACGTCCGTGGGGAAGTGAATAACACAAGATTTGCCGTGTTTGTTAGGCCCGGGCTTGAATTCTCTCGCGAGTTGTTATTAATACGAATACGTTGGAGTACAAATATTAATGTAAGAGTGCCATTACAATGAGTATAAAAGACCCTAGTTATCTAGCTCTTGAGTGCTGCTCTGTGAGTTCTTGAACTACAGGGAGTTCTTGTCTCTACCGACTGTCTTTCGGTTAAGAGGTGCTGAGAGAGAGAAGCCGAGAGAAAGCAGCCAGAAAAAGCCAGACCCTATTCCAAGTGCTGGAAGCCTTCTATTTATAGGAGTTGGGATGCCTTTAATCCTGACGGGCGATCGCCTTTCTTGTATTATAATAAAGGGGGCGATCATCCTTTAGCACATGGGATGGTTGTCTCAAAGTCCGCGGCTGCTGCTGGTAGCCAGCTGTGCGAACCAGTGAGAGGACGACACGCGTCTCCTGTCGCTGTCCCGGGAGGTCCCACCTTGTACCTTTTGGCGGGCGCTGTCGGCAGGTGAGAAGATGGTGACAGGCTGTGGTTAACGATCCCTGTTCTGCGGCGCCGTTCACGGATCTGCACATGGGTCTCTATCCCGATTTTCGGCCTTCGCAAACTTTGGTGGATGCTGGCTTCGCGTGGCATGAGGCGGTCGTCCTTGCCCGGGCACAGAGTCGTTCACGAGGTGCCAAGAGACGATCGCCTTAGATGTCGATCGCTCGGCACTTGGGTTTGATCTGGGATCTCCATTCTGTAGGCAAGTCTGCCTTGGTCTATTCGACTCTGGCTCGGTCGCCCGGCATTTGTGCCGATCGCCTGTCGAGGTGTATAAATCTCGACACAACAATTGCCCCCAGCTTGCTCCGATGTCGAAGACATGGGGTGAGGTGGTTCCACTGGTGATCGTTTAGGATAAAGACGGGCGATCCGTTGAGCGGACTTTAGTCTCGGACTTGGGCGACCTGATCATTTGGCGAGCTATCTTCGGTCTTGTTCCTGTGATCTTCAATTTTGCATATCCCTCGTGGAAAGATGATTGTTTCGACTTTGAGGAACCGTGCATAGTCGCGGAGTTCGATGGACCGACCTCCATGACCGTGTCTTGTGCGCGAAGGACATTCCACCTGTAGGTTTGTCTCGCGACTCACTTTATTGTGAGGGTCCTCCGTTAGGCTGCGCCCGCCTCATATTTAAACAAAGGGCGTGCGGTCTTGGTCTGGAGGAGTCCTTGCACGGGGCTTCGTCGGATTAATCGACTCCACGTTCGCGGCTTGTTAGCACTTTTCTACCTCGGATCGTCATGTTAGATGGCAATCCTCGACGGTATACGTTGTGACGGGGGTGGGGATGCGTCGCACTATCCGGGTCCACCAAGTTAGATGATGAACCTTTGAGGGCTGGCGAGCGTGTCCACAGATTTGTTTGGAGGGTCCTTCGGCTACACCCGCCTCGTATTTAAACGAAGGGCGAGCGATCGCAGCCCAAAGGAACCTTGCATGGACGAAGCAGTCGGTTCCATCGACTTCCAGGACCATGGCTGCACTCTTCTACCTCGGATCGTCAAGTTAGATGGCGATCCTCGACGGTATACGTTGTGCTGGGGGAGGCGATCTCGTGCCTTGGTCCATCATGTTAGATGATGAACTGCAGATGGCGAGCGAGTCCTCCATTTTTGGAGATGTTGCTTGGGCAGTAGCTTTTCGTAGTACTTTAGCCTTCGGGCGACCGTGTTTGATTCTGGCGATCAAACTGGGAGACTAGCGATCGTCGTTCTGACGCCGACCGCAGCACTTTGATCCTTCTCGCCTGGGGCTCCGGCTAAGTTACTAGACTGTCTAGCTTGCCCTCCTCGAACAATCTCCAGAGTTGTCTGAGGAGGTCGCGACATTGATCGGTGTTGTGGCCGGGACTCTTGTGGTAAGCACAAAACATGTTGTGGTCCAGATGACCGTGGTCCCTTACCGCCTTCGGCTTGCTTATCCGCTCGCGCCCCTGGATGGCGTAGAATATATGAGTCGGGAATAGATTGAGGTTGTGGTAGAGATGGGCTTCCACATCCTCGAAGGTCCTGAAATCTCCGGGTGGCTTGGCGACCGCCTTATTAGACTTGGCGATCGCCGTCTCTGCCCCCTCGTCTTGGCGAAGGGCGAGCAACCTCCGCCTGGCCAAAAAGTCCGCAGCCTTGGCGCGGAAGATTGCGTAGGTCGAGGGGATGTCCTTCGTAAGCTGCCTGAACATGGGCGAAAGACCATTGAATCCCCCTAGGACCGAGTAGAGGGCGATCTCATCGCTTACGGGCTCGCCATTGAGGATTATCTCATCCACCCTGTCTATGTAGTCTGCGTCGGTGTCGTCTTCCCCCTGCCTGATTTTTATCATGCGGTGGGGAACTTATGGTCGAGCGACCTTGGCGGCGAAGTACGTTGTGATTAAACGGTATTGAGTATGTTTGTGGAAAAATCGATTTTTGAAAATATTTTAATGGTGCGTTTAAACAACGGTTTTGTATGGATTTCGAAATCAGTTGAACTTTGACAAGTTGGTCATGTATTTTCAAATGACACCTTCAGACGGTAGTTGAAAGATGTGTTTTAAAGTACTTCGGATAGTGTAAAATGTTACCGTCATTTTTGGATATGTTGAAAGGATTTTGGAAAGTTTTTAATTTGTAAAACGACTTTGATTTTCGGAATTTAAAACATTATGTGTTTGTGTGTTGGGACTAAGTCGTCGCAACAAGCTTGTTATGTTGTTATGCTCGTCGGAGAATTTTGCAGTGATTCTAAATGTCGGGATATATTGTTAGAAGTTTATCATTAACCTTCGGAGCCGTTTTGAGGCTACTGAGTTAATTCTGCTGTTTTGCAACTAGTGTTTATGGCCGTAAGGTGTTTTCTATTACAGTCGTAAGCTGTTAGATGTTACGGCTGTAAGAAAGTTAATTGTTACGGCCGTAAGCTTCTGACTGTCACGGCAGTAACCTTGTTGTTACAGTTGTATCTGTGCTCTTTATCGATCATTTGATTTCTGTTGATATAGTCGTATGGTCTACTAGTGACGATCGTGAACTTCAACTACTGTATTAGTAATGTTGCACCCAGTTGTTTATCCTGTATGGGTATTATTGACATTGTTGATCGTTACCATTCTTGCTAACGAATTTCGGTTGTACACGTAAGTGTTGTGCCTGCATAGTCTGATTTAATTGCATTATTTTATGACGTTATCCTGATGTGATAGTTGATTTGTGGAAATGATTAGTACGAGTACAAGAGGTTTTCTACTCGGGAATAGTTTGGCGAAACGTTTGGGGGTCGATGCTTAGGGGCATGGCCGCGGTTTACCTTGTGCGTTGTTATTCATGATTGTGTGGCGTGGTAACATGTGGTTACCCTATATGTCGTTAATGATTATGATGATATATATTGATAAGGTCATTTTGATGATATCATTTATCGAGTAGGTTTGATAATTAGAAATGTTGTTTTGCAAATGATTTCAAAACGAAACAGTTATGATAACGGGTTCATGGTTTTGATTAAACGGCCGAGGTAGTAAAAGTATTTTTTAAAAATTTCATTTCAGCAAAAACATTCAAATTCAAAAATTTTAAAATATTATCATTTGAATGAAAACCTCGAAAATTTTTATTTTTGAGGAATGTTACAAATGTTTGACAATAATGATATGTATGTGGTTTTTCCGTGTTTGTTTTGGTGAAGGTCGTACATTTTTTGTTGATGTGACCAAGTGAATTACTTATCAATTTAATTTCTATTTTTGCAGTAATAGTCGTATATTCGTGTAATGACTCAGAGTGAGTATTCCATTGTGTTGCTGTTTGGTTGTTCTATGTTGATTATGTAATGTTTTTATTTTGTCATTCTGAATGGTTGTCCGTTCAGTATGCCGAGGGGTCGAGGCAGAGGACGTGATCGTGGTAGTGGATGTAATCAGGAGCATGACAGGGCGACTCGCTCGCTGTCGAGTACCAATCAACTCAGTACAGATGGTCGGAATGACCAATCACGTGTTCAGGGGCAATCAACTAGAGGTAAGGTTGATATTGGCACCGCCACCACCCTTCGTCAGGTGGCTGACTAGTTGGCGCAAATTGTAATACCCGGTTATGAATTCAATTATTATCATTCAGTAATTGGCACTCGGTAAAATTTTATTCACTCTTTAATAATCATTCATCATTCATGTTCATTCGTTTGTGTTCATTGTTCGGTGTATTTTGGAATCGTGTATCAGTTATCGTTCATCATTCAACCTGTTAGGCGTATTTTTATGCGCTTTTATATCATTATTTTATGTTCATCTTGAGCCTAATTCAGCATAAATGAGCTTTTAATGCACTATTCTTATATGTTTTGCAGGAAATCGGAGTCCGAAAGCCAAAACGATGAAAAACGGGCGAAAACAGCAGTTTTTGGTCATGAGCCGCGGCAAAAACCAAGTGAGCCGCGGCACACGAAGACAACCAGCGAGCGCTGAGCACACTGTACTGTGAGCCGCGGCACAGCCTATGTGAGCCGCGACCCAGGAGGAAAAATGCGCCCAGGTATGGGCGCTGGGCGTTAAGGGGCCGCGGCACAGATTAAGTGAGCCGCGGCCCACCTGGCGGTTTTGCTGAATACTCCGCGTTTCTGGGCCGTTTTGGAGCCTGGTCTCGACCTAATCACACGGACGCGTTTTGGAGGCTGAGGACTGATATAAATAAGCATTGAAGGGCTGAACAAGGAGGGGGATCGACAAGGAGGAATTCGGAGGCGGATCGATAGCTAGGGCGAAAAACACAAGGAGGATATTTGTGGGGCGACGACAAGACCACGGATCCCTACGGTTTTTCTGCATCTTAGTTCCTAGATCTATTCGAGTAGGATTTTGATTGTAGCCGATTTCATGATGGTTTGATTATTTATTATTATTTCGATTTACTCGTTATTCTATTGAATTGGATTCTTCTTACTGTTCTTAATGCTTTTTAATTGTCTGGCCAACAGTTAATTTGTTTTGAATGTCTTTATGGATTCGGGAGATGAAATTTAGGCATAGTTCTTGTGATACGAATCATAATTTTCGCGAGATAGGGATATACTCATGGAATTGTGAAGCTTTTTTTTATTGTGGGAATTCTTGAACTGTTTTAGCTATTAATTATCTAATTCGAATAGGGATATATCGAGTTAATAATTCGTAGTATTTTCTATCGACCTTGGGAAAGGCTTTAGAATAATTTAGGAATTCCTCGCTTACAATCAATTGAATAAAAGTGAATTGAATTGAATAAATATCATTCCTGATTGTTTGAGGTGAAAATCATAATCCTACACCCTTATTAGTATTATTATTATTATTATTATTATTATTATTATTAGTACTATTATTTATTTTCGGTAATTAGTTTAGATATAAATTCTATTAAATCGATCTTCAAATAAAATTGTGAGTTGACTACATTTTGGTACTTAGTGAAATCAGTCCTCGAGGGAACGATACTTTACTTATCACTTTATTACTTGTTGACACCGTGCACTTGCGGTATAGTGTGAGGGATTTCCTCACAATAAGTTTTTGGCGCCGTTGCCGGGGACTGATTTTTCGCTAATATCAATACCAAGCGACTCTAATTTTAATTTGAAGTTTTTTTTTCTTTAGTCTCTATATTTTTTATTTTCTTCATTATGTGTTCCTGTGAGAATCGTGGCCCTTGGCATTTCATTAATTTCGATGTTCTTAATAATTTGCCAAATAGGGTCAGTCAGCCTCCTCCCCCAAAGCAAAAGACCATGCTTGAACAATGTGTAGACATTCTCAAAAATCCTGATAGTACCCTTTTTGAGCTAGAATGTGCACGTCGTGGTCTTGAGATTCACTATGGCTGTATTCCAGCTCATATATTTAGTAGTGAAGTTGAGGGGGAGGTTGAGAAGAAAGACATGCTAAGTCTTAGGGTCGATTCCCCAGCACCCGATAATTACATAAAGTGTGATGAGCCTGTAGAAGAAGTTACCATTGATGATGTTTCCCAAGAAATTTCATAAAATTGTCATCAAACTTCGACTAATAAGGTGAACGCTCATGTGCCTAAAATTTTATTAACGGTGCCACGCATAATTTTTCCTAAATCCATAATGGGAGAGATTGACCCCATCACTTCTGATTTTGTTGAGGCTGATTTTTCGAGTTCTAATGAGGTTGTTCATGATAAGTCTTTATTATTTACCCATTCGAACTCTGCTTATTTATTCATGCCTTATCATTATTATATTCTTCCATCATTTTTTGGTTGTCCTCATAATTATTCTTACTCATTATTTGTGGCAACCGGGCATGGAATAAGAGGCTTATAGATTGCAAGAAGGGGGCATTTGGCAATCTCCCTAGAAAGAAGCCACGTTAAACTCTTTTTGCCACGTCGTGCTCAAGACGTAAAATAGAGCGCTTGATGGGAGGCAACCCATCATTTTTACTTGCTTTCTAGATAGTTGTTTTTATTTGATTTTTTGGTTGTTAGTTTTTCTTTGTTTTGTTATCTCGTTTGGATTCGTGTATTCTTGTTGGCCCTCATTTCTCTAATATAATTTTTTAACCCCAAATGAGTTATTATTCTTCATATTCTAGTCATTCTTGATTTAATGTCTATTGTTATTTCATGACTAGAGACTAAGTTTGGGGGTCCCTCGTGATGTTGAGCGTTATTGGACGTATGGACAGTCGATTCCACTCGGACATGTGCTGGCTTTCAAGAAGACATTTGGAATAAGTTTCACTTTTCTTTATCTCTTTTATTTTCACATGAGTTTTATTGTGGATGATTTTATGTGTAGTGGAATTGATTTTCTTGGTTATAAATTGCGATGTCATCATTGCTTTACTTTTCGTGAATTTTTCGTGCTTCCATGTGTAAAACTGATGTTACGATACTGATTTCTCTTGGAAGAAATGGTTGAGTTTAGTCGAGTTGTAGTCAGCGATTTCTGTTTTCGTTGAGTATTCAATTAGGTCTGAAATTTTATCGTTTTTGTAGAAATCCTAGCAGATAAGAAAGGAGACATACGTGTTTTCAAATCACCATTTATACGCTTGGTTAAACTTTTTGTGTAGCTGGTCGTACAGTAATATGAGTCTTGTTGGCACTTTAATTGAGTTTAGAGTCGGACAGTTTTTCCCAAACAAGTCGAGAATTCATACATGTTCTATGATGGGAAGTCTAGTAACCGGGGGTATTCACGTGACCCGTTGTTTACTCTCGCGTAAAACAACAACCCTGAATAGATTCATAATTTAGAAATATCGCATTACCGATGACGGGAAGCCTAGTAATCGTGGGTATTCGCGTGACCCGTTGTTTACTCTCGCGTAAAACAGCGACCTTGAATCGGACATGCGGGAATTGCTATTCGAGTTTTTTTTCTCCGCTGTAGAGGGGGGCTTAGTAACTAGAAGCATCCATGTGCGCCATGAGTGTTTTTTACGTCAAACGGTTCCCCGATACATGAGAATGGAAATCCACCATAGGATCATCCCGATGAAATATCCCGAGAGCCGAAACCTAGTGGTTAACTCGAATCATATTATTGATCATACATAAGGGAATGCTGTCCTAGGAATAATTTTTATAATCAAACTCTTGAATTTTGCCACTAGACTGTGGGACTGGGTGAATTAGCTTGTTTAATCTAACCCTTCATATTGACGGTCGGTTAAATTCACGCTTGTTAATCTTTGAGCTTGATTTTCTTCATGAACGATTGATTAGGACTGAAATTGGTTACTTAGTGGAATCAGTGTCCTGGATATGACTCGCTATTACGATACTTGTACTATTCTTTGAGATTTTCAGGGTAGTATTGATTAAGTTGAGCACTATGGACTTGCATGATTATTCACGATACATTTTGTTTGAAATTGATTATTTTTGCTTGAGGACAAGCAAAGGCTCAAGTTTGGGGGTATTTGTTAGGCGTATTTATATGCGCTTTTATATCATTATTTTATGTTCATATTGAGCCTAATTCAGCATAAATGAGCTTTTAATGCACTATTCTTATATGTTTTGCAGGAAATCGGAGTCCGGAAGCCAAAACGATGAAAAACGGGTGAAAACAGCAGTTTTTGGTCATGAGCCGCGGCACAAACCAAGTGAACCGCGGCACACGAAGGCAACCAGCGAGCGCTGAGCACACTGTACTGTGAGCCGCGGCACAACCTATGTGAGCCGCGGCCCAGGAGGAAAAATGCGCCCAGGTATGGGCGCTGGGCGTTAAGGGGCCGTGGCACAGATTAAGTGAGCCACGGCCCACCTGGCGGTTTTGCTGAATACTCCGCGTTTCTGGGCCGTTTTGGAGCCTGGTCTCGACCTAATCACACGGACGCGTTTTGGAGGCTGAGGACTAATATAAATAAGCATTGAAGGGCTGAACAAGGAGGGGGATCGACAAGGAGGAATTCGGAGGTGGATCGATAGCTAGGGCGAAGAACACAAGGAGGATATTTGTGGGGCGACGACAAGACCACGGATCCCTACGGTTTTTCTGCATGTTAGTTCCTAGATCTATTCGAGTAGGATTTTGATTGTAGCCGATTTCATGACGGTTTGATTATTTATTATTATTTTGATTTACTCGTTATTCTATTGAATTGGATTCTTCTTACAGTTCTTAATGCTTTTTAATTGTCTGGCCAACAGTTAATTTGTTTTGAATGTCTTTATGGATTCGGGAGATGAAATTTAGGCATAGTTCTTGTGAGACGAATCATAATTTTCGTGAGATAGGGATATACTCATGGAATTGTGAAGCTTTTTTTTATTGTGGGAATTCTTGAACTGTTTTAGCTATTAATTATCTAATTCGAATAGGGATATATCGAGTTAATAATTCGTAGTATTTTCTATCGACCTTGGGAAAGGCTTTAGAATAATTTAGGAATTCCTGGCTTACAATCAATTGAATAAAAGTGAATTGAATTGAATAAATATCATTCCTGGTTGTTTGAGGTGAAAATCATAATCCTACACCCTTATTAGTATTATTATTATTATTAGTACTATTATTTATTTTCGGCAATTAGTTTAGATATAAATTCTATTAAATCGATCTTCAAATAAAATTGTGAGTTGACTACATTTTGGTACTTAGTGAAATCAGTCCTCGAGGGAACGATACTTTACTTATCACTTTATTACTTGTTGACATCGTGCACTTGAGGCATAGTGTGAGAGATTTCCTCACAACAAGTTTTTGGCGCCGTTGCCGGGGACTGATTTTTCGCTAATATCAATACCAAGCGACTCTAATTTTAATTTGAAGTTTTTTTTCTTTAGTCTCTATATTTTTTATTTTCTTCATTATGTTTTCCTGTGAGTATCGTGGCCCTTGGCATTTCATTAATTTCGATGTTCTTAATAATTTGCCAAATATGGTCAGTCAGCCTCCTCCCCCAAAGTAAAAGACCATGCTTGAACAATGTGTAGGCGTTCTCAAAAATCCTGATAGTACCCTTTTTGAGCTAGAATGTGCACGTCGTGGTCTTGAGATTCACTATGGTTGTATTCCAGCTCATATATTTAGTAGTGAAGTTGAGGGGGAGGTTGAGAAGAAAGACATGCTAAGTCTTAGGGTCGATTCCCCAGCACCCGATAATTACATAAAGTGTGATGAGCATGTAGAAGAAGTTACCATTGATGATGTTTCCCAAGAAATTTCATTAAATTGTCATCAAACTTCGACTAATAAGGTGAACACTCATGTGCCTAAAATTTTATTAACGGTGCCACGCATAATTTTTCCTAAATCCATAATGGGAGAGATTGACCCCATCACTTGATTTTGTTGGTGATTCTTCGAGTTCTAATGAGGTTGTTCATGATAAGTCTTTATTATTTACCCATTCGAACTCTGCTTATTTTTTCATGCCTTATCATTATTATATTTTTCCATCATTTTTTGGTTGTCCTCATAATTATTCTTACTCATTATTTGTGGCAACCGGGCATGAACCAAAGCCTCCCCTATGGAATAAGAGGCTTATAGATTGCAAGAAGGGGGCATTTGGCAATCTCCCTAGAAAGAAGCCACGTTAAACTCTTTTTGCCACGTCGTGCTCAAGACGTAAAATAGAGTGCTTGATGGGAGGCAACCCATCATTTTTACTTGCTTTCTAGATAGTTGTTTTTATTTGATTTTTCGTTTGTAAGTTTTTCTTTGTTTTGTTATCTCGTTTGGATTTGTGTATTCTTGTTGGCCCTCATTTCTCTAATATAATTTTTTAACCCCAAATGAGTTATTATTCTTCATATTCTAGTCCTTCTTGATTTAATGTCTATTGTTATTTCATGACTAGAGACTAAGTTTGGGGGTCCTTCGTGATGTTGAGCGTTATTGGATGTATGGACAGTCGATTCCACTCGGACATGTGCTGGCTTTCAAGAAGACATTTGGAATAAGTTTCACTTTCCCTTATCTCTTTTATTTTTACATGAGTTTTATTATGGATGATTTTATGTGTAGTGGAATTGATTTTCTTGGTTGTAAATTGCGATGTCATCATTGCTTTACTTTTCGTGAATTTTTCGTGCTTCCATGTGTAAAACGGATGTTACGATACTGATTTCTCTTGGAAGAAACGGTTGAGTTTAGTCGAGTTGTAGTCAGCGATTTCTGTTTCCGTTGAGTATTCAATTAGGTCCGAAATTTTATCGTTTTTGTAGAAATCCTAGCAGATAAGAAAGGAGACATACGTGTTTTCAAATCACCATTTATACGCTTGGTTAAACTTTTGTGTAGCTGGTCATCCAGTAATATGAGTCTTGTTGGCACTTGAATTGAGTTTAGAGTCGGACAATTTTTCCCAAACAAGTCGAGAATTCATACATGTTCTATGATGGGAAGTCTAGTAACCGGGGGTATTCACGTGACCCGTTGTTTACTCTCGCGTAAAACAACGACTCTGAATAGATTCATAATTTAGAAATATCACATTACCGATGATGGGAAGCCTAGTAACCGGGGGTATTCGCGTGACCCGTTGTTTACTCTCGCGTAAAATTGTGACCTTGAATCGGACATGCGGGAATTGCTATTCGAGTTTTTTTTTCTCCGCTGTAGAGGGGGGCTTAGTAACTAGAAGCATCCATGTGCCCCATGAGTGTTTTTTACGTCAAACGGTTCCCCGATACATGAGAATGGAAATCCACCCTAGGATCATCCCGATGAAATATCCCGAGAGCCGAAACCTAGTGGTTAACTCGAATCATATTATTAATCATACATAAGGGAATGCTGTCCTAGGAATAATTTTGATAATGAAACTCTTGAATTTTGCCACTAGACTATGGGACTGGGCGAATTAGCTTGTTTAATCTAACCCTTCATATTGACGGTCGGTTAAATTCACGCTTGTTAATCTTTGAGCTTGATTTTCTTCATGAACGATTGATTAGGACTAAAATTGGTTACTTAGTGGAATCAGTGTCCTGGATATGACTCGCTATTACGATACTTGTGCTATTCTTTGAGATTTTCAGGGTAGTATTGATTATGTTGAGCACTATGGACTTGCATGATTATTCACGATACATTTTGTTTGAAATTGATTATTTTTGCTTGAGGACAAGCAAATGCTCAAGTTTGGGGGTATTTGTTAGGCGTATTTTTATGCGCTTTTATATCATTATTTTATGTTCATCTTGAGCCTAATTCAGCATAAATGAGCTTTTAATGCACTATTCTTATATGTTTTGCAGGAAATCGGAGTCCGGAAGCCAAAACGATGAAAAACGGGTGAAAACAGCAGTTGTTGGTCATGAGCCGCGGCACAAACCAAGTGAGCCGCGGCACACGAAGACAACCAGCGAGCGCTGATCACACTGTACTGTGAGCCGCGGCACATCCTATGTGAGCCGCGGCCCATGAGGAAAAATGCGCCCAGGTATGGGCGCTGGGCGTTAAGGGGCCGCGGCACAGATTAAGTGAGCCGCGGCCCACCTGTGATTTCTTTGAATACTCCGCGTTTCTGGGCCGTTTTGGAGCCTGGTCTCGACCTAATCACACGGACGCGTTTTGGAGGCTGAGGACTGATATAAATAAGCATTGAATGGCTGAACAAGGAGGGGGATCGACAAGGAGGAATTCGGAGGTGGATCGATAGCTAGGGCGAAGAACACAAGGAGGATATTTGTGGGGCGACGACAAGACCACGGATCCCTACGGTTTTTCTGCATCTTAGTTCCTAGATCTATTCGAGTAGGATTTTGATTGTAGCCGATTTCATTTGATTATTTATTATTATTTCGATTTACTCGTTATTCTATTGAATTGGATTCTTCTTACTGTTCTTAATGCTTTTTAATTGTCTGGCCAACAGTTAATTTGTTTTGAATGTCTTTATGGATTCGGGAGATGACATTTAGGCATAGTTCTTGTGAGACGAATCATAATTTTCGCGAGATAGGGATATACTCATGGAATTGTGAAACTTTTTTTTATTGTGGGAATTCTTGAACTGTTTTAGCTATTAATTATCTAATTCGAATAGGGATATATCGAGTTAATAATTCGTAGTATTTTCTATCAACCTTGGGAAAGGCTTTAGAATAATTTAGGAATTCCTGGCTTACAATCAATTGAATAAAAGTGAATTGAATTGAATAAATATCATTCCTGATTGTTTGAGGTGAAAATCATAATCCTACACCCTTATTAGTATTATTATTATTATTATTAGTACTATTATTTATTTGCGGTAATTAGTTTAGATATAAATTCTATTAAATCGATCTTCAAATAAAATTGTGAGTTGACTACATTTTGGTACTTAGTGAAATCAGTCCTCGAGGGAACGATACTTTACTTATCACTTTATTACTTGTTGACACCGTGCACTTGCGGCATAGTGTGAGGGATTTCCTCACAATAAGTTTTTGGCGCCGTTGTCGGGGACTGATTTTTCGCTAATATCAATACCAAGCGACTCTAATTTTAATTTGAAGTTTTTTTTTCTTTAGTCTCTATATTTTTTATTTTCTTCATTATGTTTTCCTATGAGAATCGTGGCCCTTGGCATTTCATTAATTTCGATGTTCTTAATAATTTGCCAAATAGGGTCAGTCAGCCTCCTCCCCCAAAGCAAAAGACCATGCTTGAACAATGTGTAGACGTTCTCAAAAATCCTGATAGTACCCTTTTTGAGCTAGAATGTGCACGTCATGGTCTTGAGATTCACCATGGTTGTATTCCAGCTCATATATTTAGTAGTGAAGTTGAGGGAGAGGTTGAGAAGAAAGACATGCTAAGTCTTAGGGTCGATTCCCCAGCACCCGATAATTACATAAAGTGTGATGAGCATGTAGAAGAAGTTACCATTGATGATGTTTCCCAAGAAATTTCATTAAATTGTCATCAAACTTCGACTAATAAGGTGAACACTCATGTGCCTAAAATTTTATTAACGGTGCCACGCATAATTTTTCCTAAATCCATAATGGGAGAGATTGACCCCATCACTTGTGATTTTGTTGAGGCTGATTCTTCGAGTTCTAATGAAGTTGTTCATGATAAGTCTTTATTATTTACCCATTCGAACTCTGCTTATTTTTTCATGCCTTATCATTATTATATTCTTCCATCATTTTTTGGTTGTCCTCATAATTATTCTTACTCATTATTTGTGGCAACCGGGCATGAACCAAAGCCTCCCCTATGGAATAAGAGGCTTATAGATTGCAAGAAGGGGGCATTTGGCAATCTCCCTAGAAAGAAGCCACGTTAAACTCTTTTTGCCACGTCGTGCTCAAGACGTAAAATAGAGCGCTTGATGGGAGGCAACCCATCATTTTTACTTGCTTTCTAGATAGTTGTTTTTATTTGATTTTTTGTTTGTTAGTTTTTCTTTGTTTTGTTATCTCGTTTGGATTCGTGTATTCTTGTTGGCCATCATTTCTCTAATATAATTTTTTATCCCCAAATGAGTTATTATTCTTCATATTCTAGTCCTTCTTGATTTAATGTATATTGTTATTTCATGACTAGAGACTAAGTTTGGGGGTCCCTCGTGATGTTGAGCGTTATTGGACGTATGGACAGTCGATTCCACTCGGACATGTGCTGGCTTTCAAGAAGACATTTGGAATAAGTTTCACTTTTCCTTATCTCTTTTATTTTGACATGAGTTTTATTATGGATGATTTTATGTGTAGTGGAATTGATTTTCTTGGTTATAAATTGCGATGTCATCATTGCTTTACTTTTCGTGAATTTTTCGTGCTTCCATGTGTAAAACTGATGTTACGATACTGATTTCTCTTGGAAGAAACGGTTGAGTTTAGTCGAGTTGTAGTCAGCGATTTGTTTAGTTGAGTATTCAATTAGGTCCGAAATTTTATCATTTTTGTAGAAATCCTGGAGATAAGAAAGGAGACATACGTGTTTTCAAATCACCATTTATACGCTTGGTTAAACTTTTCGTGTAGGTAGTCGTCGATAATATGAGTCTTGTTGGCACTTGAATTGAGTTTAGAGTCGGACAGTTTTTCCCAAACAAGTCGAGAATTCATACATGTTCTATGATGGGAAGTCTAGTAATCGGGGGTATTCACGTGACCCGTTGTTTACTCTCGCGTAAAACAACGACCCTAAATAGATTCATAATTTAGAAATATCGCATTACCGATGATGAGAAGCCTAGTAACCGGGGGTATTCGCGTGACCCGTTGTTTACTCTCGCGTAAAACAGCGACCTTGAATCGGACATGCGGGAATTGCTATTCGAGTTTTTTTTCTCCGCTGTAGAGGGGGCTTAGTAACTAGAAGCATCCATGTGCCCCATGAGTGTTTTTTAAGTCAAACGGTTCCCCGATACATGAGAATGGAAATCCACCCTAGGATCATCCCGATGAAATATCCTGAGAGCCGAAACCTAGTGGTTAACTCGAATCATATTATTGATCATACATAAGGGAATGCTGTCCTAGGAATAATTTTGATAATGAAACTCTTGAATTTTGCCACTAGACTGTGGGACTGGGCGAATTAGCTTGTTTAATCTAACCCTTCATATTGACGGTCGGTTAATTTCACGCTTGTTAATCTTTGAGCTTGATTTTCTTCATGAACGATTGATTAGGACTGAAATTGGTTACTTAGTGGAATCAGTGTCCTGGATATGACTCGCTATTACGATACTTATACTATTCTTTGAGATTTTCAGGGTAGTATTGATTAAGTTGAGCACTATGGACTTGCTTGATTATTCACGATACATTTTGTTTGAAATTGATTATTTTTGCTTGAGGACAAGCAAAGGCTCAAGTTTGGGGGTATTTGTTAGGCTTATTTTTATGCGCTTTTATATCATTATTTTATGTTCATCTTGAGCCTAATTCAGCATAAATGAGCTTTTAATGCACTATTCTTATATGTTTTGCAGGAAATCGGAGTCCGGAAGCCAAAACGATGAAAAACGGGTGAAAACAGCAGTTTTTGGTCATGAGCCGCGGCACAAACCAAGTGAGCCGCGGCACACGAAGACAACCAGCGAGCGCTGAGCACACTGTACTTTGAGCCGCGACACAGCCTATGTGAGCCGCGGCCCAGGAGGGAAAATGCGCCCAGGTATGGGCGCTGGGCGTTAAGGGGCCGCAACACAGATTAAGTGAGCCGCGGCCCACCTGGGGGTTTTGCTGAATACTCCGCGTTTCTGGGCCGTTTTGGAGCCTGGTCTCGACCTAATCACACGGACGCGTTTTGGAGGCTGAGGACTGATATAAATAAGCATTGAAGGGCTGAACAAGGAGGGGGTCGACAAGGAGCAATTCGGAGGTGGATCGATAGCTAGGGCGAAGAACACAAGGAGGATATTTGTGGGGAGACGACAAGACCACGGATCCCTACGGTTTTTCGGCATCTTAGTTCCTAGATCTATTCGAGTAGGATTTTGATTGTAGCCGATTTCATGATGGTTTGATTATTTATTATTATTTCGATTTACTCGTTATTCTATTGAATTGGATTCTTCTTACTGTTCTTAATGCTTTTTAATTGTCTGGCCAACAGTTAATTTGTTTTGAATGTCTTTATGGATTTGGGAGATGAAATTTAGGCATAGTTCTTGTGAGACGAATCATAATTTTCGTGAGATAGGGATATACTCATGGAATTGTGAGGCTTTTTTGTATTGTGGGAATTCTTGAACTGTTTTAGCTATTAATTATCTAATTCGAATAGGGATATATCGAGTTAATAATTCGTAGTATTTTCTATCGACCTTGGGAAAGGCTTTAGAATAATTTAGGAATTCCTGGCTTACAATCAATTGAATAAAAGTGAATTGAATTGAATAAATATCATTCCTGATTGTTTGAGGTGAAAATCATAATCCTACACCCTTATTAGTATTATTATTAGTAGTAGTACTATTATTTATTTTCGGCAATTAGTTTAGATATAAATTCTATTAAATCGATCTTCAAATAAAATTGTGAGTTGACTACATTTTGGTACTTAGTGAAATCAGTCCTCGAGGAAACGATACTTTACTTATCACTTTATTACTTGTTGACACCGTGCACTTGCGGCATAGTGTGAGGGATTTCCTCACAATAAGTTTTTGGCGCCGTTCTTGAGACCGATTTTCGCTAATATCAATACCAAGCGACTCTAATTTTAATTTGAAGTTTTTTTTCCTTTAGTCTCTATATTTTTTATTTTCTTCATTATGTTTTCCTGTGAGAATCGTGGCCCTTGGCATTTCATTAATTTCGATGTTCTTAATAATTTTCCAAATAGGGTCAGTCAGCCTCCTCCCCCAAAGCAAAAGACCATGCTTGAACAATGTGTAGACGTTCTCAAAAATCCTGATAGTACCCTTTTTGAGCTAAAATGTGCACGTCGTGGTCTTGAGATTCACTATGGTTGTATTCCAGCTCATATATTTAGTAGTGAAGTTGAGGGGGAGGTTGAGAATAAAGACATGCTAAGTCTTAGGGTCGATTCCCCAGCACCCGATAATTACATAAAGTGTGATGAGCATGTAGAAGAAGTTACCATTGATGATGTTTCCCAAGAAATTTCATTAAATTGTCATCAAACTTCGACTAATAAGGTGAACACTCATGTGCCTAAAATTTTATTAACGGTGCCACGCATAATTTTTCCTAAATCCATAATGGGAGAGATTGACCCCATCACTTCTGATTTTGTTGAGGTTGATTATTCGAGTTCTAATGAGGTTGTTCATGATAAGTCTTTATTATTTACCCATTCGAACTCTGCTTATTTTTTCATGCCTTATCATTATTATATTCTTCCATCATTTTTTGGTTTTCCTCATAATTATTCTTACTCATTATTTGTGGCAACCAGGCATGAACCAAAGCCTCCTCTACGGAATAAGAGGGTTATAGATTGCAAGAAGGGGGTATTTGGCAATCTCCTTAGAAAGAAGCCATGTTAAACTCTTTTTGCCACGTCGTGCTCAAGACGTAAAATAGAGCGCTTGATGGGAGGCAACCCATCATTTTTACTTGCTTTCTAGATAGTTGTTTTTATTTGATTTTTTGTTTGTAAGTTTTTCTTTGTTTTGTTATCTCGTTTGGATTCGTGTATTCTTGTTTGCCCTCATTTCTCTAATATAATTTTTTAACCCCAAATGAGTTATTATTCTTCATATTCTAGTCCTTCTTGATTTAATGTCTATTGTTATTTCATGACTAGAGACTAAGTTTGGGGGTCCCTCGTGATGTTGAGCGTTATTGGATGTATAGACAGTCGATTCCACTCGGACATGTGCTGGCTTTCAAGAAGACATTTGGAATAAGTTTCACTTTTCCTTATCTCTTTTATTTTTACATGAGTTTTATTATGGATGATTTTATGTGTAGTGGAATTGATTTTCTTGGTTATAAATTGCGATGTCATCATTGCTTTACTTTTCGTGAATTTTTCGTGCTTCCATGTGTAAAACTGATGTTACGATACTGATTTCTCTTGGAATAAACGGTTGAGTTTAGTCGAGTTGTAGTCAGCGATTTCTGTTTCCGTTGAGTATTCAATTAGGTCCGAAATTTTATCATTTTTGTAGAAATCCTAGCAGATAAGAAAGGAGACATACGTGTTTTCAAATCACCATTTATACGCTTGGTTAAACTTTTCGTGTAGCTGGTCGTCCAGTAATATGAGTCTTGTTGGCACTTGAATTGAGTTTAGAGTCGGACAGTTTTTCCCAAACAAGTCGAGAATTCATACATGTTCTATGATGGGAAGTCTAGTAATCGGGGGTATTCACGTGACCCGTTGTTTACTCTCGCGTAAAACAACGACCCTAAATAGATTCATAATTTAGAAATATCGCATTACCGATGATGAGAAGCCTAGTAACCGGGGGTATTCGCGTGACCCGTTGTTTACTCTCGCGTAAAACAGCGACCTTGAATCGGACATGCGGGAATTGCTATTCGAGTTTTTTTTTCTCCGCTGTAGAGGGGGGCTTAGTAACTAGAAGCATCCATTTGCCCCATGAGTGTTTTTTACGTCAAACGGTTCCCCGATACATGAGAATGGAAATCTACCCTAGGATCATCCCGATGAAATATCCCGAGAGCCGAAACCTAGTGGTTAACTCGAATCATATTATTGATCATACATAAGGGAATGCTGTCCTGGGAATAATTTTGATAATGAAACTCTTGAATTTTGCCACTAGACTGTGGGACTGGGCAAATTAGCTTGTTTAATCTAACCCTTCATATTGACGGTCGGTTAAATTCACGCTTGTTAATCTTTGAGCTTGATTTTCTTCATGAACGATTGATTAGGACTGAAATTGGTTACTTAGTGGAATCAGTGTCCTGGGTATGACTCGCTATTACGATACTTGTACTATTCTTTGATATTTTCAGGGTAGTATTGATTAAGTTGAGCACTATGGACTTGCATGATTATTCACGATACATTTTGTTTGAAATTGATTATTTTTGCTTGAGGGCAAGCAAAGGCTCAAGTTTGGGGGTATTTGTTAGGCGTATTTTTATGCGCTTTTATATCGTTATTTTATGTTCATCTTGAGCCTAATTCAGCATAAATGAGCTTTTAATGCACTATTCTTATATGTTTTGCAGGAAATCGGAGTCCGGAATCCAAAACGATGAAAAACGGGTGAAAACAGCAGTTTTTGGTCATGCGCCACGGCACAAACCAAGTGAGCCACGGCACACGAAGACAACCAGCGAGGGCTGAGCACACTGTACTGTGAGCTGCGGCACAGCCTATGTGAGCCGCGGCCTAGGAGGAAAAATGCGCCCAGGTATGGGCGCTGGCGATAGGGCGCGGCCTGATTAAGTGAGCCGCGGCCCACCTGGGGGTTTTGCTGAATACTCCGCGTTTCTGGGCCGTTTTGGAGCCTGGTCTCGACCTAATCACACGGACGCGTTTTGGAGGCTGAGGACTGATATAAATAAGCATTGAAGGGCTGAACAAGGAGGGGGATCGACAAGGAGGAATTCGGAGGTGGATCGATAGCTAGGGCGAAGAACACAAGGAGGATATTTGTGGGGCGATGACAAGACAGCGGATCCCTACGGTTTTTTGGCATCTTAGTTCCTAGATCTATTCGAGTAGGATTTTGATTGTAGCCGATTTAATGATGGTTTGATTATTTATTATTATTTTGATTTACTCGTTATTCTATTGAATTGGATTCTTCTTACTGTTCTTAATGCTTTTAATTGTCTAGCCAACAGTTAATTTGTTTTGAATGTCTTTATGGATTCGGGAGATGAAATTTAGGTATAGTTCTTGTGAGACGAATCATAATTTTCGTGAGATATGGATATACTCATGGAATTGTGAAGCTTTTTTATTGTGGGAATTCTTGAACTGTTTTAGCTATTAATTATCTAATTCGAATAGGGATATATCGAGTTAATAATTCGTAGTATTTTCTATCGACCTTGGGAAAGGCTTTAGAATAATTTTGGAATTCCTCGCTTACAATCAATTAAATAAAAGTGAATTGAATTGAATAAATATCATTCCTGATTGTTTGAGGTGAAAATCATAATCCTACACCCTTATTAGTATTATTATTATTAGTAGTACTATTATTTATTTTCGGCAATTAGTTTAGATATAAATTCTATTAAATCGATCTTCAAATAAAATTGTGAGTTGACTACATTTTGGTACTTAGTGAAATCAGTACTCGAGGGAACGATACTTTACTTATCACATTATTACTTGTTGACACCGTGCACTTGCGGCATAGTGTGAGGGATTTCCTCACAACAAGTTTTTGGCGCCGTTGCCGGGGACTGATTTTTCGCTAATATCATTACCAAGCGACTCTAATTTTAATTTGAAGTTTTTTTTCTTCAGTCTCTATATTTTTTATTTTCTTCATTATGTTTTCCTGTGAGTATCGTGGCCCTTGGCATTTCATTAATTTCGATGTTCTTAATAATTTGGCAAATAGGGTCAGTCAGCCTCCTCCCCCAAAGCAAAAGACCATGCTTGAACAATATGTAGACGTTCTCAAAAATCCTGATAGTACCCTTTTTGAGCTAGAATGTGCACGTCGTGGTCTTGAGATTCACTATGGTTGTATTCCAGCTCATATATTTAGTAGTGAAGTTGAGGGGGAGGTTGAGAAGAAAGACATGCTAAGTCTTAGGGTCGATTCCCCAGCACCCGATAATTACATAAAGTGTGATGAGCCTGTAGAAGAAGTTACCATTGATGATGTTTCCCAAGAAATTTCATTAAATTGTCATCAAACTTCGACTAATAAGGTGAACACTCATGTGCCTAAAATTTTATCAACGGTGCCACGCATAATTTTTCCTAAATCCATAATGGGAGAGATTGACCCCATCACTTCTGATTTTGTTGAGGCTGATTCTTCGAGTTCTAATGAGGTTGTTCATGATAAGTCTTTATTATTTACCCATTCGAACTCTGCTTATTTTTTCATGCCTTATCATTATTATATTATTCCATCATTTTTTGGTTTTCCTCATAATTATTCTTACTCATTATTTGTGGCAACCGGGCATGAACCAAAGCCTCCTCTATGGAATAAGAGGCTTATAAATTGCAAGAAGGGGGTATTTGGCAATCTCCCTAGAAAGAAGCCATGTTAAACTCTTTTTGCCACGTCGTGCTCAAGACGTAAAATAGAGCGCTTGATGGGAGGCAACCCATCATTTTTACTTGCTTTCTAGATAGTTGTTTTTATTTGATTTTTTGTTTGTAAGTTTTTCTTTGTTTTGTTATCTCGTTTGGATTCGTGTATTCTTGTTTGCCCTCATCTCTCTAATATAATTTTTTAACCCCAAATGAGTTATTATTCTTCATATTCTAGTCCTTCTTGATTTAATGTCTATTGTTATTTCATGACTAGAGACTAAGTTTGGGGGTCCCTCGTGATGTTGAGCGTTATTGGATGTATAGACAGTCGATTCCACTCGGACATGTGCTGGCTTTCAAGAAGACATTTGGAATAAGTTTCACTTTTCCTTATCTCTTTTATTTTTACATGAGTTTTATTATGGATAATTTTATGTGTAGTGGAATTGATTTTCTTGGTTATAAATTGCGATGTCATCATTGCTTTACTTTTCGTGAATTTTTCGTGCTTCCATGTGTAAAACTGATGTTACGATACTGATTTCTCTTGGAATAAACGGTTGAGTTTAGTCGAGTTGTAGTCAGCGATTTCTGTTTCCGTTGAGTATTCAATTAGGTCCGAAATTTTATCGTTTTTGTAGAAATCCTAGCAGATAAGAAAGGAGACATACGTGTTTTCAACTCACCATTTATACGCTTGGTTAAACTTTTCGTGTAGCTGGTCGTCCAGTAATATGAGTCTTGTTGGCACTTGAATTGAGTTTAGAGTCGGACAATTTTTCCCAAACAAGTCGAGAATTCATACATGTTCTATGATGGGAAGTCTAGTAACCGGGTGTATTCACGTGACCCGTTGTTTACTCTCGCGTAAAACAACGACCCTAAATAGATTCATAATTTAGAAATATCGCATTACCAATGATGGGAAGCCTAGTAACCGGGGGTATTCGCGTGACCCGTTGTTTACTCTCGCGTAAAACAGCGACCTTGAATCGGACATGCGGGAATTGCTATTCGAGTTTTTTTTTCTCCGCTGTAGAGGGGGGCTTAGTAACTAGAAGCATCCATGTGCCCCATGAGTGTTTTTTACGTCAAACGGTTCCCCGATACATGAGAATGGAAATCTACCCTAGGATCATCCCGATGAAATATCCCGAGAGCCGAAACCTAGTGGTTAACTCGAATCATATTATTGATCATACATAAGGGAATGCTGTCCTGGGAATAATTTTGATAATGAAACTCTTGAATTTTGCCACTAGACTGTGGGACTGGGCGAATTAGCTTGTTTAATCTAACCCTTTATATTAACGGTCGGTTAAATTCACGCTTGTTAATCTTTGAGCTTGATTTTCTTCATGAACGATTGATTAGGACTGAAATTGGTTACTTAGTGGAATCAGTGTCCTGGATATGACTCGCTATTACGATACTTGTACTATTCTTTGAGATTTTCAGGGTAGTATTGATTAAGTTGAGCACTATGGACTTTCATGATTATTCACGATACATTTTGTTTGAAATTGATTATTTTTGCTTGAGGACAAGCAAAGGATCAAGTTTGGGGTATTTGTTTGGCGTATTTTTATGCGCTTTTATATCATTATTTTATGTTCATCTTGAGCCTAATTCAGCATAAATGAGCTTTTAATGCACTATTCTTATATGTTTTGCAGGAAATCGGTGTCCGGAAGCCAAAACGATGAAAAACGGGTGAAAACAGCAGTTTTTGGTCATGAGCCGTGGCACAAACCAAGTGAGCCGCGGCACACAAAGACAACCAGCGATCCCTGAGCACACTGTATTGTGATCCGCGGCACAGCCTATGTGAGCCGCGGCCCAGGAGGAAAAATGCGCCCAGGTATGGGCGCTGGGCGTTAAGGGGCCACGGCACAGATTAAGTGAGCCGCTGCCCACCTGGCGGTTTTGCTGAATACTCCGCGTTTCTGGGCCGTTTTGGAGCCTGTCTCGACCTAATCACACGGACGCGTTTTGGAGGCTGAGGACTGATATAAATAAGCATTGAAGGGCTGAACAAGGAGGGACATCGACAAGAGGGAATTCGGAGGTGGATCGATAGCTAGGGCGAAGAACACAAGTAGGATATTTGTGGGGCGACGACAAGACCACGGATCCCTACGATTTTTCTGCATCTTAGTTCCTAGATCTATTCGAGTAGGATTTTGATTGTAGCCGATTTCATGACTGTTTGATTATTTATTATTATTTCGATTTACTCGTTATTCTATTGAATTGGATTCTTCTTACTGTTCTTAATGCTTTTTAATTGTCTGGCCAACAGTTAATTTGTTTTGAATGTCTTTATGGATTCGGGAGATGAAATTTAGGCATAGTTCTTGTGAGACGAATCATAATTTTCGTGAGATATGGATATACTCATGGAATTGTGAAGCTTTTTTTATTGTGGGAATTCTTGAACTGTTTTAGCTATTAATTATCTAATTCGAATAGGGATATATCGAGTTAATAATTCGTAGTATTTTCTATCGACCTTGGGAAAGGCTTTAGAATAATTTAGGAATTCATGGCTTACAATCAATTGAATAAAAGTGAATTGAATTGAATAAATATCATTCCTGATTGTTTGAGGTGAAAATCATAATTCTACACCCTTATTATTATTATTATTATTATTATTAGTACTATTATTTATTTTCGGCAATTAGTTTAGATATAAATTCTATTAAATCGATCTTCAAATAAAATTGTGAGTTGACTACATTTTGGTACTTAGTGAAATCAGTCATCGAGGGAACGATACTTTACTTATCACTTTATTACTTGTTGACACCGTGCACTTGCGGCATAGTGTGAGAGATTTCCTCACAACACAACCTGTTTTGAGATCGAGACGGGAACATTATCATTATCATCGTGATTGGTAGTCTTGTGTTGGAAGTATCACTATTGCGTGGTTTTGGACTTAATCATGCTCATACAAGTTATAAGTCGGATCATTCATCATTCGTAACTAGGAGGCAGAGTTTTCGCATTTTTCTCTCCAGCTGAGAGTTACGGCTGTAACATGCGTTCGTTGGATTAGGACGTTTTGGACGAGGCCAACTTACGGCCATAAGAGTTTTTGGATACGGCCGTAAGAAATGATTTTGGTGTTCTAGTTGATGTCAACGAAGGGAAGTTACGGTCGTAAAGGAGGTCTTGTTACGGCCGTAAGCCGAGAAGTTTGGACAGTATGGTTTTTCGACGAAGTGTAGTTACAGAAGTAAGTAAAGGTTGTTACGGCCATAATGTCGTTGACTTTGGGAAGTTACGGCCGCAAGGTGGTAGAGTTACGGTCGTAACTCTGTGCAGTATTTAAGGATTTGGACGGGTGTTTTACCCTAATTTTCTTCATTTCTTCATTTGAGTCCGGGAGAGAAGTCATTGGGAGAGGATTTTCCTTCATCAAGACACTTGTGTGTTCATGTTCTAATCATCTATCTCCGATTCTAGAGCTTGGGGAGTCGATTTAACATGAGTTCAACGGATCGAAGAGTTCGGATCTTCAAAGGTAATTTCTCCAAAACCTTAGATTTCGATTTTGAGATGGAATATGGTGTTTTGGATGTTATGATCATGATATGTAAGGGATATACATATGTTTATTAGTTTCTATGAATTATCATCGGATTATTGGAGGAATATTCAAAAACATTTCGAATGTTGATTTTGGAATTGGGGATTCCGATTAGATGTTGTCGTAATCTCGAATTGTGTATTACTATGAGAATACTGATTGTATATAAGATGTTTTGTTGGACTGAATCATTCATTGGAGGTTTGGTATCGATATAATTGAGATTAGTTGTAAACAATGGAGGATTATTTACAACGTGTTTGTTGAATTGCCCTAATGAGTTTGGGTAGTGTTGTATCGACTTTTGAGTTGGTTGTGATCATGCTTGATTCGTATATTAAGCAAATTGTTGGTACTTGTGTTATTCAAGGTTGTTCGAGCGACCGATAATTCCTTTAAAGATGTTGTCCGTGGAAGGACTTTCTAGCCGTCAGTTTGAGGCAAGTTTTATACTTGTACTAGTCAATGAGATTAATGTCGTCATATATGTGTATGAATATATTGTATCACTCCGAGACTTAGTCTCTTCATGAATTCATTGATATTAAGAGATCTTTCGATACAATACTCTTCGGCAATTATGCCAAATGTTTATTATCGTTCATTAATGGCCAGTTCAAGGCATTGAGATACTCATTGTTAATGTTATTGTTGATAGCCGGTTTGCGATATCGATGTATCGATTGTTGTTATTGATATCGATGTCGATCTAAGACATCATTGTAATCATTATTATTGATGTTGGTGTTTTGTCATTGATGGTGTATTGGCCGATTGAAGGCATTGTCATATTCGTTTCTCATCTTCGTCGTCGGTAACCGATTAAAGGTATTGAGTCATTCATTGTACCATTGTTATCGATTGGCCGTTCTAAGGCAATCGAGGTGTTCAATCATTCATTGTATCAGTTTTATCGATTTGCCGTTCTAAAGCAATCGGGGTGTCCAATCATTCATTGTATCCTTGTTATCGATTGGCCGTTCTAAGGCAATCGAGGTGTTCAATCATTCATTATATCATTGTTATCGATTGGCCGTTGTAAGGCAATTGAGGTGTTCAATCATTCACTGTATCATTGTTATCGATTGGCCGTTCTAAGGCAATCGATGTGTTCAATCATTCGTTGTATCATTGTTATCGATTGGCCGTTCTAAGGCAATCGAGGTATTGAGTCATTCATTGTATCATTGTTATTGATTTGGCCGTTCTAAGGCAATCGAGGTATTGAGTCATTCATTGTATCATTGTTATCGATTTGGCCGTTCTAAGGCAATCGAGGTATTGAATCATCCGCTGCATCATTGTTATCGATTAGCCATTCTAAGGCAATCGAGGTATTGAATTGGGACTATCGAGGATGGTGCCCATCCGTGAGTTACTATCGTCGTGTTGGCCAACTCAAGGCAGCACACTATCATTCTTGTGAATCCGATAATCTTTGAATCGTTTCCGTTTGTGGTTAATTGTGTTTTGGAGGCTAGTCTCGGCTAGTGCTCATTATGGGTAAGTCTGGGGCTTGAACCTCCGCGGTTGGTTTCCCAGCACCTGCAATTCAGCAGGTCACGGTCACTGGGTGATCTCATTATGGGTAAGCTTGGGGCTTGAACCTTCGCGGTTGGTTTCCCAGCACCTACAGCTCAGTAGGTCACGATCATGTTTATGATCTCATTATGGGTAAGTCTGGAGCTTGAACCTTCACGATTGGTTTCCCAGCACCTGCATTTCAGCATGTCTCGGTCACTAGGTGATCTCATTATGGGTACGTTTGGGGCTTGAACCTTCGCGGGTGGTTTCCCTACACCTAAAGTTTAGTAGGTCACGGCTATTGGACGGTCTCATTGTGATACGGCTTCCTGCCGTGGCTTCGGCCCTCATTGATACAGCTTCGGGCTGTTTTTGGTTTCAGGTGATTGTGATATTTGACAGCTTCTGCTGAGTGGCTTTCAGGTCTTTGTGATGTCTTGGTATTTTCGTTGGAACCTTCGGCCATTGTGATTCATATTTAATTCAATTCTGGTTTGGTTCATGTTCGTGTAATTCATTGTGGTGTTCTATAATTATGATTCGCCGTTAGGCATTTATGTTCTAACCTGTTGAACATATATTAATAGTATGTCGTGGGCATAGTATTTCACGAATGCTTGGTTCTGACCTTGGTTTGTGAGCATCTCGTATTATTATTATCATTGTACCGATTCATTCTGCCTTTGGATGCATATCATGTTATACATGTATTTGATGTTCATTATCTAGATGACTGACCCCGTGGGGGCGGAACATGTTTTCATGTTTTAGGTGCTTGCGAGGAGAGAGTTGACACATAGGGGCATAATGATGGCGAAGAGGCATTCGAGCGATACTAGTCCGAGTTGTTCATGTTGGTCAGTCAGTTTGAGTGTTCTCCAGTTTGTCAGTCATTGTCATTTTGTATTACCCGAGTAGATGCTCGTGGATGTTGTTGTATTTTTATTTTGGCCATGTAGGCCCATCGTTGTCGTTGAAATTCCTTATCAAAATATTGTGTCGGATATCATAGTAGGGACTGTGATTCCCATTGTTAGTTAATTTGATGTATTTTAGTCGTGTTCGCCTGGTGGATCTCCTGGTGTGGGTTCCACGGCACTGTAATAACCCAATGGGGTTTGGGGGTGTTACAAAAGATGGTATCAGAGATTTGGGTTGTGAGATACCCTTATATGTGAGTTATGTGGCACTACCGGCGCGGTATTAGTGGGACTGGCAGGTTATGACAATCTGGACAGTCGAGTTTTGTGAGTCGTGATATTTGTACGACCGAACAAGTCATTCATTCATCGAGTCGTCGTCAGCGAAGACTAGTATCGCAAGACCTCGAAGCTTCGTATGACCTGTGTAAGGACTCGATTCTCTTTATGTTCATACATTATGTTGTTACCCAAAATATTATTCGGAATGGTTTGCTGGATATGGCTATGGGTGAGTAACAAACAAAATGCAAGAGCACGAGTGATGGAATGAAAATAACACAAGATTTGCTGGGGTTGTTAATCCCGGGTATGAATGCTCTCGTGAGATTTTATTAATAATAATACAGCTTTAGAGTACAAATATTAATGTTCTAGTGTGATTACTATGAGTGTAATAACCCTAGGTGTCTAGCTGCTTAAGAGCTGGTGATTGCCGGAAGAACCAGAGTTAGAACTCTGTGAGTTCTTGTAACAAAGATTAAATATAGTGAGGATTCGTTTCTACCGATCATCTCTCTATATTTGGGATTTCTCCAGAGGGAAATGTGTCTTTCTCTGTGTGTCAGAATGTATGACTGAAAGATCCCTTTTCCAAATGCTGGAAGCCTCCTATTTATAGAAGAGGAGGTAGTGGGGATGTCTCAATCCCAAACGAGCGATCGCCTTTCCTGCACATGGGTCGGAGGGGGCGATCATCCCAGCACGTGGGTCGGTTTTCTTAAAGTTCGCAGCCGCTACAGGATGTCAGCTGTGCGAACCAATGAGAAACCGAGACGAGCCCCGAGAATCAGTCCTAGGAGGTCCCACCCAGGGCGCCTTTTGCGGGTCTGTTGGTAGGTGAGAGGTTGTCCTTGTCACTGACAGCTGGTGATGGGCTGGAGTCAAAAAGCCTTCTCCTGCTGCGCCGTTTGCGGGTCCGCACGTGGGTCTCCTTCCCGAGATTGTCTTCGTAGACTTGACGGAGGTCGATTTTAATGCCTTGTGAGACGATCGCTAGGTACTCAATGACGATCTCCCTGGACGTCGACCGCTTGGTACTTTATTTCGATCTGACATCATCGCTAGGTAAGACTGCCTTGGTTTATCTGGCACTTAACTTGGGATGACCGGCCTTTGTGACCGTCGGCAGGCCGTTGATTCTTCTTGGTCAGCCGATCGCGGTCGAGGCAATCGCCTATTTCGAGGTGTATTAATCGCCGCACAACAATTGCCCCCCAGCTTGCTCCGATGTTGAAGACGTGGGGTGAGGTGGTTCCACTGGAGACCGCTTGAATGGACTACGGTCGACTCGTCACTTTACGGTGCTGGTGATTGTCTTTTCGAGCGGATTTCGATTTTGAATTTAGACAACCTACTCGGTCGCTGAAAAGAGCGGGAGGCGAAAGTTGACTTGAGACGTCACTGGGGCACGTGGCGCATTCCTATTGGGGGAGTCCGACGGTTTGTCAGACTTTATCATCTTGCGTGCCCTCGAAACGACGCGCACGCGGGACTCGAGGGCGGCATTTAATGCGGTCTTTTCCGACCTTTGTGCTTCGACCCTCGCGACTTTGCATATTTGCCCAGTGGCCCCTGCCTTCGCCTATAAAAAGGGGCTAGGGTTTATGGGTTTCTTCTTCTATTCGCGCCTGTCTGAGAAGAAGAAATTTGTTGGATTCCTTTGAAGATTTGTGTTGCCGAGCGTCATTCGACTCAAATTATTTAGGTAAGCAAAAACCATTCCCTCTTCCTTTCCCTTTGAATATGTCCGGAGGAAAACAATCTGTGTATGAGGCGGGCATCACTTCCGCCGCCGGTTCATCGACTGCTCAGGATGAAGTCTCTGCGGAATTCCACGTAGAGACTGCCGTCGAGGCCATCTGCACTGGCATTGAACCCGCGGAGGTCGAAGAACTTTTTAATGAAGCTGATGCGGCCAGGGTTGCGGAGGCCGAGCGAATCCGTTCGCTGAGATAGGAGGATATGGATGCGAAGGCGTACTGGGAGCGGAACAGTGCGTTCGGCAAAGCCTTTTCAGATTATGCCGAACTCATGGAGAAATTGGCCGGCCCACTTTCCAAATTTAACTTCAGCGAGTACTCGATCGCCCATCCTTATGAACCTGTAAGGCGGACGTTGTTCCGGGCCGCTCTCCGCTCTCCGTGGTACCTTGGCCAGATCAGGAGCTCGACGACCAGGAAGGATCTGGACCGCTGGAGGGCGAGGTTCCATGTTCCATCTGATGGTTGCCTCTACGTGCCCGCCGAGAACGAGCGAGCCGATCAACCTCCCGAGGGCCTGGTCACCGTCGATGAGGCGATAATGGAGGCCGGGCTACGGTTTCCATTGTCGTTCTCTGTCTCCTACTTGCTGATCGCCTGGAATGTGGCGCTGCTTCAACAGACGCCGAACGCCTCGCTACAGATCGTCTGCACCTTTACTTTGTTCGGCGGTCACCGGCTGTACCGCCTTCCTTCGCCACTATAGATGAACCATCTATTCAAATTGACAGCTCAGAAGGGTTCCGTTAGTGGCTACCACATCCAAGGTCTCTCAGGCCGGGTGATTCTTGGGGTCCCGAACAAACTAAGGGGCGATCTGTCGAAGTGGTTCGCGGCGGTGCGTGGAAATCAGCAGCGAGCGACAACCCCACCAACGAGTTGGATATCCCCATCGGCTTTCAGGATAGGAATCCGAGTAAGGGTTTAGACTCTCCCTTCGTTCAGATATATTCTGAACTAATCTAATTTAGCCTTCTTTTTGCAGGTGCCCTTGTTCCGGCGGTAGGCGACCTCGCTTTTGATTTCGCGATCGTCTGGAAGCAGATATGCAGTCTTCCTGACGACCATACAGACGCTCGCCGGATCAATAACGAAGCCTGCTGGTTGGCCGCTCGGCTGTTTCACTATCCTTGCCATCTAAGGGTTCCAAGTACGAACTTTCACGGTCTTCCTTTGCTTGATGACCGTATTGACTGAGGATGGTGTAACCTTTGTCGATTGTTCTTTGCAGAAATCCACTTCCCTCGCTTTCCAGAGCCCCCGACTGCGATTGCCATGTCTAATCCCAGGATCATGAGTCACCTTCGCCAAGGGAAGAAGACGAGCCGAGCTCCTGCTGCTCCGTTCTGACCTATCCCGGAGGCGAGGCCTCTCCTGGAGCCGGTTGCCGAAGGATTGGAGCCTCGGGAGTAGTAGCAACTTCGGCTCATCTACAAGAAACGGAGGACTGTGGAGCCCTCGGACCCTGCCACTGCTGACGAGCCACCGATCTCCGCGCCTCCGCTCTCCGCGATTCCTCTAGTGGAGGGGCCCACGCCCTCCTCGGCGTTCTTGGAGGCCATGGCGATCTCCAATGCTGAGACCCCTTGCGGGAGGCCGTTTTTCGGTTGCTACCCAGATAAGGTCGAAAGGTAAACTTGGTCGCTTTACTGGGCTGTGTTTTCTTGAGTAGGAAATATACCAACTCTCTTTTGTTCTTGGTGCAGGCTCCATCGCAGCGATCTAAATTGCTCGCCGTTGGTGTTGGACTTCCTCGTGAGTAGGGCTCCTCGCGAGGCTTGTGACGTCCCCCACTATGTTTCCCGGGCTACCACCACTCTGCCGAAGGCCTGGACAACTGATTTGTATGCGATCGCTCGCCGGCGATCTTCCGACGCGAAGCAGGCAACCTTCGCTCTCGCCCTTCATATGGCAACAATGGCTTCCCAAGCTGTGAAAGATTATGAACGGCGGCCTTCCACCGCTCGTCTCCAGTTGGATCTCGAGGCTGCTCGGAAATAGAATGCCGAGTTTTCCGACAAGATCGCGGTGATGGAGAAGAGTTCCGTGGAGGCGGCTAAAAAGGCGAGCCATGACCTCGAACGGGCCCGTGTGATGACTGACCAGATGCGGGATCAGATGATCGATGCCTGCAGGTCACACGAGGCCGCTCAGAAGGAGGTCGCTGAGCTGAAGGGGACCGTCGATCAATTGACTGGCGAGATGGCGGCGTTGAAGGAAGAGGTGGCTGCCAAGGCTGCCAAGCTCCAGGGTGCGAACCAAATGCTCGCAGGGTTAAAGGAGAAATTGGAGGCGATCGAGGCCGATCCCTTCCTCAATGTGGAATACGTCAGTGAGTTTGCCTATTATATGGCTTATGATGACGCTATTCGCGATGCTAAGAAAGGAGGGCTCGAGGATGGCCCTTTGGTTGATAACTTCAAAGCCTACGTGCTCGAGCATCCTTTGCAGCCAGCCTTCTTTGTGCTGATCCTCAACCTCTCGGATCTCGGGGTCGACTTGAGTTGGTACCCGTCGCCGGACAACCTTGTTCATCCGGGTGCCCCAAAGGACGGGGGTGCAGAGCCTTCGACCGGCGAGGGAGCGGGAGCCGATCTTTGAGCTTTTTTTTGCATTTTTGTATTTTTGATTCCTAATTTTGTAGGCATTTTGTTGTATTTTGCCTTCGGGCGACTGTGCTTGTACGACCGTCTCGAATGAAATGAAATGAAAAAGAATGTTTCTTTATCAGCTTCCTTGTGTTTGCATGTTTGTCTATCTGATTAACTTGCGTCGATCGTCGTATGTATAGCTCCGCTCCCCCCTTGTTTTTGTTTACTTGGTGAAAGTAAGGAACGAAAATAAATCGTTTAGTGAGAGCTCTTTGATCCAGTTCTTGCGATCTTCAATTTTGCAGATTCCTCGAGGAAGGACGACCATCTAGGCTTAGAGGAACCTTGCACGGTCACGAAGTTCGATGGAACCGACCTCTGCGACCATGTCTTGTGCGCGAGCAACATTCCGTATGATGGTCTACGTCTCGCGACTCACTTAATTGTGAGGGTCCTCCGTAGGCTACGTTTTGCCTCGCAAGGTAGCGATGGGGCAGACGATCTCAGCCTGGAGGAGTCCTTTCACGGAGCGCCATCGGATGAATCGACTTTGCGACCGTGGCTTGATAGCACTTTTCTGCCTGGGACCGACATGTTAGATGGCGGACCTTTGAGGGCATACGTTGTGACGGGGTAGGGGCGCGTCACATTTTTAGATGGTGGACCTTTGAGGGCGGGCAAGTGTGTCCACAGATTTGTTTTGGCGGGTCCTTTGGCTATGCCCGGCTCGTATTTAAACGAAAGGGTAAGCGATCTCTGCCCAAAAGAACCTTGCATGGACGGACTGTCGGTTCCATCGACCTCCATGACCATGGCGGCACTTTTATACCTCGGATCGTCATGTTAGATGGCAATCCTCGATGGTATATGTTAGGCTGGGGGAGGCGATCGCTTGCCTGGGTCCATCATGTTAGATGACGACCTTTAGGGGGCGAGCGAGTCATCCTCTTCTTGAATGCGTTGCTCAGGCGGTAGCCTTTGGTTTGTTCTGATGAAGCGAAACACTTGGGTAGAATTTGGAAAATCTCAATCACTTTGTATATTAAGTAAATGATTATAGGATGTTTCTACTGGTAGTATTTCTTCAAATGGACGACGTTCAAGGGATATTTGTCTAGAGTGTCGTCTAGGTGTTGGAGCTCGTAGGATCCTTTGGTCAGCCACTTGGATATCCTGAGCGGGACCTCCCCGTTCGGACCAAATACTTCCGTGTGGGTCTGGATCTTCTTGAGGACTAGGTCGCCCACTTGGAATCGTCTTTCTTTGACCTTCAAATTGAAGAATTTTTCGGATTTCCTTTTATGGATCGTGTTCTTCATTTCCGAGGTCAGTCGGCGTTCTTCGAGCATATCCAAGTCAATCCGCCGAGCTACATCATTGTCCGTCATCAGATGTTGTACAGTTCGGTGGCTGAGGACGGCGATCTCCGGTAGGATCACCACTTCTGTTCCGAAAGCGAGGGCGAACGGGGTTTCGCCGGTTAAATTTCTTGTGGTCGTTCGGTAGGACCACAAAACATCCGGGAGCTCACTCGCCCAGCGCCCTTGCTTGGATTCGAGCCTGGCTTTGATTGTGTTCTTGAGGATCTTGTTTATGGCCTCTACCTGCCCGTTCGTTTGAGGGTGGTAAGGGGCCGAAAACAACTTTTTAATTCCCCATTACTCACAGAATTGCATAATTTCCAGACCATCGAACTGCTTTCCGTTGTCGGAGATGATAGCCTGAGGTAGATCGAAACGGCAAATGATGTTTTTCCAGATGAACTTAATTACTTGCTCTTGGCCGATCTTGTTGAGTGGTTCGGCCTCTGCCCATTTCGTGAAGTAATCGACCCCCACGATGGCGAATTTACATCCCCCCGGTGCTGCCGGCAAAGGACCGATGAGGTCGATGCCCCATTGGGCGAACGGCTACGGACTATACATAGAGGTGAGTTGCTCGGGGGAGAGTTTGATGTTCGGGCCCATTATTTGACACCTGTGACAAGATCGGGCCTAGGCGATCGCGTCCTTTTGCAGGGTCGGCCAGAAAAAACCTTGCCGGGTCATCTTGTGGATTAGGGCTCGCCCTCCCGCATGATTTCCACAGATCCCGTCATGGATTTCGGCTAAAACAAGCCGGAATTCCTCTGGTGTAATGCATTTAAGGAGAAGGAGGCTGAAAGCTCACTTGTAAAGGCGATCGCCCAATAGGGTATATCTGGTTGCTCGGAGCTGAAGCTGGCGAGCCTTGACCCGATCTGCGGGGATCGTTCCGTCCTTCAAGTATTCAATGAATGGAGTCATCCAATTTTCTTCGGCGATGGCAACTGTGGCGACCAATCTTTTGTCGATCGCCGATCTTGCCAATTTAGTGATTTGGATGTTAGAGAAGTCTGCTACCCCATCCGACGATGCGAGTTTGGATAGGGCATCGGCCTGGGAGTTGTGCTCTCTCGGGATTTGCTCGATCAGCACTTCTTCGAAATTTGTGCACATTTCGGCGACCAACTCTTGATATTTGATCATCTGTTCACCGCGCGCCTCATATTCTCCCTTGACTTGGTTTACGACCAAAAGGGAGTCCATGAAGATGTGAAGGCGGCGAACGCCCATGGCGAGTGCTAGATCGAGCCCGCCTACTAAGGCTTCGTACTCGGCTTCATTGTTGGTCGCTCGGAAATCGAAACGCATAGAATTGATGAAACTCTGGCCATCGGGGCTGATGAGGACAATCCTCGCCCCTGCTCACGAGCTGGTCGACGAGCCATCTACGAACAGTTTCCAGGCTAGACGGCCGACTTGGGTTGGACTAGGCGGGAAAGTTAATTCCACCACAAAATCTGCCAGTGCTTGGCCCTTGATCATCGTACGAGGAGCATACGTGACACCGTATTGGGCGATCTCCAGCGACCACATGAGGAGTCGCCCGTTGGTGTCTGGACGGTGCAGAACTTGCCTTAGAGGGAGAGTCGTTAGAACCTCCACTTGGTGTTCGAAGAAATAGGCTCTCAGCTTGAGAACGCTCATGACAAATGCATAGGCGAGCTTCTCCAGAGGCGTGTAACGCGTCTCCGCATCATGTAGCGCTTGACTGACGAAGTAGACTGGCAAGTGGGTTTTCCCTCTGCTCGCACTAGTACTGTGCTCAGTGCGACCTCCGATGCTGCCAGGTAAAGGAACAGCTTCTCACCGGGAATTGGTTTTGCCAATATTTGGGGGTTGGAGAGATACTCCTTGATTTTGTCCAACACCATTTGACTTTATTTCGTCCATGCGAATTTCTTAATCTTTATGGTGGCGAAGAAAGACTTGCTTTTGTCTCCAAGCCGCAAAATGAAACGATTAAGGGCTGTCAAACACCCTGTGAGGCATTGCACCTGCTTGACATTCCGCGGTTCTTTCATGTCGAGGATCACCTTGATCTTTGTGGGGTTCGCTTCGATCCCCCTTTGGCTCATGATATACCCCAGGAATTTTCTAGAGCTTACTCCGAAGTTGCATTTCTTGGGATTCAGCTTCATGTTGAAATTCTCGAGGATCGCGAACGTCTCGGCAAGGTCTTTGAGGTGATTCTCCTTTTTGAGGATCTTGACCACAATTTCGTCAATGTAAACCTCCATGGTTTTGCCGATTTGATCGGCGAACATCCCGTTGATTAAGCGTTGGCAGGTCGCTCCCGCATTTTTCAGACCGAACTGTAACACCCCCAAATCCGCTCAGGGATATTACACGCCGTAGACCCTCTCCTCGAGGATCTACCAGGCTGATAACTAAAATCAAACATCTAAACCTCGCCTTTAAGGCTAAAATGACTCAGTAGACCGATTTGTTCTTTCAACAGATACATGCAACTCAAATACAACTCATGCCCACGCAGGGGTCAAAATACAACCACACCCGTACAACGGGAAAATATACTGCAGCGGATAAGAAAATACAACTAGACCAATACGACAGCAACGGATCCTAGTGTGATTAGTATCGTTCATCTTTCATCATCCTTCGTGCCGACCCTGTGCTATGCTCCAAAACCTGAATGCAAAAATAGACATCCACCCCCCGAATACTCGGGGGTTAGCAAAACTCCACTGTTTTGCTAGTGCAAGTACAAGTGCAAAAATACGAGCCATACAATACAAGTTCCAAGAACAATAATAATCAGGAATCCTCAAAGATCCAAACGTAAAGAAAAGTACTTCCCGAGGCAAGAGTTTGAGTAAGCATTTCCAAAACCGAAAGATCGCAAATAAGGGAAACAATTTACAAAACAGTTTAAAATGCCATCGAGAGTTTTAATAGAAAACAATTTAGAATTATGAAATCCTTCTCTTTCCAAAAATTAATAGGGTCACAGCCCAAATGTTTTGTTTTCGCAAATAGGAAATCACCAACAATTTACAGGGTCAGAGCCCAACATCACGTGTCCTCAACGGACGTAAAATCAACGAAACATAATCACGCACGCGCATCGCCTAGGACCGGGACGATACCACCGACATCCCACTCGAGGCCTCGAAGGACCCTCCCGAGCTGGCTAGCGAAACAAATCACACACATCTCACGGTTGGATCAATCGCTTGTTGCATCCTGGCCACATGATCACATGCCATGTGCCACCGTAGATTATCTCGAGCTCTCACGGTTGGATCAATCACTTGTTGCATCCTGACCACATGATCACGTGCCATGTGTCACCGTAGACCTTCAACCATATCCACACATTCACACAAATAACATATCATATCAAGGATATTCAAACAATTCGCCCAGAGGCATCAAGCACTTAGCAAAACACCACGTCAATCCACAACGCACCGAAATGAAATATATACGTCCACACACAATACCAAGTGCAACATGAGCACCAAGCATATACGTAGAATTCACATAGTTATTCACGAACCACACCAATCACAAAACACACGGTTTTGAAAGAGGGCCTTTAACGAGGCTAACCACATCCTTTCAAAACCCATTTCAAACAAACAAACAAATCAAGACGATCACCAATCATCATATTCACGAAACAAGAAAAGTATGGACAAGGTACTTGCCTCGAATGACCCACAGCGGAGAATCGGCGAAGTAGGTTGGCACGAACCGACTACGAACTCGCCGACTCCACCGAACGACAATCCACAACAATGAACTACGACGAAAACAATAACAACGAAAATGAATTCCAAAGTACGACCCAAGCCGCTGAATTCAAAGAACAAATGACGAAGGTTCAAGGATTTCCCAAGCGGCCAAGAACACGATTCGTCCCGTCAAAACCCGAAAATGGAATTCCAAGTTGAAATATGGATATACAATCCATAGAATATGTTTAACAACATCATTTAACCATAATCGATCCATCGAAAACGGATGAAAAACGAGATCGAGGACAAATCCCCAAAAAGTCAATTCGAAGGAAAACAAGAAATATACTTCGATTCGACGAAGAACAATGGATTAAATGATGTTAAACACAACAATACTACCAAGATTAATCATACCCATCATGAATTAATCAACAACACGGAACGAATAGAACAAAAATGCAAAAACCCCAAATTCACTAATTAGGGTTCTAAGGAAGATTACCTTGATTATTTGGATCAAAGGATGATAACGGATGATTGATTGATGTTATGAACTCAAGAACTTCATGGATTTGTTGTTAAACAACATGGATTAAATCGCCCATGAATCGCCGACCGCGGAAGGAGAAGGAAGGAAATGAAAAGCGAAGTGAAAAGTGGTGATACATCATATATATCTTGGGCGGAACTAGCGTGCGCTAGCCTTCCCGGACTAGCGTGCGCTATCGGCCAAGATCGGCCGAGCACTCTCGGCCATGGCCGCATGACCCGGCACCACCGACCAGTGCCGACCATGACTCGTCCGCCGACTCCCGCTAGCGTGCGCTACGGCCGGAAGCTCGCGCACGCTAGCCGACACTGTCCGGTAGCCACCGGACTAACAAACTGCCCGAGTAACGTCGCTAGTCGGCGGCGGCGTCGCTACCTGCCGGTCGGCGTGCGCTACGACCGATAGTAGCGTGTGTTACTGCCGATCTGGCCGAGTCGAACCTCGTAATCCCTGTCGGCCGATAGCGTGCGTTGGTCGACCAAGCTAGCGTCGCTACACTGCCGGTTAGCGCGCGCGCCTTCCGGCGATGGCGTCGCTCGCCGGTTCTGCCACGCATCTGTCCGGCCGGTGCCCATAGCCGTCCGGCCGATCCCAACCGTCCGGCGGACCGACCACGAGGGCTCGGCGACCGATTTCCGAAGCGTCACGGGCGAACACGGCGAAAAGTTCACGGACAACATCAGCGCACGAAATGAAAACATAATACCATAATTAATCATACGCGACCAAGAAAGCGGGTCGAGACAACAATTACGAATACGGATACGTAACTTTCAAGAAATTACAAAATGGCCCAAAAGCGCCCGAAAATCACGATACGTGATCGAATAACCAAACGGAAGTTCACAACACGTCTAACAAAGTTAAACGGACTTACGGGAAACTCGAAGCAATGATTTGAATGAGATTCGCAAGAACCGAACTCGAGTGCGGAAAAGTCGTTAAAAGCACGGAACTCAACAAAAGCGACTCGAAACGAACTCGGATGTCAAAAGTGTAGAATTAATCATTCTCGGAATGACGAAGCGGTCATGAGCGAAGTCGTCAAAAGCGGACTTCGGCCGAAAAAGAAATTTACCAAAATCTAAAATTGCGGATATTAAATTCTACCCTCCTTAAAAGAATTTTAGTCCAGAAACTTAAAACAAGTAGGGGAAGAAATATTCCGCCAGGAAAACTCAACGAGATACGCAAGAAACGCGTAACTAACACCCAACGGCGAAATGTTACAAACAACGCAACGGAATATACGGTGTGAAAACACGCTCCACGACGACCAACACAACGTCGCCGGTAGAGACATAATAACACCAACAAGTGACAAGCGTCATCAAACAGATAATACAATCAAGTCAATTATCCAAACAATCACAAAACACAAAGTACTTGTTACAAGAAAACACGCACAGTCGAGAAAACAGAGAATAAACACAAAACGATCCACAAGGGCAATCATAAATAATTCGGACTACGCCGAAATCCTCAATACCACCCTAGGCATCTCCGTGTCCTTTCGGAGCAGAGACGCAACCTCGATCCCCAAACCTCTCAGCTACCGTCTCGCAATGTACGGATCGGTGACCCACCTGGCCACACTCGAAACAGCTGACTAACGGTGAACGACAATTCTTCGCAGTATGGCCCACTCGACTACAGTTATAACATATCTTCGAAGTGCTCATATTACTCACTACAGGAGTACTACTCCTCTGATCACGCGATCTAGGAACCATTTTGGGATGACGAGATGAAGTCGCAACCTCAAGGGGCCCACTCCCCTGTTTTCCTGAAAAGTTCCCAACGGTTTTCTGTTTCTTCGAGTCAGACATACTCTCGGTCGATAATCTGGATAGCTCATAGGCTAACGCCCTATTCTGATAATCTCTCAAGGAAGTACAAGCGAGACCTGCCATGTACTGGCAAATCTCCGGCTTCATCCGCCTACTAAAATGACAAATCTTGTCCTCCTCTGTCCTTACTTGATTTTGCACATAGCCGAGCTGTTTGCTAAAATCAATAATAGCTTGAGACAACGGTACATCTTGCGGTTTCGCCGAAAAGAATTCATTAATCCTCTGATTTCTGATCGGTTCCGGACAAAACTCATCTCTCATGAATTTACGGAACTCGCCCACGTGACAACGCGATCTCGAGGCTTAATAGCCTCCCACCCGACTAGCGGCATCTTTGTCGAAAAGATCTTGAGCTCTCGAACCTTACGTTCTTACGGACAATCAACTATCTCGAAAATCTTTTCCAAGCTGGAAAAGCCAACCATCCGACCTAAAGCATCTGCGGCACCCAATAAACGAGGGGATTCATACGAACCACTTCTCGAAGCCACCGATTTGCACCAGTGTCTTTGGGTCACATCTGTAACACGAATCGCCTGAGTCAATCGAGTCATCCGAGTGGCTACTGTTTGTAAAATAGTAGCAACACCAATACCAATACTATCACCGGAAGCATGCTCTCGACCACGCGTCCGATCGCCACGACCACGACCTCGGCCCCTCGGCATCTTGAATAAGTAACCACTCAAAGGCAATGTAAAATCATAACACATAACACATACAACGATTACCATCGTAAGGCAACACACACATGAATATCACAATAACGACGGCATCGTTCGGCGACATCAACGACTCGAATGATGACCGGTGCACAATTACAAAACATCAAGGAACAACCACGTATGTACACAATCATACAAACTCCAGTTCCAATAGCTCGCACAAGTGCGATAATACATAATTCATCACAAGGCGACAACATTCAATATCAACATCTTACACACCTTCTCCGACCACAAACAGGAAATGATGGGTTTTAAAAACGAAAACCACCTTTCGAAAACAGTTTGGAAACACCAGTTGATCTTGAGTATCATTTTACAAAAAGTTAAACAAACATCATTTTCGAGACTTTGAAATTCATCTTGCGTTTGAACTAAAATGAGGACACCTTTCTTTTAGTGAAAAACTTTCAGAATATCCGACCCTCGGGTCTAAGTATAAATGTTTCTAACATCGAAAATATCTCAAAACATTTTGGTCCTCGAGCTAGAAAAATTTTGAAACAGATAGTTGCGCTAGTAGGCGCCTTGAAAATACAATCCATTTAAAAGTACGTCTCGAATTTTATTTTCTAAGATACTCAAGGTTTTCAAAGATAATTCAATGGGCTACAATGCCCAAAAATTTCAGGTAAATACACGGAACATTATAGCGCCGTGGGTCCCGCACCGGAACCCACCAAGCTAAAAACCAATTACAAAAATGCCCAAAAAGGTCGATGACGGTAGTACTTATCAAAACTCACAAAATCATTTGAAAATACCCAACTACCGTCAAAACGGTCAAGGCCAACAACTCGGTTAAAGGAATCGGTTTTCGAAATAAAATTCAGTCGGTAAAATACCGAAAGCTATTACAAAAGAACTCATGCAGCGGATAAAAGAAATACAGTCTAACATGCACAATCCAGCAACACTACTCCTCATATGAACGAAATATGAGAGTCAAATAACCACATATCACAAAATCAAAATCCATAAGAGGATTTCGTCACTTAACCAATAATCATAAAAATGGCTCGTGTCACACGAGGCAAAACACAAAGAAGGGAGACTTACATTCACAGGTCGCACGAAGATGATGATCGCCCACGATACTAATCACGACCAACAAACTCAGACGACGCGTCGCGACACGACTCAGTCAGACAAAATCCGACGAGACAACAACTCAACAGACACCACTGACCCGACAGCCTAGGTTTCCACAACCTAAGCTCCGATACCATTCTGTAACACCCCCAAATCCGCTCAGGGATATTACACGCCGTAGACCCTCTCCTCGAGGATCTACCAGGCTGATAACTAAAATCAAACATCTAAACCTCGCCTTTAAGGCTAAAATGACTCACTAGACCGATTTGGTCTTTCAACAGATACATGCAACTCAAATACAACTCATGCCCACGCAGGGGTCAAAATACAACCACACCCGTACAACGGGAAAATATACTGCAGCGGATAAGAAAATACAACTAGACCAATACGACAGCAACGGATCCTCGTGTGATTAGTATCGTTCATCTTTCATCATCCTTCGTGCCGACCCTGTGCTATGCTCCAAAACCTGAATGCAAAAATAGACATCCACCCCGAATACTGGGTTAGCAAAACTCCACTGTTTTGCTAGTGCAAGTACAAGTGCAAAAAATACGAGCCATACAATACAAGTTCCAAGAACAATAATAATCAGGAATCCTCAAAGATCCAAACGTAAAGAAAAGTACTTCCCGAGGCAAGAGTTTGAGTAAGCATTTCCAAAACCGAAAGATCGCAAATAAGGGAAACAATTTACAAAACAGTTTAAAATGCCATCGAGAGTTTTAATAGAAAACAATTTAGGATTATAAGATCCTTCTCTTTCCAAAAATTAATAGGGTCACAGCCCAAATGTTTTGTTTTCGCAAATAGGAAATCACCAACAATTTACAGGGTCAGAGCCCAACATCACATGTCCTCAACGGACGTAAAATCAACGAAACATAATCACGCACGCGCATCGCCTAGGACCGGGACGATACCACCGACATCCCACTCGAGGCCTCGAAGGACCCTCCCGAGCTGGCTAGCGAAACAAATCACACACATCTCACGGTTGGATCAATCGCTTGTTGCATCCTGACCACATGATCACATGCCATGTGCCACCGTAGATTATCTCAGGCTCTCACGGTTGGATCAATCACTTGTTGCATCCTGACCACATGATCACGTGCCATGTGTCACCGTAGACCTTCAACCATATCCACACATTCACACAAATAACATATCATATCAAGGATATTCAAACAATTCGCCCAGAGGAATCAAGCACTTAGCAAAACACCACGTCAATCCACAACGCACCGAAATGAAATATATACGTCCACACACAATACCAAGTGCAACATGAGCACCAAGCATATACGTAGAATTCACATAGTTATTCACGAACCACACCAATCACAAAACACACACGGTTTTGAAAGAGGGCCTTTAACGAGGCTAACCAAATCTTTTGAAAACTCATTTCAAACAAAAAAACAAATCAAGACGATCACCAATCATCATATTCACGAAACAAGAATAGTATGGACATGTTACTTGCCTCGAATGACCACAACTCTGAGAATCGGCCGAAGTAGGTTGGCACGAACCGACTACGAACTCGCCGACTCCACCGAGCGACAATCCACAACAATGAACTACGACGAAAACAATAACAACGAAAATGAATTCCAAAGTACGACCCAAAGCCGCTGAATTCAAAGAACAAATGACGAAGGTTCAAGGATTTCCCCAAACGGCCAAGAACACGATTCGTCGTCAAAACCCGAAGCGAATTCCAAGTTGAAATATGGATATACAATCCATAGAATATGTTTAACAACATCATTTAACCATAATCGATCCATCAACGGATGAAAAAGCGAGATCGAGGACAAATCCCCCAAAAAGTCAATTCAAGGAAAACAAGAAATATACTTGATTCGACGAAGAACAATGGATTAAATGATGTTAAACACAAGAATACTACCAAGATTAATCATACCCATCATGAATTAGTCAACAACACGGAACGAATCGAACAAAAATGCAAAACCCCAAATTCACTAATTAGGGTTCTAAGGAAGATTACCTTGATTATTTGGATCAAAGGATGATAACGGATGATTGATTAATGTTATGAACTCAAGAACTTCATGGATTTGTTGTTAAACAACATGGCTTGTCGCCCATGAATCGCCAAACGCGGAAGGAGAAGGAAGGAAATGAAAAACGAAGTGAAAAGTGGTGATACATCATATATATCTTGGGCGGAACTAGCGTCGCTAGCCTTCCCGGACTAGCGTGCGCTATCGGCCGATGCTCGGCCGAGCACTCTCGGCCATGGCCCGCATGACCCGGCACCACCGACCAGTGCCGACCATGACTCGTCGCTGACTCCGCTAGCGTGCGCTACGGCCGGAAGCTTGCGCACGCCTTGGCGACTGCCCGAGAGCCACTGGACTAACAAACTTGCCCGAGTAACGTCGCTAGTCGGCGGCGTGCGCTACCCCTGCCGGTCAGCGTGCGCTCGACCGGCGATGGCGTGCGTTACACTGCCGATCTGGCCGAGTCCGTAACCTCGAAATCCCTCTGTCGGCCGATAGGCGTCGTTGGTCGACCAAGCTAGCGTCGCTACACTGCCGGTTAGCGCGCGCGCCTTCCGGCGATGGCGTGCGCTCGCCGGTTCTACCCGCATCTGTCCGGCGGTGCCATAACCGTCGGCGATCCATAACCGTCGGCGGCCACCGACCACTGTGGCTCGGCGACCGATTTCAAAGCGTGCGGGCGAACACGGCGAAAAGTTCGCGGACAACATCAACGGCCGAAATGAAAACATAATACCATAATTAATCATACGCGACCAAGAAGCGGGTCGAGACAACAATTACAGTCACGGATACGTAACTTTCAAGAAATTACAAAATGGCCCAAAGCGCGGAAATCACGATACGTGATCGAATAACCAAACGGAAGTTCACAACACGTCTAACAAAGTTAAACGGACTTACGGGAAACTCGAAACAGCAGTTTCGAATGAGATTCGCAAGAACCGAACTCGAGTGCGGAAAAGTCGTTAAAAAGCACGGAACTCAACAAAACGACTCCGAAACGAACTCGGATGTCAAAAAGTGTAGAATTAATCATTCTCAGAATGACGAAACGGTCATGAGCGAGTCATCAAAATGGACTTCGGCCGAAAAAAGAAATTTACCGAAAATCGAAAATTGCGGATATTACACGAACGGCATTCGGACCCAAAAGAACACGTCTTTTTCCATGTGGAATGATGTGTGTTTTATGTCTTTCTCCGCCATTGGGATCTGATGGAATCCGGCGAAGGCGTCCATAAACGACATCATTTCGCAACCTGCCGTGCTATCGACTAAGTGGTCAATGTGAGTCATTGGAAAGTGATCTTTCGGACAAGTTGTGTTGAGGTTGGTGAAATCGATGCATAACCTCCAGGAGTCGCTCGCCTTCTTGACGAGCACCGCGATGGCCACCCACTGTGGCTCGTCGGTGGCTACCCTGATCAGTTTGTTGTCGAGCAGCTTTTTTACTTTTGCATCTAGCGCAGCATACTTTTCCGGACCGAATTTCCTACGTTTTTGGTGAACAGGCTTCCTTGCCGGGTCGATCTTCAGATAGTGGCAAGCATGTTCAGGATTGATGCCGACCATTTCTTGATGCGACCAGGCAAAGATTTCGATGTTCTTTCATAATAAACTGATCAGATCGTCTTTCAACTCGGGATCGACGCTTGAGCCGATCTGCACTTCCAGCTCCGGGTGAGCCGGATCGATTGTTATACTTTCCAACTCTTCGGTGGGGACAGTCGCTTCTCATTTGGATCGATCGCGGGACTCGATCCTTGGATCAACATTGGGGCTTAGCTCGAAGCCGATCCTCGGTTCGATGTCGTCCGACAATTGATGTGAGATGCCGTCTTCTGAGTTGGGCTGATATGAGGTGCTTAGATCGTCGATCTCCATTGGCTGGTTGTCGATCATCATAGTGTTACAAACAGGACAAGAAACGTTCAATGGAAAAGCTACAACACAAGAGTAGTTCAAATATTTTTTCGCCATTAGCTGATCTCCTTTTATAGTACCGACTATCCCTTCGGTAGTGGGGAACTTGATACAATAAAAGAAATAGGATGCGACCGCCTCAAATGTTTCTAAGAAGGGGCGACCTAGGAACCCATTATAGATGTTGGGTATGTCTATGATTACAAAGTTAAGGTTCCTAGTGATCTTAACCTCAGGATCGTAACAGCAGACTAGCTCGACGGAGAGCTTGATCCTTTCATAGGCTTTGACCGTGTTGTCATCGAACCCTTGAAGCACAGTTTCGAACGGCTTGATGAATTTGGTCAGGTTGCCGAGCTGGTCTAGAGCAGATATGTATATGATGTTGCAAAAGCTCCCGTTGTCAACCAGTACGCGGTCAACCGTTTTCCCAAGGATACATGCAGAGATCACCAAGGCATCCCTCTTGGGGCACTGCACTCCCTCCCTATCCTTATTGGAAAAGGAGATGAGCGCATCTTTGGAGATGGTTGGCTCCGGGGGCGCCACGACATGGACTTCGGCGAACGCCCTCAGCTCGGCCTTCCGCTTTTTGTTTGACATGGTGGAAACTGGGGAAAGACCTCTGAGATTTCCACCTCCTGATTAAAGCATATTCACCCGGCCGCCGAGGTTGACTGGAGGGATCGACTCATCTGAGTCCTCCGGCTCATTTCGTTCGATTCTGGCGACCGGACGGTCATCGTTCTATTGCCGATCGCGGTTCCCGGTCCTTTCTGCTCGGGGATCCGGTTTGGTTACCAAACTGTCCAGCTTGCCTTCCTTGAATAATCTCCAGAGTTGTCTGAGAAGATCGCGGCATTGGCTGGTGTTGTGTCCGTGACTTTTGTGGTAGGCACAAAATTTATTGCAGTCCAGATGACTGTTGTCCCTCATCTCCTTTGGCTTGCTTAGCCATTCGCGCCCCTTGATGGCGTTGAAGATATGGGCCGTAGATAGATTGAGGTTGCAGATGAGGTGGACTTCCACATTCTTGAAGGCCTTGAACTCACCGGGTGGTTTCGCGACCGCCTTTCTGGGCTTGGCGATCGCCTTCTTTGGAATGGGAGATGGCGCCTTCCTCTCTCCGGTTGCCCCCTCGCCTAGGCGAAGGGTGAGCAACCTCTGTCTGGCCAGAAATTCGGCGGTCTTGTCGCGGAAGATCGCGTAGGTTGGAGGGATGTCCTTTGTGAGGTGCCTGAACATGGGAGAAAGGCCATCGAATCCCCCCAGGACCGAGTAGAGGGCGAGCTCGTCACTTATGGGCTCGCCGGTGAGGACTATTTCATCCACCCGGTCAATGTAATCTTCATCGGACTCGTCTTTCCCTTGCCTGATCTTCATCATGCGGTGGGGACCTTCTGGACGAGCGACCTTGGCGGCGAAGTACGACGTGAAGTCGTTCGCCAGCTTATCAAAGGAGTTAATTGAGCGCGGTGGCAATGATATGTACCACCTATGGGCAAGATTGCCCAATGTTAACGGGAACATTCGGCATCTCATCGCGTCTGTCACCCCACATCCGGTCATGTAGATTCGGATCTTGCTTAAGTGAGTCTCGGGGTCCGACCTCCCCTCATACAAAGGTGTCTGAGGAGGAGCGATCTTTGGTCGCATGGGGGAAAGCTCGATCTGGACCGTGAGCGGCTCACTTGGTCCGGCGACCTTCCTCTTGGCGCCTGCCCCAGTTTCTAGGAGTGCTTTCATGTCTTTGAGCTGGCACTGCATTGCGGCCATCGCCGTGGCCTGGCTGCTCGCGGACTAGCTCTCGAAGCGGGAGCCGAGGCAATCATGTACTGACCTCCTGGCTCTATTGTAGGCGACGAGATCTTTGCCTCTGAGCTAGATTTTTTTATGAGTGGGAGCCAAATGGCTGGCCTGCTTCTTGGGAGTTGGGTATGCCGAACTCCTGGTGACGGATTCGGACTCCAACGTCTCATGGCTGGGGCCAGAATGCCCAAGTTGCCATGAAGGATCACTTCCTAGGCGGTAGAAGATGGAACTATCCCGTCTCGCGAGTGCCTTTTCTCGTGAATCGGGGCTTTCTGACGATCGCTCGACATATAGCCCCTTGAGATTTCGTTTGCCCGCGCAGCGGATGGCAGAGGGGGTAATAGTGGGCGCATCGCATGCTCTCCGTCGCTCCCTTAGGATGGCCATAGCCTCCTCGATCTGTTCCATGGTTCGGAATTGATCGAATGAGAGGCTGGGGACGTCCCTTGGGGGCGGGAATGAGAGTCTGGCATCGTCGCGGCTGCCTTCCGCCATAGGTTGGGACTCGGTCTGGGCCGGAATAAGGCGTCCGGCAGACCGTAAGGTGGCTCTCTTAGAGGTGGTAGCAGACGTCATTATCTCGGTGGTTTTTCTTTGAAGAACATTGAGTGTTTCTTCAAGTATGTGTTCGGAGAACATTGAGTGTTCTTCGAAATGGTCGGAGAGAAGTTAAAGGTTCAGCCCCTTCCTTCTAGCGCCAATTGTTGTTACCCAAAATATTATTCGGAATGATTTGCTGGATATGGCTATGGGTGAGTCACAAACAAAATGCAAGAGCACGGGCGATGGAATGAAAATAACACAAGATTTGTCGGGGTTGTTAATCCTGGGCTTGAATGCTCTCGCGAGATTTTATTAATAATAATACTGCTTTGGAGTATAAATATTAATGTTCTAGTGCGATTACAATGAGTGTAATAACCCTAGGTGTCTAGATGCTTAAGAGCTTGTGATTGCCAGAAGAACCATAGTTAGAACTCTGTGAGTTCTTGTAACAAAGATTAAATATAGTGAGGAATCGTTTTTGTCGATCGTCTCTCTATATTTGGGATTTCTCTTAAGGGAAATGTGTCTTTATCTGTGTGTCAGAATGTATGACTGAAAGATCCCTTCTCCAAATGTTGGAAGCCTCCTAGGAGGTAGTGGGGATGTCACAATCCCAAACGGGCGATCGCCTTTCCTGCAGGTGGGTCGGAGGGGGGGATCATCCCAACACGTGGGTCGGTTTCTTAAAGTCCGCGGCCGCTACAGGATGTCAGTTGTGCGAACCAATGAGAAACCGAGACGAGCCCCCAGACCTAGTCCTGGGAGGTCCCACCCAGGGCGCCTTTTGCGGATCTGTCGGTAGGTGAGAGGCTGTCCTTGTCACTGACAGCTGGTGATGGGCTAGAGTCAAAAAGCCTTCTCCTGCTGCGCCGTTTGCGGGTCCTCACATAGGTCTCCTTCCCGAGATTGTCTTCGTAGACTTGACGGAGGTTGGTTTTAATGCCTTGTGAGACGATCACTAGGTACTCAATGACGATCGCCCTAGACGTCGATCGCTTGGTACTTGATCTCGATCTGACATCATCGCTAGGTAAGACTGTCTTGGTTTATCTAGCACTTAACTTGGGACGACCGGCCTATGTGCCCGTCGGCGGGCTGTTGATGCTTCTTCGTTAGCCGATCACGGTCGAGGCGATCACCTCTTTCGAGGTGTATTAGTCGCCGCACAACACATTCATTATGTCATTGGTTATACATGTTTTGTTGAAACCTATATGTGACAATAGTGTTACGATTGATTCATGGCTAATTGTTTTGGAGCACGTGTGACATGTGCAAGCGATAAAGATCAACTCATTCATCGGTCAACAATCCTCAATCATCATTTTTGATCTTGTCGATCATGTTAATTCATTAATCACTCAGTCAATCTCATTGCTCAATTGTTGATCTTGTGGATCGAATTATCAATCTTGTTAACTTATTCAAGATAATCATTTCAGGAATATTATCAGATAATCATGTTACCTCACTTGATCTTTTATGCGATCTTATGATATTCCGGCGTCATGTTGATGATCATTTTACTGCATTATTAACGCGTTCATTGTGTTAGAGCGTGTATGTTCATTATTATCATTCAGTAATGTAATCATATTGCGATCTTCATGTGGGATCTATAATTATCATGTGACCTTCCTACTTCATAATGGATAGAGCTGTCAGAGGACGCAGGGAAAGAGGCCGCGGTGTGGGCCGAAACCCGGGATCTCATGTGAATACACACGCAAACACGAGGGATATCATTAGTTCAATAGATAGCGATGCTACTCATTCACCGATAGATAAACATTCATTGTCAGGGAGTCGTACCCATGATGCAGCTCAATCGGAAGGTGTTCGGGTGGACCCATTCATATGTATGCAGGGCATGATGGCCCAGATGACTCAGGTGACGCGGATAGTGAAGACCATGCATACCTCGATGGTTCGTGGTCCACCGTAGCAGGGATTCCAGGTGCCGTTTCATAGACAGACTAGAGGAGTCAGTCAGATTGTTGGCGATATCTCTCGTCAAAGGATGCCTACTTTTGAGGGTTCGTCGGAACCAGCTGATATTTTTCATTGGCTTGAGCATTTTGATAAACTATTCGACATGGTTCAGAGTCCGAAAGAGAGTAAGGTGGCAGTAGCGGCTTATTACTTGAGTAAGGGTGCTTATTCTTGGTGGCTTTCTGTGAAACCCACCGATAGTGATAGTGTTTGGAGCGAGTTCAAGACCCTCATGATAGAGAGGTATTATCCGGCTCCACTTTGTGAAGCCAAGTTATCAAAGGTTTTAAACCCCGAATCCGTCGAGGACGAGGGTGTTATTTTCATTGCTGAGAAGTTTCAGAGACTTCTTCAGTTTGCTTCGTCTGTTATCCGTATTGAGGCGGATAAGATCAAGTATTTAAGCAAGAGTTTAAATCCGCAGTTGAGGATGCAGTTGTTCGATCACAATTGTAATTCACTTAGTGAGTTCATCGAGAAGGCTCTTGGAGAAGATCTTTTGATCAAGGAGCTTACTCGGAAGCACACTTCAGCTTCTTCTGATGGGAGGACTAGGATGCCGGTTCGTTCTGAGGGACATTGGGATCCGACGTCCAAGAGATCATTTTCTAGTCGTCTTCGTGCTCGGAAAGCATATTCTTCTTGGACGGCGAGTTTGACCGTTGTTTGCTTTAATTGTGATACAATAGGACATCGCAGTACCCGGTGCTCGATGCAGGTCATTGTTTGTTTTCTGTGTGGGAGGCAGGGACACCTTCAGAAATACTGCAGGAGTTCTAGTACCAGTAGGCCTCGAGAGAGATCACGTGCCTCGAGGGATTTTGTGACTCCAGTCCATACTTCATCCAAGGGGTCCTATCAGGCTTCGAGAACCAGAGGTAAGGACATTCATCACCGGTATTGAAGCAAGTTAATTCTTGCTCAGTTAAAGGATAATCATTCCTTTCATCGTTCATTCATTCATATAATTCATTCATCATATATCAATCATGTTGAGACTTATAATTATCAACTAATCATTCAATTCACGAGGGACGACGGTTCCAATCATTTCATTGAGCTATCACTCATTGCATTACTATTTCACCTCGGTGAGTCATTCTGGGTCTTTCTCAGATTATATTCTTTGTTATTCTTCATGGTCCGTATTGAGGAGTATTCCTGGAGATGTCGTTTTCAGATCCTGATGGATAGTTCATATCCCGAGTTGTGTACCCTTAGTTTCGGGGACGAAACTCTTTTTAAGGGGGGAGTATGTAATACCCGGTTGTGAATTCATTTATTATCATTCAGTAATTGGCACTCAGTAAAAAAAATTTCACTCTTTAATTATCATTCATTATTCATGTTCATTCGTTTGTGTTCATCGTTCGGTGTATTTTGTAATCGTGTATCAGTTATCGTTCATCGTTCAACCCTGTTTGTGATCGAGACGAGAACATTATCATTATCATCGTGATAGGTAGTCTTGTGTTAGAAGTATCATTATTGCGTGGTTTTGGACTTGATCATGCTCATACAAATTATAAGTCGGATCATTCATCATTCGTAACTAGGAGGCAGAGTTTTCGCATTTTTCTCTCCAGCTGAGAGTTACGGCCGTAACCTATCATGCATTACGGCCGTAACATGCGTTCATTGGATTAAGGACGTTTTAGATGAGGCCAACTTACGGCCGTAAGAGTTTCCGGATACAGTATTTAAGGATTTGGACGGGTGTTTTACCCTCATTTTCTTCATTTCTTTATTTCAGGAGAGAGGTCATTGGGAGAGGATTTTTCGTCATCAAGACACTTGTGTGTTCATGTTCTAATCATCTATCTCCGATTATAGAGCTTAGGGAGTCGATTTAACACGAGTTCAATGCATCGAAGAGTTTGGATCTTCAAAGGTAATTTCTCCAAAACCTTAGATTTCGATTTTGAGATGGAATATGATGTTTTGGATGTTATAATCATGATATGTAAAGGGATATACATATGTTTATGAGTTTCTAAGAATTATCATCTGATTGTTTGAGGATTATTCAAGAACATTTCGAATGTTTATTTTGGAATTGGGGATTCCGATTAGATGTTGTCGTGATCTCGAATTGTGTATTCCTATGAGAATATTGATTTTATATAAGATGTTTTGTTGGACTGAATCATTCATTGGAGGTATGGTATCGATATAATTGAGATTAGTTGTAAACAATTGAGGATTGTTTACAACGTGTTTGTTGAATTGCCCCAATGAGTTTGGGTAGTGTTGTATCGACTTTTGAGTTGGTTGTGATCATGCTTGATTCGTATATTAAGCAAATTGTTGGTACTTGTGTTATTCAAGGTTGTTCGAGCGGCCGATAATTCCTTTAAGGACGTTGTTCGTGGAAGGACTTTCTCGTCGTCGGTTTGAGGCAAGTTTTATACTTGTACTAGTCAATGAGATTAATGTCATCATATATGTGTATGAATGTGTTGTATCACTTCGAGACTTAGTCCTTTCATGAATTCATTGATTTTAAGAGATCGTTCGATACGATATTCTTCGCCAGTTATGCCAAATGTTTATTATCGTTCATTAATGGCCGGTTCAAGGCCTTGAGATACTCGTTGTTAATGTTATTGTTGATAGCCGGTTTGTGATATCGATGTATCGATTGTTGTTGTTGATATCGATGTCGATCTAATACATCGTTGTAATCATTGTTATTGATGTTGGTGTTTTTGTCATTGACGTTTTATTGGCCGATTGAAGGCATTGGCGTATTCATTTCTCATCTTCATCATCGGTAACCGATTAAAGGTATTGAGTCATTCATTGTACCTTTGTTATCAATTGGCCATTCTAAGGCAATCGAGGTGTTCAATCATTCATTGTATCATTGTTATCGACTGGCCGTTCTAAGGCAATCGAGGTTTTCAATCATTCATTGTATCATTGTTATTGATTGGCCGTTCTAAAGCAATCGAGGTGTTCAATCATTCATTGTATCATTGTTATCAATTGGCCATTCTAAGGCAATCTAGGTGTTCAATCATTCATTGTATCATTATTATAGATTGGTCGTTCTAAGGCAATCGAGGTATTGAGTTATTCATTGTATCATTGTTATCGATTTGGCCGTTCTAAGGCAACCAAGATATTGAATCATACGCTGCATCATTTTTATCGGTTGGCCATTCTAAGGCAATTGAGGTATTGAATTGGGACTATCGAGGATGGTGCCCATCCGAGAGTTACTATTGTCGTGTTGGCCAACTCAAGGCAGCACACTATCATTCTTGTGAATCCTGTAATCTTTGAATCGTTGTTGTTTGTGGTTAATTGTGTTTTGGAGGCTAGTCTCGGCTAGTGCTCATTATGGGTAAGTTTGGGGCTTGAACCTCCACGGTTGGTTTCCCAGCACATGAAATTCAGCAGGTCACGGTCACTGGGAGATTTCATTATGGGTAAGCTTGGGGCTTGAACCTTCGCGGTTGGTTTCCCAACACCTACAGCTCAGTAGGTCACGATCATGTTTATGATCTCATTATGGGTAAGTCTGGGGCTTGAACCTTCGCGATTGGTTTCCCAGCACCTGCAATTCAGCAGCTCACGGTCACTGGATGATCTCATTATGGGTAAGGTTGGGGCTTGAACCTTCGTGGTTGGTTTCCCAACTCCTACAGTTCAGTAGGTCACGGCCATTGGATGGTCTCATTGTGAAACGGCTTCGTGCCGTGGATTCGGCCCTCATTGATATAGCTTCGGGCTGTTTTTGGTTTCAGGTGATTGTGATATTTGACAGCTTAGGCTGAGTGGCTTTCAGGCCTTTGTGATGTCTTGGTATTTTCGTTGGAACCTTCGGGCATTGTGATTCATATTTAATTTAATCCTGGTTTGGTTCATGTTCGTGTAATTCATTGTTGTGTTCTATAATTATGATTCCCCGTTGGGCATTTATGTTCTAACATGTTGAACAGATATTAATAGTATGTTGTGGGCATAGTATTTCATGAATGCTCGGTTCTTACCTTGATTTGTGAGCATCTCGTATTATTATTATCATTGTACCGTTTCATTCTGCCTTTGGATGCATATCATGTTATACATGTATTTGATGTTCATTATCTAGATGACTGAACCAGTGGGGGCGGAACATGTTTTCATGTTTTAGGTGCTTGCGAGGAGAGAGTTGAGACATAGGGGCATGATAATGGCGACGAGGCATTCGAGCGATACTAGTCCGAGTTGTTCATGTTGGTCAGTCAGTTGGAGTGTTCTCCAGTTTGTCAGTCATTGTCATTTTGTATTACCCGAGCAGATGCTCGTGGATGTTGTTATATTTTTATTTTGGCCATGTAGGCCCATCGTTGTCGTTGAAATTCCTTATCAAAATATTGTGTCGGATATCATAGTAGGGACTGTGATTCCCCTTCTTAGTTAATTTGATGTATTTTAGTCGTGTTCGCCTGGTGGATCTCCTGGTGTGGGGTCCATGGAACTGTAATAACCCAATGGGATTTGGGGGTGTTACAGAAGATGGTATCAGAGATTTGGGTTGTGAGATACCCTGATATGTGAGTTATGTGGCTCTACCAGCGCGGTAGTAGTGGGACTGGCAGGTTATGACAATCTGGACAGTCGGGTTTTGTGAGTCGTGATATTTGTACGACAGAACGAGTCATTCATTCATCGAGTCGTCGTCAGCGAAGACTAGTATTGCAAGACTTCGAAGCTTCGTATGACCTGTGTAAGGACTCGATTCTCTTTATGTTCATACATTCATTATGTCATTGATTATACATGTTTTGTTGAAACCTATATGTGACATTAGTGTTACGATTGATTCATAACTAATTGTTTTGGAGCACGTGTGACCTATGCAAGCGATAAAGATCAACTCATTCATCAGTCAACAATCCTCAATCATCATTTTTTATCTTGGCGATCATGTTAATTCATTAATCACTCAGTCAATCTCATTTCTTAATTGTTGATCTTGTGGATCGAATTATCAATCTTTTTAACTTATTCAAGATAATCATTTCAGGAATTTCATCAGATAATCATGTTACCTCACTTGATCTTTCATGCAATTTTATCATATTCCGGTGTCATGTTGACGATCATTTTACTGCATTATTAATGCGTTCATTGTGTTAGAGAGTGTACGCTCATTATTATCATTCAGTAACGTAATTATAATGCGATCTTAATGCGGGATCTATAATTATCATGTGACCTTCCTGCTTCAGAATGGATAGAGCTGTCAGAGGACGCAGGGAAAGAGGTCGCGGTGCGGGTCGAAACCCGGGATCTCGTGTGAATACCCACGCGAACGCGAGGGAAATCATTAGTTCAATAGATAGCGATGCTACTCATTCACCGATAGATAATCATTCACTGTCAGGGAGTCGTACCCGTGATGCAACTCAATCAAAAGGTGTTCGGGTGGACTCATTCATATGTATGCAGGTCATGATGGCCCAGATGACTCAGATGATGTGGATAGTGGAGACCATACAGACCTTGATGGTTCATGGTCCACCGCAGCAGGGATTCCAGGTGCCATTTCATGGACAGACTAGAGGAGTGAGTCAGATTGTTGGCGATATCTCTCGCTAGAGGCTGCCTACTTTTGAGGGTTCGTCGGAACCAGCTGATATTGTTCATTGGCTTGAGAATTTTGATAAACTCTTCGACATGGTTAAGCGTCCAGAAGAGAGTAAGGTGGCAGTAGCGGCTTATTAATTGAGTAAGTATGCTTATTCTTGGTGGCTTTCTGTGAAACCCACTGATCGTGATAGTGTTTGGAGCGAGTTCAAGACCCTCATGATGGAGAGGTATTATCTGGCTCCACTTCGTGAAGCCAAGTTATCAGAGGTTTTAAACCCCAAATCCGTCGAGGACGAGGGTGTTATTGTCATTGCTGAGAAGTTTCAGGGACTTCTTCAGTTTGCTTCGTCTTTTATCCGTACTGAGGCGGATAAGATCAAGTATTTTAGCAAGAGGTTGAGGATACAGTTGTTCAATCACAATTGTAATTCACTTAGTGAGTTCATCGAGAAGGCTCTTGGAGCAGAGCTTTTTTTGATCAAGGAGATTACTCGGAAGCACCCTTCAGTTTCTTCTGATGGGAGGACTAGGATGTTGGTTCGTTCTGAGGGACATCGGGCTCTAGCATCCAAGAGATCATTTTCTAGTCGTCTTCGTGCTGGGAAAGCATCTTCTTCTTAGACGGCGAGTTTGACCGTTGTTTGCTGTAATTGTGATACAATAGGACATCGCAGTACCCGGTGCTCGATGCAGGCCGTTGTTTGTTTTCTGTGTGGGAGACAGGGACACCTTCAGAAATACTGCAGGAGTTCTAGTACTAGTAGGTCTCGACACTACTACAAAAACAGCATTTACTGACACTTAGTTTCTGACACTTTATTAAAAGTGTCAGTAACTTCATACATTTGACTCATTTTTTGTTTTTAACATAATTGTATCACAAGATACTGACACTTTAGTTATATTTTAGAAATATTATAGATATATTCCTCACTCTCTCCTCCCGTCGATTCCTTTTTTCTTTCTCCCTCTCTATGATTTTCGGCCTTTTTTCTCTCTCTCCCTCTCTGTAAAATCTCGATCTCTCTGTTTCTACACACTCAAGAAATGCTAAATCTGAATCAAAGCGCACACACACCTGTACACACACATATATTCACTTTTGCACATCGCGATGGTCAGAGGCTGAGGCAAATTGACAAAATATTAGGGTTCCGCTCCGGTTCCCGACTGTCCCACGATGTCGAACTCAAATGGCGCCTGTTGAGGTCTACAACCGCGCGACGATGAGACACAGGGTCACAAACAGGCCTGCTGGGTTTCAGGCTCCTGGTCGGCAGTTGACATTCGGGTTTTGGCCCTAATTTTTGGCCGCACACGGCGTCTACGGAAAGGGAAATATGTAGGTTCAGTTCATGTGAGTTTTAAATTTCTGGCTCAAGGTAGGGTTAAAGTTATGGGATGATAATTTTTCTGATTTGGGTCAGATTTATGATGTTTGAAGGGTGTGTGTTTATGTGATTTAATTTGAAGGTTCATGTTTGGTGGCTTTCTGAAAACTGAGATGTGGGTTAAGCTGGCGGATATGGATATGGATCCAAGCTAACTAATATATTCTCGATGGAGTTCAATGTCGAAACAGCGGCTGAAGAAGTATGAGCAGGTATATTAGGGCTTTATATACTTATATAAAGGGGCATTAGAAGGCTCTATTGTTTCTTGAATGGGCTTTGTTGTGTATTTGTTTTTGGCGTTTATCTTGGTTGTGTATATCAATCTTATGTTCATTAGAGGGTGTTAGTGTGTTAGTGTATATCAATCATATGTGAAATGTTATTCCGTACGGCAACTGTGATACAATGGTGTTAGTGTGTTACCTGTAGTGGTTGTGTTACTTTTTCATGCTAGGTAGAATTATAGTTTCTGGACAAAATGCAAAACGAGTGAGAATTGGACAAAGGTCACCTATAAGCCTGACTTGGCAAAGTTCAACATGACACATCTGGAAGATGATGTTGTTGCATTGATGAAAAACGAGTGTATGACATGGCTGGATGCCTTGGGAGGACTATGGAAAAAGTTGAATTAAATGGAGAGAATATTTGTAGCAAAATAAAGTCGTTTCCTGATTATGTTGATCTCTACTTGAAATCTGCTGAAAAATTTAAAGACGTTAAACTTCCAAGGTGATTGTTATGAAATTGCATGTTTACAATTTTCTTGCCCACCTGGAGGAACTAGCTAACCTTACATGTTCATGTTTCAGGATAACTGAGGTCAATGATAGGCGGGAGATTTGTGACGGCCAGTTTCAACAGGTTTTCTTTAAATCTCTTTCTGGTCTTGATTTACTTAATCTTATTCTAACATGTATTTAGTTTTAATGATAAAATGGTTGATTGTACTCTTCTTTCTTTTCATTATATTCTACTTATAGATTTAACCAAGTTCTTAGGACGTGGTTTCTGTGTGGCAGTGGACCATATAAAATATCATCTTCTTGATTTTTTTAAGTCGATCGAAGTTAGATCGGTTCTAGGCCCGTTACCTTCGCTGCCAATCAGTTACGCGGAGAAATCTGTATTCCTTCACCTCTTCTTCTATAGAAGTTGCAGAGTTACTGCAGAAGTTATCTCTGGACTCTCAGACAAAGACTATTGAAATCCCAGATGCCACCAAAAAGGTACTAGTAATTCTACAGGTTTTGGATGATTTAAAAGCTTTATCGCTTGGCTAATTATGAGTTCTGTATTGGGATTTGTGTTGCAGGCATCCGTTAATTCTAGCAATGTTAATGGGATTCAATCGGAACAGTCCGTAACACCTATATTACCTGATTTTATGGATCCAACAATATGCTATGTTTCTAATGGATATCCTTCTGCAGATTATTATAGTGGTAAGGCGTGTATAGGAAATTCAGAAATCCATTGTGGTTTGAATGTATTCCAGTTTATAGTCGTTGATGAATATCAATTATGAGTGTTGATACTTTATGCCACTAATAGATATGGAACACTTATTTGTGTAGTCTTCTTGTTGGCCTAACCTGTCCATTTGTATATAGGTGGCTTTGATGGTAGCGGGAATGATTGGGATGAATACACCAGATATGTGAATTCGGACGGAATAGAGTTGACTCCAGTAAGTGTTATTGATTTTTGAGTTACAGTCTCAAGCTTTCTTGTGGGAGTTAAGATTATCATATATTATCTACCTCAAAATTTTCTAGAGTAGAGTTGACTCCAGTATGTGTTATTGATCTTGGAATCAAGGATTAAAAATCATGTTTTGTTGCTTGATTTCTTTCTGCATCTTTGTTTTATTTCTTATATATTTACTTGGTTGGATGGGGGTTTTAGCCCTTTCGGTGTATCTAATATGTAGTTTTTTCTAATATGGGAATTTCGAAGATGAGAGCTTTCAATCTTCCATATCTGATTCTCTACCCGATATGTCGCGCTTGCAACGAGTTTAATATTAGTGATGCCAACTGATTCTGTGAACCGTACTCTAGTCTACGGGATCCGGCGAGATGGAATATGCATCTTTTTTCTCTAACTAATAAACATAGGGTTCTTATTGGCATTGCATCTTTGGGTTGATTAAAAATATCGCCCAGCTTTTCTGGACACTATTAAATTAAAGAATTAATTAAATTAAAATATTAACAAAGTGTACACAGTGATGTCAGATGTTCTTTTTCATGCACAACATGCATAGAGGAGGTCCACATAATTTAATGTGGTTGTCAAATGCATATTTCTTCTCACCACATAATGGCGTATGATTATTGTCATATTTTTCGTGTAGAGGTGCTTGTGCTCCCTGTCCATTGATGGTGAGAATTTCATGTTCATGTGGGGAAACACAGTTTGAGGTTAGCATTAATTGGTAGTTATTTGTAGTTAACACATTGGTTTGCTATTTCTGGATTCTCTTTTCCATAAAACAATTAAGACGGTGTCCTCTTTTCTATCTTCTCTTTTTAGAAATTGGAACGTTGGTTTATACAGCAGTAACCAAAGTTTTGTAAGCACTAAATCACCTCACAAGTCATGAATGGAACAGATGTTGTCATGTTATCTTAGAATATCTAATATAACCAACTGTCATGCTTTCTGTGTGAAGGATTACTAGTGGGTGATTGCATAGTAACACTTTTTGTCAATAAACAATCTTCGTTCATCGTAATTACTGAACAACTTACCCTCTTTATTTATTGGGTCGTCATATTGGTGCATTTCTTAAACATGTGTAAACCTAATTGCTTTAGAACATCTATCCGTATATTATGAGCACATAGAACGTCTTGCTGATCATATATCGATAATGCTGTATATTATCATGGAAACTAATGTGAATTGAGAATAATAGAAAAAAGTTGGAAGAAAATGTGAATAGTACCGCGATGGTTATGGTATGAAATTTTAGTACTATTTTCTTACCACTAATTCAACTTGTGATCAGGTTCCTTGTGGCACGGAGAATGAACAAAAACCTCCCAAGTGCCGGAAACTATGTCGTGTAGCTACTCTGTGTAGGCATGGGTCAATTTGCAAGGTTGTGAAAGGACTGTTTGTCTCCTCATACTCACCACTCTATTGTTAATTTTGGACTATTAGACAAGATTTTCAAATTTTGATTTCATTGTTGATTGTGAATTCTTACTAACTTTATTTACTAATTGTGTACAACTTTGTTTGGAAATAATTCTTGTTTACGTATTCCAGCCACACAGGTGCCATTATGGTGCTTGCCCCCCGTGTCGTCTAGTTTTCAACGAAGAGTACTCTTGTGGCCACAAATGCAAATTAAGGTTTGCCTTAATACTTGTGCTTCATGTAGTAGCTTCATGTGGGGTGCATTGCTTCATCAATTCTATTTTCTAATGTCATATGTAGATGCCATGGGCCTATACCACCTCCTCTTCCTGAATTTACTTTGAAACCCCAAAAGAAGAAGTCGAATCATTTGAGTGATGCGACTCCTGGGTCCTCATGTCCTCCTTGTCCAGAACTTGTGCTGAGGTCTTGTGTTGGCTATCATTTTGGAGCAGAGAGGATGGTTTGTTTTTTAACTTTGTAATTACGCCCTTTTTTTATTTCTTGTAGTCAAATGATCTGTCCTTCCGAGGTGGGGATTAGTCGACAATTCTCATTCTCTATGAGGATATTTCCATGATTTATTGATTACATAGTTTCTCGCCCTTTTGTCTGTTTGGATGGTTTGTTCAAATAGGGCAGAATTTTCTTGTGATAATTTGTGCGGAAATCCTCTCCCTTGTGACAATCATTATTGTACTTATGTATGCCATGCCTTTAAAAGTCATTCTTCAAAATCAGGCGAATCATGCGAAGAGTGCAATCTCCCTTGTGAAAAGGTAAGTTCTTGCTCTGGCTCTCTCATACCAATTGAGTTATGGACTCCAACAAAACCATTGAGTTATCTGATTGCTTCTCTTATTTTGGACATAATTTTATGGCTTGGTTATTATTCTTCTGGCACCTTTCTCACAAAGCCTGCCACTTTAGAGTTTAGAAGAATCTATCTCACAAAGCCTACCACTTTCAACATATCGATACATCTTATTGTCAGAAACTTTTATTTGATGTCATCACATACTGAATTCATTGGTCTTTTTCTTATTTGTTTGTGGTCTTCGTCTTTCAGAAGAGATATCGAGCATGTACACATCCTTGCCCCCTGCCATGTCACCCTGGGCAGTGTCCTCCTTGCAAGGCATTCATTAAACGTTCATGTCATTGTGGGTCCATGATACATGTTTTTGAATGTAAATATTTCAATAGCCTTTCGGAGGAAGAGCGAATGGCTGTTCGTTCGTGAAAAGGTCCTTGCCACAGGTACCTTCTGGAATTTTGCTCGACAGTATGTTTTGAAAATCACGGTTTCTGTTCTTTTATAGAGATCTTATATTCACTGAATAAGTTTCAGCGTCATATCTTCTGCAATGAATTAATTGAGACTAGCAAAGTGATGCAAATGAAGTCTGAATGCTTATGAAATTCATTTTCCTTTTCTGCAGGTATGACTACTAAGGGTATGGACACTCGCAATAAGACTGAATTAATTTTGCAAACGGACAACTCTGAACTCTGAATAGATGTTGACGACCTCCCTTCATATGACGACAGAAATATATGGGGAATGCTCCAATCGTCGATATGAATAAGAAAAAATGGTTCCTACATTTGGAACTCCATAATGAAGGCCAGGGATATTCTCAAAGATGGTTTTCTATTTCGAATAGGAAATGGCTTATCGTCCTTATGGTACTCTGATTCGCTTGGTATTGGGCCTCTGGATAAGAAGGTCCCATTTATCGGCATTCATGATTTGCAGCTTTGTATATCTGATGTTTATTTTGATAGGTCTTGGCATTTGGAGATGTTATATTCCTTCCTTCCCAACAATATTATTGATCATATATGAACTATTCACTTTGATATTAGTCCTACAGTTGAAGATAGTTACATCTGGAAGTGGAATCTCGACGGTATCTACACTACCAGTGCTGGATACAAATGGTTACTTTCTCAATCGAATCTGGTGCAACAACCTAACGCTGCTCAATCGTGGAATTGGATTTGGGGTGTTTCTGGGCCAGAGACGATTAAGTTGCTGATTTGGCTGGCCTGCCACGAGGCTCTCCTGACTGCTGCATTACTCTCCCATAAGAGGTATGATGCTGATGAATTCTCCCGTGTGCCAACGGTGTGGTCATAGTGAAGATTCAGTGATGCATTGTCTGGGGGATTGCCCGGAGGTGAGCCTATTTGGTTAGCTCTTGGCTTTCAATCTCCTAATTCTTCACTCCGTTATCTGCTTTTGATTGGTTGAAGGAGGCAACAAAATTCCACCTCTTTCTTGCATCCCTATGGTGGATTTGGATAAACCGTAATATAGAGTGTAGAGCCAAAGAAATTGTTCCTGATTATGTGTTAAAGCTGTCAATTCACAATATGACTTCTCTTATATAGAAAAGTTATTAGACAACTATCAATACTTCTAAGCCCTCTAGACTCGTCTCGTGGAAGCCTTCCCTAGAGTATGAGGTCGTGCTTAATGTTGATGGGAGTAGCCTCGGTAATCCGAGAATCTCCGGTTTCGGTGGGCTGCTGCGTGGTCAGGACGGTCATTGGCTCACACCCCAACTTCTTGCTGAAGCAGCTGGCGTGGAGTATGTGAGGGTGTAATCTATTTTTTTTTTTTTGGAATGCTGCTATTGGTGTCTTAGCTATTGTGTTGGATCATCTGGTATTATGCTCCGTTGCTGCGCAATGTCTTTTTTTGTTTGCTCATCTTGACTTCAGAGATTTATGTTTTATTCATTTACTTCCTAAAACATCTTTTGGTGTTTGCTTATCGACTGATGTTGATTATTCAATTTAATAATGCATTTATAAGTGAATTGTCTGTTTAATAATTTTAATTTATGGTAATTTTTTTCATGTAAATAAACCAAAAAATGTAGTTAAGATAAAAATAGAATTGAGATAAAAATAATTTTTTTTCACAAATCTGAACATATACTGACACAAAAAAAGAGTCGGTAATTATTTTTACTGACACTTTATATTAGTGTCGTGCTAAAGCCAGAACATACTGACACTAATATTTAGTGTCGGTAAAACTAATTACTGACACTATTTTAGTGTCAGTAAAAATAATTACTGACACTATTTTAGTATCGGTATTTACTGACACTTGTATCACTGACACTAAAAATTAGTGTCAGTATTTTCTGGCTTTAGCATTACTGACACAATTATAAAGTGTCAGTAAAAATAATTACTGACACTATTTTAGTGTCAGTAAAGGGCATATTTGTACTAGTGCGAGAGAGATCATGGGCCTCGAGGGATTTTGTTACTCCAGTCCGTACTTCATCTAAGGGGTCCTATCAGGCTTCGAGAACCGGAGGTAAGGACATTTATCACCGGTATTGAAGCAAGTTAATTCTTGCTCAGTTAAAGGATAATCATTCCTTTCGTCGTTGTTCATTCATTCAAATAATTCATTCATCATAGATCAATCATATTGAGACTTATAATTATCAACTAATCATTCAATTCACGAAGGACGGCGGCTCTAGTCATTTCATTGAGCTATCACCCATTGTGTTACTATTTCACCTCGGTGAGTCATTCCGGACCTTTGTCGGATTCTATTCATTGTTATTCTTCATTGTCCGTATTGAGGAGTATTCCTGGAGATGTTGTTTTCAGACCTGATCGATAGTTCATATCCCGAGTTGTGTACCCTTAGCTTCGGGGACGAAACTCTTTTTAAGGGGGGAGTATGTAATACCCGGTTGTGAATTCATTTATTATCATTCAGTAATTGGCACTCAGTAAAAAATTTTTCACTCTTTAATAATGATTCATCATTCATGTTCATTCGTTTGTGTTCATTGTTCGGTGTATTTTGGAATCATGTATCAGTTATCGTTCATCGTTCAACCCTGTTTGAGATCGATATAGGAACATTATCATTATCATTGTGATTGGTAGTCTTGTGTTGGAAGTATCATTATTGCGTGGTTTTGGACTTAATCATGCTCATACAAGTTATAAGTCGGATCATTCATCATTCGTAACTAGGAGGCAGAGTTTTCGCATTTTTCTCTCCAGCTGAGAGTTACGGCCGTAACCTATCATGCATTACGGCCGTAACATGCGTTCGTTGGATTAAGGATGTTTTGGACGAGGCCAACTTACGGCCGTACGAGTTTCAGGATACGGTCGTAAGAAATGATTTTGGTGTTCTGGTTGCTGTCAATGAAGGGAAGTTACTGCCGTAAAGGAGGTCTTGTTACGGCCGTAAGCCGAGAAGTTTGGACAGTATTGTTTTTCGATGAAGTGTATTTCTGGATGTAAGTAAAGGTTGTTATGGCCATAATGTCGTTGACTTTGGGAAGTTACGGCCGTAACTCTGCGCAGTATTTAAGGATTTGGACGAGTGTTTTACCCTCATTTTCTTCATTTCTTCATTTCAGGAGAGAGGTCATTGGGAGAGGATTTTTATTCATCAAGACACTTGTGTGTTCATGTTCTAATCATCTATATCCGATTATAGAGCTTGGGGAGTCGATTTAACACGAGTTCAACGCACCGAAGAGTTTGGATCTTCAAATGTAATTTCTCCAAAACCTTAGATTTCGATTTTGAGATGGAATATGATGTTTTGGATGTTATAATCATGATATGTAAAGGGATATACATATTTTTATGAGTTTCTCTGAATTATCATCGGATTGTTGGAGAATTATTCAAGAACATTTCGAATGTTGATTTTGGAATTGGGGAATCCGATTAGATGTTGTTGTAATATCGTATATTCCTATGAGAATATTGATTGTATATAAGATGTTTTGTTGGACTGAATCATTCATTGGAGGTATGGTATCGATATAATTGAGATTAGTTGTAAACAATTGAGGATTGTTTACAACGTGTTTGTTGAATTGCCCTAATGAGTTTGGGTAGTGTTGTATCGACTTTTGAGTTGGTTGTGATCATGCTTGATTCGTATGTTAAGAAAATTGTTGGTACTTGTGTTATTCAAGGTTGTTCGAGTGGCCGATAATTCCTTAAAGGACGTTGTTCGTGGAAGGACTTTCTCGTCGTCGGTTTGAGGCAAGTTTTATACTTGTACTAGTCAATGAGATTAATGTCATCATATATGTGTATGAATGTGTTGTATCACTTCGAGACTTAGTCTCTTCATGAATTCATTGATATTAAGAGATCGTTCGATACGATAGTCTTCGCCAATTATGCCAAATGTTTATTATCGTTCATTAATGGCCGGTTCAAGGCCTTGAGATATTTGTTGTTAATGTTATTGTTGATAGCCAGTTTGTGATATCGATGTATCGATTGTTGTTGTTGATATCGATGTCGATCTAAGACATCATTGTAATCATTGTTATTGATGTTGGTGTTTTCGTCATTGACGTTTTATTGGCCGATTGAAGGCATTGGCGTATTCATTTCTCATCTTCATCGTCGATAACCGATTAAAGGTATTGAGTCATTGATTGTACCATTGTTATCGATTGGCCATTCTAAGGCAATCGAGGTGTTTAATCATTCATTGTATCATTGTTATCGATTGGCCGTTCTAAAGCAATCGGGGTGTTCAATCATTCATTATATCTTTGTTATTGATTTGCCATTCTAAGGCAATCGAGGTGTTCAATCATTCATTGTATCCTTTTTATCGATTAGCCGTTCTAAGGCAATCAAGGTGTTCATAATTCACTGTATCATTGTTATCGATTGGCCGTTCTAAGGCAATCGAGGTGTTCAATCATTCAATGTATCATTGTTATCGATTGGCTGTTCTAAGGCAATCGAGGTGTTCAATCATTCGTTGTATCATTGTGACGTTCTAAGGCAATCGAGGTATTGAGTCATTCATTGTATCATTGTTATTGATTTGGCCGTTCTAAGGCAACTGAGGTATTGAATCATCTGCTGCATCATTGTTATCGGTTGGCCATTCTAAGGCAATCGAGGTATTGAATTGGGACTGTCGAAGACGGTGCCCATCCGTGAGTTACTATCGTCGTGTTGGACAACTCAAGGCAGCACACTATCATTCTTGTGAATCCGGTAATATTTGAATCGTTGCCATTCGTGGTTAATTGTGTTTTGGAGGCTAGTCTCGGCTAGTGCTCATTATGGGTAAGTCTGGGGCTTGAACCTCCACGTTTGGCTTCCCAGCACCTGCAATTCAGCAGGCCACAGTCACTAGGTGATCTCATTATGGGTAAGGTTGGGGCTTGAACCTTCGCGGTTGGTTTCCCAACACCTACAGCTCAGTAGGTCACGGTCATGTTTATGATCTCATTATGGGTAAGTCTGGGGCTTGAACCTTCGTGGTTGGTTTCCCAGCACCTGCAATTCAGCAGGTCACGGTCAATGGGTGATCTCATTATGGGTAAGTTTGGGGCTTGAACTTTTGTCGTTGGTTTCCCAACACCTACAGTTCAGTAGGTCACGTCCATTGGACGGTCTCATTGTGATATGGCTTCGTGTCGTGGCTTCGGCCCTCATTGATACAGCTTCGGGCTCTTTTTTGTTTCAGGTGATTATGATATTTGATAGCTTCGGCTGAGTGGCTTTCAGGCCTTTGTGATGTCTTGGTATTTTTGTTGGAACCTTCGGGCATTGTGATTCATATTTAATTTAATCCTGGTTTGGTTCATGTTCGTGTAATTCATTGTTGTGTTCTATAATTATGATTCGCCGTTGGGCATTTATGTTCTAACATGTTGAATAGATATTAATAGTATGTCGTGGGCATAGTATTTCATGAATGCTCGGTTCTTACCTTGGTTTGTGAGCATCTCGTATTATTATTATCATTGTACCGTTTCATTCTGCCTTTGGATGCATATCATGTTATACATGTATTTGATGTTCATTATCTAGATGACTGACCCCGTAGGGGCGGAACATATTTTCATATTTTAGGTGCTTGCGATGAGAGAGTTGAGACATAGGGGCATGATGATGGCGACGAGGCATTCGAGCGATACTAGTCCGAGTTGTTCATGTTGGTCAGTCAGTTGGAATGTTCTCCAGTTTGTCAGTCATTTTCATTTTGTATTACCCAAGCAGATGCTCGTGGATGTTGTTGTATTTTTATTTTGGCCATGTAGGCCCATCGTTGTCGTTGAAATTCCTTATCAAAATATTGTGTCGATATCATAGTAGGGACTGTGATTTCCCTTGTTAGTTAATTTGATGTATTTTAGTTGTGTTCGCCTGGTGGATCTCCTGGTGTGGGGTCCATGGAACTGTAATAACCCAATAGGATTTGGGGGTGTTACAGAAGATGGTATCAGAAATTTGGGTTGTGAGATACCCTGAGTTATGTGGCTCTACCGGTGCGGTAGTAGTGGGACTGGCAGGTTATGACAATCTGGACAGTCGGGTTTTGTAAGTCGTGATATTTGTACGATAAGACGAGTCATTCATTCATCGAGTCGTCGTCAGCGAAGACTAGTATCACAAGACCTCGAAGCTTCGTATGACCTTTGTAAGGACTCGATTCTCTTTACGTTCATACATTCATTATGTCATTGATTATACATGTTTTGTTGAAACCTATATGTGACATTAGTGTTACGATTGATTCATAACTAATTATTTTGGAGCACATGTGACCTGTGCAAGCGATAAAGATCAACTCATTCATCAGTCAACAATCCTCAATCATCATTTTTGATCTTGTCGATCATGTTAATTCATTAATCATTCAGTCAATCTCATTGCTCAATTGTTGATCTTGTGGATCGAATTATCAATCTTTTTAACTTATTCAAGATAATCATTTCAGGAATTTCATCAGATAATCATGTTACCACACTTGATCTTTCATGCAATCTTATCATATTCCGGTGTCATGCTGACGATCATTTTACTGCATTATTAATGCGTTCATTGTGTTAGAGCGTGTATGTTCATTATTATCATTCAGTAACGTAATTATAATGCGATCTTCATGCGGGATCTATAATTATCATGTGACCTTCATGCTTCAGAATGGATAGAGCTGTCAGAGGACGCAGGGAAAGAGGTCGCAGTGCGGGCCGAAACCCGGGATCTCGTGTGAATACCCGCGCGAACGCGAGGGATATCATTAGTTCAATAGATAGCGATGCTACTCATTCACCGATAGATAATCATTCACTGTCAGGGAGTCGTACCCATGATGCAGCTCAATCGAAAGGTGTTCGGGTGGACCCATTCATATGTATGCAGGACATGATGGCCCAGATGACTCAGATGACACGGATAGTGGAGACCATGCAGACCTTGATGGTTCATGGTCCACCGCAGCAGGGATTCCAGGTGCTATTTCATGGACAGACTAGAGGAGTGAGTCAGATTGTTGGCGATATCTCTCGCCAGAGGCTGCCTACTTTTGAGGGTTCATCGGAACCAGCTGATATTGTTCATTGGCTTGAGAATTTTGATAAACTCTTCGACATGGTTAAGTGTCCGGAAGAGAGTAAGGTGGCAGTAGCGGCTTATTACTTGAGTAAGTCTGCTTATTCTTGGTGGCTTTCTGTGAAACCCACCGATCGTGATAGTGTTTGGAGCGAGTTCAAGACCCTCATGATGGAGAGGTATTATCCGGCTCCACTTCGTGAAGCCAAGTTATCAGAGGTTTTAAACCCCGAATCCGTCGAGGACGAGGGTTTTATTGTCATTGCTGAGAAGTTTCAGGGACTTCTTCAGTTTGCTTCGTCTGTTATCCGTACTGAGGCGGATAAGATCAAGTATTTTAGCAAGAGGTTGAGGATGCAGTTGTTCAATCACAATTGTAATTCACTTAGTGAGTTCATCGAGAAGGCTCTTAGAGCAGAGCTTTTGATCAAGAAGCTTACTCGGAAGCACCCTTCAGCTTCTTCTGATGGGAGAACTAGGATGTCGGTTCGTTCTGAGGGACATCGGGCTCCAGCATCCAAGAGATCATTTTCTAGTTGTCTTCGTGCTGGGAAAGCATCTTCTTCTTAGACGGCGGGTTTGACTGTTGTTTGCTGTAATTGTGATACAATAGGACATCGCAGTACCCGGTGCCCGATGCATGCTGTTGTTTGTTTTCTGTGTGGGAGACAGGTGTTGTGTCAAGATTTATCCATCCCGACAGGCGATCGACTATAAGGCCGAGCGACCAAGTCAACTCCAGTCAAACCATGGCTAGCTCGCCTAATCGAAGATATCAGACCACCATCAGGTACCTAGCGATCGACTCCCAAGGCGATCGCCCTTTGGCAGCTGGCGATCTACTCTAGTGACCGGCTAAGGGCAATCGACCTACGCCCCGAGCAGAGACGATCGCGCGTCAAAGTCATCGAGGATTAGATCTCAGAACAGCACCCACGTGCAGATCCACAAAAGGCGCTGACAGACAAGATCTTCGCTGACGGGCAAGATCTTTCGCTGACAGACAAGACCTTTGACCACAGCCTGTCACCTATCTCACCTACCGACAGGCGCGCCGAAAGTTGTCAGTGGGACCACCCGTGACAGCAACTCAGGACGCGTGCAGGCTCCCCATTGGACCGTACATTTGACTGCCAGCAACTCCTGCAGACTTTAAGGAGACATGCCCACGTGCTAAAAGACGATCGCCCGATTATTATAATGCAGAAAAGGTGATCGCCCGGCACATCCATGTCCTATAAATAGAGAACCTCCTCCTACTGAAAAAAGGTTCTGAATTCATTTGACCTACGGTTCGGAATTCATTTCACCACCAACAGAAATACAGTAGAACAAACATACTATCAAGCTCCCTGCTTTCTCGCCGGAATCCATCTCAGGACTTCTCTCTCCGAATCTCTCGTCCAGAAGACGATCGGCAGAGGCAGCAAGTCTCCACTAGACAGATTCCAAGAGATTCATAAGCCCAGGAGCCCAAGCATCCATCTAAATACTCGCCGTGAGAGACTGTCGATCTCTCACCGCCGCGACTGCTCATCTCCTTTGTTACAAGAACTCACAGAGCATCAAATCTGGTTCTTCCGGCAATCTACACGCTCACTAGCTAAGATAACAAGAATCTTTACACTCATTGTAATTGTATTCTTACATTAGTACTTGTATCCCCGAATATTAGTATTAATAATATCTCGCGAGAGCATTCAAGCCCGGGACTAACAACCCCGGCAAATCTTGTGTTATTTATCTTTCTCACGGAAGTGCTCTTGCATTTGTTTGCTATCCATCCATTCCAGCAATATCTATCTCCGGATAATATTTTGGGTAGCAACAATTGGCGCTAGAAGGAGGGCTGCTCTGACCCTCAAATTTTTATACCTACCGTCCCGAAGAACACTCACTGTTCTCGGGGCATATACTTGAAGTGACACTCACTGCACTTCACAGAAAACCTTCAGAATCATGACATCCGCCGGTACATCGAAGAAAGCCGCTCTCCGAACCGCCGGACACCATATCCCGGTTCAGTCCGAACCCAAGCCAACGACGGGGGGAAGCCGCAGCAACGCGAGACTCTCGATCCCGCATCCGAGAGATGGCCCCAACCTCTCACTCGATCAGTTCCAAACCGAGGAACAGATCGAGGAGGCTATGGCCATCCTAGAGGAGCGACGGAGAGCATGCGCGTCTCCCGCGATAACTCCCTCGATCATCCGCCGCATGGGAAAACGGAAATTCAACGGGCTACTGACCGAGCGATCGTCAGAAAGCCCCAATTCGCGAGGAAAGGCTCTCGCTCGACCGGACGGATCCATATTCAATCGCTTGGGGCGCGACCCATCCTGGCGACCGGGGCACTCTGTTTCCAACCTCGAAAAGACGGAACCCGAATTCGTCACCAGGAGTTCGGCCTACCCACCTCACAGCCGAACGCAGGTCAGCCATCTGATTCCTGCCCCGATCGCCAGGGGATCATTACTCAATCGCCTCGGCTCCCGCTCCGAGCGCCGATCCGCGAGCAGCCAGGCCACGGCGATGGCCGCTATACAACGCCAGCTCGACGAGATGAAAGCACTCTTGGACACTGGGGCAAGCGCCAGCAAAAAGATCGCCGGGCCGACCGAGCCACTCGCGGTCCACATCGAGCTTGCCCCGATACAACCAACGATCGCTCCTCCCAAAACACCTCTGTATGAGGGGAGATCGGACCCCGAAACCCACCTGAGTAAATTCCGAATCTACATGACTGGGTGTGGGGCATCTGACGCAACCAAGTGCCGGATCTTCCCGTTAACATTGGGCGAGCTGGCCCATAGGTGGTACGTCTCACTACCACCACGATCAATCACCTCCTTTAAGAAACTGGCGAATGACTTCACGACATACTTCGCCAGCAAGGTCGCCAGACCAGAAGGCCCCCACCGCGTGATAAAAATCAAGCAGGGGAAAGACGAAACCGACGCAGATTACATTGACCGAGTAGACGAAATCATCCTCACCGGCGAACCCGTCAGTGACGAGCTCGCTCTCTATTCGGTCATGGGGGGATTCCACGGTCACTCTCCCATGTTTAGACATCTCTCCAAGGATATTCCCCCAACTTACGCGATCTTCCGCGCTAAAGCTGCCAACTTTCTGGCCAGGCAAAGGCTACTCACCCTCCACCTAGGCGAGGAAACGCCACCTCCTGTCCAGAAGATAGCGATCGCCAAAGCAAAGAAGGCGATCGCCAAGCAACCCGGAGATCTCAAGGCTTTCGAGGACATGGAAGCCCATCTCCTCCATACGTTCAACCGAACTCCGACACATATTTTCTATGCCATCAAGGGGCACGAAGAGCTAAAAAAGCCAAAGGCGAAAAGGGACCACGGTCACCTAGACAACAATCAATATTGTGCCTACCATAAGAGTCCCGGACACAGCACCAACCAATGCCGCGACCTCCTCAAACAGCTCTGGAGATTGTTCGAGGAGGGCAAGTTGGACAGCTTATTGGTTTAGCCGAAGCCCCTACCAATCTCTATACACGATCGTCCGAGTCGAACACAAAACAGGCTGGAAAGCTCATACGAGCCGACCCCTGGATCAACCTCGGCGACCGTCTCTACATGCTTCAATCAAGAAAAGGAGACCTCGGAAGTCTCCCCGATCTCCCTCCTTATTTAAGAAACTGGAGGACTCGATCGCCATCTACGGTTCACCATCTAACATGATGGACTAAGGCACGAGATCGCCTCCCCCGCACAACGTACACCGTCGAAGGTCGGTATTTACATGACGATCCATGGTGGAAGAGTGCAGCCATGGTCCTGGTGATCGATGGAACCGACTACTTAGGCCATGCAAGGTCCCTTTGGGCCAAGATCGCCCGCCCTTCGTTTAAATACGAAGCCGGCGTAGTCTGAGGGCCCTCCAAAATTGATTAGTGGACACGATCGCTCGCCCTCAAAGGTTCATCATCTAACATGGTGAACCCAGACAATGCGACGTGCCACAACCCCCGTCTCAACGTACACCGTCGAGGTTCGCCATCTTCATGGTGGGCCGAGGTGGAAGCAGAGCTAAACAAATCCGCAGGCGTGGAGTTGAATCATCTGACGCTGCCCCGCACAAGGACTCCTCTAGACCAAGATCGCACGCCCTTCGTTTAAATATGAGGCGAGGCGCAGCCTAACAGAGGACCCTCATAATAAAGTGAGTCACGAGACACTCAATGTCTTCGCGCATCAAGACATGATCATGGAGTCGGTCCATCGAACTCCGCGATCGTGCACGGTTCCTCAAGACGGACGACCGTCCCCGAGGATTCGACAAAGTTGAAGACCGCTCACTCAACGAATTATTTTCATCCCCTTACTTCCGCTAAGTGAATAAAAACAAGGGGCAATAAGAGTGCGGACTACCTATACGACGATCGTCGCTATTCAACCACATACGGAGATCGTCATTTTTCAGATGTTGTGCAGCGATCGAATTTGTTGTAAAAGTTATCTCTATGAGTTTATCAATTCATTGGGAACTACCCTCGCAACGATCTCTCCTCACACATTTGTACAAAGTCAAACAAAGACTCAAAAATAACAATCATTCAAGTGATAAGTCAGAAATTCAAACGTTCATTTCATTACTTGAAAAAAAATCGGAGTACATGGTCGCCTGAAGGCCTAAGTGCTACAAAAGAAAGCTACAAAATTACAAGGAAGTAAGCTAAAACATCAAAAATGAAGTGCCTCAGGCCCCTGCCTGGCCTTCGCCATCAGCATCCGGTGCGGTCCCCTCATCTTCCGGAGCGTCGGGATGAGCAAGATTGGCCGGAGACGGATACCAGCTCAAATCCATGCCGAGATCCACAAGATCCAAGATCGGCAAGGAGAAAGCTGAATGGAGAGGATGCTCCAACGCATACGCCTTGAAGTTATCGGCAAGAGGCCCGACCTCCTAACCTCCCTTCTTAGCCGCTCGGATCGAGTCGGCGAACGCCAAATAATAGGCGAACTCACTGACAAACTCCAAGTTTTGGAAGGGATCAGCCTTGGTCGCCTCTACCTCTCCTTTCAGCTCCGCCATCGCCTGTTGCGACCCCTGGAGCTCGGCCTCCCTCGCAGCAACCTTCTCCTTCGCCTCCGTCAGCTCGCTGGTCAACCGAGCGATCGTCACCTTCTGGCGATCGGCCTCCTCTTCAGCGACCTTCTGCGCCTGGACGGCATTCAGCATCCGGTCCCGAAATCGGTCAACCGCCAGACGAGACAGCTCAATTTCCTTCTTCGCGAGCTCAAGCTCATGGCTCGCCCGCTTGGCCGCCTCCAGAGAGTCCTTCTCCATCGCCGCGATCCTATCAGCAAACTCGGCGTTATCTTTCCGAGCCGCCTCGAGATCCGCCTGTAGGCGAATAGTGGAGGGCCGCCCCTCAAACTCCTGAGCAGCCTGGACAGCCATGGTCGCCGTCTGGAGAGAAAGGGCGAGAACAGCCTGCATCGAACTCCCCGATCGCTGACTAGCGATCGCATCCAGATCGGTCGTCCATGCCTTCGGCAGAGCAGAAGCAGTCTTGCTAACGTATGGAGGGATGCCACAGGACTGGCGAGGAGATCGGCTCGCTAGGAAATCCACGACCATCGGCGGGCAAGACGGATCTGCGCGACGGATCCTGCATCAAAACAACAAAGTCAATACGACTCCTACGTAGTTGCAATTTTCAACACAAAAATGCAATCTACCTCTCAGCCTTCTCGGGGTCCCGACCAAAATACGGTTTCCCTCGAGGGGTCTCAGCATCCGCGATCGCCATCTCCCGCATAAAAGCCGCAGAGGGCGGCTCATTCTCCGGAGCAACGATGGTGATCGGAGGCGCGGCGATCGACACTTCATCGCCCGGGGCAGGAACCGAAGTTTCTTCCGGCCTCGGCCTCTTGCGATTCGCTCGAAGCCCCTCCTCCGGAACTCCCTCCTCAGCCACGACCGGCTCCACGTGAGGCTCCGCCTCCAGAACTATTGGCAACGCAACAGGTGGGGCCCGAGACGACCTCTTATGGCGGAGACGGCCTAGAACTCCAGAATTCGACATGGCGATCTCCGTCGGAGGCTCCAAAAAGCGAGGAAAGCGAACCTCTGCAGTTAAGACGGTCGATCAACAGTCAGCCACTTTCCTCAAGTAAGGCGATCGCCTAGAAAGAGAAGGTCGCAGAAACACATACCGAGGCAGAGATGTCTCGAAGCGGAATAGCCGAGCCGACAACCAACGACTCTCCTTATTGATCCGGTTGGCGTCAAGGTCGTCGTCCGACAAGCTCCTTATCCGCTCCCGCACAACCAGAAGTCAAAAGCGGCTCCTCGATCGCCGGAATGTGAAAACTGCAAAACCGAAATCAAATTAGATCACCCAAAACGCATCCGAACGAAGGAGAGTCTAAACCCTTACGGGATTCCTCTCCGAAACTCGCGGGATCTCCACTCGCCCGAAGGATTGTCGCCGCGAAGCCCTCCACTTGCCGGAGACCCAGAACCACTTCGTCGGATCGCCCCGCGCCTTATTGGGGACTCCATGAATTACCCGACCAGATCGGCCCTGAATATGGTAACCGCCGACCGACCCTTTCTGAGCCGTCAGCTTGAACAAATGGTTCATCTCCAACGGCGATGGGAGGCGGTATAGGCGGTGACCGCCGAAAAGGGTGAGAGTGCAGATAATTTGGAGCCAGGCGTTCGGCGTCAGCTGAAGTGGCGCCACATTCCAAGCGGCCAGCAGGTGAGAGACAGCAAAGGATAGAGGGAAGCGCAGCCCGGCCTCCATAATCGCCTCATTCACGGCGACCATACCCATCGGAGGCTGGTCGGCTCGTTCGTTCTCCGCCGGCGCGAACATGTCCACATCTGAAGGAACATGGAATCTTGTCCTCCAGACGGCCAGATCTTTCCTGGTCGTCGAACTCCGTATTTGGCCAAGCGACCACAACGATCGCTGCGCAGCATGGTACTGCGACCGTTTGGGAAGCACATAGGGGTAGGCGACCGAGTATCCCCGGAAATCGAATCTCGGAGTAGGACCGGCCAACTTCTCCATTATCTCAGCAAAGGCCTTATAGGCCCGGCCGAAAGCACTATGCTGCTCCCAGTAGGCCCTAATCGCCAGATCTCTCTCAATCTGCGACCGTCTTTCTTCAGCAGCCGCCTCCTTAGCAACATCGGCTTCGTTAAATAAAGCCTCGACTTCAGCAGGGTCGATTCCGGCCCGAATAGCTTCAGCGGCCGTATCCAGGTGGAAGTCGGAAGAAGATTCTCCCCGGACAGTCGATGTCCCGGTGGCAGAACTGGTACCCACTCCACGTGATGATGAGGTTCCAGCCATTCTCAAAGACAGATAAGAAGAAAAGGATTTTTCTTACCCGAAAGTGAAATCGAACGACGGTCGGCACTAAGATCTTCAGAAAAATCGACAGCAAGTCCTTCTTTCTCCAATAAGTACGTGTGGGTATGAAACTGCAGCACTACGCCCTTTTATAGGAGAAGGCAGGGACTCGTTTGCAATAAGGGAAAATCTCAGGGGTCGGATCTCAAACGACGCATTAATTGACTCCCTCGAGACCCGCGTACGCATCTTTACAAGGACGCATCAGCCGAGGAGTCATTAATGACCGTTGGTGTCCTCCAATAGAAGCCCGACACGTGCGCGGAGACTTTTCCACGCCCATTGCTTTTTCCCGCGCAGTTTAGCGGCCAACCAGGTCGTCCGAACTCAGGATATATCATCTCAAAGACGATCGCCAGCTCAGTTAAACACAGAGTCGCTCGTCAAAAGTTCAGCGATCGCCAAGACAGCCACCTCACCCCACGTTTCCAACGTATGAGCGAGCTGGGGGGCAATTGTTGTGTCAAGATTTATCCATCCCGACAGGCGATCGACTATAAGGCCGAGCGACCAAGTCAACTCCAGTCAAACCATGGCTAGCTCGCCTAATCGAAGACATCAGACCACCATCAGGTACCTAGCGATCGACTCCCAAGGCGATCGCCCTTTGGCAGCTGGCGATCTACTCTAGTGACCGGCTAAGGGCAATCGACCTACGCCCCGAGCAGAGACGATCGCCCGTCAAAGTCATCGAGGATTGGATCTCAGAACAGCACCCACGTGCAGATCCACAAAAGGCGCTGACAGACAAGATCTTCGCTGATGGGCAAGATCTTTCGCTGACAGACAAGACCTTTGACCACAGCCTGTCACCTACCTCACCTACTGGCAGGCGCGCCGAAAGTTGTCAGTGGGACCACCCGTGACAGCAACTCAGGACGCGTGCAGGCTCCCCATTGGACCGTACAGTTGACTGCCAGCAACTCCTGCAGAATTTAAGGAGACATGCCCACGTGCTAAAAGACGATCGCCCGATTATTATAATGCAGAAAAGGCGATCGCCCGGCACATCCATGTCCTATAAATAGAGAACCTCCTCCTACTGAAAAAAGGTTCCGAATTCATTTGACCTACGGTTCGGAATTCATTTCACCACCAACAGAAATACAATAGAACAAACATACTATCAAGCTCCCTGCTTTCTCGCCGGAATCCATCTCAGGACTTCTCTCTCCGAATCTCTCGTCCAGAAGACGATCGGCAGAGGCAGCAAGTCTCCCTTAGACAGATTCCAAGAGATTCATAAGCCCAGGAGCCCAAGCATCCATCTAAATACTCGCCGTGAGAGACTGTCGATCTCTCACCGCCGCGACTGTTCATCTCCTTTGTTACAAGAACTCACAGAGCATCAAATCTGGTTCTTCCGGCAATCTACACGCTCACTATCTAAGATAACAAGAATCTTTACACTCATTGTAATTGTATTCTTACATTAGTACTTGTATCCCCGAATATTAGTATTAATAATATCTCACGAGAGCATTCAAGCCCGGGACTAACAACCCCGGCAAATCTTGTGTTATTTATCTTTCTCACGGAAGTGCTCTTGCATTTGTTTGCTATCCATCCATTCCAGCAATATCTATCTCCGGATAATATTTTCGGTAGCAACAACAGGGACACCTTCAGAAATACTGCATGAGTTCAAGTACCAGTAGGTCTCTAGAGAGCTCACGGGCCTCGAGGGATTTTGTTACTCCAGTCTGTACTTCATCCAAGGGGTCCTATCAGGCTTCGAGAACCGGAGGTAAGGACATTCATCACCGGTATTGAAGCAAGTTAATTCTTGCTCAATTAAAGGATAATCGTTCCTTTCGTCGTTGTTCATTCATTCAAATAATTCATTCATCATATATCAATCATGTTGAGACTTACAATTATCAACTAATCATTCAATTCATGAAGGACGACGGCTCCAGTCATTTCTTTGAGCTATCACCCATTGCGTTACTATTTCACCTCGGTGAGTCATTCTGGACCTTTGTCGGATTCTATTCATTTTTATTCTTCATTGTCCGTATTGAGGAGTATTCCTGGAGATGTTGTTTTCAGACCTGCTAGATAGTTCATATCCCGAGTTGTGTACCCTGAGTTTCGGGGACGAAACTCTTTTTAAGGGGGGGAGTATGTAATACCCGGTTGTGAATTCATTTATTATCATTCAGTAATTGGCACTCAGTAAATGTTTTTCACTAATTAATGATCATTCATCATTCATGTTCATTCGTTTGTGTTCATCGTTCGGTGTATTTTGGAATCGTGTATCAGTTATCGTTCATCGTTCAACCATGTTTGAGATCGAGATGGGAGCATTATCATTATCATCGTGATTGGTAGTCTTGTGTTAGAAGTATCATTATTGCGTGGTGTTGGATTTAATCATGCTCATACAAGTTATAAGTCGGATCATTCATCATTCGTAACTAGGAGGTAGAGTTTTCGCATTTTTCTCTCCAGCTGAGAGTTACGGCCGTAACCTATCATGCATTACGGCCGTAACATGCATTCGTTGGATAAAAGATGTATTGGACGAGGCCAACTTACGGCCGTAAGAGTTTCAGGATACGGCCGTAAGTCGAGAAGTTTGGACAGTATGGTTTTTCGATGAAGTGTATTTCCGGATGTAAGTAAAGGTTGTTACGGCCATAATGTCGTTGACTTTGGGAAGTTATGGCCGTAACTCTGCGCAGTATTTAAGGATTTGGACGGGTGTTTTACCCTCATTTTCTTCATTTCTTCATTTCAGGAGAGAGGTCATTGGGAGGGGATTTTTCTTCATCAAGACACTTTTGTGTTCATGTTCTAATCATCTATCTCCGATTATAGAGCTTGGGGAGTCGATTTAACATGAGTTCAATGCACCGAAGAGTTTGGATCTTCAAATGTAATTTCTCCAAAACCTTATATTTCGATTTTGAGATGGAATATGATGTTTTGGATGTTATAATCATGATATGTAAAGGGATATGTTAGGAATACTTGTTAGATTTTGATGATGTCATTAATGTGATTCAAATGTTTATTACTTGGCAAAATGTAAGGAAGAACCAAATGAGTATCTTCCATAGGCCAAATTATGTTAAGTTTAATACTTGGCAAAATGTAAAGAAGAACCAAATGAGTATCTTCTATAGGCCAAATTAAGTTAGGCTCAAATCGGCTAAGTACAAAAGTACAGCTAAGTTCATCAGAGAAGTACAGCCGAGTCAAGTCAGAGAAGTTATGGTCAACAAAAATTAATCAGTGATGTTTGACCAGACTGCCGTCAAGTGACTTCAGAAAAGTCATCTGATCAGGCAAAGTCTCAAACAGTCACCATCAGATAAGTCCAAACTGCAGAGAAGATGACTGTACATCAGCCTACTTGAGATCAGCCAAGTACTCCAAGTCCACGTCAGCATGCGTTGAATAGTCAAATATTACGGAAAGTCACATGCAAACGTGAAGAGACATATTGGATACATTCCCGCAAGGATATGAATTAAATAATTCATCCAGACCTACCACTGAAGACTTTAATCTTTTTATATTCAAAAGATGCGGCGCCTCACATGCAAAGTCTTCACAACGGTCAAACGATGGATTAAAATATGGGAATCTAGCCTTGCAACGTTCAGAAAAATAAACAAAGAAGTCTTTCTCCAACAGACGGATTTGTTACAATATTTGCAACGGCTATGAAGAAATGCTCAAGGATCAACACCTATAGATATCCGAAGATTTGAAGTTGAGCAAAAACCGGTGCGAACAAAATCTCAAGCAATCAAAGCATTCAAAGCAATCAAAAAGCGAACTATAGCATCATGAAAAAAGCAGTTCTCAAAAGTTCATACTTGAAGAAGCTCTTAGTTGGAGAAGACAAAAACTAGTGTCTTTAATCTTAAGTTCGGGGTAGTTCACTGGTTGAAGTTCGAGACTGTAAAGGCATCTAAGGATCGCGGATCAAGAGGTGCAAGGCAGTCAAGGGAGTTGCAACGGCAAGGATTTCCACTAGTTGGAAGCTGTTGTAATTTGGTTGAATCACTGTAAACTTTATCACTGGTTGACAATTATAGTGAATTCATCTCCAACTGGTTTGGAGAAAAGTGGATTAGTAGAGGATTACCCCACCTCTGAGACCACTATAACTGCCTGCGTATTTTACTGTTTTATAGCATCATACTTTAACTTCTGCATTCATTGTTAAGTGTTTCATTGGTTGTTCTTGTATTCGTCATCAGCTGACTTCCGCACGTATTGAGAACAAACGACTCTAAGTCATTTGCATATCTATCAGCTGAAGAAACTTACTCTTCGTGAAAAAGAGTTTAAGAGTTTCAATAAGTCTATTCACCCCTCCCCTAGGGGTGTGCAAAAAAACCGATTAAACTGAAAAACCGATAAACCGCTTAAACTGACGTAGATGGTTTTTATTTTTTATAAAACCGAAACTTTGGTAACGGTACGGTATTTGACTTAAATACCGGGAAAAAAAACCGTACCGTACCGTTATTTATATTAAATATTTTTATGATAATATATCATATATATAGTAGTTACAAACTCAAATGAATATAGAAGTATAACAAATTTATTGAAGTTCAAGACACTTGTTTGTCTTTTTTTTATTTTTTTTTATCCTCCAAAATAGTTGGATGAAAACTTGAACATTAAATTAGTTACTATCTTAAGGTTTGTGTGATTTTTTTGATTTAGCTATTAATTTGGATCAGCTATTTATGGTACCTTGTTGAATTAATTTATTTGAGTATTTTTGTATTATTAATGCTATCAAGTATCAAGTAGAAAAACCGAAAAAATACCGTACCGATATAAACCAAACCAAAATACCGAACTACCAAACCAAAAAAAAAACCCGTATGTATATGGTATTAAATCATAATAAACCGAATATATTTGGTACGGTATCGGTTTTACCCTAAAACCGTATCATACCGTACCATGCACACCCCTACCCCCCCTCTAGACTTATTCCTGGATGACTTGTGACCTATAGGATATACATATGTTTATGAGTTTCTATGAATTATCATCGGATTGTTGGAGAATTATTCAAGAACATTTCGAATGTTGATTTTGGAATTGGGGAATCCGATTAGATGTTGTTGTAATCTCGAATTGTATATTCCTATGAGAATATTGATTGTATATAAGATATTTTGTTGGACTGAATCATTCATTGGAGGTATGGTATCGATATAATTGAGATTAGTTGTAAACAATTGAGGATTGTTTACAACGTGTTTGTTGAATTGCCCTAATGAGTTTGGGTAGTGTTGTATCGACTTTTGAGTTGGTTGTGATCATGCTTGATTCGTATGTTAAGCAAATTGTTAGTACTTGTGTTATTCAAGGTTGTTCGAGCGGCCGATAATTCCTTTAAGGACGTTGTTCGTGGAAGGACTTTCTCGTCGTCGGTTTGAGGCAAGTTTTATACTTGTACTAGTCAATGAGATTAATGTCATCATATATGTGTATGAATGTGTTGTATCACTCCGAGACTTAGTCTCTTCATGAATTCATTGATATTAAGAGATCGTTCGATACGATATTCTTCGCCAATTATGCCAAATGTTTATTATCGTTCATTAATGGCCGGTTCAAGGCCTTGAGATACTCGTTGTTAATGTTATTGTTGATAGCCGATTTGTGATATCGATGTATCGATTGTTGTTGTTGATATCGATGTCGATCTAAGACGTCGCTGTAATCATTGTTATTGATGTTGGAGTTTTTGTCATTGATGTTTTATTGGCCGATTGAAGGCATTGGCGTATTCGTTTCTCATCTTCATCGTCGGTAACCGATTAAAGGTATTGAGTCATTCATTGTACCATTGTTATCGATTAGCCGTACTAAGGCAATTGAGGTGTTCAATCATTCATTGTAACATTGTTATCGATTGGCCGTTCTAAAGCAATCGGGGTGTTCAATCATTCATTATATCTTTGTTATTGATTTGTCGTTCTAAGGCAATCGAGGTGTTCAATCATTCATTATATCCTTGTTATCGATTGGTCGTTCTAAGGCAATCGAGGTGTTCAATCATTCATTATATCATTGTTATCGATTGGCCGTTCTAAGGCAATTGAGGTGTTCAATCATTCATTATATCATTGTTATCGATTGGCCGTTCTAAGGCAATCGAGGTGTTCAATCATTCGTTGTATCATTGTTATCAATTGGCCGTTCTAAGGCAATTGAGGTATTGAGTCATTCATTGTATCATTGTTATCGATTTGGACGTTCTAAGGCAATCGAGGTATTGAATCATCTGCTGCATAATTGTTATCGGTTGGCCATTCTAAGGCAATCGAGGTATTGAATTGGGACTGTCGAGGATGGTGCCCATACGTGAGTTACTATCGTCGTGTTGGACAACTCAAGACAGCACACTATCATTCTTGTGAATCCGGTAATATTTGAATCGTTGCCGTTTGTGGTTAATTGTGTTTTGGAGGCTAGTCTCGGCTAGTGCTCATTATGGATAAGTTTGGGGCTTGAACCTCCACGGTTGGTTTCCCAGCACCTGCAATTCAGCAGGTCACGGTCACTGGGTGATCTCATTATGGGTAAGCTTGGGGCTTGAACCTTCGCGGTCGGTTTCCCAACACCTACAGCTCAGTAGGTCATGGTCATGTTTATGATCTCACTATGGGTAAGTCTGGGGCTTGAACCTTCGCGGTTGGTTTCCCAGCACCTGCAATTCAGTAGGTCACGGTCACTGGGTGATCTCATTATGGGTAAGTTTGGGGCTTGAACATTCGTCGTTGGTTTCCCAACACCTGCAGTTCAGTAGATCACGGCCATTGGATGATCTCATTGTGATACGGCTTCGTGCCGTGGCTTCGGCCCTCATTGATATAGATTCGGGCTGTTTTTGGTTTCAGGTGATTATGATATTTGACAGCTTCGTCCGAGTGGCTTTCAGGCCTTTGTGATGTCTTGGTATTTTCGTTGGAACCTTCAGGCATTGTGATTCATATTTAATTCAATCCTGGTTTGGTTCATGTTCGTGTAATTCATTGTGGTGTTCTATAATTATGATTTGCCATTGGGCATTTATGTTCTAACCTGTTGAACATATATTAATAGTATGTCGTGGGCATAGTATTTCACGAATGCTTGGTTCTTACCTTGGTTTGTGAGCATCTCGTATTAATATTATCATTGTACCGTTTCATTCTGCCTTTGGATGCATATCATGTTATACATGTATTTGATGTTCATTATCTAGATGACTGACCCCATGGGGGCGGAACATGTTTTCATGTTTTAGGTGCTTGCGAGGAGAGAGTTGAGACACAGGGGCATGATGACGGCGATGAGGCATTCAAGCGATACTAATTCGAGTTGTTCATGTTGGTCAGTCAGTTGGAGTGTTCTCCAGTTTGTCAGTCATTGTCATTTTGTATTACCCGAGCACATGCTCGTGGATGTTGTTGTATTTTTATTTTGGCCATGTAGGCCCATCGTTGTCGTGAAATTCCTTATCAAAATATTGTGTCGAATATCATAGTAGGGACTGTGATTCCCCTTGTTAGTTAATTTGATGTATTTTAGTCGTGTTTGCCTGGTGGATCTCCTGGGGTGGGTTCCACGGCACTGTAATAACCTAATGGGATTTGGGGGTGTTACAGAAGATGGTATCAGAGATTTGAGTTGTGAGATACCCTGATTTGTGAGTTATGTGGCTCTACTGGCGCGGTAGTAGTGGGACTGGCAGGTTATGACAATCTGGACAGTCGTGTTTTGTGAGTCGTGATATTTGTACGACAGAACGAGTCATTCATTCATCGAGTCGTCGTCAGCGAAGACTAGTATCGCAAGACCTCGAAGCTTCATATGACATGTGTAAGGACTCGATTCTCTTTATGTTCATACATTCATTATATCATTGATTATACATGTTTTGTTGAAACCTATATGTGACATTAGTGTTACGATTGATTCATAACTAATTCTTTTGGAGCACGTGTGACCTGTAGAAGTGATAAAGATCAACTCATTCATCAGTCAACAATCCTCAATCATCATTTTTGATCTTGTCGATCATGTTAATTCATTAATCACTCAGTCATTCTCATTGCTCAATTATTGATCTTGCGGATCGAATTATCAATCTTTTTAACTTATTCAAGATAATCATTTCAGGAATTTCATCAGATAATCATGTTACCTCACTTGATCTTTCATCGATCTTATCATATTCCGGTGTCATGTTGACGATCATTTTACTGCATTATTAATGCATTCATTGTGTTAAAGCGTGTATGCTCATTATTATCATTCATTAACGTAATCATAATGCGATCTTCATGCGGGATATATAATTATCATGTGACCTTCCTGCTTCAGAATGGATAGAGCTGTCAGAGGACGCAGGGAAAGAGGGCGCGGTGCGGGCTGAAACCCGGGATCTTGTGTGAATACCCGCGCGAACGTGAGGGATATCATTAGTTCAACAGATAGAGATGCCACTCATTCACCGATAGATAATCATTCACTGTCAAGGAGTCGTACCCATGGTGCAGGGCATGATGGCCCAAATGACTCAGATGATGCGGATAGTGGAGACCATGCAGACCTCGATGGTTCGTGGTCCACCGCAGTAGGGATTCCAGGTGCCGTTTCATGGACAGACTAGAGGAGTGAGTTAGATTGTTGACGATAACTCTCATCGGAGGCTGCCTACTTTTGAGGGTTCGTCAAAACCAACTGATATTATTCATTGGCTTGAGCATTTTTATAAACTCTTCGACATGGTTCAGTGTCCGGAAGAGAGTAAGGTGGCAGTAGCATTACTTGAGTAAGGGTGCTTATTCTTGGTGACTTTCTGTGAAACCCACCGATCGTCATAGTGTTTGGAGCGAGTTCAAGACCCTCATGATAGAGAGGTATTATCCGGCTCCACTTTGTGAAACCAAGTTATCAGAGGTTTTAAACCCCGAATCCATTGAGGATGAGGGTGTTATTATCATTGCTGAGAAGTTTCAGGGACTTCTTTAGTTTACTTCGTCTGTTATCCGTACTAAGGCGGATAAGATCAAGTATTTTAGCAAGAGGCTAAAGCCGCAGTTGAGGATGCAGTTGTTCAATCACAATTGTAATTTACTTAGTGAGTTCATCGAGAAGGCTCTTGGAGCAGAGCTTTTGATCAAGGAGCTTACTCGGAAGCACCCTTCAGCTTCTTCTGATGGACGAATAGGATGTCGATTAGTTCTGAGGGACATCGGGATCTGGCGTCCAAGAGATTATTTTCTGGTCGTCTTCGTGCTGGAAAAGCATCTTCTTCTCAGACGGCGAGTTTGACCGTTGTTTGCTTTAATTGTGATACAATAGGACATAGCAGTACTCGGTACTCGATGCAAGCCGTTGTTTGTTTTCTATGTGGGAGGCAGGGACACCTTCATAAATACTGCAGGAGTTCTAGTACTAGTAGGTCTCGAGAGAGCTCACGGGCTTTGAGGGATTTTTTTCTCCAGTCAGTACTTCATCCAAGGGGTCCTATAAAACTTCGAGAACTGGAGGTAAGGACATTCATCACCGGTATTGAAGCAAGTTAATTCTTGCTCAGTTAAAGGATAATTGTTCCTTTTGTCGTTGTTCATTCATTCATATAATTCATTCATCATATATCAATCATGTTGAGACTTATAATTATCGACTAATCATTCAATTCACAAAGGACGAGGGTTCCAATCATTTCATTGAGCTATCACTCATTGCGTTACTATTTTACCTCGGTGAGTCATTCTGGACCTTTGTCGGATTCTATTCATTGTTATTCTTCATTGTCCATATTGAGGAGTATTCCTGGAGATGTTGTTTTCAGATCCTGATGGATAGTTCATATCCCGAGTTGTGTACCCTTAGTTTTGGGGACGAAACTCTTTTTAAGGGGGGAGTATGTAATACCCGATTGTGAATTCATTTATTATCATTCATTAATTGGAACTTAGTAAAAAAATTTCACTCTTTAATAATCATTCGTCATTCATGTTCATTCGTTTGTGTTCATCATTCGGTGTATTTTGGAATCGTGTATCAGTTATCGTTCATCGTTCAATCCTGTTTGAGATCGAGACGGGAACATTATCATTATCATCATGATTGGTAGTCTTGTGTTAGAAGTATCATTATTGCGTGGTTTTGGACTTAATCATGCTCATACAAGTTATAAGTCGGATCATTCATCATTTGTAACTAGGAGGCTGAGTTTTCGCTTTTTTCTCTCCAGCTGGAAGTTACGGCCGTAACCTATCATGCATTACGGTCGTAACATGCGTTCATTGGATTAAGGACGTTTTGGACGAGGCCAACTTACGGCCGTAAGAGTTTTAGGATACGGCTGTAAGAAATGATTTTGTTGTTCTGGTTATTGTCAACGAAGGGAAGTTACGACCGTAAAGGAGGTCTTGTTACGGCCGTAGGCCGAGAAGTTTAGACAGTATGGTTTCTCGACAAAGTGTAGTTACGGCCGTAAGTAAAGGTTGTTACGGCCATAATGTCGTTGACTTTGGGAAGTTACGGCCGTAAGGTGGCAGAGTTACGGCCGTAACTCTGTGCAGTATTTAAGGATTTGGACGGGTGTTTTACCCTCATTTTCTTCATTTCTTTATTTGAGTCTGGGAGTGAGGTCGTTGGGAGAGGATTTTTCTTCATCAAGATACTTGTGTGTTCATGTTCTAATCATCTATCTCCGATTATAGAGCTTGGGTAGTCGATTGAACACGAGTTCAAAGGATCGAAGAGTTTGGATCTTCAAAGGTAATTTCTCCAAAACCTTAGATTTCAATTTTGAGATGGAATATGATGTTTTGGATGTTATAATCATGATATGTAAAGGGATATACATATGTTTATGAGTTTCTATGAATTATTATCGGATTATTGGAGGATTATTCAAGAACATTTTGAATGTTGATTTTGGAATTGGGATTCCGATTAGATGTTGTCGTAATCTCAAATTGTGTATTCCTATGAGAATATTGATTGTATATAAGATGTTTTGTTGGACTGAATCATTCATCAGAGGTTTGGTATCGATATAATTGAGATTAGTTGTAAACAATTGAGGATTGTTTGCAACGTGTTTGTTGAATTGCCCCAATGAGTTTGGGTAGTGTTGTATTGACTTTTGAGTTGGTTGTGATCATGCTTGATTCGTATATTAAGTGAATTATTGGTACTTGTATTATTCAAGGTTGTTCGAGCGGCCGATAATTCGTTTAAGAACGTTGTTCATGGAAGGACTTTCTCGCCGTCGGTTTGAGGCAAGTTTTGTACTTGTACTAGTCAATGAGATTAATGTCATCATATATGTGTATTAATGTCATATACGTGTATTATTATTATCATTGTACCGTTTCATTCTGCCTTTGGATGCATATCATGTTATACATATATTTGATGTTCATTATCTAGATGACTGACTCCGTGGGGACGGAACATGTTTTCATGTTTTAGGTGCTTGCAAGGAGAGAGTTGAGACACAGGGGCATGATGATGGCGACGAGGCATTCGAGCGATACTTGTCTGAGTTGTTCATGTTGGTCAGTCAGTTGGAGTGTTCTCCAGTTTGTTAGTCATTGTCATTTTGTATTACCCGAGCAGATGCTCGTGGATGTTGTTGTATTTTTATTTGGCCATGTAGGCCCATCGTTGTCATTGAAATTCCTTATCGGAATATTATGTCGGATATCATAGTAGGGACTGTGATTCCCCTTGTTAGTTAATTTGATGTATTTTAGTCGTGTTCGCCTGGTGGATCTCCTGGTGTGGGGTCCACAGCACTGTAATAACCCAATGGGATTTGGGGGTGTTACAGAAGATGATATCAAAGATTTGGGTCTTGAGATACCCTGATATGTGAGTTATGCGGCTCTACGGGCGCGGTAGTAGTGAGATGGTATCACAGATTTAGTCATGTTCGCCTAGTGGATCTCCTGGTGTGGGGTCCACGGCACTCTAGTAACCCAATGGGATTTGGGGGTGTTACACAAATGAATCAGACTGTGCACCGGAATGAGATCCCAGGTGGGGATAATGAAGCTAGTAAGTGGTTCCGAGATGTGATGAGAATGCACCCGCCTCGTTTTGTAGGTTCTTTTGACTCGTTAGGTTGGGAGAACTAACTATTCCAGTTGGACAGAACATTTGATGTTGTATCTTGGCCGGATTAAATGAGGGTACCCATTGCTCAGTACCTACTCGATAAGGAAGCTGCGGACTGGTGGGAGGCCGTAGCGCTTAATGATTGTGCAGATACTTGGGATGAATTCAAGTCTGCAATGGAATCTGAGTATTGCCCTTACCTGTTCGAGAATGACAGATTGTTGAGTTTTTCTTGGATACACCACGGGATGTGTCGGTATCTCGGGCTATAGTCGACTACAATCGGCAACTGTGTTATGTTCGGAATCAAGTGAAAAGTGAGGCAGATAAGGTTCGTTATTTCGATATGCCTATGAAACCTCATGTTCGGCAGTGTATGGCTCCTTTTATGTGTACAACGCTGCACGACTATCAAGATCGAGCCTTAGCATTTGAAATGGCTATAATGTCTACAGTCTGCATCTGTAGCAAAGAAATAGAAGATTTCTAATGGCGCATCAGAAGCAATGGAATTGGGATTCCTGAATTTCAACCCTCGTATCAGTTGAGTATGGAACCTGCTCGGTCAGCTGGAGAATATAAAAGACACGGGTCGGTGTCTTTGAGTTCTGGTAGTGCTCCAAGGTGTTTCAACTGTAATGTTCTGGGCCACGAGCGTGCGAATTGTAAGGCACCACCAGTGACTTGTTACAACTGTGGACACAAGGGACACCGAGTCCAGTATTGTGAGAGAGTGTCTAGTGCGGTCGATACTCAAGCTTCAGCGCCGGTGTCAAGATTGACTCATAGAGATCGTTGATGTCTGTTGGTCTTGCTTTTGATTTATTTTCATGTTATGGTTCATTTAAAGTTTCGGGACGAAACTTGTTTTTAGAGGGGTAGAATGTAATACTCGAGATTTTTATTTCCAGTTGCCTTGAGCTATTTGTCGTTTGGTGTCAGTTAATTTTGTTTCGTCATGATTATGTGGTTATGTACACGATATTATGTATTTGATTGTAGTGTACGTCGAGTGAGACTTATTTTCGCGTGCGTTTCTTTGATTAAATGTGTACTTGTGGTGTGGTACGTTATGTTTCATAATTTGCTCATTATTGTTTAGAATCATAGTCGGTGAGTGTGACCGAGACATTGTCGAACGACGATCGTACTGTCGGAATGGTGGCATAAGGGCTACGGCCGTAAGAATGTCGAGTTACGGCCATAAGAATTGCGAGCATTATGGCCGCAATGCATGGCCGGGTTATGGACGTAAGACGCCCGCACATTTTGGGCAGTAGCCCCGAGAGGTCCGGTTACGGCCGTAAGGTATAGGCCGATTACGGCCGTAAGGGGGCGTGACTGAGTTACGACCGTAAGGGACTGCATGTTACGGCCGTAACTTGCTCGGCAATTTAAGCCCTGGGCGATAGGTGTGACAGCCATTTCTCCCATTTCTCCTTCTTCCTTCGCGATTTTCAGCAAGATTTAAGAGTAGTGATCGGGAGCATATTTATGCAGCATTTTTGGGAAGTTTGATTCGTGTGTAACATCATCCTCCACTCGAGTTCGCCCAAATCGAAGGTAACTTCTCAGATCTCTTAGGTTTAACCTTCGGGATTTTATTGTTGATTTCGATGTTCATCCGTTTTTGATGGTTTGGATGGTGTTATTGAGTATTGTTAATCATGTTCTATGGATTGTATATCCATATCTCGAATTTGTTTGATCCCAACCATGATTTTTGTCTTCTAATGGAGTCTTGAGCATTTAATGTCCGATTAAATGACTCAATGGGTTTTCCTTTGATTCTTGGGTGTGTTTCGCGATTGTTTCCGGTTGTTATACTCGTTATAATCGTGTTTTCGTTGTTTTCGCCCGTAGGATTGTAGGTGTTCGAGATTTCTCGATTGGGCCGTGTTCGTCAGAGTGTTTGGTATCGGTAATGAGGCAAGTATCTTGCTTATACGATTTGTGTCTTGCGAATAGAGTTTGCGTGTTGGGTTTTCGATGATTTGGTTTCCCTTCGTGAATATGATTCGTGGGGATTGATTAATTTGAACATTGATTGTGTTGATGATACAATTGCTCGTTTAATGTGGTGAATTTGTGTTGATGATGTTAACCGTGTTGTTGTGTTGTGCGTGGTTGTTCTTGAATGAGGTACCGTGATGATTATGATAATTGGATCGGATTGATTATATACTTGGGTATGTATTGTTCTGTATTGTTGATTGGTTGGACATAATTATAATAAGGTGCATTATTTCGTGGTAGTGTCTGGAGATGATCTTTACGTATTGTGATATGAATATGTGGAACCAGGTACGGTCCGTCGTGATCTCTGGAGTTCGGTACATGAGGTGTACGAACAGTGAATATGTGAAACCAAGTATGGTCTATTGTGACCTCTAGAGTTCGGTACATGATGTGTATGAACATTGAATATGTGGAACCAGGTACGGTCTGTCGTGACATCTGGTGTTTGGTACATGATGTGTACGAATAGTGTATATGTGGAACCAAGTACGGTCCGTCCTGACCTCTGGAGTTCGGTACATGATGTGTACGAACAATGTGTATATGGGACCGGGTACGGTCCGTAGTGGCCTCCGGGGTTCGTTACTTGACGAGTACGAACAGTGATTGAATGGATAATATTTGATGTTGGGTCACAGACCCGTAATGATATCCTAGCTATTGTGTTTTGAAACAAGAATCAGACTAAGGCCCTATCTAGGAAAGATTATGTTAAGATTGTTATATGATTAACATAGTCTTGATATGATTGTTGTTGTTAGTGGTTCTTAGGGGGATTATAACCATTTTAGTAAGGGATTATGATGAATTATGTAATGATTATCATAATCTTGAAATGGTTGATTTAATCTTGTTGATTAATCCAAATTCATGATGAATTGGTGGTTGATTATCGTTTAGACATCTTGTTTGTTGTGTTGGTGATGTTCTTGAGGTGATAGTGTTAATATTGGTGAGGTTATCATCTTGGGATAATTAGTATAATGTTGTTCTTAAATAATTCTTGTTGAATTCTTTTTCACACGTGTTAAGAACATGATGATCATGTTATTTGTTCATTGGGGAGGATTGGAGGAAGTTAGAATTCATAGTTGAGAACTATGATTTTCGTTTGGGGAGTTTAACCGGTTCGTGATTGAATCGGGATTGTCTTTGGTATTGTTGTTTTTATTGATTTTAAGCTATTGAATGAATTGTAATTCATTCAAGGTTGTTCGAGTGCTTGTGATTGTCGTAACGCTGCTCGTCGTTTCGTGGGAGGACATTGATCGTGGAAGGACTTTCTCGCCTTCAGTTTGGGCAAGTTTTATACTTGTACTAGTCAATGAGATTAATGTTATCATGTATGTGTATGAATGTGTTGTATCATTTCGAGACTTGGTCTCTCTATGATATTGTTGATATCAGGGGATTGTTTGATATGATACCCTTCGGAAATATGCCAAAAGTTATTATTATTCGGTAATGGCCGATTCAAAGCATTGAGATACTTGTTGTTAATGTTATTGTCGATAGCCAGTTCGCGGTATTGATGTATCGATTGTTGTTGATATTGATGTAGATCTAAGACATTGTTGTGATCATTGTTATTGATGTTGGTGTTTTGCTATTGATGTTGTATTTGCCGATTGAAGGCATTGACGTATTCGATTATCATCTCTGTTTTCGGTGGTCGGTTAAAGGTGTCGGGGTATCTATGTTAATTGTATCGTTGTTATCGATTGACCGTTCTAAGGTAATCGAGGTATTGAATAGGGACTATCGAGGACACTTCCCATCATTTGAGTCATTGTTATGGATTGACCGTTCTAAGGTAATCGATGTATTGAATTGGGATTGTCAAGGACACTTCCCATCCGTTGAGTCATTGTTATCAATTGACCGTTCTAAGGTAATCGAGGTATTGAATTGGGACTGTCGAGGACACTTCCCATCCGTTGAGTTGTTGTTATCGATTGGCTGTTCTAAGGTAATTGAGGTATTGAATTGGGACTGTCGAGGACACTTCCCATCCGTTGAGTCATTGTTATCGATTGACCGTTCTAAGGTAATCGAGGTATTGAATTAGACTGTCGAGGACACTTCCCATCCGTTGAGTTGTTGTTATCGATTGACTGTTCTAAGGTAATCGAGGTATTGAATTGGGACTGTCGAGGACATTTCCCATCCGTTGAGTCGTTGTTATCGATTGACCATTCTAAGGTAATCGATATATTGAATTGGGACTATCGAGGACATTTCCCATCCGTGATATCATTGTTATCGATTAGCCGTTCTAAAGGCAATCGAGGTATTTGAATTGGGACCGCCGAGGACGGTACACATCCATGAGTTATTGTTGTCGTATTGACCGACTCAAGGCAGCACACTATCATTCTTGTGAATTTGGTAATTTTGTGATCGTTGCCGGTTGTGATTAATGGTATTTAGAGGCTAGTCTTGGCTAGTGCTTGATGGGTAAGTTTGGGGCTTGAACCTTCGCGGTTAGTTTCTCAACACCTACAGTTCAGTAGGTCATGGGGTGATCTCATTACGGATAAGTTTGGGGCTTGAACCTTCGCGGTTGGTTTCCCAACACCTACAGTTCAGTAGGTCACGGCCATTGGATGGCCTCATTGTGATATGGATTCGTGTCGTGGCTTAGGCCCTCATTGTGATATGGCTTCGTGCCGTGGCTTCGGCCCTCATTGTGATACGACTTCGTGCCGTGGCTTCGGCCCTCATTGTGATACGGCTTCATGTGGTGGCTTCGGCCCTCATTGTGATACGGCTCAATGCCGTGGCTTCGGCCCTCATTGTGATACGGCTTCGTGTCGTGGCTTGGGCCCTTATTATGATACGGCTTCATGTCGTGGTTTCGGCCCTCATGTGATACAACTTCAGGCTATTTGGCTTCGGGCCATTATGATATTTTGGCAGGTTCGGCTGAGGGCTTTCAGGCCATTGTGATGTTTTGGTATTTCCATTGGAGCCTTCGGGCATTGTGGTTCGTGATTATTTCAGCTCTGGTTTGGGTTTACCTTCGGGTAATTCATTGTTGTGTTCTATATTGATGATTCGTCATTGGGCCCTTGTGTTCTAACCTGTTGAGCAGGTACTGATCGTATGACGTGGGCATAGTATTTCACGAATGCTCGATTCTTACACGGTTTGTGAGCATCTCATTTTACCATTGTTATACCATTCATTCTGCCTTCGGATGCATATAATGTTGTACATGTATTTGATATTCATTATCTGGATGACTGACCCCATGGGGCCGGAACATGTTTTCATGTTTTAGGTGCTTGCGAGGAGAGAGTTGAGATACAGGGGCATGACGATGGCGACGAGGCATTCGAGCGATACTAGTCCAAGATGTTTTGGTGTTCATGTCGGTCAGACAGTTTGGAGTACTCCAGTTTTGTCAGTTGTTGTCATTTTGTATTATCCGAGCAAGGCTCGTGGATGTTGTCGTATTTTTATCTTGGCCATGTAGGCCCATTTTTGTCGTTGAAATTCCATATCGGAATATTATGTTGAATATCATAGTAGGGACTGTGATTCACCCTTTTGGTCAGTTTGTTGTATTTTGGTCGTGTTCGCCTGGTGGATCTCCTGGTGTGGGATCCACGGCACTGTAATGACCCAATGGGTATTGGGGGTGTTACAAACGCCCTATTCTGATACTCTCTCAATAAAGTACAAGTGAAACCCGCCATGTACTGACGAATCTCCGGAGTCATTCTCCTGATAAAGTGACAGATCTTATCATCCTCTGTCCTCACCTGATCCTGCACATAGCTGGGCTGTTTGCTATAATCATTAATAGCTTGAGACAGCGGTATATCTTGCGGTTTCGCTGAAAAGAATGCATTAATCCTCTGATTTCTGATCGGTTCCGGACAAAACTCATCTCTCATGAATCTCTGAAACTCTTTCCACTTAACAACACGATCTCGAGGCTTAACAGCCTCCCACCAAATAGCGGCATCCTTGTCAAGAAGATACTGAGCGACAGACAACTTACGTTCTTGTGGGCAATCAACTACCCCGAATATCTTTCCCAACTGGAAAAGCCAACCATCCCAGCCCAATGTATATGCGGCACCAGCGAAACGGGGGGGATTCATATTTGTATTACGTTGAACTGGTTGGGTCAACTAAGTCATCTGTGCAGCTACCTACTACAAAATAGTGTCAACACTGATACCAACACCATCACCGGCAGTACAATCCTAATCACAAGCTTGGCCGCCACGACCACGACCCCTGCCCCTCGGCATACTGAATAAGTAACCACTTAGCACAAGAGAAAATCGTAACACAAACACATACAACAATTACCCTCCTAAGGCAACTCACATACACAAAATAACAGCAACGACAATATCCGTTCGGTGATTTCAACAGCCCGAACGATAACCAACACACAATTACAAAACATCATGAAACAATGATATATGTACACAATCATACAAACCAAAGCTCTAATAGCTCGCACAAGTGCGATAACACACAAATCACCACGAAGCAACAAACATTTAATACCAACATCATACCTCTCACAGAGGGCTAACACAACGAATGCGTGGCGAACGACTCAATGCTCCCACCACCAATTCAATCACAACTCGGGGGCTAACACCCTAACGACAATGCTAACATCATACACACATTCCCTGACCGCAAACAGGAAATGATAGGTTTATAAAACGAAAACCACCTTTTTGAAAAAAATTTGAAACACCAGTTGATCTGAATTAGCACATTTCTAAAAAGTAATACAAACATCGTTATCGAGACTTTGAAAAAAAAACGTCTTATGTTTGATAAAAATGAGGACAACTTTCTTTTAGTTAAAAACTTTCGGAAATATTCGACCTTCGTGTCTAAGCAAATGCGTTTCTAAATTACTGAGAATATCTCAAAATAGTTTGGTCCTCAAAGTGGACAAATTTTGAAACATACAGTTGTACTAGTAGACACCTTGAAAATACCGCGAGAAAATAATCCATTTTAAAAGTACGTCTCCAAATTTATTCTCTAAGATACTCAAGACTTTCAAAAATTTATTAGACCAGAATGCCCAGAAACTCACACGTTACAAAGTATACGTTAAGCCTTTGCTCACACGTATCGACATTCGCTTACACATATCATAGTACATGCATCAAATTGTGTCAAAATCAAGACATGTCTTTTCTCGAAAAACAGACATCATAGTTGAAAATTTGCCTAGGACCGGGGATAAATTAGGGGTGAGCTCGGTTCGGTTTGGTACGGTTTCTAGCTAAAACCGATACCGAACCGTATCTTATCGGTATCTAGCATTTGAGTACCGAAATGATTCGGTTTTAAATCGGCTCGGTGTGATCGGTTTCGGTGTCGGTTCAGTAGCGGTTCGGTGTCAATGGGCTAATTAAATGGGCCACTTAAGTTGGGCTTGCACCAGGCCCAAATTGAACTACTTGGACTAAATCAGACAATTGTAAGTTCAAATAGAATGATTTATACATAATTAATCCACTTCAAAGCTTGACTAAAAATAAAATCTACTTCAATAACATGATAATAACTAAGGATTCAAAAAGTCCAATATCAGATTAAACAAAAGTCTTGAATTTCCTCCTCAGCACAGGTCCATCAATTCATAACAACTTGCACAAAGAAAAAACAAAGTCTGCAGAATAGTCATCTGTTTTATCGGTTCGGTTCGGTTTTTAAAGTCGGGATCCATATCTAAAACCGAAACCGAACCGCAAAATTTGGTTTTCAAAATTTTAAGAACCGTACCATACCAATATCTTATTGGTTCGGTTTTTCGGTTTCGGTTTTTTCGGTATTTTCGGTATTATCGGTTTTTGTCGGTTTTTCTGCTCACCCCTAGGATAAATTACCGGTCCCATCCGGGGCCTCTAAGGACCCTCCCGGACTGGCCATAGTTAAAAATCACGCACATAACTCGTCTAGGACCGGGGCTAAACCACTGGTCCCATCTGAGGCCTCTATGGACCCTCCCAGACTGGCTATCCAAATAAGCTCGTGAATCAGGAGCGAAATCACAGATTCCTCTATGGCCCCGTCAGACCCTCTCGGAGTGAGCAACACACACACATATACATTACCATTCCATGTTAAGCATAAGGGTTTCACAAGAATACTTGCAATACGAACAAATCATTTTGAAAATCATTAGCAGCGGACAAGATCAACAGTAAAAAATACATTAGCAGCGACACCACTCCTCATATAAACAAAATATGAGAGTCAAACAAACATATATCGTGAAATCAAAATCTACATAAAGATTCCATAACTTAACAAATAATCATACAGGTAGCTCGTGTCACACGAGGCACAACACAAAGAAGGGAGACTTACATCCACAGGTCGAATGAAGATGATGATCGCCTCACGATACTAATCACGACCAACAAACTCAGACGACGTGTCGCGGCACGACTCAATCATGCACGACCTGACTAAAAACATCTCAACAATACACACTCGACTCCACAGTATAGGTTTTCGCAACCTATTCTCCGATACCATTTATTTAACACCCCCAATCCACTCAGGGATATTACACGCCGTAGACCCTTTCCTCAAGGATCTACCAGGCTGGTAACTAAAATCAAACATCAAAATATCGCCTTTAAGTCTAAAAGACGGCCCAGTAGACCGATTAGGTCTTTACACTAATACATACAACTCAATCACAATACATACGCAGGAGTCAAAATATAACACGCTCTCGTACAACGGGGAAAATACTATAGCAGAAATAACTACAACAAAACCAATACAACATCGTACGGTTCCTCATGTAATTAGTATCGATCATCATTCATCATCCTTAGTGCCAACCCTGTGTTATGCTCCCCAAAACCTGAAGGAACATGGACGCAAAACAGACATCCACCCCCCGATTACTCGGGGGTTAGCAAAATTCCACTATTTTGCTAATGCAAGTACAAAGTGCAAATACGATTCATACAAATCATATTCCAAGAATAATAATCAGGAATCCTCAAAGATTCAAACATAACGAAAGGAAATACTTCCCGAGGCAGAGAGTTTGAGTAAAACTTTCTAAATTCGAAAGATCACAAATCAAGAGAACAATTTATAAAATATATTTAAAATGCCCTCGGGAGTTTTAATGGAAAACCATTTAAGATTATCGAATCCTTCTCTTTTCAAAAACCAAAAAGGGGGTCATCCCAAAGATTTGCTTTCTGAAATAAAAACCAACATTAATTCATGGGGTCCACAACCCACACCACGTGTCCTCGACCGACATAAAATCAACAAAATATAACCACCCAAGATACGAAATCTTGGTAACACGTCCAAGGTACTTGACCCTGGCAACACACATCCACAATCATATCCATGATACCATGATCGCTTGCCACATATCACCATAAGTCTTCTTAGGCTCTCACCGTTGGACCGATCACTCGTCGTGTCCTGACCATCATGATCACAAGTCATGTGTCACCGTAGATCTCGTCCGAACATCACGGTTGGACTATGACCACACATTCGCAAATCAGTACACTATGGTACACATCACAATATCAAGCAACAAAACACATCCTTAATCATATCCCTGATACCGTGACCGCTTGCCACGTATCACCGTAAGTCTTTTTAGGATCTCACGGTTGGACCGATCACTCGCCATATCCTCACCACCATGATCACATGCCATGTGTCACCGTAGACCTCATCCGAACATCACTGTTGGACTATGACCACACATTCACATCACACAACACAATACACCAAGGATATCACAACAATCCACTCAAAGGCAACAAACACATAGCACGACACAACTGTCGAATCACAACACACTCAAGATGATAAAAATATATATATCTATATTATCAAATCACAATATCTACATCAAACATCTCCATAGGATTCACTTAATCATTCATAAAACACACCATACACAAAATACACACGCGTTTTGAAAGAGAGCCTTTAACGAGGCTAAACCAAATCTATTAAAAGTTCATTTCAAACAACCAAATAAACACACTTAGACGATCATCGATAATCATATCCACAAAACAACAAATGTATGAACAAAGTACTTGCCTCGAATAATCACAAACACGGAGAATCGATCGAAGTAAGGCGGCACGAATCGACTCTGAATCCGCCGACTCCGTTGAACACCAATCAGCGACAATAAACTACGAACGACAATAACAACAATGAAAATGAATTCTGTAGCACGACCCAAAGCCGCTGAATTCAAGGAACAAACGACGAAAGTTCAAGTGTTTCCCCCAAATGGCCAAGAACACGAATCGACCCGACAAAAATGTGAAAATGGAATTTCAAACTATGGGTTAAGACCAACAAGACTAGGTAACAACAAGAGCACCAATAATTTCGGATTAAAATCACGAAATCAAGACAAACCCCAAAATATCTCAAATGGGGTTCTAAAACCTTACCTTGATTCGGAGAAGAAGAATGATTAGACGATCATGAACACGAAAAAGACCCACCGAGATGATTATTACCATCAACGGCCGAATAAAGCTCGATCCAAAACCACCCTAAATCGCCAAAAACGCAGAAAAAGAAAGGGAGGAAGAAATGACCCGATTCTGGATCAACCCTCTGGTATAAATAGGCGTACGAAGCTTACGTACATTAGGGCACAAACCTAATGTACGCTAGATGTTTAACGTACATAAGGTGCAAGCCCTTACGTACGTAAGAGCCATCCAGACTCCTCTGCCCGAAATCCTGAACACACTAACGTACGTAATGGAGGACGCATTACATATGTAAATAGGCATCACTAACGTACACTACACATGATGGTAACATACGTTATCCATCTGGCAGTACAGAACAGTTGCCAGAAGTTTGGTTCGAAAAGGACCGCGGAACGCGACGAACACGAATTACTACGGTCGAGCAAGACGAGTAGTACAACAATCAAAACACAAGTTTAATCACTAAACAAACACATGATTCTGACAACCTGAAGATTGTAAAAGACAATACGAAGGCAAACACCCCAAAACTTTGGAAAATTATGAAATGGCCCGAACGACCGAAATATCACGATACGACAACGAATAACCAAACTGAAGCTCGCAACACATCTAACAAAGTTAAAAAACTTACGATATACATGAAGCGATAGTTTCGAACGAGAAGTGCAAGAATCGAACTCAAGTGCGGAAAAGTCGCTAAGAAGCATGGAGCTCAACAAAACAATACCAAAACGAACTCGGATGACAAAAAGTACAGAATTAATCATTTTTAGAATGATGAAACAGTCACAAGCAAGCCGTCAAAATGGACTTCTGCCAAAAAAAGAAATCTACCAAAAATCAAAATTGCGGATATTACGGATAAAGGATCTAATAACAAGTAAACACCTTTTTTGTCTCGATACACCTTTTAATTGCCTCGATAGTCTCACTGAGCTGGATCAGACTAAAGAATCCAAGTGGAATTTTAAATGAGATAAAGAGAAGAGAGTAAAGACTATTCAGTAAATAAAAGTGACTAGAAATTTTATGTTGAACTGTTTAAAGAATTACCCAACTTGAGTTATAAGTGTGAATGGTTTCTTTTTCCTTCTGAGGAATAAATCAAAGACCGGAATCTTTGTCAATTAATTAATTTTTTGGAATTGCATACATAGACAAATATCGCACCAAAGCATTTTCATTGACCCATATGATGAGAAAACATCATATATGGTTCAAAGAGGTATTGTTTATCTCCAATGAGCCATCTATAGAAACATTACAATTTTATGAAAAGATTGATCTTAGAAGAGAATGAAAAGATCTTGAAGAGTAGTTTTTATGATCCAATGAAAAATCAAACTTATTTAAATATTTATGTTATTCTACATTTTCTTTAAAAATGTGCTCAACTCACAGGAACCGTTCAAAATTTTTTAAAGAAAGCAGAAGCTTTTAAGAAACTTCTGTCTAATCAAATGAAATTCAATTAAAAAAACACCAATAGGGTAGCAACTTGTATATAATTTCTCTCTACTTGTTTTTTGATCCCCCCTTTTCTCTTTTTTCTCGTGTTGTATTCATATTTATTTATCATTGTTTATGTTGAATTCGATGGATTAAGACCACAAAATTTAGTATATTGATCTTATTAAATATCAATTTAGACATTTCCTTAAATTGTGTAGTTTTCATTGTAACTTGATTGACTAACAAGGAATTCACTTTGCTTATTCCACTTAGCTTGATGAATTCAAAAATCCCATAGTATTTTTTTTTTCAATTTTATTCTGCCATTTGATTTTCTTTTTGTATCTATGTAGATCAAATATATAGCTTCACTCAAAACTAATTTTTTAATATAATTTCATTATTAAATTGAAATTCAAAGAACAAAAAAAATATTTCAATAAAAGTCTCTACTATATTCCTTTTGCATTATTTATATTGACAATCGTGTATTCTCTGCAGCATCAAATGTGGATTACAGTATGAATTCCACTAAAATCAATATAGTAATTAGTAAAGATGAGGTTAATGAGGGTACTACTGCGAAAAATTCAAACCGCGAGCTCCCGGGCGCAGTTATGCGATAAAAAGAACTACATGTCATATAACTATTTTAGTGAAAGATATATCTTTAGGTGAATATGAAAGAAATATATTCTTTTAAAAACCCTATATGGAGAAAGACAAGTGATGTATATAGTAACTAAGTAGTATGGCAAAAAAATAAATCCACTTGTTTTCAAACTTGGTACAATCCAAAATCATCATTCTTGTTCTGGGAATTATTATTCCCGTGATGTGTCTTACCTAATACTGATTGTAGATACATACATGGAAGGTTCTAGATCCTTCAAGAGGTAGTAGGATCCTATCAGATGTCTTACCTTATCTAGGAATCCTATGTATGGAAGGACTCTCATTGTAATGCCTATATAAAGGCCCATCTATCAGTGTTATGAATACAATTGATTAACTCTATTTACAGTCTTTTTACTTTCTCCTGAAACACGTTATCAGCACGTAGTCCCCAACTGAGTAAGAAATTTTTTCTTCCGTTTTTTTCTGAAAATCCCAAAAAAAAAAGAAAAATTGGATTTTCTGCACAGTAACCCTAAACCTCGGGCGCCGCCGCCACTGGAGCAACAAAAGTCATCTTCTTCTTCCCCGACCAGCAACCCCCCTCCGACCGGCCGTCTTCTTCAACTATCCAAAATCGTCCGTCCGTTCACACTATTGCGGCTCGCCTCCAGGCTCGCTTGATGCCTGCCCGTTCCGCCCCCAGCCCAGATCGGATCCACCGCCGCCGAACCTAATTCGTAGCAGACTTCCTCCGCCCAAGACGCAACCAAGCCCCAGTCCGATCCAGATCGCCCGTTCCAATCGCAACTAGCCACCGCCTCCCGCCAAAGCGTGACCTGCGGCCGCCGTCGCCTTCTTCAGTCGCGATGAAAGAAGACGGGGTTGCGAGTACAAACCTTCAACAGTCATTGACGTCTGGTTGATTTGGGCTTTATTTTGGGCCTAATTTCTGCTAATTACTTGGGCCTATTTTCTTTGATTGTGTTAGTGGTCTTGTGGGAGTTTGACAAGTCTGGGCTGAACCGGAAACAGCTTACTTAAACGAGCAGGCTAACCCTAACCCATTCACAAACCCAGTTTTCGGCGCACCCAAACCCAACTTGCGATCCAGTCCATCCTTGGACTCACCGCCGCCAATCCGACCCGCCTGGGCCAGACCATTTTCGGCCCAAATTGATCGTTGCCTAAAGCTGCGACCCGATCTGATCGAAGCACCGCCGAATTTTCCTATGGTTTTATGCACGTGATATTTACTGTTTGAAAACCTAGTGTAATCGAGACAAAACCTATCAAAATCGAAAGAAAAAAAAACGAGAGACGAGAATTTCCACGAGTAAATTTTCTGCACAGCGCAGTCATACCAAAATCATGTTTCCCGATTCGTTAACTGTCGGATCGGTGTGAAATTTTGACAGCAACTTCCCAACACAAATATCTGTATATTCAATGGTGGAGATCGTATTCTGATTAATATTGATTACTGAATTTGCCGCCGAACAAAAGTAGATTTTTACGAGGAAATTTGGAGATCCGACCTCAACCAATACCGAGCTGTTGCATCACCGCGCTCGAGTCCTTTTTCGGCCGAATTATCGAGCCCAGTAGCCCTATCCGGGCGTTTCTCAACTCTCCATCTTTTCCTAATTAATGATTCATTTGTTCATTGATTTGTATACTTATGAATCTTACCATCTTTATGTTTTACGTGAATATAGGAAAATATGTTGCTCATGATGATGTGCAAATATGGAGAGAAGCCATATTTATTATCCCGTTCAAGGATCAAAGTAAATATGGAACCGAATACCACGAAAATATGTTGCTCATGTGGAGAGAAGCTCCCGTTCAAGGATCAAAGCAAATACGGAACCAAGTACCCACGTAAGATTTTATTAAAGTTCCCATTTTTCAATTCCTCTCTTTTGGGAATTTTTTTGGGGAATTGGGTATTTGGGTTCTTTATCTCCCACGCTACTTTGCGGTGGATGAGACTATGAGAGGTGGTATCACTCTCATATGTCGAAGTAAACTGTGTGACGGTCCTGGAGGAGTCACGAATAATTGTTGAAAGTCGATATTTGTGGTTGTTTCATACACCACGTTTTGGGTGCGATTTGACGTCGTCGTTTTGTCGATTTTAAACCAATAATTGAAAAAAAAAATGAACATTGTCGGTAACGGTAAAATTATGACTCGTTCATGATTAGTCACGGATTTGTGACGAACAAATGGGACAAACATCGATTGCGACGGATATGTCGTGTTAAAATCGATTTGTGACGGATTTGTCAAGATAAATTGAGCGACCACCACGTTGGTCTTGACCCAATCTCATACTTGGAATACTCCATCTTTCATCCTATTAAAATAAAATATTGCATGTGGGTGCAGTCATGCACCGTCTCCTTGTAATATGATATATGAAAGAATGTACGAGTAATTCTCATGAATTTTAACATGTAAAGCAATGGCATATTGCGATAAATACATGAATTCGTTGACCTCGATTATAGTTCGCATGACTATAGGTCCGAATACTTTTCCGAGTATTTGTAAAGACATGTGCCTTATACATTTGACTATGTTTAGTCGATCTTGTTGGATGGTCAAGATGAGTTGGTTATGGTATATTCATTATGTCTCATGGTTCAAAATGCTTAATTATGATGTACCGCGTTGCATCCATATAACATGGCTATTATGACGTATACTTGCAAATTGAGAATTAAAATACTTGGTTGATTTGATGCACTTTGGTGGATTTTGTCTACACTTTTGATCATGACTAGGCGCATCCTCCTTGGTATTTGTTTATGCCTTGAAAGTTCAAACGGAATCAGTGGTTTTTAAACAGCCTTAGTTGTACCGACATTCCTACTTCCTCTGCAAGTCTACCAAGTTGGAGTTACCGAAAGGATCATTAGTCGAGATAAGAAATCTAACACACTGCTGCGTTTAAATGCACCTATGGCTGTCATTGCCATGTTTTTGCATCAACACTTATGCCATTGGATATGGTCTCAACCTTGTTTTCTCACTAAACTTGGGAAATACTAAAGCAGCCAATTAAAACATGTACTGTGATCTGAGTTTAATGATCCGTGTGGTGTACAATATATGGATAGAAAGATACGGAAGTCTAGTTTCCAGAACATCAGATCGTTCGTCCATAGCCTTCCTAACGAGGGAGTTCTCGCTGTTTTAGTGAAAAAGGTCAAGCTGCACGGAATTTTATTTCCAGCGATTGTGCTGAATTTGCCATAGATGATACAATTTTTGGTATGCATTGTACGCTAAACTATCATCTTTCAAATGTTGAAAAACAGTTTCCTTGGGGAATCCCAAAATACGCACCCTTATAAGAAGGTCGAGCGTATGCATGGTAGTTTTACACCATGCTTGTGTCGTAATTTTGCCCCTTAGGTATATAATCTTGCCATGTTATGCACTCAATATGATAGATCATTTTGATCGTATCAGGTATAAAATCTCTATGTTGTTAGAGTGTTCGCTATGCTCATGTTTGTAAAATTTTGCAAGCGAAATTGAGTACATATTAAGCTATTTCCAAGGAACACAATATTTTTGGATTTCGGTTTATAAATCCATTGTGACTATGATGACTAGGTCATCATAATCAATGAGTGGTATAATGCTCAAGTTGTTGAATGCCAAATGGCATTTTCTAGTCACATATGTTCCGTAACAATTGAACCATGTTATGACTCGATGATATATATGTCAAAATGTATCACTCATAGCATCTCATTGTGATTTGTGAGAATAAAATCTTATGCATCACTTGTATTGGATATGTGAAAAGAAAAATATTCATGAGTCAATATGGTCCAGCTTGCATCGGTTTTGATAACCAGAAGATGTATTGGGACATCGACACATTTAGGCTTTAATAGTCCGGAGTTTGGACAGTTTGATGATCCATATACCACGGTATTGTCATGGACATCATTTTCTTTGAACAAAGAAGCTAGCTGGATCAAAGACACCAAAGTACGTTAGTGGAGTCGTGAGCAGGGCTCATGACCGATGATGATATTTATGTCATCCGCGTCTTGCTTTCATAAGCATGTGTGACGCCAAAGACCCCCCCAATGATCCTTCTTAGCCATGTTCATTGATTAAAGCCTATTCTTTGGCACGATTAGGAAATGACACCCTCCTATGCTAAAGAGAATAATGTAACGACTCGCATAAGCATGGTGCTGAGTCCCCCTTTCACCGAGTCCTTGCATGATCATAAGTATTAGCCTGGGTGGCTTATGATGCTATGATGGTGTTCACAAATGGTCGTACTCAAGTGATAACATTTATATGTTATGTTGTTCCTTTGACAATGATTGATAAGTTGATGAAACCTGAGTTTATGGTTGTCGAACTTGCGGACCAGTCATTGTAAAGGTCGGTTCACCCACTTTTAGACTAAGTCTTAAAGTGAAATTTTAACGAGTACTTCCTAACATCCAAGGCTACCTTCTCACAAATTTTGGTGCCATTTGGAGACTTGGAAGGAGATGAACCACTTAAATGAAGTTTTCACATACCACCAGCGTCCCAATGACCAGTTCGATGTCATTTCGACTGGTTTTTGACCACAAGGTTGATGGTTTTGGAATCCTAAACACCCGCTTATACATGCTCACGAAATTTTGAGGTGTTTGGGGCTGGTGAAGGGAGTGAACTCTTCAAGAAAGCACTAGAGGTTCGATAAAACCAACGGCATATCATCGGTTCAATCGTTTCTTTATGTTCGATCCCGGTGGTGCATGGTGGCGGTTTTTGTTGGATTCTCAAGACCAGTAGCTACGGTTATGTAGTATAGGTCAACATATCATATTTATCTATACCTATCATCATTCAAATACTTAGTTACAAGTGTAACAGTATGCATTTTGTTAACTAGAGTGTGTTAACAATGAAAACCTTTATCGTCCACATGTTCATATGCCAAAGTGCGTCACCACAACGCATTATAATGGGTTATAAATGATGAATATGACATGCGCTTTCACTCATAGTCCACTTAAAATATAACTTGGCAGACGATCTCGTAAGTCACTTTGATGAGCCAGTTTTCTCGTCGTTAGGGGGAGATGCGAACGATCATGTTCGAGTAAAACAACTTGGAATTCTCGTAGTTTGTCCCTACTGTGCCTCACCAAGTTCCCTAAAGTGACGAGATTAAATACATGCTGCAAATGTAATACCACCGGTATTTCATACTTTATTACTTTGTACTGTGTGAATTTTTGTAATGTGACGTCATTTCTATTTATGTATTCCATTGAGTGCTATACAATTGTGCGATGTGGATGTAACGGAGGTGACACGCCTTGATGCCGTTGGATGATCGTCGGTGCGAATATGATGGTGGCCAACGTCTTGTTCCCCGATAATTGTTGACGAGTGGAAAGGACGGTCACCCCGAGATGGTTAAAATGTGTTATGTGGCTAAAGAACTGAATATCTAACGCACGCTATAGTATATGCCTAACGTACGCTAGAATTCAAGTGTTACGTACGTTAAGATTCCTATCTTACGTACGTAATGGGTGAGTTGGTCTTCCGACCAGAATCTTTCTTTTGAGGCGGAGGAAGCTACTTTCGGCGGGCTAGAGGACAAACGAGTCAACCCTTGATAACGTACGCTATTCTCCAAACCTAACGTACGCTACCGACTGGAGCTTTACGTACGTAACATCAACTTACGTACGTAACAGTTGGACACATTTCAGTCAGTAGCCTCTGGACATACTTTACGTACGCTAGTCTTGAAGCATTACGTACGTAACTAGCTTTACGTACGTAATCTCTGTGTCATTAACGTACGTCATCCAAATCGAGTGTTATAAAATAACACTTCCCCTCTTCATTTGCACGACCCCAACCTTGCAAGAAGACACCCTTGAAGCATTTCCTAGTCTTATACTTGGTTTCTAGCCTCTCATATACTTGAATTAGCATTAAGGAGGTGGTTCCTTGAGCTCCGGTGAAGATTATCCAAGTCATTCAAGCCACTTTTCGTTCCTCCTCATAGTTCTTGTGGATTCATCAACTCTCTTCATTATTCTTCATCCTCTAAGGTAAGTCTATCGGTCCTTGAAGTAATCTCTTCAATACTATTGATTATTACTCGTTAGATTACGGGTATTTGGGTAGATTTTGCTAAAATCTCATAGACGATATAAACGAACGAACTTGTAGAATCGGAGTTATCATTGTTTGTATATTTCATTTTCATACAACTCGTTGTAACAATCACATGCAAGAACTTCCATCTTAATTTACATTGGGACCATATATAATCGACGAATCAATTGTAGAAGGATTTCGTAGGAATTCATCACCGTTCGATAAACTAGTCATAGCTTACTCTTGCAAAATGATGATCAATGTTAAACGTTAATAGGGAAATTAATTCAATAATATTAATGTCATTGAGAATCGTTAGCCGAAATCATTGTGTAAAATGATAGTTTATCGATTGTAGTACTCGTAATAGAGTCTTGGATTAGTAGTATGGTATTTGGTTATGATATAGTCAATTGTTGCCAACCGAATAGTGGTAGAGATGATCTTGTAGAACGAATTGACGTATTTAACATTAAATCGTAGAATTGAATGGTAAATGGAACGTAATGCTTATGAACTTAGAAAAATGATACTAATGTTGGTGATTAAGACTACGTTCGGAATCCGGTTGGGAAAGGGAGACTAACTTTATCCATCATGATCCGTACGAGGCATTAATCGGGTATTACGTGATTAGGTTAAGCTCGAGCGGGCGTGGGGATTCCGGTTATCATAAAGTACCTACCGCTGGATCACAGGCAAGTGAAATCTTTCTCGAGAAATGTTAATATTATTGTAATGTTGTATTTATGTATGTGCCATTGTGATAAATGCCGACGGTTGTCTTTCTCTAAAATTTGTTATAAATGGCCGATGTGTTGGGGATAAAACCTGTATGGTGCCCGTATAGAAATGTGTTAGGGGATAAGACCCGAATTGGGCACCTATGTTCCGGGGTATTCCCGTGTGGATACTTTTGTGACCCTTGGTTGCGACCTCGGGGTTTATGTGATATAAGAGAAAGACGACGTCGGTAGTGTGATGAAATATTCTCTGTTGGTTATATGTACACCCGGCAATTTACCACACGACACGAAAACACGACACAAAAACGACACGAAAATTTAGTGTTTGGGTTTGCATTTTGAATACACGACACGAAAATACACGAACACGAAAGTACACGACCGAGATTTAGTGTCGGTTTTGTGTTTACCCTTTGGGTACACGACACGACACGAGGTACATGAAATAGATAAATAAATAAATAAATATATATAATATTTTATATATAATTTAATAAAAATATATATTTTATGAATTCTGTTTATACTGAACTTTAAAATTTGAAAATATAATGTGAATTTTCATAAATTTCGTGTAAACATTCGTGTTTTCGTTGTCATTCGTTTCATTTCGTCTACTAAAACCTATAAAAATAATATTATAATATTAAAATTATTATTTTTTATAATATTTTAATATTTATTTTATATTATGTGCCTGACACGAAAACACGACACGAAACGACACGAATTTGCACGGTACACGACACGACATGACACGAATTCATTTAGTGTCGTGTATGGGTTTGGACTTTTGGTACACGAAACACGAAAGTACACGATACGAAAATACACGACACGAACGAATTGCCAGGTCTAGTTATATGGCATTGTACTTGGTAAAATTTGTATATATCGTTGCTAGTAATTGTTATTGGTATGCATTCTCTGACCCTGGTTATCTGACATGATTTGTCGTGCCAGGTAAAATTGTTAATCATGTTCAGGACATTCCCGAGGGGTCCGGTCAGACTTGGACGGTGTTGGAATAATCTCTTGCCACTGTTAAATTAAATTTGATTTCAAACCCCCCCCCCCCTGTTGTGTAATAATCGAACTTTGAATTGCTTTTCTTTTTAAAACCTTTGGTTTCATGATATATAACAGTGGACTTATCGTTTTATTGTAATTTCCTTAAATTATCTATTTCCTAAACTAGCCTTCTGGGTCCCACGTGGGATTCACGGCACTGTAATACCTCGGGAAATTTTGGGGGTGTTACAGAACATGGTATCGGAGCGCATAACTCCTGGTTTAAATAAAATTCTCATAAATTTCAAAGTTATTCTGGTCCAACACCCCAAGCGACTGTAACTCCTCATGGGAATACGAAGTAAGTGACATGTGTGTTTTCTGTCTAAGTACTGCATTTAATTGTAAACTGTGTATGGAACTGGCTTTAGATTAATATTGTCAGTAATGGCACGCCGAGGAGCTAGGAGGGTGGTGAATGATGTTCAGGGTTCCGCCGCAAACCACAATGAGGACAGGAACACTGCCGAGACCCATCCTGCTGCTGGGGACCAGCCGCCACCAATTAATCAAAACGATCAGGAGGCGGAATGCCAAAATAACAACCGAGGAGGCATGGACCCGGCATTTGTTCAGGCCCTTGCCCAAGCTATCGCCATGGGGATTGCTCAGGTCAACCAGGCGGAACGGATACCGGTTATCAATGTGGAGGAAAACGCAGGAAGAGGCCGATGGTTGGGAGAAATGCTAAAGGCTAGGCCTCCATTATTTGACGGGGCAGGGGAGAAACACGTGGACGACTGGATTTCCGAAATGGAGACTGCTTTCGAAGTGATCGGATGCCCAGAGAACCGGAAGGTGCCGCTCGGGATTAATCAACTCTGTGACACTGCCGCACGCTGGTGGAGGACTTACAGGCCAGAGGACCGAGTGGTCGGGTGGACCGAATTTTCCCGACTGCTGCGAAGCGAGTACTGTCCCAGATCAGCCCGAACCGCTTGCGCACGTGACTTTTTCAGTGCCGGACCTCAGAACATGCCAGTACCAGAGATCATTTGGGCCTACCGAACCGAGCTAAGTTACATCTCGCAGATGGTTCCATCAGAAATCAACGAATATGCCACCTTGCACAGAGGTTGCCAGAAGATGTACAAAGGTATGCTGCCGGATTCCACTGCACGACCCTGAGGGCGTACGAAGACGTGGTCACCACTTATGCCGGAACTGTTGTTAATACCGATCCCGGACATAACTCAAAAAAGCAAAAGACATCGGCTCAGTCAGGGAGCAACAACAAAACGAACTCAGGATCCGCATCTTCTTTTAAGTCAGCAGCATCCTACCAACAGAAGGGTGCATCTGATCGGCCATACTGTAGGGACTGCTTCAATTATGGCGTGTCCGGACATAGTAAGGATCGGTGCCAGAAGACGGCTACTAAATGTTTCACTTGCGGAAAGAGTGGGCACATGTCTCGTTATTGCTGGCGGGCCAATCCCACTCAGAATTCAGTTTCTCAACCGAGTCAACAAGGCTCTGTGCAATCTCCCAGGATGCCTGCCGCTTCCAACTACTAAGCTCCATCCCATCAGACTCAACCACCGCCACACGGTGTCGGTCGAGGCCGTGGGCGCGGCGGTGGTACTTCATCCTTTTCGGAGTCAGTGCCGTCCCGTGTATTTGAGTTGAGGGCTACGGATGGTCAGTACGCGCCAGCTATCTCAGGTACTCTTCTTGTTAACTCTCAGCCAGTGCATGTATTATTTGATACCGGAGCCACACATTCATTTATATCTGTGGAATGTGTTGAACGTTTAAATCTTGTTTGTGTACCTTGTGAGTCCTTTACTGTTAAGCTACCCGAGGGTAGTAGAATAGGCGGCGATCTAAAGGTTCGAGACTGTCAGATCTGCATCAACGATCATAGTAGGACTGCTAATATTATGGTCTTTCCGCTCCAGAATGAAGATATCATATTAGGTATGGACTGGATGCCATTGCACAGAACAATCTTGGACACCTACCACTTGACTATTTCCATTATGGCTCATGACGGTACCACACATGTCATCAGAGGACGAAAACACTTTAGTACGAAAGGGTCTCTCAGCCTTCTCACATCGGAAGTCTCCTGCAGCTCTCGAGAGGAGTACTATTGGTGTTATGTTCTTCAGGAGGATACTTCACAACTGACGATCGCAAACATTCTGGTGGCGAATGAGTTTCCAGACATTTTTCCCGATGAACTACTAGGACTGCCACCGCACCGAGAAGTTGACCTTTCCATTGAACTCGGGCCGGGGACGAGACCTATTTCCAAAGCTCCTTACAGGATGGCGTCGGCCGAAATGAAGGAATTAAAGATACAGCTCGAAGATCTATTGGAGAAGGGGTTGATCCGCCCGAGCACCTCACCGTGGGGTGCACCGGTACTTTTCGTTAAGAAGAAAGACAACTTTCTACGCTTGTGCATCGACTATAGGGAGATTAATAAGGTTACTATCAAGAATCGTTACCCACTACCGAGAATTGATGACCTCTTAGATCAATTACAAGGGGCAGTTGTGTTTTCAAAGATCGATTTACGGTCCGAATATCACCAATTGAGAATTCGGGAGGAAGATATACCCAAGAATGCATTTCGATCGAGGTATGGACATTACGAGTACATTGTGGTATCATCCGGGTTGACTAATGCCCCAGCCGTTTTCATGGAACTTATGAACAGAGTTTTGATTGATTTCCTCGATAAGTGCGTGGTGGTTTTTATCGACGACATCCTGATCTATTCCCGAAGCCGACAGAAACACGAGGAACATTTGAGAAGTGCTGAGCATGTTAAGACAACACCAACTTTATGCGAAACTTTCCAAGTGTGAATTTTGGATGCCGGAGGTAACTTTTCTCGGACATGTTGTCTCAGAAGAAGGCGTCAAAGTCGACCCATAAAAGATCGAGACAATAATGAGTTGGGAGCCACCGAAGAACGTCAAGAAGGTAAGGAGTTTCCTAGGATTGGCGGGCTATTATCGAAGATTCGTCGAGGCTTTTTTCTGTATCGCTCGACCGTTAACGAACCTACTGAGAAAAAGCGCCAAATTTATATGGACTGCAGACTGCCAGAAGAGCTTCGACGAGCTCAAGAGTAGGCTAACTACTGCTCCAGTGCTAGTGTTACCGTAGGGAACGGAAGGATTCATTATATACACGGATGCATCTAAGCACGGACTAGGATGTGTCTTCATGCAGAACGGCAGAGTCATTGCTTACGCATCCCGACAACTGAAGTCGTACGAAGTGAATTACCCGACGCATGACTTGGAGATAGCTGTAGTGGTGCATGCCCTCAAGATTTGGAGGCACTACCTTTACGGAGTTACTTGCAAGGTATTCACGGATCATAAGAGTTTGAAATATATCTTCACCCAGAGAGAATTAAACATGAGACAGAGGCGCTGGTTGGAGTTAATCAAGGACTACGATGTGGAAATCTCCTATCACCTCGGAAAAGCCAATGTGGTGGCCGACGCTCTTAGTTGGAAAACTACACAAGAAGTGATGGTATCCAACATAACAATTCAACCCGAACTGTAGCAAGACCTCAGGAGAAGCAGTACCGAAGTATGGATACAACGTAGGCAAGGACAATTGTGCTCAATCAATATACATTCGTCCTTACTATACGAGATACGTCTAGCACAGATGGAAGATCCCGAGTTACGTGCGATTGGTGCAAGAATTGAGGGAGGGGATGTTTCCGACTATAAAATTCAGGGTGACTTGGTGAGGTTCAAGAATAGGATCTATATTCCACCGAATGACGGGCTGAAACAAACTATATTAAAGGAGGCGCACTCCACTCCCTACTCTATTCACCCAGGAGCGAGCAAAATGTACAAATATCTCCGACAGAGTTTTTGGTGGAAGAATATGAAATGGGAAGTTGCTAGATTCGTCGCCCGATGTATGACATGCCAACAAGTGAAGATTGAACACCGCAGACCAGCTGGAATCATGCAACCCCTACCTATCCCAGAGTGGAAATGGGAAAGCATATCGATGGATTTTATCACTAAGCTACCAACGGCGGTGGGAGGAAAAGATACAATTTGGGTTATTGTTGATCGATTGATGAAATCGGTACATTTCATTCCTATTCAAGAGACAATCGGGACAGAGCAATTGGCCGTCATTTTCATCAGAGAGATCGTAAGGCTGCATGGCGTCCCCTCATCCATCATTTCGGACAGGGACACCAGATATGTGTCTCGTTTTTGGAAAGTCGTCCATAAAGCTATGGGTACCCAAATACATTTTATCACGGCTTATCATCCTCAGACGGATGGACAGACCGAACGTACGATTCAAACCTTGGAAGATATGTTAAGGGCATGTGTGCTCGATTGGAGTAAGGATTGGGCTAGACATCTGGGATTAGTGGAGTTCTCGTACGACAACAGCTGGCATGCAAGCATAGGCATGGCCCCGTTTGAGGCCCTGTATGGGCAAAGATGCAAGTCGCCGTTATGCTGGGATGATGCTTCTGACACCGCGGTCTCCGAGTTAGCCCTAATCCAGGAATCCATTAAGAAGATCTCTATTGTTCGAAAGCACATGCTAGTCGCACAGAGCCGGCAGAAATCTTATGCCGAAAACCGACAGCGACCATTAGAATTTGCGGTTGGGGATCATGTGTGGGTCAAAGTATCACCTATGCGGGGTATCCGGCGTTTCGGCCAAAAGGGCAAGTTGAGCCTGAGATTTATAGGTCCGTTTGAGATATTGGATCGGGTAGGGAAGCTCGCATATCGATTAGCTCTACCGCCGCATTTGGATGGAGTGCATAACATTTTTCACGTCTCCCAATTAAGGAAGTAAGTCTATGATCCTAATCACAAGCTCAATTTTGAAGAAGTGGAAATTTCCGATGACGCTACCTTTAGAGAGGTACAGATCTCCATTTTGGATCGGCGTATGAAGATGTTACGAAATAAATCCATACCCCTCGTGAAGGTTCAGTGGTCGCACCATGGCATGGAAGAAGTGACTTGGGAAACCGAGTCGAGCATGAAAGAGAGTCATCCCGAGTTACTTTCTTAAGTTTCGGGACGAAACTATTTTTAAGGGGGGTGATATGTAATACCACCGGTATTTCATGCTTTATTACTTTGTACTGTGTGAATTTTTGTAATGTGACGTCATTTCTATTTATGTATTCCATTGAGTGCTATACAATTGTGTGATGTGGATGTAACGAAGGTGACACGCCTTGACGCCGTTGGATGATCGTCGGTGCGAATATGACGGTGGCCAACGTCTTGTTCCCCGATAATTGTTGACGAGTGGAAAGGATGGTCACCCCGAGATGGTTAAAATGTGTTATGTGGCTAAAGAACTGAATATCTAACGCACGCTATAGTATATGCCTAACGTACGCTAGAATTCAAGTGCTACGTACATTAAGATTCCTATCTTACGTACGTAATGGGTGAGTTGGTCTTCCGACCAGAATCTTTCTTTTGACGCGGAGGAAGCTACTTTCGGTGGGCTAGAGGACAAACGAGTCAACCCTTGATACCTTACGCTATTCTCCAAACCTAACGTACGCTACCGACTTGAGCTTTACGTACGTAACATCGACTTACATACGTAACAGTTGGGCACATTTCAGTCAGTAGCCTCTGGACGTACTTTACGTACGCTAGTCTTGAAGGATTATGTACGTAACTAGCTTTACGTACGTAATCTCTGTGTTATTAACGTACGTTATCCAAACCGAGTGTTATAAAATAACACTTCTCCTCTTTATTTGCACGACCCCAACCTTGCAAGAAGACACCCTTGAAGCATTTCCTAACCTTATACTCGGTTTCTAGCCTCTCATATACTTGAATTAGCATTAAGAAGGTGGTTCCTTGAGCTCCGGTGAAGTTTATCCAAATCATTCAAGCCACTTTTCGTTCCTCCTCATAGTTCTTGTGGATTCATCAACTCTCTTCATTATTCTTCATCCTCTAAGGTAAGTCTATCGGTCCTTGAAGTAATCTCTTCAATACTATTGATTATTACTCGTTAGATTACGGTTATTTGGGTATATTTTGCTAAAATCTCGTAGACGATATAAATGGACGAACTTGTAGAATCGGAGTTATCATTGTTCGTATATTTCATTTTCATACAACTCGTTGTAACAATCACATGCAAGAACTTCCATCTTAATTTACATTGGGACCATATATAATCGACGAATCAATTGTAGAAGGATTTCGTAGGAATTCATCACTGTTCGATAAACTAGTCGTAGCTTACTCTTGCAAAATGATGATCAATGTTAAACGTTAATAGGGAAATTGATTCAATAATATTAATGCCATTGAGAATTGTAGCCGAAATCATTGTGTAAAATGATAGTTTATCGATTGTAGTACTCGTAATAGAGACTTGGATTAGTAGTATGGGATTTGGTTATGATATAGTCAATTGTTGCCAACCAAATAGTGGTAGGGATGATCTTGTAGAACGAATTGACGTATTTAACGTTAAACCGTAGAATTGAATGGTAAATGGAATCTAATGCTTATGAACTTAGAAAAACGATGCTAATGTTGGTGATTAAGACTACGTTAGGAATCCGGTTGGGATAGGGAGACTAACTTTATCCATCATGATCCGTACGAGGCATTAATCGGGTATTACGTGATTAGGTTAAGCTCGAGCGGGCGTGGGGATTCCGGTTATCATAAAGTACCTACCGCCGGATCACAGGCAAGTGAAATCATGCTCGAGAAATGCTAATATTATTGTAATGTTGTATTTATGTATGTGCCATTGTGATAAATGCCGACGGTTGTCTTTCTCTAAAATGTGTTATAAATGGGCCGATGTGTTGGGGATAAAACCTGTATGGTACCCGTATGGAAATGTGTTAGGGGATAATGGGCACCTATGTTCCGGGGTATTCCCGTGTGGATACTTTCGTGACCCTTGGTTGCGACCTCGGGGTTTATGTGATATAAGAGAAAGACGACGTCGATAGTGTGATGAAATATTCTCTGTTGGTTATATGGCATTGTACTTGGTAAAATTTGTGTATATCGTTGCTAGTAATTATTATTGGTATGCATTCTCTGACCCTGGTTATCTGGCATGATTTGTCGTGCCAGGTAAATTTGTTAATCATGTGCAGGACATTCCCGAGGGGTCCAGTCAGACTTGGACGGTGTTGGAATAATCTCTTGCCACTGTTAAATTAAATTTGATTTCAAACCCCCCCCCCCCCCCCGTTGTGTAATAATCGAACTTTGAATTGCTTTTCTTTTTAAAACCTTTGGTTTCATGATATGTAACAGTGGACTTATCGTTTTATTGTAATTTCCTTAAATTATCTATTTTCTAAACTAGCCTTGTAGGTCCCACGTGGGATTCACGGCACTGTAATACCTCGGGAAATTTTGGGGGTGTTACAGCAAACATGTCTGCAAGGATTATGTCCGGTCATGGACGTTCATCACCTATAAATGGTGATATGGTAACACCACAAATTGTGGTAGACGGTGTTACTAGGCCGTGGATCTCATAGAGTATTGGGATGCCACTTGGTTCGATAAATACTCTCGCTAAGAATGTATGCGAGCTTGGTACATGAAACTTGATCATATGATCAAATGAACTCATCCATCTCATGTGATTCTGGATTATAGTCATCATTGGGGGACGCCTCAATGAATGCCAATCCATAAAGAGTACTCTATGAATAAAGCCGGTACATGAGGACGTGGAATGTGAGTTTAATCGAACCATACTCCGTTGAAAATCTACAATGTTGTAGCCTTGGCCTAAAAATGGAAACATATGCGACTCTAGTATAAACAAAGTGATAGCCCTTTGTTGAAGTGGTGCCGACACTCCAAAGATAAGATCTATCCATATACTTTGTTAAAGCAAGTGAGAGAAGGAGTTAAACTCACCTCATGGCGCGAGGTTTCTCATGAATGCACTGGAATCGACTACGATGACACGAAACTTAGTTGTGCTATCATAATGGATGTTGTAGCATCCACTATCTTTTCAGTTAGATAGTTTCCCAGAAACTGACGTGCAGCTTGTGGTTAAATCTTATCTTAGTGGGGAACTAAGTTAAGTGATAAAAGGATCTCATAGTGGATCAGACTCAAATCAAGTGTCTCCTGACCACGGAGCACGTCGACAAGTGATTGTCGGGTACACATACTAAGTATATACTTGATTTGGAAGAGATATAAAGCTTTTGCGTGTAAAACTAAGGGTTTATAGTGATGTACTCTTGTGAGACTAAGAGATTCCGCTAAATCCAAAGTTTAGAATGAAAGGATCTTGGGGACACTTGATGATGCGTATTCATCAATCGGTTTAAGGCAATATAAGGGACGGTTTCCTTAAGAGACGATAAAGTAATGCATATATGATTCCCGATGATTAGTCGAAGTCATCATAAGACTTGGCTTACTTAAGTGATGATGAAGTCTTAAGAGAAAAGTACGGTATTATGTACTCATGTCTGACTCGATGTACTCATTCGTAATAATCCGGTAAAGCCATTGTGATGATGGTCTATGATGCGCTCACGCAATGTCTGTGAATGACAAGAAGCTTGAAGCTCGCTGTATCTTGGTAAAAGGACACTTGAAAATTGATACCCAAATTTGCCCAGAATGTGTTGGTCTATCTCCAATATGACCTACAGGGCAGCTCACTTGTTGGAAAATGGTGAAATTGGTACCACTGGAAAGGTTTGTGTCTACTTTCCAAGGAAACCAACCATTTGATCACATCCATCATGTTGAGTGACATATGACTATTGTTGCAAAGTAGGACATGATATGTCTAGTAATTTGCTGAGTCAACTTCGATAGAGCTTTGTGATCTGCTCAGGTCGATCTAGGTTACGTACTGTATGTGAATGAAAATTTATGGGTGTCTAGTTTTCATACGTTCTTAAAGTTTCATCGATACCTATTGAATCAAAGAAGTTATGACTGATTTAGTGCATGGAGGTCAAGACTTTAGAAAACTTGATAAGTCTTTAGCGACTGTGCACTTTGGATGTGTCGCGCTCTTTTTATCCTTAGATCAAGGTTTGTTTTTTCCCATTGGGTTTTCACTTGGTAAGGTTTTTAACGAGGCGACCTATGATAACATCCATACAAATGATGCGTTGTACTTCTGTTCAACTTAGACCAAGAGGTGTTTTTCCCACTGGGTTTTTTCTTGGTATAGTTGTGAGGGCAACTTGGCATCCGACTCATATGATTTGAGGTACTCATTAGGGGGAGTCATTATGTATACATCAGGGGGAGTATACATGACATGTTATATTGGTGTGTTGCAATCTTTTCCTCATCAAGTCTTTATTTTTCCCATAGAGTTTTGTTTTGGCTTGGAATAGGTTTTTACGATGGCAACATCTTCTGCACCATTGTTGTATTAGTGCTCGACACAGGGGGAGTGTTCCGGGAATTATTATTCCCGTGATGTGTCTTACCTAATACTGATTGTAGATACATAGATGGAAGGTTATATATCCTTCTAGAGGTAGTAGGATCCTATTAGATGTCTTACCTTATCTAAGAATCCTATGTATGGAAGGACTCTCATTGTAATGCCTATATAAAGGCCCCTCTATCAGTGTTATGAATACAATTGATTGACTCTATTTACAGTCTTTTTACTTTCTCCTGAAATAATTCTCTTTATTTTGCACAAGTAAAAAATATTCTCAGGGTATACAAGAAATAAAAAAATAAGAGACTTTATCAAAAATTATGAACAAAAGAATATGAGCAATTCCTCTGATATCGAAGGAATTGCTCAAATAGAGATTAAAAAAGAATCGATTTGATTCAAGTCACAATTTTTATGGGATTCCCAAAATTATTAATTGAAAGTAGACCTAGAGGAATCGAAGAATTGTAGATGGATCTACAAAAATAATTTCATTATGTGAGCCGACAACTTAACATTGCTATCACAAGAATTATAAATACTTATAGAAACCCCAATATTATTGCAAAATTTATAGACAGTCAATTAAAGAATGGAGTTTCATTTCGAAAAGCAATGAAAAAGGCTATTGAATTAACTGAACAAGCAAATACAAAAGGAATTTAAGTATAAATTCCAGGACGTATTGATGGAAATGAAATTGTGGGTGTCGAATGGATCAGAAAAGGTAGGGTTTCCCTACAAACTATTCGAGCTAAAATTGATTATTTTTCCTATAGAGTTCAGAATGTACAGTTCAATGTATCATTAGTGAGCAAGATCCTCATTGAGAAATGCAGTCTTAGTATCCATTTGATACATAATGAGATTCTTGTGAACTACAAACACTAAGAAGATTCTTATTTCCTCAATCTGGTTACAAGAGCGAATGTCTTATCATAATCGATCCATTGTTTCTTACTGTATCCTCATAGATTCCCATCACTGAGGAGGATACAGATAACATCTGTTGGAATCTTACTTCTTCTGGTGTGTTCACTCTTACTTCAGCTTGGTCTCACATCAGGGTGAGGGATCAGTCTAATTTTATCTTTGGAGCCATTTGGACTGTCCTTCTTAACCGTACATATCTATATTCATTCAACGGCTTCTCCTATATCGCATTCTCATTGATTTCATCCTTCAGTCTAGGGGCATCTCTCTTGCATCCATATGCTCCTGTTGTGCCTCATCCTTTACTTTTCATACTGAAACCATCCTTCACTGTTTCCTGTAGAGTGATGTAACTCATGATGCGTGGGATTATTTTGGCGTGTGTATACATGTTTCCCCACCCTCTATAGAAAATATATTTGAGCTTATGAGTTTTTTCTCATATGACACACACCATAGGCACGCCGCTTTTCCTTATCTGATTTTTTGGTTCACTCGGACGAGAGGAATAGTGTAAAGCATAAGGGACTAACCTTTTTATCTTCTCATATCATTGTGCAAGTGGAGCATTATTTACTTTTATTAGCAGTTGTGGGGCTTATTGCTCAGGGGTTCTGGGGGGTGTTCACCTCCCGAGCATTTTAGGTGGGCCTCTTAAACCCCTGCTCAGGCACATCGCCCCACTCCCGTTGTTTGGCTTCGACCCGAGTCTCCTTGGATCAAGCTGAAACTGATGGTTCTTTCGATAGAGATACTCAGATTGCCGGTGGTGGAGACCTGATCAGAGATCACTACAGAGAGCTTCTACTTGCTTTCCACCTCGCCCTTCAGGCCTCGTCAAGTTTTGAGCTCCTTCTTGCTTTCCAATTCTCCATTCAGGCCTTGTCGAGTCTTGATGTTGAGATCGAAGCATTAGTACTTGATTTGACTTTGGCATCCCGTCATTCGAGTCACATTTGGATTGAGCTAGATGCTGATGTGGTGGTGACCCTGCTTACATCAGGCCATCAGGGCTCATGACAAGTTTGTTAGTCTCTCATGCATATTCATGACATTTTCAGAGACATCCAATTCAGAGTTTCACACATTTTTAAGAAGGCAACAAGCCAACTGATTTCCTTTATGGGCTCGGCTTGTCGTCTCCCTGGACATACACTATAGATACTGCTCCTTTGTACCTTCTCTCCTTCATACGGATAGATCGACTCGACTATCCTTTATTCCGATTTAGATAGCATTATTGTTTTATTGTTTTGATCTTATTGTCCTAGTATTTCTATCTTAGCCACTTCTCTAGTGGTGGAGTTTGTATTTTTTATGAGGCCTTCAGTGATTCCCATTTTAGGACCTAGGTTATGGTCCATTTTTTACCATAATACTGGGCCAAGTTGTTTGACATTGTCTTGATTTCTTTTCATATCTCATATGTTGGTGGATCCCGTCTTAATCCCGTCCACACTGGACGATGTTTCTTAAAAAAAACTTCTTTACCTTGTTCTCTATGACCAAGTGAGCTTTAAACTAGGGGTGTTCAAAAATATCCGATATTCGATCCAAAAATCTAAAAATCCGAAGTTTCGGGTATCCGAAAATTCGGATATCCGAAATTCGGATATCCGGAACTTCGGATTCGGATATCGGATAGTACTTTTCAAAAAAATGGGATATTCGGATATCCAAAATATATAATTTTTTTAATTTTTAATTTCTTATACATAATTCAAAATAGTAACACTTAAATACTTAACCCGATTAAAAATAAATACTTAAAAGTTCAGAACTCTTTAACCAAATTAAAGAATATATTACGTTTTGAATTTTGATTACATAAATATTTCGACAATGTTCTAATTATAAATATTATTTTTATGGTTTGAACTTTTGAATGGACGTTAAATTGTCATTTACTTATCATAATTTGTGGTTTTAATTTTATATTTAATTGTTGTAAAAGTTAAATAGGAAAAATATTAAATATTTTGGATATGTTCGGATATCCGATATTCCTAATATGAATATCGAATATCAAAATCTAATATTCAAAATTTCAGATATCCGGTTTTGAACACCTCTGCTTTAAACTACGTCCGCTAAAAAAAGTGAGCTTAAACTATTACAATTTGATTTTAAATAAAAGAAAACAAAAAAGAAATGAAGCAATCTGAAAACATTTCGTCCGCGGAAGGAACGCATCCTCGTGAAATGTGGTTTGCGAACTGTAACTACTAACCGTCGACGCTGTCAGTAGAGTTTTACCTCGCACAGCGAGTCAAGTACTTGGCGTGCCAACCGGGAGCCACCGCGGGAGAAGGAGAATGGTAAATCTTCCAGCCCAAATTAGCCGCCTCTTAATCCTCCGCCGTTTTGACGCCCTCGAAAACCTCAGCTTTACGTTCTCGGACCACCTCGTGGACGTTGTCCTCAAAAGTCTCAAGCTTCACCCTGATTCCGCCATTCACTTTTTCAACCTAGCCTCCAAACAGAATTACTTCAGACCCCACTTCAAATCCTATGTGAAGCTCATCCACATTTTGTCCAATGCCAGAATGTTTGACGAAACGCGATCTTATTTGCAAGGCGTTATTGAGCTTTCAGAAAGCAACCGCCTTCCAGTTTCTTTGATTTATGATGAAATGGTTACTGTTTATAGAGAGTTTAAGTTTTCTGGAACTGTTTTTGACATTATGTTAAAAGCCTACATAGAGAGGGGGTTGGTAAAGAATGCCTTGTTCGTGTTTGACAATATGCCTAAATGTGGTCGCGAGCCAAGCTTGCGGTCTTGTAATGCTTTGTTGAGTCGTTTAGTTAGAATTAAGGATTTCCATACGGTTAGTTGTGTTTATGGTCAAATGATTAGGATTGGGATTGCTCCAGATATGTATACTTGTGCAATAGTGATAGATGCTTACTGTAGGGATGGCAGAGTTCGGAAAGCAGTGGAGTTTGTAGAAGGCTTGGAGAAAACGGGTTTGAATTTGAATGTTGTGGGTTATAATAATTTGATTAATGGATATGTGGAGGCGGGAGATATGAGCGGGGTGGATAAAGTGTTGGGGTTAATGAGTCAACGTGGGATTTCCAAAAGTGTGGTTACATGTACGCTGTTGATTAAGGGTTATTGTAAGACCGGGAATATGGACCAAGCATATAGAGTATTTAGAGAGATGAAGGAAGAGAAAGGAGACACATGGGTCTTGGATGCAAAGGTATATGGAGTACTAATTGATGGATATTGTCGTTATGGAAGAATGGATGATGCTTTGAGAATTAAGAACGAGATGTTGAGTTTAGGATTGAGTATGAATCTGTTCGTTTATAATTTCTTGCTAAACGGGTACTGCAAACTTGGTCAACTTTGTGAAGCACAGAAAGTCATGGCGAACATGGCTGAACGGAACTTTAAGCCAGATAGTTATAGCTATAATACATTGTTGGATGGTTATTGTAAACGGGGATTGATTGATGAAGCTCTCAAGCTTTGCCATCAAATGGCTAGCAATGGTGTATATCCAACAAATATAAGTTATAATACCCTTTTAAAAGGTTTGTGTCAGTATGGTAACATTGATGATGCTTTGTCTCTTTGGCAGTTGATGCTCAAAAGAGGTTTGATTCCCGATGAGGTTGGCTTCAGTACCCTTCTCCATGGCCTTTTCAGAAAGGGAAATTCTGATAGGGCCTTGACACTATGGAAGCGTGTTCCACGAAAAGGCTACACAACAAGTATTATTTTATTCAACACAATGCTCAATGGATTATGCAAACTAGGAAAGATGATTGAAGCAGAGCAAATTGTTGACAAGATGAAGGAACTGGGCTGTTCACCAGATGAGGTGACTAACAGAACCTTGATGGATGGGTATTGTAGAGCTGGAGACGTTCAAAGAGCATTTCAAATTAAAGACATCATGGATGGAGAAGGAGTTCCTGCTTCCATTGAAGTGTATAATTCACTGATAAATGGCTTATTCCGAGCAGAAAAATCACATAAAATTTCAAATCTGCTTTCTGAGGTTTATGCAAAAGGACTAAGCCCTAATATTATCACCTATGGTTCCCTTATCGGTGGTTGGTTTAAAGTTGGAAACCTGGAAAAAGCTTTTAATGCATATTTTGAGATGAGAGGAAAAAGAATTGCTCCAAATGTGTATATATGTAGCATAATCATCAGCGGTCTAAACAAGCTTGGTCGGAGTGATGACGCAAATATGTTATTACAGAAAATGGTAGATTTAGATGTTGTCCCAGACCTTAAAGAGTTCTACAAACTTTTTAGCTTTAATAAGATCCAGATAGGGACACGGAAAGTTGCAAGTTCTCTTGATGAAAGTGCTCAAAAATATATCATTCCCAACAGCATTCTATATAATGTAGTCATTGCTGGGTTGTGCAAATATGGGAAGACTAATGATGCAAGAAAACTTATTCGTGATCTATCGCAAAGCGGCTTTATTCCAGATGAGTTCACATACTCTGCGCTTATTCATAGTGCCACTATCTCTGGTGCAGTTAATGAAGCTTTTATATTACGAGATGAGATGCTGGAAAGGGATCTTTCTCCAAATATAGTTACCTATAATACTCTTATAAATGGATTATGTAAATCCGGAAACATTGACCGTGCACTGAGTCTTTTTTACAAACTTCCCTCCAAAAATTTAGTTCCTAACATCATAACCTATAATACTTTGATTGATGGATGTTGTAAGAATGGTAGTACAGATGAAGCCCTTGAACTTATGGGGAGAATGACAAAGGAAGGAATCGCTCCTTCAGTCAGAACCTATTCTGCAATTCTCAGTAGTTATTTACTGCAGGGAAGTGCTAAAGAGTACCATAAACTTTTGGATGAAATGCGACATTCAGGCATTGTAAACAACACTACAAAATATTGTAAACCATCTGAAGGTTGTCGTTTTTTTCAAGTATCTCAAGTATTTTTTACATTCCTTTTCACATGCTTGCAGTTTAATGAGATTCCTCTTACTCTAGAATTCTTAATCTGACAGCCAATTTTTATTTGTTGCATGTGCAGCTGAAGCTCTGGCTGGATGATGTTGTTTATTCGGTTGCTCTGTGTTGGAATTGGATGTAAGTTTGACCTGCTCAAGATATTGAACATTTCATTTAGGAGTACGATTTTCTAGAGGGTGATGTATAATTGACATGTATTTACCATTATGAAAGCGCTATTTCTCCTTCAACAGTTTGATAGTTCCTCCAATTACCACATGCTGCATTTTATATGCTCTTGCGTTAACCTAGTATCTGCATGCTCTATTTTTAAGCAGAACAATTGAACAGATGTGTATCTGCTTTAACTGACTCATTTGGATGTGTTTGCTGATCAAGAGTTAAATAATTGATATATTCATGAAATTTTCATCACGCCTTTTTCTTGGTTGCATTTAAAAGTTTAAATAGCATTCCCATTTCTCATACTCATTATCTGTCCATTATCTTTAAGAATATAGCTCGAGTTCATTTTGTTTAAGATCGATTCGAGTTTGTATAATATAGCCACTGGAATCATTGTAACTCGATTCGTTTGAATTCGATTCAATTATGCAGTTCTTACAGGTTCTAGAAAAATAGAAAAAAAAAGCCTATAAATTTACTAATGGAGGTTAATCAAAATCTAAAAAGCTTTTCAAATTTCCAAACAACAAGTAACAAATCCAACTTTACACCTGTTAGAATGTAAATAGTGTATTGTACTCCCTCCGTCCCGTTCAACTTGTCCCATTTTGCCATTTCGGTTATCCCACTCAACTTGTCCCATTTCTATATTTGGTAAAAAATTAAGCAACTTGGGTGATCGTGCTCAGACAGGCCCACCCAATTAGTAGCCCAACCCTATTAAACCCTAGCCTATCCTTGTAAATTATGTCATTCTCCGCCTCTCTCCTCTATTCTCTCTGCAACGCCTCACCCTCACTGTTCATCTTCATCTACAAATCTGTTCATCCTCCCACCGTCGCGTCTGTTCTCCGGCAAGGCTCCGCCTCATCCCATTACTCGTTGTGATGATGCCGATATTGAAGAATCGATTTCCCCCGATTCACCTACTTTTAATTTCACCGATACTATAGTTCTTGAAACACCACCATCATCTCCACCTCCACTGACTCTTTCTCCGGTCGATTTGACTGTGAAGATGTCCGTTCCTGACACCGAGGATCAAGCGGATGCAGCCGACGCGTGCATTGGCGTGATGGAAGTGGCGGATCGATATAGATTTCAGCGAACACATTCCGCCCTAGGACCTGCCATCCGCCGCCCCCTTGCCGCCGTGATGAAACGCCGTCAGTATGCGAAACTAAGCCTTGGGCCGGTGGCGGAAAGGCCCTCAGACGGCGGCGCTGGAGGTGGAATGTGATGTATTTGTTGGGAAACAATATTATAGAAGGAAACGCAAGGTAAACATTTGATATGGCAAGTTACTCTTATTTCTAGCAACTAGAATCCTGAAGATCATTTTTATTTCTAGCAGAATATTTCCAGCAACTAGAATCCTGAAGATCCTTTTTATTTCTAGCAGAATATTTCCAATTATTGTGTTTCCTATTTTCATAGCTTTGAAGCCTTTAAATAGTTGTTGGCTTTCATTAGAGAGCTCAAGTTGGAATTGAATAAAAAAGTTTCTTTTATCAACTCTTTTTTCTCTCCTGTGCTATTCTTTCAAAATTGGGAAGAATAGCAGCGTTGCTTCTAACTTTGTTTCTCAAAGGCCCGTAACGTGAAGTATATCCCGAGGTCATATCAACTTGGTTCCCGTTGCCGGTGTTATGGGCTCTACCATCTGTGACGATCCTGCATTTCGGGCGCTCCAGAAATTTGTCCGACAAAATCGACAACCTATCTACCACGATGTCATCTTTATCTGCTTCACAGCACAACCTTGAGCAAATGTAAAACAGTTGTTGCTGGACAAAGGCAAGACTCAAGTAGGGGAGGACACATCATCCGTGAATCCACGAACCGAAGAAGAATCATCCCGACCAGAAGCCACGGACCATTCCCATTCACTGATGCGCTACGCCAAAATGGACTTCCCGCTCTTCTCCGGCGACGGTGACCCCATGGTTTGGCTACTAAGATGTGAGTCCTATTTTCGCAACGCCAATATTCCAGATGATGATCGAATTGATTTTGCTTCTCATCACATGGTGGGAGAAGCACAACTGTGGTACCACTCGGAGTCGGAAGTGGCGAAATTTCTTCCTGGGCTGCTTTCAAAGAAGAGTGCTACTTAAGTTTCGGGCCACCAAGTACTTTAAATGCGTTAGGGGAATTGAAACAATGTTTTCAAAATGGCCGACACATAGATGACTATGTCCAAGAGTTTCGGACTCTACTAGTTCTGGTGATGCAGTTCAACCAAATCAAAGAGTAGATTTATTTACTGGCGGTCTCGATGAAATTATTAGAATTGATGTGGAGCAAACGAAACCCCGTACCTTGAATGAAGCAATTAACACAGCAAGAGATTTTTCATGGAAGTGTCATTTATTGGGCCTGTTGTCTTCTAAACCGAAGCAACCCAATACTACCAGTCTGAATAATACCCCAGCCCGTGTCTCTCTTCCAATTCGGACTCCTACAACTAACCCTAGGCCCAAATTTAAATTCCTCACTCAAGATCAGAAAGCGGGGAGAATTGCCAAAGGCCTATGCTATAATTGCGATGAAAAAATCTTCCCAGGGCATAAATGTCACCATTTATTTTTTCTGTGGACTGTGGATGAAGGTGACACACCACCAGATTTTGAGGAGTATGTTGAGGAGGAACCAGCGATTAGCTTGAACGCCATTGCAGGGGTCACGAAGAATACCATGATGATAGTACGCATTTTTCTAGGCGGTATGGAACTCACAGCACTACTGGACTCCGGGAGCACTGGTAACTTCATCGATGCCGACACAGCTCGGAGACTAGGCCTCCAAATTGAGCCGTCAAATAACCTGAGGGTCCGGGTCGCAAATGGAAAACATTTAGCCAGAATTGGGACCTGCTCGGCAGTGTGTTTCTCTAAAGGTGACATGTCGTTCTCGGCTTCTTTTTTTGTGATTCCCTTGGCTGGTTTTCAGATAGTGCTTGGGGTCAAGTGGCTGCGGGAATTAGGGCCAATTTTTTGGGATTTTAGCACCATGCAGATGGCGTTCTCTGTTGACGGAAAAATAGTCCAGTAGTCAACAAAGGAAGGATCCTTGGGACCGAAACTTCATTCCTTAGGATCATCGAGCTTAAATGAAGAAGTCTTAGCAGGTCTTCTCTCACAATTCACAAACATTTTGCAGAAGTTGCTTCACTGCCACCACATAGAGTGTGATCATCGAATTATTCTCAAGTCTTCAGACCGACCCAAAGAGTTGTTCGACCTTAGGTACCCTCAATTGCTCAAAGATGAGATAGAAAAGCAAAGGTCTTTGAAATGTTGGCGCAGGCATTATCCGCCGAGTAAATCACCATTCTCGTCTCCGTTCTGTTAGTTCGAAAACAAGATGCTTCTTGGCGATTTTGTGTCGACTACAGGGAATCGAATGCGTGCGGTAAAGGACAAATTCCCATCCCTATTATTGATGGTTGTTGGATGAGTTACATGGCTCTCACTTTTTACGAAATCGATTTACGCTCAGGATACCACCAAGTTAGGATGCACTCGATGATATTGAAAAGACCGCCTTCGTAACACATCATGGACATTTCGAGTTTATAGTTATGCCTTTTAGGGCATCCCGATGCCCCGCCCACGTTTGATCTCGATGAGCGAGGTTTTGACCATATTTGAGGCGTTTTGTCTTGGTATTTTTCGACGACATCCTAATTTACAAGAAATCTTGGGTGGAACACCTTCAACACATAAGGTGGTTTTTCTTCTTTTGCGTAAAGACAGCGTAGTTTTGAAGAAGAGCAAGTGTACTTTCGGCTCCGACCATGTCAACTACTTGGGACACGTTATTTCAGCCCAAGGGTGGTCGTAGATGAAACGAAGGTGCGGGCAAGGCGTGAATGGCCTCAACCAGTTCCACAAATGACCTTAGGGATTTTAGGCCTCGCAGTTTCTACCGCTTTATTAAAAATTATGGCATTATTGCGCCTGCTAACGAACTCATTGCGTAAACAAAGATTCATTTGGACACGAGGCGGAGGACTCCTTGATTTATTAAAGACTGACTTTATGCCTTTGCCCGGTCCTTGATTACTGATTTTGCTATAGAATTTGTGGTGGAATGCGATGCATCGAGGCGGTGGTATTGGGGCGTGATTCACCAGAATGGCCAACCAATTGTGTTTTACAGTAAAAAGTTAGCCGAACGTCACATGAAATTGTCGGCCTATGAACGAGAATTAATTGGTTTAGCCCAAGCTATCCGGAATTGGAGGCATTATTTGTGGGGTAGGTCCATCATTTGGACAGACCATTTCAGTCTCAAATATCTACTTCAGCAATGTTTAACATCTCCACAGCAGCGTTGGATGAGCAAACTATTGGGCTTTGATTTTGAGGTCCAATATAAACCTGGGAGGTTGAACACAGTTGCAGATGCTCTCTCTCGACGAGACCAAACTGATGCAGTTTGCCTCGCCATTTCAGTTTCATATTCAGAATTATTAACTGCCATTTGGACACACACGGTGGAATTTTGTAAGCTGGAGGAGGTCAAGAACAAACTGGCAGATTCCACAAAAGGTTGGAGTTTGCAAAATGGCCTTATTTTTTGCAATGGAAAAATTGTGGTACCACCAGTTTCAACACTAACGTCTCGGATCATTGAAGCAACCCACAATGCAACTCATGAAAGGGTTGACGTTGCATCGTCTACGAAGGGAATTCTACTGGCCTAAATTAATACAGGAGGTTCAGGACTTCATTCGGCACTGGACAATGTGCCAAAGGCACAAATGGGATAATCTCCACCCAACAGGGGTACTTCAGCCCTTACCAATACCAGAACAGATTTAGGCAGATGTGTCCATGGATTTTATCGAGGGTCTACCTAATGTCCATGGAAAATCGGTGATCTTAGTGGTGGTCGATCGCTTGTCCAAATATGCGCATTTCATGGGGCTGCTACATCCATATACAGCAACATCGATGCGCATACTTTCTTCTCTCGTGTCTTCAAACTACATGGCTTACGAGTCGATTGTTAGTGATCGAGACCCGGTATTCATCGGTGGCTTTTGGGCGAGTTGTTCCGTTTGAGTGGCTCAAAGCGCACGGTCTTCACCTTATCATCCGCAATCGGCGGCGATAGAGTGTACTTAAGGTGTTTCTTTCTGTGATCACCCCCATGAATGGTTTGAATCACTAGCTTGGGTGAATATTGCTATAACACCTCATTTCATTCCGCCTTGAAAGCCACTCCTTCAAATTGGTGTATGGCCGAGATCCTCTAGGCTGGCGACTTATGAGCGGGGTTATCCAAATTGGCGGCAGTTGATGAAGCCTTGAAGACAAGGGATGAGATATTCCGGGATGCGCGACACCATCTGCAGCTTGCAGTCTCGTATGGAACAAACCTATAATCTTAAGCATAGGGATGTTTCCTACGAACAAGGAGCATGGGTTTGGGTTCGCTTGCAACCATACCACCAACATACACTGTCTAAGCAGCACACTCACAAGCTATCTCACAGGTTTTATGGGCCGTTTCAGATTATGAAACGAATTGGGAAGGTGGCGTATCAGCTGAATCTGCCAAGTGATTGCAAGGTACATGACGTTTTTCACGTCTCCTTACTGAAAGCTTACAATGGTCGACTCCGAACTCTCCACCAATTCTGCCACGAGTTGTTAATGGGCGTTTTGAACTATACCCGGCCTCAATTCCGTCCACATGCAAAAATAGGGGAAATATGGAGCTGCTGGTTCTTTGGGAAGGGTTACCAACTGAAGATGCAACTTGGGAATCCGTGGATCACTTCTGCGACCGTTTCCAATCTTTCAAGCTTGAGGACAAGCTCGATCTCCAGGCGGGGAGTGATGATGCATTTGTTTGGAAACAATATTATAGAAGGAAATGCAAGGTCAACATTTGATATGGCAGATCATTCACCAGTATCAATTACTCTTATTTCTAGCAACTAGAATCCTGAAGATCCTTTTTATTTCTAGCAGAATATTTCCAATTATTGTATTTCCTATTTTCATAGCTTTTGAAGCCTTTAAATAGCTGCCGGCTTTCATTAGAGAGCTCAAGTTGGAATTGAATAAAAAAGTTTCTTTTACCAACTCTTGTTTTCTCTCCTGTGCTATTCTTTCAAAATTGGGAAGAATTACAACGCTGCTTCTAACTTTGTTTCTCAAAGGCCCGTAATGCGAAGTATATCCCGAGGTCATATCAGAATGCTCTAAATTGTGTTTATTTTATTAATTAAGTAATGCATGAATAGTGTTTTTTGCTTTATCTATAGTGTTTTTCCACTCACCCTACTTTAACCCCAACAATAAAATACTATCGTAATAACATCATTAACCTCCTAACACTGTTTTTCTTAATCCCCGTGCCTGTCCCATTTGGGACAAGTTGAATGGGACGGGGGGAGTACTTATTAGCTTAGGCCCAATTAGCTCATGGGCCCTTAGGGTTTCTTTCCTAGGGTTTCTGTCTTCTATATATACTCCTGTATCCTTTCTTTGTATAGAGGATTAATACAATACTTTTAGCCCCAATCTTGTTCTTGTTTACAACATCCAACAAGATAGTTCAAGCAACATCTAAGCCTTAGTCCCAAAATGATTTGGGGTCGGCTAACATGAATCAAACTTTGAAACCTTCAATGATCGTTACATAAATAACATAAAAGGAAAAAAAGAGGGAAAAAAGTAGAGAAAAAAGCAAATAAAAAAAAGAGAATGAATGTTAAAAAAAAAGAAAAAAATAAAAAATCCTGAAAAATAAATTAAAAGATAACATGAAATAAAAGAAAATAGGAACAAAATACAGATAAAAAAAAATCAGATTCCATCCACCATCCGTATTCCTTCCCGCCACATTTGCCTCTCCATCGCCATACTTTCTCCAATTCCAAGAAACCGCATATCATTTTCAATCATTTTTATCCAAGTTTTCTTGGGTCTTCCTCTATCTTTCACAATATTACTTGTTCCCCAACTTTCTAGCCTCCTCACTGGGGCATCAACAAGTTTTCTTCTCACATGACCAAATCATCGTAATCGATTCTCCATCATCTTGTCTTCTATAGACGCAACTCTTACCTTCTCTCTAATCACCTCATTTCTGACCCGATCCTTTTTTGTATGACCACACATCAATCGTAGCATACGCATCTCCGCCACATTCATCTTTTGAACGTGACACTGTTTTACAGCCCAACACTCGGTGCCATATAACAATGCAGACGTAATTGCTGTGCGGTAAAATTTATCCTTTAATCTATGAGGCATGTCAGGATCACATAAAACCCCTGTGGCACTCTTCCACTTCAACCACCATGCCTTTATTATGTGAGCCACATCGCCATCTAGCTCTCCATCCTTTTGGATAATAGATCCAAGATACCGAAAGAAAGTGGATCCATGAACAACTTTTCCATCAAATGTGATCATCCCCACCTCTCTATCACTGTTTTCGCTAAACCTACACTTTATATATTCAGTCTTACTTCTGCTCAGCCTAAAGCCTCGAGCTTCCAAAGTATCCCTCCAAAGTTCCAATTACTGTTGCACTCAAACCTTCGTTTCATCAATCAACACAATATTATCTGCGAACATCATACACCACGGAACGTCATTTTGAATTTCTCTTGTCAATTCGTCCATGACTATGGGAAAGAGAAAAGGACTAAGAGCAAATCCTTGATGCACCCAATCATAATAGGGAATTCTCCTGTCCTCCCAACATTAGTACGCACACTTGTACTAGCTCCCTCATACATGTCCTTTATAATGTCAATATATTTCCGCGATACACCCTTCTTTATTAAGCCCCACCAAAGTACTTCCCTTGGTACTTTATCATATGTTTTCTCTAAATCAATAAAAACCATATGTAGATCTTTCTTTTTATCTCGATAATGTTCCATCAACTGCTGGATAAGATAAATTGCTTCCATGGTCGATCTTCCAGGCATAAATCCAAACTGATTTCTGTTATCTTCACACATTTCCTGATCCTTTGTTCAATCACTCGTTCCCACAACTTCATGGTATGGCTCATTAGTTTAATTCCGCGATAATTAGAACAATGTTGAACATCACCTTTGTTCTTATACAAAGGGACGAGAATACTTTTACTCCATGCTGATGGCATCTTATTGCTTCTCCAAATCTTATTGAAAAGCATAGTTACCCATTCGATCCCTCTCTCCCCCAAACACCTCCAAACTTCAATAGATATACCATCTGGTCCTTCTGCTTTCTTTGACCCCATCTTCTTCAATGCCATTGTCACTTCACCCTTTTGAATTCTCCTCTTAAACTCTCGGTTAACCATACTTGAGGGGATGTTTAAATTCCCAATATCTTGTTCTTGATGGCCATTGAATAGGGCATCAAAGTATGACCTCCATCTTTCTTTTTATCTCTTTATCTTGAACCAAAACTTTTGGTCAGTATCTTTTACACATTTAACTTCTCCAATATCTCGCGTCTTCTTCTCTCTCATTCGAGCAAGTTTATAGATATCTTTTTCCCCTTCTTTTGTATCTAATCTTGCATATAATTTTTGATTGACTTTTGATCGGGCATTTCGCACTGCCTTTTTAGCTTCTGTTCGAGCTTTCTTGTACTTCTCATAATTCTCATCGCTCGAGCATTTACCTAGTACCTTATAACATTCATGTTTGGTCTTTATCGCTTGCTTAACTTCATCGTTCCACCAAGATGTGTCCTTACTTGATGGTCTGTTTCCTTTAGATTCTCCTAGGACTTCTTTTGCAACTTCCTTTATGTTATGCTCCAACAAGTTCCACATCGAATCTATATCCATCTCCGTGCAATTAGACCAAATACCACTATCAACAATCTTAGCCACAAAAGTATGTCGACTCTTCCCTTGGAGCTTCCACCACTTGGAGCCAACAAGATAGTTCAAGCAAACAATAAAAATTCAAACTCTATGCTGCAAACAAGTATGTGACGTTTTAAAGAAATACACCAAATAATAGAGAAGATGTGTCTACATTGGATTTTTTATTATAAAAAATTATAAACTCAAATCATTTGGATAGGAACTATTTGGTTATTTTCAGAAGTTAGTCAACTTTTGACAAGTGCCGCATCATATCGCCCTATTCCATCCGAATCGAGTCAATTTCATGGGTTCCACGGGTTAAAGTCCTAGGCCTAGTTCTTATCCTGTCTATTTTTGATGTTTACCCTGATTCCCAAGTACAACTCTTTGCTGGAATTGGAAGGAGGTATTGAAAATCTATTTTTCAAATAGAGACTAAATATTTCTGAAAGTGAAACAGAGTAGCATAGATTTGATAGACAGTGCTTCAGTAATCTGATTTCAATGTTTTCAGTAACCGGCGAAAGGCTACAGTCAGACAGAAGTCACTCTTAAGCCAGACAACGTGAAAGATGATGATAACTTCCGCACCGCTGACCTTTCACTGAATCCTGTTTCCTTGTAGTTAACCAGCTTGGTTGCCCACTAGATTCAGAGAATCCAAATTGTCCAAACCTTGACAACCATCAAGCATGTATCAAGTGTGTCAAACAAGTCTATCAACTGATTGAATGAGGTATGTATTTTTTCTCCCTGCACATGGAAAATTGTTACCACAGCTTTGTTTTAGCTGGTCTCAGATAATCATTTGGCATGTGTAGTTCCTGTAGTATTGTGATTTATTCACTCAATTTGGAATAAAATTTGTAGGGAAAGTTGGCATGTTCAAAATATTGAACATTTCATTTGGGAGTATCATGTATCTTTGACTCTTAATTACCACTATTAAAGCAGGATTTATCTTTGAAAGTTCAATAGTTCGTCTAATCAACACATGCTGCCTTTTCTGTGGTCTTATTTGAACCTAGAATGTGCATGCTCTATGTTTATGTGGAATGCAATTGCAGACTTAAGTATCTGCCTTTACTAACTCATTTAGATGTGTTTGCTGATCAAGTCTTAAAATATTAATATATATCATGAATCATCGTCACCCTATTTTCTTGGTTGCATTTGAAGTTGAAGCGAGTGGATCAAATTATTTAGGATCATAAGATGGGTACAGGTTGGGCTTTCGCTATCGAACTTGCATTTACCTTTTTCCTTCCTCGTGCAATTGTGATATCACTTCTAGTTTCAAACTTTTACCTATATGCCTTCAGTTGGTCCCATTTTCTTTTACTTGTTGTGTGAGCATCCATTTTATTGAGACACAAAAGGATAACACATTGATATGATTCTTGAATTCTTCGATAGAGGCTCGATTGTTACTTGATCAGATTGCTTATGTAGAGTAAATAACTGTAAATATCTGAGGTATGATTTTTAGAAAAGCATCATATAGTTGGTAATTCCAGCGGTTACTTCCTCTGCATGGGAGTTAACAAATCATTTTGCTTCTAGATGCAGTGGAGACAGTTACAGTTGATATTTGGTACATCAAAATAATCTGCTCCTTGTATGGCAAGTTGAAGTTATCAGCCAATTGAATCAGCTCATTTAATGTTCATGATTGACCCGTTATTTTGTTAGGTATTCTACCCAAACTCTGCATTTTGTAAAAGATATGTTTATCTATTTACGAAACATTTGTAAACTAAATAAATAATAAGAATCAATAAGTGATTCTCAGTTTCTAGCCGAGAAAATGAGTAATTCCTAGAAGCTGAGTATTACTTCTCCAGTTTGCAGACACTCCCTTAAAAACTTGTCAAGTGATTCTTCTTGTTTGTCTAGTTTATCAGTTTGAGCCCCCCTGCAAGGAGCTGACAGGTCATGATTTCATCTGAGACTGTTAGAGAAGAAACTGGGGTATGCTACTTATTCTAGCACCTTAGTCTTGTATCTTAATTTAGTGTCATCTACTGTGTATCTATGATGCAGCTGAACTCATCAATTGTTGACCTGTAGTCACCAGAATCTCTCCTAGATAATTCTGCACATGCACATTAACAGCACGAAGAAAGCTGGAAGGAAATCGTGACTTTGTATTTACATTTTACAGATATTACAAATGTTAAGTAACAATGCTTCAGAACCGAAAAATGAAGCTTGTAAACCAAAATCATCCTTGCAAGAGAAAACACATTGTATTGTTCGTTGTTCCTGAATTTAAGACATGACTAGAGTTTAGAGCAGCAACTCGATGAACAGGTTCCAAAAGGTTCAACATCACTACTCTTGGTACATTTCGTTCTACGTTCTTGGGTTGTTTCATTATTTCCTCATTTTAGGTATTTTATGCTCCTGAAGATTACCAACATTTTTAACGTATGTTATGTTCGAAGAAGTCATCTTATCATTCTATTATTAAATGACATATTAAAAGAGAACAAGGCGATACTTGAGCAAATTTATTTGAATGACATTTTTCAATCATCCATATTTTAATTGCTTTTTCTCCAGCTAGGAATCATGAAAAAAAAACAAGGAAACTTTTCTTATTTAATTGCTGTCACCTGAAGATGAAATTCTGAACTAACCTTGGAAGATGGTGCATGTGTTCGCAGAACCATGTAGTAGTTGCCTTAAAGATATGGTTTCTTATTTTAGTTCCCTTATCGAACTATGGCATAGTTGTTGGATAAGTAATGTTTTGTCTTATGGTGCAACAAGCAGTTTGTTTTTTATTTGTGTTGATGTTTTGTGTTGTCATCCAGATATTTTTTTATGTGAAAAACTTGGAGTGAAATATTTAAATGTGATAGTCCTATTAGTGGGATGGTAGAAGGTGTAACATGCTGTTATATTGAATATTGTTCCAGATGCAATATTCTTGTCATATCTTCTGTGACGTACGGGGCCGACAAGGACGTGGAGTGATCTCCAATGCAATTAGGAGGTACAGACAAGGAGTGGCTCCTGACAAGGTTTCTGAACAAAAGGAAACATGACTGAACGGATTATGCATGGGAATGAGAGGTACTCCGAGGCTATATATTCTTAAGGGGGACTTGTAAGATTTGATAGGTAATTACTAACCAGCTGCATCTTTTTTTTATTTTTATGGCGCCCATTTCATGGAAGTTCCACCAAGGTTAAAGCGTGCTTTGCTAGCACTGAAGTAATATGGGATGGGTGACTCCTCGTGGAACACTTGAATGAGGACAAAGCGTGTTGGAAAGACTCGTGTCATTACAATGGGGACATTCGTAGGATTGGGGGATCACACCTACTACTGTTTTCAACCAATATTTAAAATGTTGGTAGATCTTCTCATATGAAGGTTGCGATAGAAAGTACATCCCGTGTAAAACTTTGCTACTTTGCATGATTTCAGAGGGTTAAAGTAATTTTTTAACCATTATTTGACACTATAATTTTCATGCCTTCGATCCCAATATAATTGAGATTAAAGTGCAAATGATGATGATGATGACACGGATGATGACGTAAAATTCTGGTAGAAACATCTCAGTTGTAGTTTGCAAATTACTTTGCATAATGTGTCTATTCTAATTTTAGAGTACAAATGCAGCTACATTGAGGGTTGTCAAAATTCGATTTTGATTTTTTTTTTTTGTGGTAGGAATCGAACTCGAATTGAATTGTGTATTTCGGGTTCGATTCATATTTTTTTTTTCATTTGGAACCAAAGACAACCCGAATCGAAATTTTCGGTTTGGATGTGACAATATTTCGGTTTCATTTTTTCATGTCTACATGAATCTATTCATCTGTTTCTAAAAAAATTCAATTTTAAACAGCAATAGTCCATTCAAAAGCAAGGCTTGACCCGATTTTAAATTTCTGAACAACAGTAGTTCAATTGAAAATAATATAGTGAAGATACAATGTTGAATGTTCAGTTGATACAATCAAAGTATCAAGCAAGCAAAATGAAGCAGCAAACGAGTAACTTAAACTTCAATAAATTAACTATGGTGGTATGCTTTTAAGATTTTTTAAAACCTTTTTTTATTATTTTTTTGTTAAATTAACTAATATTTCAATAAAAAATAGGTAAATGAGTAATTTCGTGTTTTCATGAATTTCTTTGGCAGGAACAGAATCTGAATTGAATTTCTATATTCGAGTTCGGTTTCAAAAAAAGTACCTAATTTTCAACATTAGGAATCGAATCGAACCGAGAGTTGTGGCTCTGTTCTGACCGGTTCAACGGGTTTCGAGTTGAAGATTCTCGGCCTAGCTAGATTTGTCCTAATAAATTTTGATTTCCGAGTCACAAACAAAATCAGGAAGCTATTAGTCACTCCCATTCAACTAAGCACCCCTCGACTGATAAAACCAAAGACATCGTCAGCTGGCCTTTTCCATATGAAAATCATGTAGCCATAAGTAATAATGTTCCAAAACATAGCTGGCTCCGATCAACATCCACCAACAGCTCGGCAGTTACATTACTGCCTTGGTTGTAAAACTTCTTAAAAAAATACTCTATTAAGAAATAAACTCTATTTAGGAATAAAAATTTATGGTTTCAAGTTGGGACTAGTTATAATTTGGAATAAACTCCATATTGTCATAATTCATATATTTTCAAATCCCAACATAAGGAAATACACCTCCATTTAGGAATAAATCATAATAAAATATATATATATATATATATATATAATTTTTACAATAGATTTAAGTTGATCTAAAATACTTGTTCAAGGTTGATTGTGACAGATTTAATCTTTTGTGTTATGTAATATCCTTCAACTTGCGTGTCTTAATTAATTCGTCCAAATGAATGGCCTTCTTATTGAGCCAAAATATTTCCAACATCGAGTAAGGCAAAACTTCTTCACGTGAAATTTTTGTCTTACATCTTTATCATTCTCCAGATTATTTTCCTCATTTTCTTGCCTAATTCCTTCAATGATTTCTTTATCGGTTAAAGCAAAAACAATTTTCTTGCCTAATTTCTAAGTTTACAACATATTACATACATGTATCTACTAATTATAATATTTATATATTATACATGCACTTTAAAATTTAAAAAGAAAAATCTTCTTAAAACTTTATTTTGGAATAACCTCCATTTAGGAATATTTTTTTATGTTTCCAATAATATGACTTTAGAGAGATTTTACTGTATTTGATATCAGCACTAGTTTGTGATCCAACTCGAAAATCATTAGCATAATTTTATCTTTTATGTGTAGTATCACAAAATTAGTTGCTTTCAAACCACCTTCGTTTTCACTGCGAATTCTTACCTTTTGGGCCGATAGCAACAAACCACCTTCATTTTTCACAATAAATTTTGGAATAAATTGAAGTACTGCAGAAGAGGCGTAAATACTTGAAATATGAAGAATTAAAATAACATAAGGGGTTCGAATCATATTCTGTAATTTGTTAAGATGTTCGAATTTCTTAATTAAGAAACAAATATTATCAGGCACAATTATAAAATTTGTCATGAGTATTGAAAAAAATATTTACCATAATAGTGTAGTTCCAAATATATTTACCATGATTGTGTATTTTTCAATTTTTTTCAATTTTCAGCATTTCATTATTTTTTGTGTTTATGTTTGAGTAAAAATTTTTTTTAAAAAGTTCAGAACTTTTATTGGAACTTCTAAAAAATCAGAAAAAAATCGGAACTTTTATTTTTTAAGGAAAAATTATCTGGAATAATAATATTAAAAAGCAGAATTTTTTATTTAAAATTCAAAAATAAAAAGTAAAAAATAAAAAAAAATCTGGAAAACTTAAAATATGCAAAAAAATCGAAACTTTTATTTTCTTTAAGAAAAAAATATATGGAATAATATTAAAAAGCATAATTTTTTATTTAAAATACTTTTTTAATGGAAATTTTAATTTGGTGTCGGAACTACACTATTATAGTAAATTATTTTCATCCGACACCAAAACCTTTCAAAAAATTTGAAATCACACAAATTGTGTGGACGGCGTTAAGAATTTTCGTCGGAAAAATCAAAACTAATAAAAAAACTGAAAATTCTAGAAAATCCAAAAAATCTGGAAAAAAAATAAAGAAATTCTGAAAATTATGCAAAACTTAAAAAATCAAAAAAAAAATTGGAACTTTTATTTTTTAAGAAAATTTTTCTGAAATAATAATATTAAAAATCAGATCTTTTATTTAAAATTCAAAAATAAAAAGTAAAAGATAAAAAAGATTCTGGAAAATTTTAAAAATATGACAAAAAATCGGAACTTTTATTTTTTAAGAAAAAAATATAGGAAATAATATTGAAAATCAGAATATTTTATTTAAAATTTGAAAATAAAAAGTAAAAAATAACAAATTCAGAAAATTATGGAAAATTTAAAAAATCTGAATAAATCGGAACTTTATTCTAATTATAACCCAAAATTTGAATACAGTTAAGCCTCGATAAAACTTTTTGGGTTAGAATTAGCATAAAGTTCAGATTTTTTCAGATTTTTTAAATTTTCCAGAATTTTCAGAATGTTTTATTTTTTACTTTCTATTTTCGAATTTTAAATAAAAAATTCTGCTTTTTAATATTATTTCATATATTTTTTTCTTAAAAAATAAAAGTTTCGATTTTTTTGCATATTTTTTAAATTTTCCAGATTTTTTTTTTTATTTTTTACTTTTTATTTTTGAATTTTAAATAAAAAATTCTGCTTTTTAATATTATTCCATATATTTTTTCTTAAAAAAAATAAAACTTTCGATTTTTTGCATATTTTTTAAATTTTCCACATTTTTTTTATTTTTTACTTTTTATTTGAATTTTACATAAAAAATTCTGCTTTTTAATATTATTTCATATATTTTTTTTCTTAAAAAAAATAAAAGTTTCGATTTTTTTGCATATTTTTTAAATTTTCCAGATTTTTTTTTTATTTTTTACTTTTTATTTTTGAATTTTAAATAAAAATTCTGCTTTTTAATATTATTCCATATATTTTTTCTTAAAAAAATAAAAGTTTCGATTTTTTGCATATTTTTTAAATTTTCCAGATTTTATTTTATTTTTTTACTTTTTATTTGAATTTTAAATAAAAAAATCTGATTTTTAATATTATTATTCCAGATAATTTTTTCTTAAAAGATAAAAGTTCCGATTTTTTTCTGATTTTTTAGAAGTTCCAATAAAAGTCTGAATTTTCTTAAAAAAAAATTTTACTCAAACATAAACATAAAAAATGATGAAATACTGAAAATTGAGAAAAATTGAAAAATACACTATTATGGTAAGTATTTTTGGAACTACACTATTATAGTAAATACTTTTTTCAATAACACTAGTTTGGTCAAAAACTCCTTCTCGAAGTGCGTAATAAAATAATATTCAGCATAGGTTTTAATAATGCTTATTGACCTTGAGTAAAGATATGTAGTGAGTGGAATTTGAGTTCCATTTGAGTGTATGTTTATTAGTAATAGTCGGCCGGCCTGTTGCCCTCCCGGAAAATATGGGTGACTCTAAACTGAATATCTCGGAGAATGTGTCGGATACGCATAAGAGTGTGACGAACCTGCTAAGAGCCCCGATGGCCAGATGATAGCAGGGTCACCAAAGCAGCAGCATCAAGCTCAATCCAAACATGTCTCGATCTCTGGGAAGCTAAAATCAATCCAATCGCCAGCGCCTGGATCTCAGCATCAAAACTCGAACAGGCCTGAAAAGAGGAGTGGAAAGCAAGAAGGAGCTCTCCGTGATGATCTCTAATCAGACCTCCCCCACCCGCAATCTGAGTATCTCTATCGAACGAACCATCCGTGTTCAGCTTGATCCAAGGGGTCTCGGGTCAAAGCCAAACCACCGGGACGGGGCGACGAGTCTGAGCGGGGGAAGATGAGGCTCGCTGAAAACGATCAGGCGACGAGCACCCCGCCCAGAACTCAGAGGAAATCAGCCCCGCAGTAGCCAATAAAGAAACATGGCGCTCCACCTGCACAATAACATGAGAAGAAAGAAAAGTAACCGCCCTATGCTTTCCACTATTCCTTTCTGTCCAGATGAACCAAAGGATCAGACAAGGAATAATGAAAGTCGCGTGCCTAAAGTGTGTGCCGTGTGCGAAAAAACTCAGGAGCTCAAAAATATTCTGAGTATGGGGTAGGGATAAATGTGTCCATGCGCCAAAATACTCCCACACGTCACGAGCCACATCACTCTCCAAGAAAAGGTGGGCAATGGTCTCGGTATGGTAGGTCTGGGTAAGGGTATGCGAGCAGCACAAACATCTAGAAGCCAATGAAACGCCCCTCCTCTGTAGAATGTCATCAGTCGGGATCCGTCGCATGAGAAGTCGCCAAATAAACACCGAAATGGTCGGTGTGAGTAAGGCTGTCTAGATGGCCCCGTAAATAAGATTAGCCTGACCCCTCACCCTGATATGAGAACGCACCCGAAGAGAATGCTCAGGATGCTTATCTGATAAGAATATACAAATGTGTTGCTTCATAGTATATAAATGCATTGATTCATAGGGTACAAATACACTGCTTTATAGTATACAAGGTACTGCTGCTCCAACCTTAGTCTGTGAGAAATGCAACTAGTGTTGCTTCAAAATTTGACTTATAACATATTGCTTCGTAGCTTATAACTACACTGCTTCAATGTACAAATATATCGCTTCATAGTATACAATTGCAGTGCTTCATAGCATACAAAATACTGCTTTTGCTTCAAAGATTTGCAAAAAAAATCCTCCTCAAACCGCCAACTTCAATAAATAGAATGCTTTCATTGGATATGAATTGTGAGTCATGCCATATACCATTCGAAAGCTATGAGAGTCTAGTTTTCAACAAAAAATGACACTAAAAAACATTAAGTATTGAGAGAGTAGATTACCAAGATGCTTGTTTTATAAGAATATACAAATGCACTGCTTCATAGTGTACAAATGCACTGTTTTTTTTTTATATTTTTATGTATGTAATATGCATCTTAAATCATAGATCATGAAAAGACGATTAATTTGATATATTCTATATTTTAAATGATTAATAAATGAATAAGTTATTGTATATTGAATTGAGACAATGAAGGGACAAAATTAGCCTTATCCTTAATTAATTTCATCCACACGGCATATATAAGTGATGCGGTATATATATATATATATATATATATATATATAGAGAGAGAGAGAGAGAGAGAGAGATAGAGAGAGAGAGAGAGGACATAATCTAGCCATATTGCTTAGTAAATTGTAATATTTGTCATGCAACTTAGTTTGTACAAATTGTAGCCAAAAAGAATAAATTTGAACCAATTTACCCCTGACATCACTTATTTCTCCCCCCGCCTCTCTCTCCTCACTCATTCCCCCCCCCTCCCCCACGCCTGACACTCTCTCTCTCTCTCTCTCTCTATCTCTCTCTCTCTCTCTCTCTCTCTCTTTCTCATTTTTACATTTTCTCTCTCTTCTCTCTCCTCTCTCTCACCCTCCCTCCCTCACAACCATCTCCAGATCTCGCCGGAACCTAGCTATTTTCGGAGCCAACTTCGTCGGAGTTTCAGTTCTTTCCGCCGCCACCGCCGCTGAAGTTGCACCGCCCGTAGATCCAACACCATTGTCGCGCCGTTGCACCGGAACCCTAGCTCCTTCCAGCGTCGACTTCGTCGGAGCTCCGGTCTTTCCTGTCCGACGACCGCCAGCAGCTCCAAATCTTCCCTACTCTCTCTTTCGATTTTATTTATCTTTCTCCAATTTTCTCTCTCTAGAAAAATCATAGATCTAGCTTGAAATAATGTTATTTTCGTATTTGTTTTTGATGATTTACAAGTTTTCATATGATTTTTGGTGATTCGTAGTATATTTGGGGTGATTTCCGATCGATTTGTATGTATTGGTGTTTTAGATCTAGTTTTTTGCATGTTTGCATACGTGGTTACGAATTTACAGTTGTTACGATTTATTCATTTCGTATTGGGTTACCATGTTACATTATTGTCATTTCGTATCACTATGCCTTGATTTTCTATTAAGATTTTATCATTTCGTGTCAGTATGAAGTTCCTAAATTCAAATTTCATAACACATTTGTGCCGATTTGAAATTTTCATATTGGAGATTTGGTATACATGTTACGAATTCGTAACTGTTACGATTGGCAAGAAATTATAACTTTTTACCAAGTGTAACTAGTACGAAGTTACGAATTAATGACTTCTTATTAGTGTAACCGTAACTATTTCCAGCCACAAATTAGTAAGGGTGTCACTGTTTACACTTTGGTATATTGGTAAGAAATTGTAACTTCTTACCAAGTGTAACTAGTACGAAGTTATGAATTAATGACTTCGTATTGGTGTAACCGTAACTATTTGCAGCTACGAATTAGTATCTGTTTTAATGGGGTTCTGGTATATTGGTAAGAAATTGTAACTTCTTACCAAGTGTAACTAGTACGAAGTTACGAATTAATGACATCGTATTAGTGTAACTGTAACTATTTCCAGCTACGAATTAGTATCTGTCTTAATGGGGTTCTGGTATATTGGTAAGAAATTGTAACTTCTTACCAAGTGTACCATTTAAACTTAACATGTTACTATATTGGTAACGAACGTAACAAAACGTAACGAAAAATAAAGAATAAATGATCAATTATTAATCGGGTAATGTAACGAATGTAACGAAAAACAAATATTGTATCCGCTTACTGGTACCTCGTGTACAATATTCCAACACGGTAAATAAGATACGAAGTTACGATACAATAACACAAAAGGTAAACAACACATGGTAACGAGACTGTACGAAATACATATGTCGTAACCCAGAAACTCAGAAAAGATAAGGAGAGAGATAAAGTTGGTTAGTTTTATTGAAAAGTAAGGGTATATTGGTCCAATCATGTCCTTTTCGGCTAGAATTTGTACAAACTAAGTCCCTTGACAAATATTGTCATTGACTATGGCAAAGTGGCTAAAGGGGTGTATTTCCTCATATATATATATGGGTGGGTTATGGAGTGAAATGGTATAAGTGTAAGAAATAGGAATGATTGCAAGCCATTGATCCTTGGAGATCAATGGCCCAGATTTCGTTCTGGTGTGCTAACACGGTAAACTATGAGTGCTAACCAATTTAATTATTGGGGGTATCAATGTAATTTGACTAATTTCACTTATGGGAAGTTCCTACAATCATGGGAAGTTCTTGTATTCATAGGATTTCATATTTTAGGTTAATATATATTTTTATGGGATTTCATATCTTTTAGTCTTTTAAATATTTTATATTTTTGGTGTATTTATTTTTATTTTTTTCAAAACTAACATTATATTTTTCTAGTTGATTTGTATTTTTAAAAATCGGAACTGTTGTGCTAACCATTTATTTTATGTGTTCTGCAAATTGGAAAACAGAGTGCGGTTCTGGTTATGCTCCAATTATGTGATTTTTTTGTTATGCTTTATTATGTACAATGCAGTTAATTTTGATACAAGATATATTACCTAGCACACTAAGATATATGTTCCAAGATATATATACATGGTGCAATATCTATCACGTGTCACGATAAGCACCACAAGTTATATTACCTAGCACGTTATTCATATCAACGTTGCACACATCTGTTGAATAGTAATTTACCACAAGTTATATAAACTAGTACGATAAGCACAACAAGATATATTGCATAGCACACTATTCATATCAATGTTGCACACAAGGTATAATACCTATCACATGTCACAACATAAGCAGAAACTTGTACAACATTAATTTACCTAAATTCAAAAACATACCAATTCAAATTATTTATCTTCCAAAAAAATAAAACACAACACATTGTATCAAAATTGACTGCATTGTACATAATGAAGCGTAACAAAAAAATCACATAATTGGAGCATAACGAGAACCGCTCTTTGTTTTCCAATTTGCAGCACACACAAAATAAATGATTAGCACAACAATTCCAATTTTAAAAATACAAATCAAATAAAAAAAGATAATGTTAGTTTTAAAAAAATAAAAATAAATACACCAAAAATATAAAATATTTGAACGACTAAAAAATATTAAATCCCATAAAAAATACATATTAACCTAAAATATGAAATCCATGAACATGGGAACTTCCCATGATTGTAGGAACTTCCCATAAGTGAAATTAGTTAAACTACATTGGTACCCCCAATAATTAAATTCGTTAGCACTTCTAGTTTTCCGTGTTAGCACACCAGAACGAAATATGGGTCATTAATCTTCAAGGATCAATGACTTACAATCATTCCTATTTCCTACAAAAAAAAGCTTTCCTACCTGAACCTATATATATATATATATATATATATATTGCTTTTGGTAAGAGTGGTTTAGTATTCTGAAAACATGTCTCGTCGTGTCCTCTAAAAATTCTCGTCGTTGTTTATATATTGACCTCAAATAATGTAAATTTATCATATGATACAAGTATTTATAATAAAATAAGTGTGTCATTAAATTATACCATAAATTCATAAAGATGAATTGTAATTAAAGAAACAATATCATTCAACAAGCATTATTATTATTATTATTACTAGTCATTCAGACCCGTGTGTTGCACACGGGCTCTATCTAATTGGTCATAGTGTAATGTGTGGTATTTATTTTCGTCATTAGGTTTGTAAGTTGTGATGGTATCACAACTTTTGTAAGCATCGCATGAGTTTAAGATGAATGAGTTTAATTAGTTGTTTGGTGACTTTTATATTTAGACCGAGTCATTCAGACCCGTGCGATGCACACGGGCTTAATCTAAATGTTCATAGTGTATTGTTCAACACTAATTTTTGTCATTACATGGGTTGTATATAAGTGTTCATAGCGTAATCTTTGGCACTTATTTTCGTCATTATATATCTGAGTTGTGATGGTATCACACCTTTTCTAAGCATGACACACATTTAAAATAGTTTATTGACATTAAAAGAGTATATGTGAAGAGATTTTTTTCAAGATGCTACATTTAAAAGAGTCTCTTCACATGTAACTTTTTAATATGTATAAGTTACATAATAAATGTCAAAGGGAGGTTAAACGCATACGGTTCTTCAAAATAAATGTAACCCTTATATAAAATCGTAACAAAGTGGATATTCGCTATATTTTGAGATCTAGCTTGTGACAATTAATTATCCTTTTGGTTTATCATATCAAATACGGTAGTTCCACATTACTACGCTTAATTAATCGAACTTTATTTTATGCACAAAAACCATTTAAGTTTCAATATTTTTATTGTTGTGAAAATCGGTCCAATATTGTTAGTATATTTAATTTGTACCAGGTTAAAAACCAAACCAAACCAAACATACCTAGTATATCCCGCTCAGAGCAGGGTCTGGGGAGGGTAAGATGTACGCAGACCATGCCCCTACTGATTATGGTAGGGAGGCTGTTTCCGTGAAGACCCCCAGCTTAGTGCACAGCAGAATCTTGTGTGATAAATACAAAAGAAAACATATGATTCAAAAAAGCTCGAGACCATACATGAGCCCATGGCTTGATTCACATGGGACTTACCTAAGCGAAATTTGGCTACTTCACTCCCGATGAACGCTGCTCTAACAAAAGAGAGGTTGGCTCTGCGCACAGCTCCCTGTCAAAAATACACCAGAAGCAAAGACAATATGATAAAATATACAATAAAAGTAAAAATGCAATGCTCTAGGTCAAGCTAACCGAGACAACCCAACCCTGAGGCTCTCAACTACAGTACCGCTCCCTACAAAAGAATCCACAACTCTGATCTGGCGCCTCCAAGCGCACCTATCAACAGTCATGGTCTCGGAAAGGTTTAAGGCCTTCAAATCTAATCTCAGTTGCTCCTCCCACGTCCTCCTCGGTCTGCCTCTCCTCCTCTCCCCGACAACCATTAAACTCTCGACCCTCCTCACCGGAGCAGATGCCTGCCTCCTGCGGACGTGGCCAAACCATCTCAATCTCCCTTCCCTAACTTTCACTGAAATGGGCGCCACTTCCAGCGCGTTCCTGAAAACCCCGTTCGCAATTCTATCTAACATTGTGCGACCACACGACCAACGTAACATTATCATTTCAGCCACTTCCAACTTGCTCTCAAGCGACTTCTTCATCGCCCAACATTCGGAGCCATACAACATTGCAGGTCGGATTGCCGCTCTATAGAATTTACCCTTCAACTTTAGAGGGACTTTCTTGTCGCACAGGACCCCTGTCGCTGCTCTCCACCTTAGCCACCCCGCCTTGATGCGATGCGTGACATCATCTTCACACTCACCTTCCTTCTGAATGATCGAACCCAAATACTTGAACTTATCCGTTCGGGTTATGATCTGATCCGCAATCATTACCTCAATATCTTCCTCGTTGGCCTCACCACTAAAGTTACACCAGAGATACTCGGTCTTAGACCGGCTCACACGCAAGCCCTGGGATTCTAACTTAGCCCTCCAAAGCTCCAACTTCGAGTTCACCTCCCTCCTCGAGTCCGCCACTAACACAATGTCGTCAGCAAAAAGCATGCACCACGGGATGCCATCTTGAATCCCTCGCGAAATGACGTCAAGGATTAGAGCGAAGAGAAGGGGACTTAGCGCGGACCCCTGGTGTAGCCCTATCTCAACTGGAAAATACTGGGTGTCACCAACTGGGGTCCTAACGCACGTCCTAGCTTGGGAGTACATGTCTTGGATCGCCCTAACGAACGGCAACGACACCCTCCTCTCTACTAGGCTACTCCAAATAACATCGCGCGGAATGCTATCATAAGCCTTCTCTAGATCTATGAACACCATATGGAGGTCCTTACGCCGCTCTCTAAACTTCTCCATAAGGCGTATGACGAGATGAATGGCCTCAGTCGTAGACCTACCCGGCATGAAGCCAAATTGGTTCTCTGAGATCTCCACTTCTCTTCTAACCCTGTATTCCACCACTCTTTCCCAAAGTTTCATAGTATGACTGAGGAGTTTAATACCCCTATAGTTACTACAACTCTGAACATCGCCTTTGTTCTTGAAAAAAGGCACGACAATACTATGCCTCCACTCTGTCGGCATCTTAGAGCCTTTGAGGAGGATGTTGAATAGCTCTGCTAGCCACTGAACTCCGACTTCCCCCAGAAAAAGCCACACCTCAATAGGGATCTGATCCGGGCCTACAGCCTTAGCTCTACCCATTTTCATTAGGGCACCCTTTACTTCCTCCTTGTTGATGCTCTCACAGGAACTAAACGAACGAGCAGAAGATAGACTAACTCCTTGCACCACCGAGTCACTACCTCTAGCCTCATTGAAAAGTTCAAAAAAATACCTATTCCACCGCTCATTAATAGCCACATCGTTCACTAACACTTGACCCAAATCATCCTTAATAAACTTAACGGGACCCAGGTCGCGCCGCCCTCTTTCCCTAGCTTTCGCTAGTTTAAAAATAGCATTCGCTCCTTCTTTGGTGTCTAGGCGCTTGTACATCTCCTCGTAAGCCTCACATTTAGCCTTAGCCACTGCCTTCTTAGCCTCTCTTTTCGCCACCTTGTACGGTACAATCTTCAAGATTCTCTCCTCCCCATCACTAACCGACAAAAGCTCCTTAAATAGCGCTTGTTTTGCCTTAACCTTATTTTGGACCTCCTCATTCCACCACCAAGCCTCCCTAGGTCCACTAGACCTGCCCGAAGAAACCCCTACTGTAACGCCCCGAGATATTCGGAATAATTACAGCGCCGTAAACCCTTTAAGTAAGGATTTACAAGGCTAATTTTAAAGAAATGTAAATATAGGACATCAATATCACGGAAATTCAAGTTTACAAAACCGTACAAATGGTTCAACGAGTAATTAATACAACCATATCGAAATGATATTAATAAGACACGCGTACTCGAGTACTAAAATCAAACCAAGAAAGACAAATCACCAACAACAACAAACATCACTGAACCCCTTCGTCGTCACATCGGTACTGTGGCTGTTTCCCTGCTCCTCGGCTACCTGAACATCAAAACAAATGTCCCCCCCCGAAGGGGTTAGCAAAACGATGCTAGTACAAGTATCATTTAAACAAATCAAATATGCATCAACAATACATAACAAGATACATCACACGGACTTCCGCTACCGGAATCCGATAATGCGAATCCACAAGATTCCATTAACACAACAAGGGTATTCCAATGATCCAGCGCCCTGAGCATAGATCCCAAGATGATCCCATTGGACCAACACGAGGTGGAAATAACCCGTCCAATGATCCAGCGCCCTCAGCCTAGATCCCAAGATGATCCCGTCGGACCAACACGAGGTGGACATCCGATCCAGCGCCCTCAGCATAGATCGCACAACAAACACAAACACAACTCATGCATACATATATGCCAGATCGCCATGTCCATCAACATGAACATACAAACACTAGATAACGAATACCATGACAATTCAATGAAATAAATCTCATGTTCAACAACATGGATAACCACACGCATGCTCAAAATACCAATATTAACATATTACGATACTTGCCTCGAAGATGGCAAGAACGAAACACTTCAATGATCTCAACACACTCGAAGGCCGCCTCCTTCGATCAACGTAGCAAGCTCGAACCTTAACAAAAGAAATGATATATAAATCATCTCAAGTCGAACGATTGCCTAACAATTCGGTCTACGGCCAAAAAGTTCAAAATATACAATCTGCCTGAACCACTTAGCGTACGCTACGTACTCTACGTAACGTGCGCTAAGCCTGCCTGTTAGCGTACGCTATCGTCTAAGTCTAGCATACGCTAGTCATGGACTGACAGTTCTCTCTGATCAGCCGACTGACTCGGCTGATAACATAACGTACGTTACGTACCAAACGTAGCGTGCGTTAACTTATTCCCGATAGCGCACGTTAACTTACGCATGTTAGCGTGCGCTAACCGTGCATGGCAGATTACTACTGGCAGAGAACTTGATCTAATGGTGATGAACTCATGAATTCTATGGTGATAATACATGTCATCCCCGTGCATATCATGCTCATAAAGTTTTGTGAAAGTTCTATACGTACTAAATGACTATGAGATGCAAAGATACGTATAATCATCACAACACCATATTTCATCTTAGATCTTCAAGGAATATCCTAAGTTCAATCCGTTATATGTCCCAAAACGTATGATTCCTTTATGTAAAGGCATAAGAACTTGAAAATCTCCATATACTGATCACAAATCGGTTTGAAGCTTCAGAATATGTTAGGAGTTCAAACACTAAGAGGTTCAATGGTTTATACGATGAATAAGTACCGAAACATCAAAAATATCCTTCTAACACATGATGTTCGACTACTTAAGAATCTAACTGACTAAGATAAACATGATCAAATGTCCTTCAGAATACTACTAATATTGGTGAAGAATCACCTACCTCAAAGTAGTGAAGAACAAGGAGGAAATTCGAAGCAATCCAACGCCGAGGGTTTGAACACCAATCCTCCAATGATCTACAATCTTCAACACGAGCTAGGACGCCGGCAAGAAGTGTTTAGGACGAAGAGAGTGTCTTTCTAAGTTCAAGAATTCGAATGGGGGAGTGAAAAAAATCTGCAAATATGAAAAAGGATGCTGTCCTATTTATAGAAAGTGATTATTAGCGCGCGCTAGTCCATATTCATAGCGTGCGCTAACGGCTATTTGAAACGTTACTGATTTCACTGTACTCGGCCTTTAGCGTGCGCTACCCTCATGTGAGTAGCGTGCGCTAACGCGTTGACCTGGACTTTTCCCGAAAGCCGTCCAGGTTCATCCCGACACGATCCGACAAGGATCCCCGGCCTGATCTCACCTACCACACGTCTCAATCATATTGACCCCGCATAGCGTGCGCTAAAGTTCCTCCACAGCGTGCGCTATGGATCCAACTTAGCGTACGCTATACTTAATCGGTAGCGTGCGCTACTTGCGCAGAATCACAATTTAAGTCACACTCGTGAAATCATACACTTAACAACACCGGACTATGAAATACGGAGAATAATACTCAGATCAAAGTGCAACAATTACAATATTACAAGTTCTAAATACACATCAGAAATCTCGGGTATTACATCCTTCCTCCCTAAAAAGAAGTTTCGTCCCGAAACTTAAGATGAAAACAACTCCGGAAATCTAGTCTTCATACCGTCCTCCGTTTCCCAAGTGGCCTCTTCGACTCTGTGTCGTGACCATTGTACTTTAACCAAGTGTATTGGTTTATTCCTCAACTATTTGATTCGACTCTCAAGTATCTTGATTGGTCTCTCCTCGAAGGTGCCGTCATTAGCTATCTCGATCTCGTCGAAATCAATGACGTGACTGGGGTCCGGTACATACTTCCGCAATTGGGATACGTGAAACACATTGTGAACGTGACTCAGCGATGGCGGTAAGGCCAACCTGTATGCTAAATCTCCAACTATTTCGAGGATCTCGAATGGTCCAATATATCTTGGACTAAGCTTGCTTCTCCTACCAAAACAGAAAATCCCTCGTGTAGGAGACACCTTCAATAGTACATGGTCCCCAGCGTCGAACTCTAGAGGGCGACGACGTACGTCTGCATAAGACTTCTGTCGACTCTGGGCAGTCAACAGTCTTTCTCGAATCAATGCTATCTTCTCTTGAGTCTGAATTATCAATTCCGGTTCCGTCCCGATCAAATCCGAAGAATCATCCCAACACAGGGGTGATCAGCATCTTCTCCCGTACAAAGCTTCAAATGGTGCCATCTTAATAGAAGCATGCCAACTATTATTGTAAGTGAATTCAATCAACGGCAAATGAACTTCCCAATCAGTCGACCAATCTAGGGCACAAGCTCTAAGCATGTCTTCTACCGTTTGTATAGTCCTTTCGGACTGACCGTCCATTTGGGGATGATAAGTTGTGCTAAAGTTGAGCTCAGTCCCCAAAGCCCTGTGAACTGCCTTCCAGAAATGTGACACGAAGCGACCATCTCGATCCGAAATAATGGTCTTCGGCGTCCCATGCAACCTGACTATCTCCGCAATAAATACTCGCGCCAATCTCTCGGGTCCCTATGTATCTTTAATTCCTAGGAAATGAGCCGACTTGGTTAGTCGATCAACTATAACCCAAATCATGTTCATTCCCGTTCTAGTCCTTGGCATACTGGTGATGAAATCCATCGAGATATCCTCCCACTTCCACTCAGGGATCGGAAGCGGCTTTAACATTCTGGCAGGCCGCTGATGTTCAATCTTAACTTGCTGACAAGTCAAACACTTCGAAACGTACTCTGCTACGTCCTTCTTCATATTCCCCCACCAGAAGTTTTGTTTTAGATCCTTGTACATCTTACTGCTGCCCGGGTGAATAGAATAAGGTGCACTATGAGCTTCTTTCAGAATTTCCCGTCTCAATTCATCATCATCGGGAACGCAAAATCGACTCTGAAATCTCAGAACTCCATCATCTTGTATCACGAAGGATCAGAGAATCGTTCAACTGCTTAGATTTGATCTCCTCGACTAGTGATGAAGTCAGTTCCATCACATATAGTTGCCCTTGGATTCCTGGTGCCTATACTTCAATCTCTTCGCGGATCAGTTCCCGTTGAATGCTGGTTTGGGACGTAAGTGCTTCCAACACTCGAAGAGAAACAGGTTTACGGCTCAATGCATCGGCTACTACGTTTGCTTTCCCCAGATGATAGAGAATCTCCAAGTCGTAATCCTTGATCAATTCCAGCCACCTTCTCTGCCTCATGTTTAATTCTTTCTGACTGAAAATGTACTTGAGGCTCTTATGATCTGTAAAGATCTGACAATGAGTGCCGTACAAATAATGTCTCTAAATTTTCAATGCAAAGACTACAGCTGCTAGCTCCAGATCATGAGTCAGGTAATTAACCTCGTATGGTTTCAGCTGCCGAGAAGCATAGGCAATCACCTTATCTTTTTGCATCAACACACATCCTGCACTCGATTTGAAGCGTCGTTGTACACCATGAATCCATCAGTTCCATCTGGTAATGCTAATATAGGTGCTGTCGTCAGTCTCTTCTTAAGTTCATCAAAACCAGCCTGGCATTTCTCATCCCACTTAAACTTTTGAGTTTTTTGTAACAGCTGAGTGAGCGGACGAGCAATTTTGGAAAATCCCTCTACAAAGCGGCGATAGTATCCGGAAAGTCCTAGGAAACTCCGGACTTCTTTCACGTTATTAGGTACCTCCCATTCCAAGATTGCTTCGACTTTCTTCGGGTCCACATGAACTCCGTCAGCTGATATCACATGCCCAAGGAAAGTTATTTCCCTAAGCCAGAACTCGCATTTTGAAAGCTTTGCATACAGCTATTCCTTCATCAAGGTGCTCAAAACCACACGCAAATGTTCGGCATGCTCTTCTGTGTCCTTCGAATATATCAAGATGTCATCAATGAAGACGACCACAAATTTATCCAAGTATTCCAAGAATACCCGATTCATCAATTGCATGAATACCGCAGGAGCATTGGTAAGTCCAAATGGCATCACTACAAATTCATAATGCTCGTACCGGGATCTGAAAGCAGATTTCGGTATATCCGATTCCTTAATTCTCAACTGATGGTATCTTGATCGCAAGTAAATCTTAGAGAATACCCTTGCCCCTTGCAGTTGATCAAATAAGTCTTCGATCCGAGGTAAAGGATACTTATTCTTGATCGTCATCTTGTTGAGCTCCCTGTAATCAATACACAGTCGGAGGGATCCGTCTTTCTTCCGGACAAAGAGAACGGGCGCTCCCCAAGGAGAAACGCTAGGTTGAATATAGCCCTTTTGTAACAATTCCTCCAGTTGCTTCTTGAGTTCATACATCTCGGTTGGCGCCATGCGGTATGGTGCTATGGAAATAGGAGCTGCTCCAGGCTCTAATTCGATAGTGAATTCCACTTCTCTCTGCAGAGGTAACGCAGGTAGTTCGTCAGGAAATACATCTGAGAACTCATTCACAACTGAAATAGACGAGAGCTCTACTCCTTCCTCTTTCCTCATGGCATAACACCAAAGTCCATGACATCCCTGCTTAAGTAATTTCACGGCTTTCATTGCTTTGATCAATTTTCCCGAGCTTCCCGGTCTCCATCCTCGGAATAAGTGTTCAGATCCGTCATCAGCAATGATAGAAATGACTCTCTCTCGGTAATTCAGAATAGCTCCATAATGGTTGAGCCAATCGTCTCCGAGAATTAAATCGTCACCGTAGATGTCAACTACAATAAGATTCGATGGCCAATCTCTCCCTCCTATAGACACTGGAAAGTCTCTAGCCTCTAGGGTTCCCACAATTCTCTCTCCACTCGGCAAACCCACAACATATGGTTCACAATCAAATAAACACGAGATTTTTAAACGATTAACACAGTTCAATGATATGAAATAATGTGTAGCTCCGGAATCAAATAAGACACTAACTGGTTGCAAAAGGATCTGAATCGTACCTGATGCAACAGCAGTGTTCTGATTATCAGATTTCCTCATCTCGTACAGGAGTGGAGGAACGGACCCAGCACTGGATGTCTCTCTCTTCCCAATATTTTGCTGCTGAAATCCACTCTGCTGCGTCTGGTTCACACTCATCTCCTTTGGAACTGGTGCTGGAGTGCGAGTAACAAAAGATCTAGTAGCAACTCCACAGAAAGCCGCACGGTGCCCTTCTTGCCCACAATCATAACAAGTCACAGAAGATGCAGGGCAATCACGTCGAATATGCCCTGCTCGACCACAATTGTAGCATTTCTTTGATGCGTCTGAAACTGCTGATGTAGTCTGGAACTTCTTTCCACCTCTAGAAGGATGCGGAGGTTTCCTAGCCGAATAAAAGGAAGACTGGCCCTTGCGGGGCCCACCACTCTTGTTTTCTGAGAAGCTGCCGGTCACCTTCTGCTTCTTTGCCTCCACTGATTTCTCCACCGCCGCCTCTTTCATGTCGTAGGCCAGCGCTTTGTCTTGATACTGTCGCAACGTAGTACACTCGAACCCGGACATGTACTGCTGAATCTCCGGCTTCATTCGCATATCGAAATGAAAAATCTTTTCTGCCTCCGTTCTGACCAAGTGTCGGACACACGTCAGCTGATGATTAAAAGTTTTGATTATGTCTGTTACAGTTGCTTCCGAACTCTGTGGTGAGAAAAACTCTCGGATTTTTGCCTCTCTAACTGGACGAGGACAATACTGTGCTTCCATCATTAGTTTGAATTCCGTCCAATCCGCATTATGATCCTCGGGTCGAATAGCTTCCCACCAGTCAAAGGCCTCCCCAGTCAGAAAGTACTGGGCAATGGGAACCTTCCGGTCCTCGGGACAGTTAATACCCGCGAATATTTTCTCTAACTCCTTTAGCCAATGATCCCAAGTAAGTGCTTCTGCAGATCCGTCAAACTTTGGCGGGTGCAATTTGACCACCTCAGCAAGCCATCTGTCTCCCCGGTTATCCTCGTGGTGCTGCTGTCCCATCGCTGTCTGCATGCGATCAACTACCTAAGCGAACTGGTTTATTTGAGCCACCACCTGTTGAAGCACTCCCGGCATGTTAGGATTTGCGTCGTCATTCGCCGATCCCTGCTGCCCTCCAGAATGGGAATCGGTTCTACTAGCCGATAATTCTGGGGTAGTTGCGGAGTCCTCCTGTCTCATATTTCCACGTCCGCGTCCACGACCACGTCCGCGTCCACGACCCCCTCTCAACATACTGAAAACACAATTTTTCAATATCCAGGGCAAAATTTTCAAAAAAATAAAGCCCGTCAATACCCACAAAACAGAATTAAGTAAAACGGTAGTACAAGAGATTAGGAGACTTACAACCACGGTCCACATGACGACTTTTGGCTGAACAGTGATGTTACGAACGACTCGTAAATCAATAACGTAAACAGACCCAACCTAAAACCTGACTGCCAAGATATCCATGAATCTTAGCTCCGATACCATATTTTGTAACACCCCGAGATATTCGGAATAATTACAGCGCTGTAAACCCTTTAAGTAAGGATTTACAAGGCTAATTTTAAAGAAATGTAAATATAGGACATCAATATAACAGAAATTCAAGTTTACAAAACCGTACAAATGGTTCAACGAGTAATTAATACAACCATATCGAAATGATATTAATAAGACATGCGTACTCGAGTACTAAAATCAAACCAAGAAAGACAAATCACCAACAACAACAAACATCACTGAACCCCTTCGTCGTCACATCGGTACGGTGGCTGTTTCCCTGCTCCTCGGCTACCTGAACATCAAAACAAATGTCCACCCCCGAAGGGGTTAGCAAAACGATGCTAGTACAAGTATCATTTAAACAAATCAAATATGCATCAACAATACATAACAAGATACATCACACGGACTTCCGCTACCGGAATCCGATAATGCGAATCCACAAGATTCCATTAACACAGCAAGGGTATTCCAATGATCCAGCGCCCTGAGTATAGATCCCAAGATGATCCCGTCGGACCAACACGAGGTGGAAATAACCCGTCCAATGATCCAGCGCCCTCAGCCTAGATCCCAAGATGATCCTGTCGGACCAACACGAGGTGGACATCCGATCCAGCGCCCTCAGCATAGATCGCACAACAAACACAAACACAACTCATGCATACATATATGCCAGATCGCCATGTCCATCAACATGAACATACAAACACTAGATAACGAATACCATGACAATTCAACGAAATAAATCTCATGTTCAACAACATGGATAACCACACGCATGCTCAAAATACCAATATTAACATATTACGATACTTGCCTCGAAAATGGCAAGAACGAAACACTTCAATGATCTCAACACACTCGAAGGCCGCCTCCTTCGATCAACGTAGCAAGCTCGAACCTTAACAAAAGAAATGATATACAAATCATCTCAAGTCGAACGATTGCCTAACAATTTGGTCTACGGCCAAAAAGTTCAAAATATGTAATCTGCCTGAACCACTTAGCGTATGCTACGTACTCTGCGTAACGTGCGCTAAGCCTGCCTGTTAGCGTACGCTATCGTCTAAGTCTAGCGTACGCTAGTCATGGACTGACAGTTCTCTCTGATCAGCCGACTGAATCGGCTGATAACATAACGTACGTTACGTACCAAACGTAGCATGCGCTAACTTATTCCCGATAGCGCACGTTAACTTACGCATGTTAGCGTGCGCTAACCGTGCATGGCAGATTACTACTGGCAGAGAACTTGATCTAATGGTGATGAACTCATGAATTCTATGGTGACAATACATGTCATCCCCGTGCATATCATGCTCATAAGGTTTTGTGAAAGTTCTATACGTACTAAATGACTATGAGATGCAAAGATACGTATAATCATCACAACACCATAATTCATCTTAGATCTTCAAGAAATATCCTAAGTTCAATCCGTTATATGTCCCAAAACGTATGATTCCTTTATGTAAAGGCATAAGAACTTGAAAATCTCCATATACTGATCAAAAATTGGTTTGAAGCTTCAGAATATGTTAGGAGTTCAAACACTAAGAGGTTCAATGGTTTATACGATGAATAAGTACCGAAACATCAAAAATATCCTTCTAACACATGATGTTCGACTACTTAAGAATCTAACTGACTAAGATAAACATGATCAAACGTCCTTCAGAATACTACTAATATTGGTGAAGAATCACCTACCTCAAAGTAGTGAAGAACAAGGAGGAAATTCGAAGCAATCCAATGCCGAGGGTTTGAACACCAATCCTCCAATGATCTACAATCTTCAACACGAGCTAGGACGCCGGCAAGAAGTGTTTAGGACGAAGAGAGTGTCTTTTTAAGCTCAAGAATTCAAATGGGGGAGTGAAAAAAAATCTGAAAATATGAAAAAGGATGCTGTCCTATTTATAGAAAGTGATTATTAGCGCGCGCTAGTCCATATTCATAGCGTGCGCTAACGGCTATTTGAAACGTTACTGATTTCACTGTACTCGGACTTTAGCGTGCGCTACCCTCATGTGAGTAGCGTGCGCTAACGCGTTGACCTGGCTTTTTCCCGAAAGCCATCCAGGTTCATCCCGACACGATCCGACAAGGATCCCCGGCCTGATCTCACCTACCACACGTCTCAATCATATTGACCCCGCATAACGTGCGCTAAGGTTCCTCCACAGCGTGCGCTATGGATCCAACTTAGCGTACGCTATACTTAATCGGTAGCGTGCGCTACTTGCGCAGAATCACAATTTAAGTCACACTCGTGAAATCATACACTTAACAACACCGGACTATGAAATACGGAGAATAATACTCAGATCAAAGTGCAACAATTACAATATTACAAGTTCTAAATACATATCAGAAATCTCGGGTATTACATACCACCTTCTCGCCCACTCTCCTAATAGCATTGGCCATGTTGGTCCACATAAGGTTAGCATCGCCCGCACGTAAAAAAAAAAACCTCCTTCGCGGGTCAGAGACTCCTTGAATACTGTCGCCTTCTCACCCTTCAGATCCTTCCATAGAATCCTAGGTCTAGCTTCTCTAACCCTGCTAACAACACGACCTCTCATGGATAAATCCATAGCCAGCAGCCGGTGTTGAGAAGCACATGCCTCGCTCCGGAACACCTTGCAGTCCACGCACGCCCTAACATCCCGACTGCGCAAACGAAGGTAGTCAATTTACGTGTTGTGCCCCCCACTACTGAAGGTGATGAGGTGCTCAGCTCTCTTCTGAAAAACAGAGTTAACAATTACCAACTCATGCGCAGTGGCAAACTCCAACAGTGCGGAACCTCCTGCATTCCTAACTCCGAAGCCGAAACCCCCATGCGCACTATGATAACCATCCACCCCCTCACCAATGTGCCCATTGAAATTGCCCCCCAAAATAATAAATTGATCGTCCGGAATATACCCGACCAACTCATCTAAACAGACCCAAAAGGCTTCCTTATAAAGCACACCCAAACCAACATGTGGGGCATACGCACAAACCACATTAACCACCTTCTCCTCAACCACCACTCTAACGGACATAATCCTATCATTGCACCTCTTCACTTCCACGACGTTGTCCTTAAGCTCCCTAGACAAAAGAATGCCCACACCATTGCTCGAGTTAGCAAGGCCTGAATACCACAATTTATAACCGTTCACCTCCCTGGACTGCGCCCCCTTCCACCTAGTCTCCTGAATACAAGCCACATCAACCCTTCTCTTACCCAAAACATCCACAAGCTCCAAAAGCTTACCCGACAAGGTACCCAAATTCCAACTACCAACCCGCAAACAGTGCGACATCGACCAATACAAAACCCAAACGCACTACGAGAAATAAAATGGGGTAGTGAAGCCAAAAATGAAAATAAGATGAGAATGACAAAGACAATATTAAAGCAAGCAAACCGCATAAAAATCGCAGTAAATGGTAGATATATGGCAGACAAAAATGAAATTTAACAGAAAAGTACAATGATACCGGACTTCGACACGCCTTGGAGACGAGGGAGGAGAAGCCGCGGAAGCTGGAAACCGATCGACTCCTGAACAGGGAAAAGGCGATCGATAGGCCGACGACACCTGGTAGCAGCACGGGAAACCTGCAAAACAGACAGCTAAAATGCAATACTACTGTTAGATTGACGGGGAGGGATGAATGCCGCGGTGTAAAGTTATTCTTCCGGCGATACACCGGCCAGAGATGACCAGCATCCCGGGGCAGCGCAAGCGTAAGTTACGGCAAAGCTCAGGGGTTAGTTAATAATCTATCTTAAAAATCACACTGTTTGTACCAGGTTGCATATATAAATATATTTGAAGACATCAATCTCAATATATAATTTTTCTACTCTTAATAACTAATATAACAATTTCATTTTGCCAAATTTGTTTGTCATTCTACAAATGAAACTAAAATTATATTAAGATAATCAATTAATCTCCATAGTGATATTACTTATTGAGTAAGATTTAAATTTAATTTATAATAGATTATATAAATGGTATATCTATATTGTTTAAACTACATAAATCGTCAAAATGATATTATTTATTATGTAAGATTTAAACTACAGTAAAATTATATAAATGATAAATTCTCAAAATAACATAATCGCTTAATTGCCGATACTAATTGTGGATATGATTACCCGAATCATTAATACGTATTTGTTTTATCTATAGTCTATTGCTTTGCACTATTTATGGATAAAGATGATAGTGTGAATATATTTTTATTATATACTACCATTTTCAATATGTAACATCGACATAACTTACACAATCATATCAAGTATCAAAGTCACGCAATATTTCAAGACGTTTAATTAAGAAAGTGACATTAACACACCGCAAGACAAAAAACTACATTAAGAGCAAAAATATTAAAATGCACCAACAAAGTGTAGTAATAATTATTGACTAAAAATTGAACTCGTCACATTATTTTCAATAAACTTACTTGCTAACGAATCAATAGTATTAGCCCATTTATCGGTATTACATGAAGCAAAATATTGCATGTTTAATTTGTAACATATATTAATATGAATGCTAAGTATTCATCCCACCGATGGCCATGGCGTCGTTCTTTTTTTTGTTGTTGTTCTTGTTGTTGTTGTCTTTGTCGTTGTTCATTGGCCTTTTTCATGTTTTGTTCTTGATATAATTTTTGTGACTTCTCGATATCTTTCTTTAATGCTTCTTGACGCGCTACAAAAAATAATTAGATATAGTTGATCGTTAGTAACTTAAATACAGTTAATCAATATATTGCATTTTCGATCAAAGTAAAAATATTCGTGCATGTACCACATAATTGATAAGACAACGATGTGTATGATCTCTTAAACTATTAGAGAAGATGATGTTACTACCAAACCTCCTAAGCACCATCTTTATGTCCTACATTGTTACACACACAAAACACACGTGAAATTTACATAAAACAATATAAATCAATATGCTAAATAAGCTAGACGATATGATGCTTACTTTACCACCATAATAAGTTGTAGCCCAATGTGCATGCGGTGTGGAGGAAGTTGTGTTTTGTTGTGTGTGATTTTTGACACATTATATAGTTGATAAAATATTTGTAACTCATGGACGGGAAGGTAAAAAGACTAACACTAATTGGTGTGTTTAATTTATGTATTCATGGCACCAAACACTTCATCTCCACATTTCACTTTCAATTCGTGAGCCATTTATTATAACCACTTTACATTTATAAGGCTACTTCAGCTTTTAGTATATAAGATTTAGTGTAGATAAAGTAATGATGTTGATGTGTGAAAATAAAGATAGAATTAAAAAAGTAATGATGTTGATGTGTAAGGATAAAGGTGGGATTAAAAAGTTTCCTTATTTAGCAAAAGTGAAGTGTAAAGAAAAGTTGTGGACGGACGAAAATGACAAAATGTAAATAAAGATCGTAGACGGAGGGAGTCTATTATAATATGTGAATGAATATTATGCCTCTGGTGTAATTATGTAATTACGATTGTGTAATCTGGATTTTTCCTATAACTAGGACTTCAGTTATTAATAAAAATCATACATGAGAATCATTCTCTATATTCTCTCTAAATTCTCTCTATAATATTTCGATTTTATAACACGTTATCAGCACGATGCTCTAGCGTTATAACTTTATTTCATCTGATTTCTGAAATTCGAAAAGGAAAAAACTGCATAGATTTTTTCTGCAGCGTGAGGACAAGTCTCTAAATTATCCAGCAATTGGAAAATTTTTCCTCAAAACCTATATTTAAGTTTTCTCAATTGTAATAAGTATATGTTAAAAATTAAATTTTCTTTCGTGATCTATTTTACGAGAGTTCAATTTGACACCAATATTGATATAGATAATAATTTTTAATATATATTATTATCAAAATTCATTAAAAATATATGAATTAGTACCTTGATTCCTTCATAAATATTGAAAGAAATATTGAAAGGACTTGTGGATATATATATATATATATATCCTTGTACTATGGAAATTTACAATGTAGTATGTGTAATATTACGGGACGACCAGACGGCACTGATGCCGGCAACTGGGGTCGATGATGACTTTTAATGATTCAACCTACTACCACATAATTATACTTTGAGAAAATGGTTGGACGAACCTGCTCCAGAAGAAGCAGTTAAATATTTAGTAATCCAATTCCTGACTTTATTGTAATTATATCCAAGTGGTGGTTAAAACCATCTATTTGTTGAGTTTATTATGCTTGAGTGGTATGACCCCAAACTATATATTATATACTATTATTATGCTTGAATGGTATGACCCCAAGCTATATACCGTATATACTATTATTATGCTTGAGTGATATGACCCCAAACTATTTACCGTATATATTATTATACTTGAGTGGTATGACCCCAACTTATATACCGTATATATTACTATTATACTTGAGTGGTGTGACCCTAAACTATGTACCGTATATATTATTATTATGCTTGAGTGGTATGACCCCAAGCTATGTACCGTATATATAATTGTTTGATATTTCATTAAATGGTACCTGAAGTTACCACTACTAAAGTGATAATAAGATATTAGAAGTTATCATTACCAAAAGATTGTTGGATGTTGATAAAAATAGTTTATCAAATGGTACCAGCAGTTACCATTATCTGTATTAGAAGGATAGATGAAAATAAATTATCCAACAAGAAAAATATTGATGTATGATGAGATAATATCACATGATAGCAGTGATATGGCTAACGTGAAATAATCTCATCAGTATTATGAGATGAATATTAAATGATTGAAATAAACAGATTTGATAAATATCTGGAAATGTTCTTGCACAAACAGTTATGTACTCTAGAAGAATTGCATATGTATTCCAGAAGAAGTAGTTGATCGATTATCTAAATACTGCTCTTGAAGAAGCAATTGCAAGTAAGAAATAATACTCTGAAGAAGTAGTTGATCATGTTGGGATTCAGTGCCTAAAACGAAGGCCCAGCGGAAGCGGTAAAATGAAAATTAATTCGATCTGAATCCCTACGAGGATCGATCAATCTACTTATACACGAATATAAAATGAAAACAAGGAAGATTAGAAATCATACCATCGTGCTCCGTTTATTAAATGGTGTACTTCTTGAAGACGATTCCCCAAGCTTTAGATGCTCTTCCACGAATCCGATTCTTCAAGCTCTTAAATGATCCAACACCAAAATCATCGCGTCTCTACTTGCCACGCGCCGGAGAAACGAACGGAACGACGATCACCCAATTAACCTCCAAGGTTACGGCTAGAATCGGATGATAAAGCTATCAAATGTAAATAGTGCACTCCAAGTGTATAACTCACAAACTCTCAATAATCTCTCGATTTTTCTCCAAGAAAATTCAAGAACAAATGAAGAAGAAAAAGAAGTCTTGGAGAAAATGTCTCTCTCTCTCTCTCTCTCTCTCTCTCTCTCTCGTTTAAACTGTGAATCAAGTGCCAAGAAGAGTGAGATGGTCTTCACTTTTATTCTTCCTCCCAGATAATCACCTTTTTCCATATAATAAGAGATACCATATCTCTTAAAGTCATTTGTCTTCCATTATAAAATGGAGACAAAGACCAAGGAGAAGGTGAGTGGAAGGGGGCGGCCATCTAGAAGGAATCGGACAAGTTTGGTTCGTTTCGGACTCCCGTGAGTCCAAACAGATAAACTCCAATTCCGTTCCGATGTATTTATATCAATTAATTAGTCCAATTAATTAATCAAATCAAATATAATATAATATAATTATTTTCTCCAAGAAATAATTATATCTGCGAATTAAATTAATCACCCAGTAATTTATTTAATTCATTAGGCCGTAAATTAATTTATCTAATAAATTAATTTATCCAACAAATTAATTTAGACATCCAATGCCCAATAAATTAGATATCCAATATCTAATATTTATAAAGAGAGAATAAGCTCGATTCATTCCGTCGTCAATCCTATTGCGCGACTCGGTAGGTCCGTCTCAATTAGCAATGGGAGGAACCAAAGAGTAGTAGCACCACCTAGCCAACCTGGCGGCCTACACTGTACCCCAACTGAGAACGAATGATTGGGATCATTCAAAACCATTCTGTCGTGAATACCAGTATATGTATAAACCCTTCTTTCAAATGTCCCGATCAAGTTATAGGGTCACGGTCAATCAAACCTTATCTGTACTTGACGCTATGCATGAGTTAATGTAAATCGAGAATATCGAGCTCTCGTGTACTTGACGCTATCGGTACTTGACGCTATGCATGAGTTAATGCAAATCGAGAATATCGAGCTCTAGTGTATCCAACACGACTAGCTCCAATGCTTTGGCCAAAGACTTATGATCTCATCTGCCAATAACCGCATAGGACATATAACCCGTTCACTAATAGGAGAAAGAATTATATCTTGGTATTCAGTAGGACCTGCTACTTGCCCGTTAAGACGCACGTCAAGGTTGACCTCCACCTTCCGGTTTTCCGGGTCTAACTAATCTAATGAAAATCTTAACGTCACAAGCACATCCCTACCAAATCCTCAAGTCGAAGGTTCACGAAGACCTATCACAACCTTTTGATTCCGTCATTGACTGTCCCGGAGTGAAATCCATGTGACGAATCGAGGGTTAGTCGGTTCGACTATACTAATCCAATTAGCATACCTATAACGTGTGCTCCCACTAACCATTAGTGTTCGACATGCACTCTCCACGTCAAAGAACACGTCGTACAAGTCTTCACATAAACTTAACGCCTAGTCAAGTTTCATCGACTTGCGAACGATTAATTATTTGAGCTATAAATCTTTCCAGTACCGATCCCCTTATCCAATAAGGAGTGGAATGTTTTGCTCTCAAATACACAGATTAGTTTATATATATATATATATATATATATATATATATATATATATGTGTGTGTGTGTGTGTGTGTTTTGTTGATTCTTTAGTCTAATACTCGCAAGCGCACGATTTGTTCGATATAGATATGCGGTGCAAGGTCGATTCCACAGGGAGGAATATACTAGTGAAGTCAAATTATATTAAATTCTAACCTAGTCCCAAATAATTTGATTTTTTAATGGTTATAATAATTGCAACAAATAATAGTAATTTTAAGTAGATTTTAGGTAAATTGATTTTAAATAATTTACTAGGGTTTAGAGTCCACCAATATCTATTTATTATTTATTTTATATTTTAATTCCAAGAAATTCAGGGAATAGATTCTGAAATCAATCTCACTATTTCCCTATAGATCTGACAATAAGTACAAAATTATAATTCAAATATAGACTTTCCTTCGCTTGAAAAATGTAATTTCTAGCCATTATATGTATCCAATTTAATGGAAAACAAATAATCAAAGAAATTAACTAATATCAATAATCACAAAGCAATGAGGAATTTATAACTATCAAAAATACGTGATATAATTGATGAAATAATATTCCCCTATTGAAGCGAAAATTATAACCGTTAAAAATATTTATTTGGAATTATTATATAAATATTAATAATAATATAGACATGGTTTCATCATAACCCCAGTAAAAGAAAATTACTCACTCATAATAACAACACAAATAAATAAATATTTCATAATATTATTACTCAAATATAATTTTGCTACACACTATTTTTATTTCTCTCCCTTACAATAATTTCTCTCTATTTTTTCTCCTTTTTTCCCCTCCCAAAACACTACACAATCATCCCCTATTTATACTACTTCAAAATCAATAAAATAATAACTTTTACAATTAAAAATTTCCACCACCTAATAATTCACGGCTGATCATGAGGTGCTGATGTCATGGATGACATCAGCACAGAGTTGAAATTCCGGTCCAATCAGGTGTTGACACGTGGCACAATATGGTCCGTCTATTTAATTATCCTTCGAACGGTCATAACTTCTTCATACGAACTCGGATTCGGATGATTTTTTTTTTAAAACGATCATCTCGACTAGACGAATAAAGTGAGACCAGTCGTGACTATATTTGAATTTTGTAAAAATATCGCCCTTGATTCCAATTAATTATCCAAAAATGACATAAAATTATAGAAAATTCTAACAAAATGAACTAATATAAATATATGGTAAAACGAATAAATTATCACACAAAACACACAATTATATACATAAAATACTAATAAAAATATTACTCAAAATATACTAAACAAATTCCCCCACACTTATCTTTTGCACGTCCTCGGGCAAATCTTATACCCGAGTTATAATACTCATATGTTGAAAAATCATGACAAAACCAATATCAAGAGAGAACAAGTGATCATGACCCAAGTGAGATCAGAGAAAAATAGGATGCCGCACCAAATTCTAACAACTTCATTGAGAATCGAATGCCAAAAGATTCAGTACCCTCACAGTGGATATCACTCTTCACTCAAGTGTATATACGGGATATTCGAGAAGAGTTCACTCATATCAAAGCATAATGTGTCATTACCATATGCTTGGTCAAAAATCAAATCTCCACTACTTAAAAATAAACTCATGCATAAATCAAAAGGTCTTTCTTTTAGTTGTAATGTGGCTTTGGGTATGGGTAGGATAAAGGGAAAATTATGAGGTTTGCTAGCCAAGATCAATTGTGAATTTAGATGCATAACAAATCCTACAAATAACAATCAACACCCACCCTTGTGTAATGATAACTCTTAACCCATCATCCCCAAGTTATTATGTACATGGTATTTGAATATTCATCTGGTAAGGTCATACTCTTGTGTAAGGAAAAGTATGCAATGGATCTTCTGGAAGGATTTATGTATCACTTAAGGGATAGTTCAAGTGCTATTTTATGTATATATAGTGATGATTTTCGCACTTGACCTCCCGTTTTTTTTACAATATTTTTTTTTTAATCAGGCCGTTTTTTTTTTAGATTTTTTTTTTGGCCTTTATTTATATTTTTTTTTGGTTCAATACTCCAATGTACTTCACACCCTTTCACTTTCAACAAAAGCTCTTAATCTCCACAATACTCTTATGAACATCGGCCCCTATTTGTCACACATCTAGTTCACAATTAAATCTTTGACTAGAGGGTGCAAATGGATGAGTCATCAACAAGAATGGATAATGGCTAAAGTAATGTGCTTGATCAAAGAAATAGGCTCGGGCTCAATGGGGCTTCTAAGGATAAAATGTAATGGGTGGGAAAAATATAAGCCAACAAGGGTTAATCCTAATTGCCTTTATCATCTTAATGCAAGAGTTTATGAATGTAGTCTCGAAATGTATAAATGAGCAAGTTCTAGAATGAACACAATATGTTTGACCACACAACAAAAAATATAGAGCGTATATATAAGGATTGCTCTAAGGCTCAAAACTCACAAAAAGGGTGTTGTGTACTGAATCCCATACACCTTCATCCAAATCCATTATCAAAACCAGTGAAACATCCCAAAAATGATTTTTTCACTAACGTTTTCTCAAGAAAATGGTGCCGTGATTTTTAGCCTTTTTTTTATTTAATATTGCATATATATATATATATATATATATATATATATAGATATAGATATACACCTTCCCCCACACTTAATGATAAGCAATATCCTTATTGTGTAAAAAGAACAATGGAGTAAGGGTTTAAATAAGGATTCCCTGTTTATGAAAGACGACGCTTTGCTCAAGCCCTTTTTTTTTTTGAACCTGCAAGAAATAAGTGTGGCAAAACAACAAAAGAAAATATATACCCGTAAGTATAACACAAACAACCTAGATGCGCTTCAAGAGAGTCCGAAGAGTCGCCTTACGCTGCCATCAATGCTTTTATTAAAAACAAACAGAAAAAGTACAGTAATAGAAATAACAATACATAAATCGTGGATAGATGCGCGTCAAGAGATCGAAAAGAAAACTCCTTAAGCTGCCATCATTTTCACGATTTTACACTCGCTAAAAGTAAAAACAACAAGAGGGATGAAGTGGGATATCGGAGGAAAGGAATGTATCAATTTTGCGTTTCCGCACGGTGAAATCTTCCATCCAAACAATATTAGCTAGAGTCAGTGCAGTTCAGAACAAATGCAATAAGTTTTTGATCGGCTCTTCTGGTGTTGTTGCAACAACTATGATTCGTTTAGCACGCTCGGAAATAAAACCTTTTTCAAGAGTAGTTGATGAAAGATAGTAAACCATCGAAGAAACCATTGACATTTAGCAGACCTATTGGTTTCGTATGAACATTTAGTGGGCTCTGGTAACCACATGAAAAAGTTCCTCAAGAGTGCCAAAACCACCGGGAAGGGTGATAAAGGCATCGGCATTATTTATCATGTGAGTTATGCGGTCTTGCATATTCACACTCTGAACTCATCTCCAATGGTTGCTCCGGTGATTTTACTTTCATCCGAGGTTTTGGAATGATTCCCAACACTCTTACTCCTTCCATATAGGCGAAGCAGAAGACGTCCCATTAATCCTAGACTTCCTCCTCCGTAAACTACATGAATGCATTTTTTTCCTAAGGTACGACCCAAGTTGTGGCCGTCAAGAAAGCAAGCCTCTTTCCCATGACTAGCTCCACCAAAAATGCAGATGGAGTTAAATCTTTTTGCGGAAGATGATGATTCCATTTTTTTGAAAAGAAAATTACTTAGAGAGATAATGAAAAGAATACAAGTTTGAGGGATGCAGAAAAGAAACAACTGCAATGTTTATTTATAGATGCAAAATAAAGTAAAAAGATTTATCAAATCTGTGACCGCGTTAATTGCGCTTCAACTACTCAATAGAATAATGAATGCATTTATTGCGTATCACGTTTTTTATTCAGAAAATCTAAAAAAACGACAAAAAGTAAAGATACTCACGTGTATGTACAGTAGTTGTGATTGTGGTTCACATCTTCCTCTGATTTTACGTTCAGAAACGGCTTAAATGCCTTTTATGAGTCGGGGAGAAGCTTCCCATCCAATTTTCTTACAAATTGGCAAACAGGGTCTTTTAACGTCAGATTCCCAAGACGTTGTTCATATTCTGGTTTGAATTTATTCCACAAACATCGAATCCCGTAATGTACGAGTCCACTAGGATGCGTGTCAAGAGAAATTTCGATATCATCTAAATTTCCTCATTCAGACCATCCTTGATGAATTGAATTTTATTTTCTCTGTTTGTGGAAGGAATTCCTAAAGATCGACATCTTGAATCACAGTTACACCTAGCACATTTGTAGCAAACAACGATTTTCTTTGCTCGTCGTTTCTTGGCATATGAACTTTTTCCAAGCCCTGGTAAAAATCTAGTTGGTGTTTCCGTGAATTCACCTGCTATTCTCACTTTGGCTTCAATAATGAATCGAATATCAAAAGGTATGCCGTTATTCATAAGCAACCTCATCCTTTCAACTCTGGCTTGGTAAAGTTTCAAAATGACTTTTTTACTAAGAAAAGGAAATCTTTTTTCAATTGTTTTCAAAGTTTGTTCCATAATTAAAAATAAAATAAAAATATCTACAAAATCAGTTGTTGTGGGAAACTGAAAAATCCGACTTTACTAGCCACGGAGTACCGTTATCCGCCACTTGACCGGGCAAACACAATGGAGTATTAATCCACAATATCGGGGTCCTTAAGAAGAATCTCTTCTACCTCAAAAGATTTTAATTACAAATATGGTTTTAACCGTTGACCATTTACTTTGAAAATATGACCATTTTTTGGATTTTCAATTTCTACAGCTCCGTGAGGATAGACCGTATGAATAATAAATGGACCAGACCATCGTGAACGCAACTTGCCTGGAAATAATAACAAACGAGAGTTAAAAAGAAGGACTTTTTGACCAGGAGAAAAAGGTTTTTCTCAAAATGTGTTTATCATGAAAAAATTTCATTTTGTCCTTATATTTCCTTGCACAATTGTAAGCATCATTTCTGATTTCTTCCAATTCATTTAGTTGAAGTTTCCTATGAATTCCAAACATGTCTAATGAAAAATTTAATCGTTTTATGGCCCAAGATGCTCTATGTTCCAATTCAACAGCAAATGACATGGTTTTCCAAAGACAAGCCTAAATGGAGACATTAGATGGGAGTTTTAAAAGCAGTACGGTAAGCCCACAATGCATCATTCAATCGCAAAGACCAATCTTTCCTTGTAGGATTAACAGTTTTTTCAAGAATATGTTTGATTTCTCTGTTTGAAATTTCAACTTGGCCACTTGTTTGAGGGTGATAAGGAGTAGCGACTTTATGTGTAACACCATATTTTTTAAATAAATGATTCAAAAAGTTATTACAAAAATGTTTTCCTCCATCACTTATAATTGCTCGTGGTGTTCCAAATCTGGAAAAAATATTTTCTTTCAAAAATTTTACCACGACTTTGTGGTCATTTGTTTTGCAAGCAATTGCTTCTACCCATTTTGAAACATAATCGACGGCCACAAGGATGTAAAGATTGCCAAAAGAAATTGGAAAAGGTCCCATAAAATCTATGCCCCAAACATCAAATATTTCAATAATTAAAATTGGGTTTAAAGGCATCATATTTCGTTTAGAAATTCGATCTAATCTTTGACATCTATCCCATGTGCTGCAATATGAATGTGTATCTTTGAAAAGTATTGGCCAATAAAAACCACATTGCAGAATTTTAGCAGTTGTTTTCTTTGAACTAAAATGACCTCCACATGCATGATCATGACAAAAGGAAATGATATTTTGTTGTTCATGTTCTGGCACACATTGTAATACCCGTAATTTTGTTCCCCGGAAATTTTCTATTTTTGGCGGAGGTCTATTTTGACGACTTGCTTGGGACCGTTTCGTCATCCTGAGAATGATTAATTCTACACTTTTTGTCATCCGAGTTCGTTTCGGTATCGTTCTGTTGAATTCCGTGTTCTTTAGCGACTTTTCCACGTATGAGTTCGACTTTGTTAAATCACCATAAATTCTTGGAAACTCCAAAAATTCTGAATCTTTGCAATATTATAAAGCATCGAGTTAGCTTTCCAATGGTTCAAACGGTGAGTCAATCGGAGTCCAGACGAGGGAGTTATGGTTGAAATAGCTAAGTCACTCTCATTTTCCAGATTCGGCCAAAACCGCCTGTACCCGGTGCCGCGGCACACCTGGGCTGAGCCGCGGCACACTGCCGAGCCCTGGGAGCAAATTTTGAGCCTGTGCCGCGGCACACCTATACTGAGCCGCGGCACACATGACAGTTTACCCTATATCTGCGTTTTTTTGTGCGATTCAACCGATACTTTTTCATTTCTCACCTTCACACGGGAGAGAAGGCTTGAGAGAGGGAAGTTTCTTCATCTATCACTTGAGTGGGTGACTTCCTTCATCTATTTTCGATTGTGAAGCCCGGATCATCGTTCTATCGCGTGCTCTTCGAATCATAGTGCTTGAATCTTCAAGAGGTAATTTCTTCAACATCTTGGATTTCGATTTTGAATTGGGTAATGATATTTTGGATGTTAAAATCATGGGGTATGAAGTGATATACGCATGATTATGGACTTGTTGGAGTATTCATCGGATTATTGAATGATTTTTCAAGAACACTTCGAATTTTGTATTGGAAATTGGGGATTTTGTTTGACTTCATCCTTTTAATCCGTAGTAATTTAGATTAGTGATGGACTGATGATGATTTAGGTGTATTTTATCATTTCCATCGTTATTCCACGGTTGGAGTGTATTGATTCGTCGTTTCGGTTGAGTTATTAGTCGACGCCTTGAAGGTGTCCGACAAAAGGTCTAAGAGGGGGGTTTTTGTGCGTTGTACGATTATTATTCATCGTACGATTGTTGATTTATCATTGATATGACTTAGGGACGAAATCCTTGTGAAGAACTCTAGTCGGAACCCTTCCGTTCGTTGTCTTCTTCGTGGTTCAAGCTCCCGGTCGAACCGTGTTCTTCGGGATCTTCGGTAACGATTATTAAGGCAAGTATACATTTATGATTGTACGTTCTCGACTTTGAAAGTATGAAATATTGATGGTATGATTATTTCTAGCCACTCCGGGATGGGCCTATGGTCCTCTGAGGGTTTCGTAGCCTCTGGTGCGATTCCATGGTTGATATGAACGAACCGTTTCTACGGCATTCATATGAAATAATGTTGGCATGTAATGAACGAACCGTTTTGACGGCATTCCTACATGTAACGGCATATGATATGAACGAACCGTTTCTACGGCATTCACATACGTCTTGAGATTTTAGTCATTCCGGAATACTAGTCTTAAATTGATGAATTGACGGATATTGATGAATTGACGGATTACATTTACTTTATTGTCGAGGAGTATTATGTTCATATTGTTATACTTGCACTAGCTATTCGACGGCTAACCCCTTTATGGGGGAAATACGTTTCATGTATTTCAGGTTCCAGGAGAGCGGACAGGTGGGTGCCGGGTCGGCATGAAGATGATGGGCAAGTGTGATATTGTGTCTTATCTCCGGTTATTTTCTTGGATTCCTCCATTCAGTGTTGTTGTACTGGAATGGATTTTTAAATACTCGAGTATTGTATTTCAGTTTCCTTGATGTTCCGGCCTGTGTTGCCGAGGTATTGATTTGTGTAGTGATGTATATGGTTTCATTGGTTATGGTTTTGAATACCATTTGTATCGTCTCTCTTTCTATTGTATGTAGACCTTGTCGGTCAAGTTTATAGTTCCGCGTATGTTTAGCCTTGTGGGTCCCACGGCGGGGCTCACGGCGCTGTAATATACCCTGAATAACTTGGGGGTGTTACAGAATATGGTATCGGAGCTTAGGTTTATGGATACCTAGGCTGTCGGTCTTTTGGGTCGATTGAGTCGGCATTTGCCCACAGTATCACTACTCTGCCATTATCACAGTGCGACCGGTACTTGTAAGTCCTCTCACTCTTCTCGTATTTTTCTTAATCGTTTCGTTTATAGCTTGGTATTCTTGGGAATTGGTCACTTTGACAATGTGCGATTCGGATTATGCTTACGCACATGTGTGCCTTTCAGAATGTTGGCTGAAAGTAGGAAGAATCGTGGTCGTGGTCACGGACGTGAACTCTTCCTTGAGATTTTGTTAAGTTGCTAATGGCGATAATGGTGTGTATCGATATTATGTTGAGACTTTGTTTAGGAGTCGCATGCTAGTATCACGGGATATCTTCGACTTCGCAGACTTGTAAGTATGTTGTTCGAATTATTCGATAATTCTTGGTGAAATTGAATTCCCGTTGAAATGTTGTTTGTACGAGTGATTGTAAGTTTCGAGGACGAAACTTATTTTTAAGGGGGGGTAGAGTGTAATACCCCGATTTTTCGGATATATTTTTTTTGTTTATATATTGGATATCGTGGATGGTTAATTATGCTCGAGGACGTTGTGAATGTATGACAATGTTATTGAATTGAGTATATGTATTGATTTTGCCGTATGCTCGTATTTGGTATGTCATGACTTTGGACAGGAATTGTTGAAATTGGCTAAGTATGGAATTATTACGTACGTTAATAAGGTGAGATTACGTACGTAAGATTGGCATGGTTACGTACGTTAAGGCTAAGGTATTACGTACGTAACGAAGGCATCGGACAGGATCGAGGCCTGGTCGGCAGGTGGGACCCTGTTTCAACAACTTTCGGTGGAGGATGTTGACAGGTGAGTCAACGTACGTGTTACGTACGTTATACAGGACGTGCTACGTGTAACACCCCCAAGATATTCGAGGTGTATTACAGCGCCGTGGACCCCCTACATGGGACCCACCAGGCTAACACAATAAAACACCACTCGACTAACCATCTCGGTTAGCAAGGAAACAACTATTAACAACAAGAACATAAAACAACACGTCCGGTACAACCGGCATAATAAACATCAACCGACAAATACAGTAACTCCAACGAAGTCCAAACACAATCCGAAAAGAAAAGCCTAAGTACTCGCGAGTACAATCTATAAGTTTACAATTTGGAAAACATCCACATCAAAAGAGACAGTAGGAAATAACAAGACTCAATTGCACATGTCAACAACCTTGGCCAACATCCTCGTACCATCCCAGCACCCGCTCGTCTGGCTGAACATAACCTGAAATCCATAACAAGAATTTCCCCGACAACGGGTCCCCAAAGGGGTTAGCAATTACGCTAGTACAAGTATTCAAGGCAAACCAATCGCTTACACATTTCATAGTACATGCACCAATATCAATTCGAAAGTCAAAACCAGACATGTCTTTTCCGGAAAATAAACAGTCAAACAATTAGCCTTGAGAACGGGCGGCGGATACATTCTCACTCGGGGCCTCACAGGGACCCTAACGAGTTGGCTACAAATACAGAAAAACAAAACTACGCACACGCTAAGCCGTGAGAACAGGGCGGCAGCATACATTCTCACTCGAGGCCTTGCAAGGACCCTAACGAGTTGGCTAGCGGTTCTAAACTCGTGAAATCCGGCGCGGCATAGATTTCCCTCCTTGACCCCGTCCAACACGAGGTGAGTTACACACAAATAACATACATCACCATTTCATGTTAAGCTTAAAGGTTTCCAAAAATACTTGCCTTGAATTATTGGCGACGCAACGAACGGAAAGGAAGTCACCGACGAACGCTAAGAACTAATGAAACCGAACCTAACGATTCAAGAATACAATCACAACCATTTCTAAATGAATACGGAATTGGAATACACCAAAACCCGCCTACGATTCATGTATATTCGTATATAAACAACAACGAGGGCGGACCACAACCAAACCCTCTCGATTCCGTAAAAATCACGAAATATACCATGAATCCGTAGGGAAACTAAGAATACCAACAATATTAATCATATTCATCATGAATTAATCGACAAAACGGAACGAATCGGACAAAAACGCGAAAATCCCCAAATCTACCCAAAAGTAGGGTTCTAAAGATCTAACCTTGATTATTTGGATCGAAGGATGTTATAGGATGATTGATCAACGATATAACCCCAAGGACTTCATGGATTTGTTGTTCAACAACATGGTTTCGTCTCCTCAGAAACCCCATGACCGAAGAGAAATGAAATGAAAAATGACGGAGAAAGTCGCTGATCTGTCATTTTTATCTTGGGCGGAACTAGCGTGCGCTAGCCTTCCGGCCTAGCGTGCGCTATCGGCGATGTCGGCCGAGCACACTCGGCCATGGCCCGCACGACCCGGCACCACCGACCACCGCCGACCGTGACTCGACCGCCCGACTCCCGCTAGCGTGCGCTACGGCCGGAAGCTTGCGGCGCTTCCGGCTGTCCGGTAGCCACCGGGTGACAACTCATCCGTGCACGTCGCTAGTCGGCGGCGTGCGCTACCCCTGCCCGGTTAGCGCGCGCTCGACCGGCGATGGCGTGCGCTACCGCCGATCTGGCCGAGTCCGAACCTCGTAATACCTCTGTCCGGGCCAGATGGCGTCTGGCCGACTCGGCAGCGTGCGCTACATCGCTGAGCTAGCGCGCGGCGTCCGGCCATAGCGTGCGCTTACGCGGTTCTGCCGTGCACTGCTCGGCGATGTCCAAGACTCGTCCGGCGATCCACCCGTCCGGCGGTACTGCTCGGCCGCCACGACCCGCCTCGATTTCCGAAACGCCGCAGGCGGACACGGCGAAAAGTTCGCGGACGGCGTCAACGACTCGAGATGAAAACGTAATGCAATAATTAATCATACGCGACCAAGAAAAGGGTCAAGACGACAAATACAGATATGGATACCCGTAATTTTCAAGAAATTACAAAATGGCCCAAAACGCCCGGAAATCACGATACGTGATCGAATAACCAAACCGAAGTTCACAACACGTCTAACAAAGTTAAACGGACTTGCGGGAAACTCGAAACAGCAGTTTCGGACGAGATTCGCAAGAATCGAACTCAAGTGCGGAAAAGTCGCTAAAAACCACAGAACTCAACAAAACAACACCGAAACGAACTCGGATGACAAAAAGTGTAGAATTAATCATTCTCAGAATGACGAAACGGTCATGATCGAGCCGTCAAAACGGACTCCGGTCGAAAAAAAGAAATTTACCGAAAATCGAAAATTGCGGATATTACACTACGTACGTAACACGACCATTGTACTGTAGCAAGTCAACTGGTATATTACGTACGTTATATGGTATGGGTTACGTACGTAATGGACTGCACGGAATGAGACAGTGAGTTGGTTACGTACGTTATGGATTTTGGATTACGTACGTTAAAGTTGTTACGTACGTTAAGAAAGGACACTTACGTACGTAATGAGAGTGCAGTTTATATATTGAAGTGTTGCCTTTCATTTCTCTCACGATCCTTTGAGATATTCTCTCCAAAACGCGTCCCTCTTCACTTCTAAGAGTGTTCTAAACACTTCTAACATGATTGTGAGCTTGGAATCATGGAATTAGAGCTTGGTTATGGAACTATTGTTGACTCTTGAAGTGATTTCTTGTGTTATCCATATTCTATGAGGTTTATGTTGAAGGGAGATAATGATATGCTTTGAATATGTTGATTATGATTATGGAATCATAGAGTTCTTGATGTTCTTGAGGCCATATGATGACTATGATGATTTGATGATTCTTGGAATGGAGTTCAATTATTCTTTTTTCGTGGTTCGTCCATACAAGGTAATCCTCGTATCCCTTTGATAGTGGTTCGTTTTTTTTAAGGATTACTACTTGGGAGGGAGTATGTTGGGAATCGTGTATTTTGATGTTCGTCTTATTTCAATGTAAATGCATAAATTGGACTGTACTTTTATCCGCTGCGTGAGTATTTTAAAATGGCTTTTGATATTTTGCCAACTGAATTTTATTTTGTAAAACCGATTTCCTAAACTGAGTTTTTGGCATTTTAGCCTTGATCGTTTTGACGGTATTTGGAAAATGATTTTTTTTAGTATTTGAAAAATATTACCGTCATCGGTCTTTTTGGCATTTTTGAAATGACGTGGAAATTGTGCTTAGCCTGGTAAATCCTTGTGAGAAGGGTTTACGGCGTGTAATATTCCCAGGAGGATCTGGGGTGTTACAATTATGGTATCATGTGATAATGTTATACGAGATTTATTGGAATTGTAATAAGAGATTTCGGATGTTGATATGATCATTGAGATCTTCTTCATATGGTGATAAGGGTTTTGTTGCGATTCTTGAGATTGTATGAATGACATGATGAAGAAAATGGTAACATGGAGATATATACCTCGGATATGTTGTTCTGAACGTGATTTCGGATATTTCATGTTCTTGAAGAACTCTTGAATTATACGAGGTGATGAATTTTTTTTTTTTTAGATGTGTTGATGTCTTGAAAATGAATATGGAATATTCATATCTAGAGCTAAACTATGTGTTGGAAATAATATTCGTATAGGAATACGAATGTGATTATGAGTTTGATGAGACTATTATTCATCTCTGAATTTGGAAGCCCATACGTATGGAGCAAATATTCAAATCGAATGATTGGATTGTTTGATAACCTTTTTAATATGATTATCTATTGTTTTGAACCAGTCGGATGATTCGAATTGATAACGGTCATAAGTAAATTTTAACGATGGATTTACGAGAAGGGAACCTTGTCAATTCGTATTTAAGAATTGAGTTTGGAACATTTAGACCCTTATTATTGGTCCGAATTGGTTGCTGATATGATCATCATATTTCGACTCGTATTGTGGATAGGATTTGTAAGTGTCTGAGTTGGATTGTTCAGACTGTGATTAGTCGAGATATGGTAAAACGATTGAGTTCGTGGTTTGGTGGTATTGATATTGGTCGTCATCGAACCGGTTGATTATCAATCCTTCGTTTTACAGTAAGATATGATGTTTGATCATAGATTATGACTGTTGTGTTGCGGTTAAGGTTGAAGGGTTCGTAGATTAACTTGGTCGGGACTGAGGAACTCGTAAGACGAAATCAACTGAATTGGTAACAGTTCGATGTATTGATATCGAGGCAAGTTTTATACTTGTACTAATCAATGAGATTAATGTTATCGTGTAGGTGTACGAATGTGTGTATCATTTCGAGACTCGGCCTCTTTATGATTGTATTGATATCAGGGGATCATTGATACGACGCCCGTCGGCAAATTATGCCAAATGTTACTGTTGTTTGTAAAAGGCCGGTTCGAGGCATTACGATACTTGTTGGTAAAGTTGCTATCGATAGCCGGTTCGCGGTATCGATGTATCGATTATTTTTGTTCGCGATTAATGTCGTTCTGAGACATCGTCGAATCTTTGTTGTCGAATTGGAACCATTGCTATGATGTTGCGTTAACCGATTGGGGACGTTTGATATATCCTTTTGTCATCTCCGTTTCGGTGGTCGGTTTAAGACACCGGGACATCTATTCTATCGTATCATTGATTATCGATTAACTTTTCTAAGGTAATCGAGGTATTGAATTGGGATTATCGAAGATAATTCCCATCCGTTGTCAAAGATATTCTCATCTGTTGTATCGTTGTTATCGATTGGCCATTCTACGGTAATCGAAGCATTGAATTGGGACTGTCGAGGATAGTTCCCATCCGTTAAATTATTATTGCCGTGTTGGCCGACTCAAGGCAGCACACTATTATTCTTGTGAACTCGGTAATTTTGTGATTGTTGAGAGTTGAGGATTTCCCGAACTGTTGTGTTGTGATCGTTGCTCGTGTTAATCGGTCCTTAGGGAATTCTGATCCCAGGATGGTTGTTTTGAATATCGTTGGTCGTGTCGATCTTTCATTATTCGTGTGTCATCGTTCACTTGGTGAGTCGTATGATCCGTATTGGATGTTTTATCCCTTGAGTTTCGTTGTCATGTTGTATCGTGGCATATCTGGAATCATGTCTGCGTGCCGATTGGTTATGTGTAGGATTTTTAGCCAAGCACTCGATGGTCATGCGTGGATGTTTCCGCATTGGACCGTGCACACGAGACGTAGTTCTTGAGGCTAATTAAGTACATTGTCACACGTATATTCTGGATTCCGTATACGGAGTGGACATGTGCACGGACACATTTCCGGATCGGGCGTACTGTGATGTCCCTCTTGAGCTTTATTGATTGATCGTTCGTAGTCCATGTTGTATTGGATATGTCCGACGATTGCATCGGGTTGTTCATATACGGCTGGGTATGCCCGGATCGGGTTGCTTCTTTGAGATCTGTATTGTGATGATTCTGACTTTGGGGTGTTCGGCTTCGAGCCATTGTGATGTATCGGTATTTCCGTTGGAGCCTTCGGGCATTGTGAATTCGTATCTTTTTCGGCATTGGTTTGGTTTACCTTCGGGTAATGTATTGTTGTGTTCTATATTGATGATTCGCCGTTTGGGCGTAAGTTTCGGCTCTTGTGTATCTCGTTGAGTTTTTCCTGGCGAAATATTTCTTCTCCCTGCCTGTTTTAAGTTTCGGGACGAAACTTCTTTTAAGGAGGGTAGAATGTAATACCCGTAATTTTGTTCCCCGGAAATTTTCTATTTTTGGCGGAAGTCTATTTTGACGACTTCCTTGGGACCGTTTCGTCATCCTGAGAATGATTAATTCTACACTTTTTGTCATCCGAGTTCGTTTCGGTATCGTTCTGTTGAATTCCGTGTTCTTTAGCGACTTTTCCACGTATGAGTTCGACTTTGTTAAATCACCATAAATTCTTGGAAACTCCAAAAATTCTGAATCTTTGCAATATTATAAAGCATCGAGTTAGCTTTCCAATGGTTCAAACGGTGAGTCAATCGGAGTCCAGAAGAGGGAGTTATGGTCGAAATAGCTAAGTCACTCTCATTTTCCAGATTCGGCCAAAACCGCCTGTACCCGGTGCCGCGGCACACCTGGGCTGAGCCGCGGCACACTGCCGAGCCCTGGGAGCAAATTTTGAGCCTGTGCCGCGGTACACCTATACTGAGCCGCGGCACACATGACAGTTTACCCTATATCTGCGTTTTTTTGTGCGATTCAACCGATACTTTTTCATTTCTCACCTTCACACGGGAGAGAAGGCTTGAGAGAGGGAAGTTTCTTCATCTATCACTTGAGTGGGTGACTTCCTTCATCTATTTTCGATTGTGAAGCCCGAATCATCGTTCTATCGCGTGCTCTTCGAATCATAGTGCTTGAATCTTCAAGAGGTAATTTCTTCAACATCTTGGATTTCGATTTTGAATTTGGTAATGATGTTTTGGATGTTAAAATCATGGGGTATGAAGTGATATACGCATGATTATGGACTTGTTGGAGTATTCATCGGATTATTGAATGATTTTTCAAGAACACTTCGAATTTTGTATTGGAAATTGGGGATTTTGTTTGACTTCATCCTTTTAATCCGTAGTAATTTAGATTAGTGATGGATTGATGATGATTTAGGTGTATTCTATCATTTCCATCGTTATTCCACGGTTGGAGTGTATTGATTCGTCGTTTCGGTTGAGTTATTAGTCGACGCCTTGAAGGTGTCCGACAAAAGGTCTAAGAGGGGGGTTTTTGTGCGTTGTACGATTATTATTCATCGTACGATTGTTGATTTATCATTGATATGACTTAGGGACGAAATCTTGTGAAGAACTCAAGTCGGAACCCTTCCGTTCGTTGTCTTCTTCGTGGTTCAAGCTCCCGGTCGAACCGTGTTCTTCGGGATCTTCGGTAACGATTATTAAGGCAAGTATACATTTATGATTGTACGTTCTCGACTTTGAAAGTATGAAATATTGATGGTATGATTATTTCTAGCCACTCCGGGACGGGCCTATGGTCCTCTGAGGGTTTCGTAGCCTCTGGTGCGATTCCATGGTTGATATGAACGAACCATTTCTACGGCATTCATATGAAATAATGTTGGCATGTAATGAACGAACCGTTTTGACGGCATTCCTACATGTAACGGTGTATGATATGAACGAACCGTTTCTACGGCATTCACATATGTCTTGAGATTTTAGTCATTCCGGAATACTAGTCTTAAATTGATGAATTGACGGATATTGATGAATTGACGGATTACATTTACTTTATTGTCGAGGAGTATTATGTTCATATTGTTATACTTGCACTAGCTATTCGACGGCTAACCCCTTTATGGGGGAAATACGTTTCATGTATTTCAGGTTCCAGGAGAGCGGACAGGTGGGTGCCGGGTCGGCATGAAGATGATGGGCAAGTGTGATACTGTGTCTTGTCTCCGGTTATTTTCTTGGATTCCTCCATTCAGTGTTGTTGTACTGGAATGGATTTTTAAATACTCGAGTATTGTATTTCAGTTTCCTTGATGTTCCGGCCTGTGTTGCCGAGGTATTGATTTGTGTAGTGATGTATATGGTTTCATTGGTTATGGTTTTGAATACCATTTGTATCGTCTCTCTTTCTATTGTATGTAGACCTTGTCGGTCAAGTTTATAGTTCCGCGTATGTTTAGCCTTGTGGGTCCCACGGCGGGGCTCACGGCGCTGTAATATACCCTGAATAACTTGGGGGTGTTACACATATCTCCTAATAATTTGATCAGGACAATATTTGAACAAATATGGATCATCCCAAAAGAATTTTTTTACTTCGTTTAAAAATTTTGTTTTATCTTGATTATTCCAATGAGATGGCATGTTACCAGTAACAAGGTAATTGACAATGTCTGCATACCAAGGTATTTGAGAAACAGACATGAGTTGTTCATCAGGGAAAGTTTCATTAATGGGAGGTTCTTTATCAGTAAAATTCACGATTAGCCTAGACAAATGATCAGCAACAACATTTTCAACACCTTTTTTATCTCGAATTTCTAAGTCAAACTCTTGTAACAATAGAATCCAACGGATCAAGCGAGGTTTAGCATCTTTCTTAGAAAGAAGATATTTTAATGCAGCATGATCGGAGTAAATTATGACTTTTGAACCAATCAAGTAAGGTCGAAATTTGTCTAAAGCAAAAACGACTGCAATCAATTCTTTTTCAGTTGTAGAATAATTTAATTGAGCATCATTTAGAGTTCTGCTTGCATAATATATTACAGTTGGCAATTTATTTTCTCTTTGACCCAATACTACACCGACGGCATAGTCAGATGCATCACACATTATTTCAAAAGGAAGATTCCAGTTTGGAGATTTGATGATAGGTGCAGAGCTCAACATAGATTTGAGTGTCTTAAAAGCTTTTAGACAATGATCATCAAATACGAAAGGTGTGTCTTTTGAAAGTAAATTACATAATGGCCTTGAGATTTTACTAAAATCTTTGATGAATCGACGGTAAAAACCAGCATGGCCTAAGAATGACCGAATTTCTTTAGTCGTTCGTGGGGGTGGAAGACTGTATATTAAATCAACTTTAGATTTGTCCACCTCAATTCCTTTTTCAGAAATCACATGTGTAACACCCCAATTCACAACTGGGACATTACACGCCGTAGAACCCTCGTGAGGTCTACCAGGCTAACGCATGACATATAAACCACAATGTAATCCCGAATGATGCACTCAAAAGTAAATAAGGCCGTGGCCTCGGCCAAAACATTTTTAACGTAATACATGAACAGAAGTTAAATACCAATTTATTGCCCACGCAGGGGACTTAAACCAAGTTTCAAAATAGACAGTCTAACTTCAATACTCGACCATGCAATGACAAAACATAAAAAAATGCAGACTCGAGCCACATCATCAAGCCAGCCCATCCTTTGCGTGCGTGTCCCGTGCCTGCTCCTCAGCCCTCCCAGACTAAATGCATAAGACGCATTTCCCCATTTAAGGGTTAGCATTCGAATAGCTAGTGCAAGTACACAATTACACAACATTATATACAAAATCGGTTTACGAAATCATCTCAATCGAAATCATTTGCCATAAATATTCCTAATACTACATTGGCAATCAAATCCGATGCAAACATCACTATATCACAAAATCACAACTGGTATCCCGTGGCCGTACCCCTTAGTATCGACCCCCAGACATCCCGTCGAACACTCCGGGTGGGATACCACTTCCGCGGTCGTACCCCTTAGTATCGACCCCCAGACATCCAGTCGGACACTCCGGGTGGAAGTTCAATCACACACGCACCCAAGTCCACTTCCGCGGCCGTACCCCTTAGTATCGACCCCCAGACATCCCGTCGGACACTCTGGGTGGAAGGAACACAACTCACGCACCCAAAAATCACCATTCATCATTCATTTCGAAAATCACCACATACATAACGGAATGTAATATATGTACTTGCCTTGAACACAATGAAGCAAGGGAAACAACGAAGGAATAGGTTTTGGTCCGAACAATCCTCTCAAATTCGATCCTAACACAATAACGGTATACAACAAGTCTCAATAATGCGGAAAGGTAAGAATTAATCCTAGTTCTACCCGTTGGGACAATTCATCGGACACCAAGAGTGCATAAGGAAATGAAATCGGTCAACGGTGTAACAACGGGATTTCATCCCAACCAATAACAAGAAAACCAAGGGTCACGTGAATACTATCAAAATCTAATAACAACATCGGTTAATTCGAATCAAAACACAAGATCACCACCAAACCCTCCCCAAAAACATACTAGGGTTAAAGGAGTTCTTACCTCTTGAAGATTCAAGCCCTATAATCCGAAGAACACGTGCTAGATCCACAATCCGAGCTACACGATCGAAGGAAGATGAAGAAAAACACACAACCAAATGGTAGATGGAGAAAATCCCCCTCTCCACCCTCTCTCTCTCGCGTACGGTGGAAGGAAGGAAGAAATGAACTGCATCCGCTGAAAAAAAAACGCTGATATAGCGCTGACCGCATTGTGTGCCGCGGCTCAGATAAACTGTGCCGCGGCACAGGGCCAAAAATTGCGCCCAGTGATCGGCTGACCGCTCGTTGTGCCGCGGCTCATTCGAAGTGTGTCGCGGCTCAGACTCGGCATGTGACGCGGCCCTGCCGGACTGTGCCGCGGCACGCGGTACAGTAGGTTTTGGCCGGCAAGTGCCACACGGGTGTGCCGCGGCCCGGACAAGTGTGCCGCGGCACTGACTCGGCTGTGTGCCGCGGCGCACAATCCTTGTGCTGCGGCACACGGTACAGCCTGCTCGACCAACAACTGGGTGATGTGTGTGCCGCGGCCCACACCCCCCCTCGGGTCCCAAAATGACGAAAAATGATCCGGAAAGAGAATAAAAGCAATAGGAATCGATATTTGGGCAACAATAACACGAAATGGAAGTACGGAACCCCAAAACGATCTGAGGTACACAACCAAAGTCGAACAAGGAACAAATTCCCTAAATTTCTAGGAAATTACAAAAACGGCCCAAGCATCCGAAAATCACGACACAACGTCGGATTAACAATCCGAAACTCACAACATGCTCTACTCAATCATACGAACTCATGGAAGTAAGAAAATGACGAAATCAAACGAGTTTAACGAGAATTGAATACACATGAGACAAAATATAACACAAGATGAAATTACGTAAAAACATCATCGAGACCCGTCTAAGCGGAGAAACTCCAAGAACAAAATAGGTTCAGAATTCCAAAACAGTGCCAAGCGAGTTATCCGAAACGAATATACACTAAAAATAGAAATTACTAAAAATAGAAAACACGGATATTACATTATCTCCCCCTAAAAATAAGTTTCGTCCCGAAACTTACAACACGAATAGCTCGGGGTATCTCGACCTCATACTCTCCTCCGTTTCCCACGTGGCTTCCTCGGATCCATGCCTCGACCACTGCACTTTGACCAAAGGAATGGTTTTGTGCCTGAGTTGCTTCACTCGACGCTCTAAGATCTGAATCGGCCTCTCCTCGAAGGTAATGTCGGGTCCCAACTCGATCTCTCCAAAATCAATAATATGGCTAGGGTCCGATACGTACTTCCTAAGCTGGGAAACAGGAAATACGTTATGCACGTGGCTCAGGGACGGCGGCAAGCCTAACCGATACGCAAGCTCTCCAACTCTATCTAAAATCTCGAACGGTCCAATAAATCTCGGACTAAGTTTACCCTTCCGACCGAAGCGGTAAACTCCCCATGTCGGCGACACCTTAAGCAACACATGGTCTCCTACCTCAAACTCCAATGGCCGGCGACGTGTATCGGCATAAGACTTCTGCCGACTCTGGGCCGTCAACAATCTATCGCGAATCAGGCCAACCTTCTCTCTCGTCTCAACTATCATGTCGGGCTCGGTACCAATCAGCTCGGACGCATCGTTCCAACACAACGGCGATCTACACCTTCTCCCATATAATGCCTCAAATGGTGCCATTTTAATCGAGGCGTGCCAACTATTGTTGTACGTGAACTCGATTAACGGCAAGTGCGACTCCCAATCATCCCTCCAATCTAAGGCACAGGCCCTCAACATATCTTCCAACGTCTGGATCGTCCGCTCTGACTGTCCGTCAGTCTGAGTGTGGTAAGACGTACTGAGTCTCAACTCAGTCCCCAAAGCTCGATGAACGGCCTGCCAAAAATGTGATATGAATCGGCCATCACGATCCGAAACAATACTCTTAGGGGTCCCATATAATCTCACGATTTCCGCAACAAACACTCGTGCAAGCCTCTCCAGCCCCCAAGTGTCCTTAATACTTAGAAAATGAGCTGATTTGGTTAGTCGATCAACAACGACCCAAATCATGTTCATTCCCGTCCGAGTCTTAGGCATACCGGTAATGAAATCCATAGAAATATCCTCCCATTTCCACTCCGGGATAGGAAGTGGTAAATGTGACCCAGCGGTCGCCGATGCTCGATCTTAACTCTTGGCGGTCAGACACCTCGACACAAACTCGCTAACGTCTGTCTTCAAATTACTCCACCAGTAGTTGCTCCTCACATCCTTGTACATTTTACTCGTACCAGGATGTATGGAGTAAGGTGTAGCATGAGCTTCACTCAAGATCTTCTGTCTCAGCTCAATATCACTCGGTACGCAAAGTCTGCCGCGAAACCTCAGAACGCCATCATCCTGAACCACAAACCTAGGGGCTTACCCCTTCCTCACATCCTCCCTCAACTGGACCAAACACGGATCATCATACTGTTTCGCCTTGATATCATCAGTCAAGGACGAAGTGATCTCTAACGCACATAACTGGCCCTGAACTCTCTGAACCCAAACCTCAATATTCTGACGGATGAAATCTCGCTGGATCCTACTCTGCGGTGTAAGTACCTCTAACATCTGCAAAGCCATCGGTTTTCGGCTCAACGCATCAGCCACTACGTTGGCCTTACCCGGATGGTAAAGTATCTCGAGGTCGTAATCTTAAAATTAGCTCTAACCACCTACGCTGCCTCATGTTCAACTCTTTCTGGCTGAAGATGTACTTCAGGCTCTTGTGGTCCGTAAAAATCTTACACGACGACCCATAGAGATAATGCATCTATATCTTTAAGGCGAAAACGACCGCAGCTAACTCCAAATCGTGTGTGGGATAATTTACCTCGTAAGGTTTCAATTGGCGGGACGCATAAGCAATCACTCTGTCTCTCTGCATTAAAACACATCCTAGACCAAGGCCCGAAGCATCACTATACACTACGAAATCCTCGTTCCCCTGAGGCAATGCTAAAACGGGTGCGGTAGTCAGACGTCTCTTTAACTCGTCAAAGCTGTCCTGCCTGTCTGCAGTCCACTCGAATTTCTGAGTTTTCTGGAGCATCTGAGTGAGTGGTCTAGCGATCTTGGAAAATCCCTCAACGAATCTACGGTAATAGCCGGCAAGACCCAGAAAACTCCTCACCTCCTTCACATTCTTAGGCGGCTCCCAAGCCATCACTGCCTCTATCTTCTGCGGATCTACCCGAACTCCCTCTGCTGAAATCACATGCCCGAGGAACGTCACTTCCTCGAGCCAAAACTCACACTTAGAGAACTTCGCGTACAACTGCTCAGCCCTCAAAGTGTCTAATATAATCCGGAGATGTAAGGCGTGCTCCTCCCGACTCCGTGAATAGATAAGAATGTCGTCGATAAAAACGACTACGAATTTGTCCAGATACTCAATAAAAACCTTGTTCATCAACTGCATGAACATCTGGGCATTGGTTAGCCCGAAAGGCATAACCACAAACTCGTAATGGCCATATCTCGTCCAAAGGCGCTGGAATATCGACGTCCGAATCCTCAACTGGTAGTAGCCCGATCGCAAATCAATCTTCGAAAAGACTGTCGCCCCCTGAAGCTGATCAAACAAATCGTCAATCCTGGGCAAAGGGTATTTATTTTTGATGGTCAGCTTGTTTAATTCTCGATAATCGATGCATAAATGAAGCGACCCATCTTTCTTCTTAACGAAAAGTACGGGCGCACCCCAAGGCGATGCGCTCGGTCGAATATACCCTTTATCTAACAATTCTCCCAACTGGTTCTTCAACTCTAACATCTCCGACGGTGCCATACGGTACGGTGCTCGAGAAACAGGGGCTGCATTCGGCTCAAGATCGATAGGGAACTCCACCTCTCGCTGCGGTGGTAACTCCGGCAAGTCGTCTGCGAAAACATCGGGATACTCACTAACCACTGGAATTGACGACATGTCAACTCCACCATCTTCCACCTTCAGAGCATAACACCAGTAGCCGACACAACCCTGGTTCAGAAGTTTCATCGCCTTAAAGGTGCTAATCACGCTCCCCGATCTACCTGGCTTACAGCCGACGAGAGTATGCTCGGTGCCATCCTCGGCCACGATCGAGATAGTACGAGTCCGATAGTTCATGATAGCACCATGACGCTCTAACCAATCGTCCCCGAGGATTAAATCCTCACCCTTGAGGTCGATAACAATGAGGTTCGAGGGCCAGTCTCGGCTCCCGATCCTCACGGGGCAATCCCTAACTTCCCGGTCCCCAACCATACGATCCCCGCTAGGCGTACCCACCACAAATGGTTCACACTCAAACAAGTAGTTAAAGCCAATACGATTCACACAATCCGATGCAATAAAGGAATGGGTAGCACCCGAATCAAGAAGCACGGAAACTGGATGAGTAAGGATCTGAGTGGTACCTGACGCCACCGGAATGTCCGCCTCCTCCGTGCGCCTCATCTGGTACAATCGGGGGTGAACTGAACCCGAATTCGAGGCTGCGCGGCGATCCGGCTGTCCCCGACCTCTACCGCGACCCGAACCCTGCGGAACCTGAGTAGCTGGAGTATTGTGATCCCTCTGATCGGTAGTGGTAGTCGGAACTCTAGCGGGCCTGGTGGCTCTCTCACAATGAGTCGCCCGATGCCCGGTCTGCCCGCAAGTGTAGCAAGTAACTGGAGGAAAAGGACAATCCTTCATCAAATGCTCATATTGGTTGCAGTTAAAACAAACCCTGCCACTAGAAGCAACGGACTGGACTGAGCGGTTACTCTGAGATCCACCGGCCTGATGGAACGGCCTCTTCCCCGGTATGGGAGCAGAACGAGACCTCGAAAACTGACCACCCTTCCCGGTCGAGACTCCACCAGTAGTTTTCTGCTTCTTAGCTTCCGAAACCGACTCTGATTCCGGAACCGCCATCTCGATCGCTAGGGCGCGATCCTGGTATTCCTTCAAAGTGGCACACATGAGCGGTGCCATACTCTGCCTAATATGCGGTTTCATTCGCATATTGAAGTAACGGATTTTATCAGCCTCCGTTCTTACTTGATCTCTTACGAAACCCAACTGCTGATTGTAAGAAATGATGGCGTGAGAAATTGGCACATCCTGAGGTGTAGCGGTGAAGAATTCCACAATTCTGCGCTCCTTGACTGCCGGCGGACAATACTCTGCTTCCATAGCAGCCTTGAATTCCTCCCAAGTAGCTCGATGGTCTCTGGGCACAACGGCCTCCCACCATTCCGCAACTTCCTTATCCAGGAGGTACTGGGCAATATGTACCCTCCTGTCTTCAGGACAAGCTACGGCATCAAAGGTCCTGGACAACTGAAAGAGCCAATTCTCCCAACCGAGGAGCCGAGGATCCGAGAAACGAGGAGGGTGCATCTTAGTCACCGTCAAGCCACTTACTAGCCTCCTCTTCCGTGTCGGGGCGGATTCTCGCGTCCACCCGAGCTATATGAGTAAGTTGGGCTACCAATCAAGTACGGCAAAGAGCTCCCAAGGCCGGCATTATTACCCGACGGCACTGAGTGAGAGGCTGAGTCCGCAGAGGACTGAGAAAGTGAGCCCTCCTCATTATCAGCACCCCGACCACGGCCTCGGCCACGTCCCCTAGCCGGTCTACCACGACCTCTCAACATACTGAAGGAAAAAATAAGAAAAGAACAAGATCAGAAAGATTCACAATTCACAAAGTTGGTAACACAAGTCACGATTCCGAACAGCATAAGAAAACGAATTACAGAAATATAAGAGTTCGAGGAGACTTACAGCCACGGGTCGCACGAAAAGACGGTAGCATGATGATATTAGGCTCAACGACTGACTCTAATGACGCAACTGACAGACCCAAAATTCACCAACAGCCTAGGTATTCAAAACCTAAGCTCCGATACCATAAATGTAACACCCCAATTCACAACTGGGACATTACACGCCGTAGAACCCTCGTGAGGTCTACCAGGCTAACGCATGACATATAAACCACAATGTAATCCCGAATGATGCACTCAAAAGTAAATAAGGCCGTGGCCTCGGCCAAAACATTTTTAACGTAATACATGAACAGGTTAAATACCAATTTATTGCCCACGCAGGGGACTTAAACCAAGTTTCAAAATAGACAGTCTAACTTCAATACTCGACCATGCAATGACAAAACATAAAAAAATGCAGACTCGAGCCACATCATCAAGCCAGCCCATCCTTTGCGTGCGTGTCCCGTGCCTGCTCCTCAGCCCTCCCGGTACCTGAAATGCATAAGATGCATTTCCCCCATTTAAGGGGTTAGCATTCGAATAGCTAGTGCAAGTATTACACAACATTATATACAAAAATGGTTTTACGAAATCATCTCAATCAGAAATCATTTGCCATAAATATTCCGGAATACTACATTGGCAATCAAATCAGTTTCAATCATCACGATATCACAAAATCACAACTGGTATCCCGTGGCCGTACCCCTTAGTATCGACCCCGGACATCCCGTCGAACACTCGGGTGGGATACCACTTCGCGGCCGTACCCCTTAGTATCGACCCCGGACATCCGTCGGACACTCCGGTGGAAGTTCAATCACACACGCACCCAAGTCCACTTCGCGGCCGTACCCCTTAGTATCGACCCCGGACATCCCCGTCGGACACTCCGGTGGAAGGAACACAACTCACGCACCCAAAATCACCATTCATCATTCATTTCGAAAATCACCACATACATAACGGAATGTAATACATGTACTTGCCTTGAACACGATGAAGCAAGGGAAACAACGAAGGAATAGGTTTTGGTCCGAACAATCCTCCCAAATTCGATCCTAACACAATAACGGTATACAACAAGTCTCAATAATGCGGAAAGGTAAGAATTAATCCTAGTTCTACCCGTTGGGACAATTCATCGGACACCAAGAGTGCATAAGGAAATGAAATCGGTCAACGGTGTAACAACGGGATTTCATCCCAACCAATAACAAGAAAACCAAGGGTCACGTGAATACTATCAAAATCTAATAACAACATCGATTAATTCGAATCAAAACACAAGATCACCACCAAACCCTCCCCAAAAACATACTAGGGTTAAAGGAGTTCTTACCTCTTGAAGATTCAAGCCCTATAATCCGAAGAACACGTGCTAGATCCACAATCCGAGCTACACGATCGAAGGAAGATGAAGAAAAACACACAACCAAATGGTAGATGGAGAAAATACCCCTCTCAACCCTCTCTCTCTCGCGTACGGTGGAAGGAAGGAAGAAATGAACTGCATCCGCTGAAAAAAAAACGCTGATATAGCGCTGACCGCATTGTGTGCCGCGGCTCAGATAAACTGTGCCGCGGCACAGGGCCAAAATGCGCCCGATGATCGACCGCTCGTTGTGCCGCGGCTCATTCGAAGTGTGCCGCGGCTCAGACTCGGCATGTGCCGCGGCCCTGCCGGACTGTGCCGCGGCACGCGGTACAGTAGGTTTTGGCCGGCAAGTGCCACACGAGTGTGCCGCGGCCCGGACAAGTGTGCCGCGGCACTGACTCGGCTGTGTTCCGCGGCACACAATCCTTGTGCCGCGGCACACGGTACAGCCTGCTCGGCCAACAACTGGGTGATGTGTGTGCCGCGGCGCACAATCCTTGTGCCGCGGCCCACACCCCCCCTCGGGTCCCAAAATGACGAAAAATGATCCGGAAAGAGAATAAAAGCAATAGGAATCGATATTTAGGCAACAATAACACGAAATGGAAGTACGGAACCCCAAAACAATCTGAGGTACACAACCAAAGTCGAACAAGGAACAAATTCCCTAAATTTCTAGGAAATTACAAAAACGGACCAAGCATCCGAAAATCACGACACAACGTCGGATTAACAATCCGAAACTCACAACATGCTCTACTCAATCATACGAACTCATGGAAGTAAGAAAATGACGAAATCAAACGAGTTTAACGAGAATCGAATACACATGAGACAAAATATAACACAAGATGAAATTACGTAAAAACATCATCGAGACCCGTCTAAGCGGAGAAATTCCAAGAACAAAATAGGTTCAGAATTCCAAAACAGTGCCAAGCGAGTTATCCGAAACGAATATACACTAAAAATAGAAATTACTAAAAATAGAAAACACGGATATTACAACATGTCCTAAGACAATTCCTTTTTTAACCATAAAATGACATTTTTCCCAGTTTAGGACAAGATTCTTCTCCTTACACCTAACCAACACTTGGGTTAAGTGGTGTAAACATTCATCAAAGCTAGACCCGAATACAGAAAAATCATCCATAAAAATTTCCAAAAAACGCTCAACCATGTCAGAGAAAATGCTCATCATACACCGCTGAAAAGTAGCAGGTGCATTACACAGACCAAATGGCATTCGTCGGTAAGCAAAAGTTCCGAAAGGACAGGTAAAAGTGGTTTTTTCTTGATCTTCAGGAGCAATGGGAATTTGGTTATAGCCGGAATATCCATCAAGAAAACAATAATAAGCATGGCCGGCTAACCTTTCTAGTGTAACAGCCCAAAAACAGTGGCCATTACAGTGCCGTGGATCCCTCCTGGGACCCACCAGGCAATATCACAATATACACTTAAAATCTGACAACGTGGCACCGTACCACAATATTTATCAAAACCCCGGTGTGGAGTATGAGTTATTCATATTTTTAAATACAAGCAAACATACGCAGGATCCAAACACGGTACAGACCATATGACGATGGGCAGTACCTAACAAGTTTTAGTACATTCATCCGACACAAAAATAAAACAAAAGTCACGCTTAAAACATAACCGAACAACCAAAAGACTCGGGGCCCCCGAAATAGCATACATCAGAATCCTCCGTCGCCATTGTGCTCCTCCTGTGCCTTGCCCTTTCCTGCCCGAAATACAAGTATTTCGCCCCAAACCACAATTCACTATACATGATAATAATTCTCATGACATTATACAATTCATATATATCGATTTCAAAGAAATCCACCGACTGAATATACCCCGAAGGCGTATAAACAATCGATCCCAATCGTCGAAGATAACCAAATATACGACGACCATATACTATGGCTCAAGACGGACGTCACAGTACGCCCGATCCGGAAATGTGTTCGTGCACATGTCCACCCCGTATACGGAATCCAGAATATACGTGGGACAATGTACCTAATTAGCCTCACGAACTACGTCTCGTGTGCACGATCTAAATGCGGAAAAAACCTCCACGCATGATCATCAAGTGCCCGGCTAAAAATCCTACACATAACCAATCGGCGCGCAGATATGACTCCAGAGATGTCACGATACAACATGACAACGAAACTCAACGAATTATACTTTTTCCAAGAAATCGAACAACTCACCGAAGTGTCAACAAAGCTCAACGATATCAAGGGTCCAAAAGTACGAATTTGGGTATACAATCCCATGATGAAAACGGGACATCATCAAGAACAACCTCAAGTCACAAGACACAAGTTTATAGGTGTTTCATATACACGAAATGCATAATCATCATAAGAATCCACACATCATTATAACCAAGCAAGATAACTTGCCTCAATTCCGTAGACGAATAATCCTTCCTCGAATGGTCAAACGAACGGTATCCTCGTCTAACAATACTCACGTGAACAAGCGACCTTGAATGAAATATAATTCATTCAACAACACATTCGTACGATAATGGTATTATCGCATAAACAATATTCATAAATTTACTTGAATAAATCGATTATCCTATCGATCATTTTAATGTTCTTATTACAAATCATCGTGTGTTTATCATGATCATTACATATTCTAACCTTAATGTCAAATTCTTGATGTCTAGTTTATCATTAATGCAATATCGTGAAAATATCTTTTTCAAATCATCGACACTTCCAATTACGATATAAGTTGTGTTTAATTACATTCTTCATTATTTACCAACGATTTCATTCAAAACTTGATTACTATATGAAACATAAGTTTAAGTTTTTAGTGAATTAAGAACATCATCTTAATTTACGCCTCTTGACATGCATGGATTAATGAAATGGAATTCGGCTATTCATCTACCGCATTTGTATCATCATATTCAACACAATTCTCTTAAGAACATTATCAACCTATCAATGTAGCGATTAACGTCCTTTAACGAAATCGATAGATTCGAACATATGAAGATTACAACTTCCTTCTATCAACATTCATTGTTTTACTTTGAAGAATTTATTGAAAGCCTAGTTATATCATTGAATACTTGAGATTTTTGAAGTAACTTCATTCATCTAACAAAGATCATCTACAAAGGGTTAATATCATCTTTCCAGCAATTTTATTACAAAGGTTTTAGAGGCCAAAAATCATGGTTCCATACTACCTTCAAGAATCAATAGAATGTTCAAGACAAATTTAACATTTCTCACTTTTAATCATTAAGGATATCATCCCTAACATGTTCCTAGTGTTGAGACTAAAATCAACTTCCGATTATCATGCTATACCTCAGGTTTTATGTATATCATTATCAACACAATCACATTATGAAGTTATTTACATCAAGAAGTAACACTAATACCTTCAAAGTTAATCTTCACTTGGTTTGAGTATGATTCAATTAACTTATCATGTTTACACTAGTTTAAACTAACATTATGTGAAGTATTTATCTACTAACATCATCATAAGCAAGGAATTGATATGAGTTAAAGAAAGACCAACCTTAAAGTGAAGAACAACACAAACACTCCAAGGAATACACTTCAATCTCTAGCTCTCCAAGTCACCAATCCAGTGTTGAAGCTCTAACACAAGTTAGGAAGGCTTAGAAATGAAGTTGGAAGGGAAAGGAATCGTTCCTAAGTTGGGAGATTGAAAGAGGTCGAGTAGGAAGTGAATGGCAAGTCATACATTTATAATCTGAACTTGACATTACGTACGTTAACGAACGTGGTTAACGTGCGTTACGGCCTTTACGTCGTAATCTCATGATCATTACGCACGTAACCAATTTCATCAAATCTCCTGTCTAAAAACACGCGATTCGTTACGCACGTAACGGCAGCTATTACGTGCGTAATAGCCGTTGACTCCGTCGCGATCGACTCCCGACCACCTACCCTTGCTCGACCCCACCCGCCAAGGCGGATTCTTTGGAGGATCTTCCGCATTAAATGCGTTAACGCATCGATATTACGTCGTAAGGCGGCCTACATAGCGTGCGTTAAGAATACATGTTAACGTCGTTAAGTACTATAACAAGCATAAATGGAATTCTCGCAATATCACCCAACAACTAATATAGTATGAATGACCATGAATCGATTTAACATAATTCGTCGGTACTTGCTACAACATCACGGATATGGTGCGAAAATACTTAACTTAAATCATGAAATACAATATTAAAGGCGAGGTATTACATACTCCCCCTTAAAAGGAGTTTCGTCCCGAAACTAAGGGTAAACGATTCGGGTATCTCTCTCGCATGCTATCTTGATCTCCCACGTAGCTTCCTCGACTCCATGTCTTGACCACTGAATTTTTAATAAGGGAATCCTCTTGTTCCTCAGCTGTTTAATTCTTCTCTCGAGTATCTGCACAGGCTGTTCCTCATACGAATGGTCGTCGGCTATTTCGACCTCGTCGAATTGAATAACGTGACTTGGATCAGCAACATACTTCCTTAACTGAGATACATGGAATACGTTGTGAATCCGACTCAAAGCTGGTGGTAATGCTAAACGATAGGCTAGGTCGCCTACTCGTTCCAGGATCTCAAATGGACCAATATACCTTGGGCTCAATTTGCCTCTCTTCCCGAATCGGAAAACACCTCTAGTAGGAGATACTTTGACCAGTACATGGTCACCAACTTCAAACTCGAGTGGTCATCGAGGATTATCTGCATATGATTTCTGGCGGCTTTGGGCCGTTAATAGACGGCTCTTGATCAGGGAAATCTTCTCGCGGGCTGCCAATAACATATCAGGTTCCGTATCAATAGATTCAGATAATTCGTCCCAACACAAAGGGGACCTACAACGACGACCATATAACGCCTCATAAGGTGCCATCATGATCGAGGCGTGCCAGCTGTTATTGTATGTGAATTCTACCAACGGCAGTTGGGCTTCCCAGTCAGGCTTCCAATCGAGAGCACATGCCCTCAACATATCCTCTAGAGTTTGAATTGTCCTCTCAGACTGACCGTCGGTCTGAGGATGAAAAGCCGTACTGAAGTTCAACTGTGTACCCATAGCACGATGAACCGCCTTCCAGAAGTGCGACACGAACCGTCCGTCCCGATCTGATACAATACTCTTAGGGGTGCCATGCAGTCTCACAATCTCTTTGATGAATAATTGGGCAATTTCTCAGGACCCCAAGTATCCTTGATCTCCTATAAGTGGGCTGATTTAGTCATTCGATCCACAACCACCCAAATCGTATTCTTGCCTCGACGGCTCATCGGCAAACTAGTAATAAAGTCCATCGATATGTCTTCCCACTTCCACTCGGGAATCGGAGCGGTTTCATCATGCGGTGATCGTTGATGCTCAATCTTGACTTTCTGTGGTCAAACATTTCGAAACGAATTCGGCAACTTCCCGTTTCATGTTACCCCACCAATAATACGGCTTCAAATCCTTATACATTTTGTTTGATCCCGGGTGTATGGAATACGGGGTAGCATGAGCCTCCTTCAGAATAGTATTCCTCAATTCTTCGTCTGCTGGTACACACACTCGATTTTTAAAGCGTAACAGTCCATCCTCGTGAACCACAAATCCAGGGGCCTTCCCCTGATTGATTTCTCCTCGAATTCTGGATAAGAATGGGTCCGACATCTGTTTCGTCCTGATCGTCTCATCAATGGATGGTGAAATCTCAAGCATGCACAGTTGTCCCTGAATGCGTTGTATCCATACCTCAATCTCTGGTCTCATGAACTCTAATTGCAACTCCCTCAGGCGGTCAAACAAGCTAGCATCTGCTCTGCACCGTCTTGCGGCTCAAGGCATCGGCAACCACGTTTGCCTTGCACGGATGATAAAGGATCTCGATATCATAGTCTTTGATTAGCTCTAACCACCTCCTTTGTCTCATATTCAACTCCTTCAGGTAAAAATATACTTGAGGCTCTTGTGGTCCGTAAAAATCGCGAGTAACTCCATACGGATAGTGGCGCGCATTTTTAAAGCAAACACTACGGTTGCTAACTCCAAGTCATGAGTCGGGTAGTTGACCTCGTAAGACGCCTTAGTCTGCGGACGCATAGGCGATCACATTCCGATCTGCATTAACACGCGGCCAAGGCCTGCCTTGATGCATCGGCTATCTGCGAATCCTTCCGTTCCTCTAGGTAGTACCAAAGCAGTGCTGAAATTAATCGACTTTTGAGTTCATCAAAACTTTCTTGACATGCTTCCGACCACAAGTACTTCTTATCTTTTCTCAACAGTTAGTCATCGGTTGAGCAATTTTGGAAAATCCTTCCACGATAAATGCATAATAGCTTTGCTAGACCCGAGAAAACTACGAACTTCCTTCACGTTCTTGGGGGTAGCTGATCTCGGATAGCTTCCGCCTTCGTGGGTCTACTCTTACTCCCTCTGCTGATATCACATGACCCGGAAAAATAACTTGAGACATCCAGAATTCACACTTAGAAAATTTTCCATAGAGTTGTTCTTGCCTTAACGCATCGAGAACACAGCGGAGGTGACACTCATGCTCCTCATGATCACGAGAGTAGACCAAGATATCGTCAATAAAAACGACTACAAAACGATCCAGATAATTAATAAAAACCCGATTCATCAATTCCATGAATACTGCAGGTGCATTAGTCAGTCCGAATGGCATGACAACGAACTCATAATGCCCATAGCGAGTGCGAAAAAGCTGTCTCCGGGACGTCAGACTCTCGAATCCGCAATTGGTGGTACCCGGACCTCAAGTCGATCTTGGAAAATACAGCGGCTCCTTGGAGCTGATCCAATAGATCATCGATGCGAGGTAAAGGATATTTGTTCTTAATTGTTACTTTGTTCAGCTCCGTGTCGATACACAAACGCAGCGATCCGTCCTTCTTCGTCTGAATAACACCGGCGCCCCCAAGGGGATGCCTTTGGGCGAACATATCCTTTCTCGGCTAATTCTTCGAGTTGTCTTTTCAATTCCTGCATCTCGGTCGGGGCCATACTGATGCGGTGCTTTCGAAAGCGGGGACGTCCCTGGCTCCAACTCAATGGTGAATTCCACCTCTCGCTGTGGGGGTATTCCTGGAAGCTCGTCTGGGAATACATCCGGATAGTCTCGAACTACTGGAATATCAATCAATTTGGCTGTCCGGTCGGCTATCTTAGTCATGTAACACCAATAACCAATGCATCCCTGGTTCAGTAATCTCATAGCCTTCATAGCGCTGATGACTCTCCCAGAATGATTGGGATTATCACCCCGGAAAATACACTCGACGTCATCATCCGATGTGACGGTCACCATTCGCTTACGGACGCTAAGGACGGCATCGTGACGATCCATCCAGTCAATACCCAAGATTACATCATCTTTAGGTAAATCCACCACAATCAAGTCAGACAACCACTCACGGTTGTTCATGCTATCAGACGATTACGTACTTCACGACTCCCAATAATTCTTCTACCATCGGGTAGACCAATTACATAAGGTTCACAATTGATAACACGATTCAAATGCAAACGACTCAAACAAGAACTAGACAAGAAGGAGTGTGAAGCACCAGTATCAAAAAGAACATAAACGGGCTGAGAGTGAATCTCGAGAGTACCTGCAATCATGCTAGCTTCGGGATCATCGGCTTTCTTCATCTCGTAAACTCTGGGTTTTGCAACCCCGGAAGCAGGTGTACCAACTTGATTCCCACGGCCCATCCCTTTGTTCACCCCGGTAGTCTGGTAAGAAGCGGATGGAGGAGCACGTTCCTGAACAGAAGGCATCTTTGGAGCAAGAGATCTTCTTGAGGCACGCCCGAGTCCACCCCGACAATAGCGAGCGCGATGACCGTTCTTCCCGCAAGTGTGACAGGCAACGGCCGGCTTCGGACACTTGGAGCTGATATGCCCCTGGTCCCCACAGTTATAACACACGACAGGCACTACAACAAAAAGAGGCATTGACAACGTTTTTTTAACAACGTTTTTAAAAAAACGTTGTCATTTATGTTTTCAACAACATTTATTTTAAAAACATTGTAGTATTTCTCTTTTGACAACGTTTATAAAAGAAACGTTGTGGTAACGAAAATAGACAACGTTTAGCTAAGAAACGTTGCATTATATTACAACGTTTAATTGTTAAACGTTGTGAAAAGAGAAATACACAACGTTTTTTTATAAACATTGTATTATTGTTTCTGAGGAAAAAAAGGAAAACAAAAACTGTAAAAGGAAAAACAAAAAGGAGAACGGCTTCTCTCGCAGTCAAACAAAAACTAGAAAAAGGAAAAAAAGAAAAACAAAAACTGTAAAAGGAGAACGGCTTCTCCCCACGAGGCTTGATCAAGCAAAGGAGTTCTTGGGCATCGCAATGATGCAGTCGGAGGCGGGAGGCGGCGAGATTTTGAGATTTTGAGCGGGCATTGATTGATCGATTACGAGGTAAATTTAGGGTTTGTAAATAATGACGATGATAATCACGATAATAACAACTATCCTACTAGTGAAAACGAAAGAGAGGAGTTTGAATGGGAGGAGGTGAGTGAGAGAATTCATTTTGATGAGGAGTTTTCCTATATATATTATTGTTGAAGTTCAGTTTTTATCTACTGAGTTTTAGGGAAAACGAATTTGACGACCTCCAATACATTTTCTGGTTCCATATTGGGGCAGGGACGAAACCACGGAACAAAACGGGATTCAAGGGGAAATTGTAAAACTAGCATTTGTTAAAAAAAAATCTTGGGTCCAAATCTATAACAGGGTGTTAGCTTTCTTCTGTAGCATGTATTCTAGGCTTCCCAGCAGAGTTGGCTAATTTAGTTCAAATTCGACCTATTCACTATGTGTGTTAATATACAACTTCTTGATGTCCAAATGAATGCTAAATGTTCTGCCCCTTTTGTTGGGAGTGAATAATTCAGAGAGCACTTTTGAGTTTGAGTATACGGATGTTAATCATGGGTGATGATTGGAGTATTCTTACTCGTGCCAATTTTATTAATTTAAGCTTCCAATTTGACGGGCCCGAGATAAATGGAAGAGTTAGAGGGATGGGATTTGGTATTACCCCATCAAAAATCGGTATCCACATGAATAGTTCAAAGAAAGTCCAAGCACTTGAGAATCAAGTTTCAGAACTGAATAAAAAAATGGAGAAGTTTGAACATTTAGAAAATGAAATGGCGGAGATGAGACACTTTATGCGTATGCAGGCAAGTATTTTGTAGTCAAGCACATTGTTTTTAGAGTTATTTATAGTTTTCACTTACATGTTAACTCGTGATTGTTCCTAGGATTTCGCGTCAAAGGAGAAAGCAAATTCAAACATGGCCTCTCCGCATTTGCATAGTATTGGTTCAAGGGAAAATTTGAATGGGAAGTCACCCACTCCGTCGTCACATAATGGTAGCTCTAATGTTCGTGATTGTTATGGTTCCAATTTAAGAGATGCCCGTACAAGTGTCACTGTTGATCGCAAATGCAAATTGTTGGATTGGCGAAAGAAGGTTCTTCTTTGAAGCTACAATTGCATCCACAGATCCTAATGCTATGGTGCACGGTGTTCCGTTGGAAATGATGCTTGGAAGGTTTGGGTTCAAGTAGCTTTGGTTCCTAATGCTGATTTGTGGAGGCCTAACTCGGATATGTCGGTCATCGCGGATGCGATTGGGAGTACGACCGCATGGCCTAAGGAATTCGTTTCTTTTAATTAGTTAAGAATCTTATGTCTGGACTTCTATTTCGGATTTCTATTTTGATGCACAATATGTGTCCTATGTTGGTTTATTGCTAAACATTTAGAACTTGGTATTACTTGTTTTTAAGATGTTTGCCCGACTTATTAACTAACCCATTTTTAACTCCTACAATTCAATTTATGTATATTTCATTGCATTGAAGTTCACAACCACGGATAAAGGACGAGGGGAAAGGTATGTCGCATTTGTCACTTTTTTTCTTTCATGTTTTGGAGCATTTGTCACTTTTTTAGTTCGGAGCATTTGTTATCGTTATTCACTCTTGTTTTGGATAAGGCATTTTGGGACTTGGATGTTTAATGTGTAAACTATAGCCGACGACGACTCTTTTTCTATTTTATCCGACCATAGTTTAGCCGATGCCCTTTATTTGAGCCAACAACTTTCAGCCTTTAGCCTACGACTTTTATCATCGACTAAATCCCTTTTTTCGGTAGTGAATGTTACTTGTGAATTAATGACAGGAGAAAATCATGTAGCATTACAGCTTACTGCAGAAAATATGATGTTACTTGTAGTTTTTTGTTGTAGGGGATAACAATCATTTTTTTGCAAAAATACATTAACTAGCATCCTCTGCTGCTTGCCATTATACAAATATTGGTGATTTTCAGCACCGTGATTGTATTCATCGATATGTTATTTCCTTCAATGGAGGATCTTTCTCTTTCATGGTTGTTGTTGATGGCTCCGTCGATTCGGTAAACTTGATTCGATCATCATGTTATAAGTATACGTAGGCTCCATCGTATGTTCCTTCAAGGAAGATACTCTTATTAGTAATGCTGATCATCATATCGAACTCAAGGTCTTGACCTTGTACAAGTATATACCTAGATGGATTTTATCAATACATATATATATATAATGATAACAAAATAATACTACATATGCTCTTGAATATCAAATCGGAGAGTTATATATTGAAGCAACAAGGGCTCTTGGATATGATTACGGATCTACATATGCTACATAATCTTGATCTTCAAACGTTTACGCTTTGCTTTGAGTTATTAGTCTTGCTTGGGTAAATTGTTTGTACTTTTGATTCTTAGGTTGATCGCTTGTTCGCAAGCAAGTTAGTCTTGCTATCTTTAACGTTTTTAAGTGTTTTTGGTTGCTCGAAGCCGGAATCAAACCGCTTATGTGGTTGTTTTAGAGTAAGTAAACAAGCATAAGTACTAGGTATTAACGTGCTTATTTTTCTTTTAAGTACTGTAAAGTAAAGTTTGGAACAATCCCAAACACCCATATTATAGATATAATTTTGAGCTTTCCAAGTAGAGCACGTGCTTGATCTCAAGTTTCCAAGTTGTTTATGGATTATAATGTGTGAATCAGCTCCTTAGTTTGTTCCATTGAATTTTGAGATTTGTGAAAAAAAAAATATGCAGGATAGCAAAGGGAAGGATGTGGATCTTAGCATCTACAAAGGCAAAGTTGTTCTTATTGTTAATGTTGCTTCCAAATGGTGAGTTGCTTGTTTTCGCGATGATATTTTTGAAGTTTTGCATAAGATTGCTTTAACGTCAACCGCTTATATGTTGATTGTTTGTTTTTGGGTTGAAACAGTGGATTTACAAACTCAAACTACACAAAATTTGGTGAGCTATATGAAAAGTATAGAGCTAAAGGTACACTTTTTCCCTCCATTTATGTAGAAGTATGAGATTGTTTATTTTGCGTGTTTTAACCGCTTATGTGAATCTGTTTATTTTGCCTTTTACATTCTTAAATAAGCAAAGTTGCTGGTTTGTATCTTAGTATTTGATTATTATGTTCATTGCAATAAAAGCATTGTTATTATTATTATTCCCGTATTAACAAACTTCTTATTATCAAATATCTTGTTCCCATGATTAGACCAATTAGTTTTAGAAGCAAAACCGGCAATTTGAGATTTAGAATCGTAACTGAGAAGAAGAAGAGGCAATGCCTCTGTGAGACTCTTCTCTGGAGACAATAGCAAAAGCATCTTTCACATCGGGAAGTGATTCTCTAGAGAGAATACTACTTCGATAGGTTGATAAACATCATTAAGACCCATGAGAAATTGCATAAGTTTCATAAGGTGATTATGTTTTAACACATCTTCTCTAGCGACATATACACTTAGGAAATTTTGTCATAACATCAAACTCTCTCCACAAAGAATTCAGCTTATGATAATACTCGAAACAAATAATTCACCTTGTTTGAAATTATTAATTTTTGCATCAAGTTTAGAATTATGGATCCATCAAGTTTATCATATGTTTTCTTAAGTTCATCCAGGACATCATGAGCATTCACGAAAACATTTGACCAAGATATAGACACGAATTAAGTAACCAAGATAGAACAATAGAGTTACATCTTTCCCACCGATTAGCCAAAGCATCACTAGAAGCATAAGTAGCCTTAGTACAAGTACCATCAATAAAACCAGTTTTATTTCTAGTATTAATAGCAAGTTTCATAGCATGGACCACACTCTATAGTTATCGAGTACCGGTAAGTTTCACGGATATAATATAACTTGAGCTAATATCATTAGCATGTAAGTATAAAGGACTACTCGGATCAAGACTGCTAATAAGATTCTCATTACCACTTTGCTAGGAGCCATAGAGAGCAAAAAACAAGATGTCAACAAGCAAGCAGACAGATAAGATCAAACAAGAACCAGACAATATCAAATCGGAGAGTTATATATTGAACCAGACAATGTCTACATATGCTTCAATATATATTCTATTTGCATATGAAAGCTAAATTTGCTTTCTTATTACAGTAACTTATCTATACTTTTAGAGCTAACATACCTAGTGGATTTATGTTGACATATTATTCTGAGAACTAATCATGGTTGATGTCCTTTCCTTGTTGATGTTTCAGTCTTGGTGCATTACTTGGGTTGAATGAGATCGAATGTTCAATTGAAAACACTAATTGTTACATCAATTTTTTTTACTGGTGTTGGTAAACTAATTGTTACAATTTTGTTTTGCTTTGAAATCTATTGGTGAAGCAAATAGGAGAAAAAAAATAAAAAATTGTAGTAGGTGCAATAGGTGAATTTGGGGGTGGATATTTTTTTAGAAAAATAACTTTATACAACGTTTTACATAAACGTTGTCAATACTCAAAGACAACGTTTCATTAAACGTTGTCTAATTGGAAATTTTTTTTAAGAAAAATAACAACGTTTTTCATAAACGTTGTTAATAATCAAAGACAACGTTTTATTAAACGTTGTGGAACTTATTAACAACCTTTTAAGAACGTTGTCAATAAACAAGGACAACGTTTACGAAAACGTTGTTGAAGTTAGTAACAACGTTTGCTAAACGTTGTTAAAGGTTTTTAACAAAAAACGGGATCGCTATTACAACAACGTATCCGCAATGTTTAGAGAACGTTGTCATAAAGATAGACCTAAGACAACGTCGGATAATACAACGTTTAAAGAAACGTTGTCAAAAGATAATTACAACGTTTAAAAAACGTTATTAAAGACCTTTTTTGTTGTAGTGAGGTGAGCTGATTGCCCGAGAGTGCGTTCCTGCCGGTTTCGGTGCCATAGGTGGCCGCTCAGAAGGATTTGGTACAGGCTGGGGTTTCTTGAATACCCCCCGGTTGTTGTATCCTTGGGTCTGGTTCCTGGATCTCTTGTTGGAAAACTGAGGCTGCTTCTTAGAAATCTCCTTCGCGGTAAGTTCATACTCCAAAGCCTTCTCAATAAACTCCGGTAAGGTCGTACAGTGGTGATTGAGTAATTGCATCCTCATTCGGGGTTTAAGCCTCTTGAGGAAATATTTGATTTTATCAGCTTCCGAACGGACAACTGACGTAGCAAAAGGGAGAAGTGCTTGGAATTTTTCAACAATTGCTAACACATCCTCGTCTTAGATGGGTCGGGGTTTAGTAATTCGGACGGTTTAGCTTCACGGAGGGTGCGGGATAGTAACGATCTAGCATAAGATTCTTGAATTCCTCCCAAGTACTCGCGCCTTCGGCGAGCCTCACTGAAAGCCACCAAGTATGGGCACTCTTCTGCGAGGTAGTAGGTGCCACAAAGAACTCGATTTTCCTCTGGGCACTCCACCATCTCGAGCAGTTTCTCGAAATGCTCTATCCAGTGTACAATGTCGGCGAGGCTCGGATGAGCCTTCAAAAGTCGGAGGTCGGCGACGTGATATGTCGCTAATAATCCGGCTCACGATCCCGGGCACCGAGGCGGAGGCCGTTGTCCTGCTGGCGACCCAGTAGTATTCCTTTGCATAGTTTCCATCAGCCGACCCATTTGGGTCATCTGGGCCATCATGCCCTGCATCACGGTGTAAGGATCGGCACGTGCATTCTCTCCGGTGTGGTGCGATGGGTCCCGATAAGGCGAATCACTGCCTGCGGAACTCTGTTCCACATTCGCGCGTCTGTTAGCTCGTGGTATCGGAATTCGGCCTCTTCCGCGGCCTCGTCCCCCTCTGCCACGGCCTCTAAGGTTCCTTTCCATACTGAAAGAATCAAGTCACAAGTACAGTTTGATTTATCAATCATAATTCATGCTAAGTTAATAACAACAGGGAATTTCCTATCCCACAAAGCAGTTGTAAAGGATCACTGGCACTACAAGTGTTACACACTCAATATCATATCAACATTAAGTCGAAACAATTCCAATCACATAATTAATTTAGGTTCTCTTCGAACAGATGAATTTTGCCTCATGGTAGCAAGATGCCAAGATAAGTAAGGATACCAATACATCGTCAATATCATGCTAGTAATCAAATTATGGTTCATGAGAACATACCGTATTCGACGGTCGCGCTTACACAGTTACACGTGCACGAAGTTTTCTTGATGCTATTTCGATTCTACAATGACTCAAAATAAAAACACACTCTACGATACCATCTTCTATGTGACCCAAAAAGCAATGGCCATTACGGTGCCGTGGATCCCTCACAGGACCCACCTGCAATATCACAATATACACTTAAAATCTGACAACGTGGCACCGTACCACAATATTTATCAAAACCCCGGTGTGGAGTATGAGTTATTCATATTTTTAAATACAAGCAAACATACGCAGGATCCAAACACGGTACAGACCATATGACGATGGGCAGTACCTAACAAGTTTTAGTACATTCATCCGACACAAAAATAAAACGAAAGTCACGCTTAAAACATAACCGAACAACCAAAAGACTCGGGCCCCCCGAAATAGCATACATCAGAATCCTCCGTCGCCATTGTGCTCCTCCTGTGCCTTTCCCTTTCCTCGCCCTGAAATAGAAGTATTTCGCCCCAAACCACAGGGTCAGCTATACATGATAATAATTCTCATGACATTATACAATTCATATATATACTGATTTCAAAGAAATCCACCGACTACTGAATATACCCCGAAGGCGTATAAACAATCAGTCCCAACTGTCGAAGATAACCAAATATACGAACGACCATATACTATGGCTCAAGACGGACGTCACAGTATGCCCGATCCGGAAATGTGTCCGTGCACATGTCCACCCCGTATACGGAATCCAGAATATACGTGGGACAATGTACCTAATTAGCCTCACGAACTACGTCTCGTGTGCACGATCTGAATGCGGAAAAAACCTCCACGCATGATCATCAAGTGCCCGGCTAAAAATCCTACACATAACCAATCGGCGCGCAGATATGACTCCAGAGATGTTACGATACAACATGACAACGAAACTCAACGAATTATACTTTTTCCAAGAAATCGAACAACTCACCGAAGTGTCAACAAAGCTCAACGATATCAAGGGTCCAAAAGTACGAATTTGGGTATACAATCCCATGATGAAAACGGGACATCATCAAGAACAACCTCAAGTCACAAGACACAAGTCTATAGGTGTTTCATATACATGAAATGCATAATCATCATAAGAATCCACACATCATTATAACCAAGCAAGATAACTTGCCTCAATTCCGTAGACGAATAATCCTTCCTCGAATGGTCAAACGAACGGTATCCTCGTCTAACAATACTCACGTGAACAAGCGACCTTGAATGAAATATAATTCATTCAACAACACATTCGTACGATAATGGTATTATCGCATAAACAATATTCATAAATTTACTTGAATAAATCGATTATCCTATCGATCATTTTAATGTTCTTATTACAAATCATCGTGTGTTTATCATGATCATTACATATTCTAACCTTAATGTCAAATTCTTGATGTCTAGTTTATCATTAATGCAATATCGTGAAAATATCTTTTTCAAATCATCGACACTTCCAATTACGATATAAGTTGTGTTTAATTACATTCTTCATTATTTACCAACGATTTCATTCAAAACTTGATTACTATATGAAACATAAGTTTAAGTTTTTAGTGAATTAAGAACATCATCTTAATTTACGCCTCTTGACATGCATGGATTAATGAAATGGAATTCGGCTATTCATCTACCGCATTTGTATCATCATATTCAACACAATTCTCTTAAGAACATTATCAACCTATCAATGTAGCGATTAACGTCCTTTAACGAAATCTATAGATTCGAACATATGAAGATTACAACTTCCTTCTATCAACATTCATTGTTTTACTTTGAAGAATTTATTGAAAGCCTAGTTATATCATTGAATACTTGAGATTTTTGAAGTAACTTCATTCATCTAACAAAGATCATCTACAAAGGGTTAATATCATCTTTCCAGCAATTTTATTACAAAGGTTTTAGAGGCCAAAAATCATGGTTCCATACTACCTTCAAGAATCAATAGAATGTTCAAGACAAATTTAACATTTCTCACTTTTAATCATTAAGGATATCATCCCTAACATGTTCTTAGTGTTGATACTAAAATCAACTTCCGATTATCATGCTATACCTCAGGTTTTATGTATATCATTATCAACACAATCACATTATGAAGTTATTTACATCAAGAAGTAACACTAATACCTTCAAAGTTAATCTTCACTTGGTTTGAGTATGATTCAATTAACTTATCATGTTTACACTAGTTTAAACTAACATTATGTGAAGTATTTATCTACTAACATCATCATAAGCATGGAATTGATATGAGTTAAAGAAAGACCAACCTTAAAGTGAAGAACAACATAAACACTCCAAGGAATACACTTCAATCTCTAGCTCTCCAAGTCACCAATCCAGTGTTGAAGCTTCAACACAAGTTAGGAAGGCTTAGAAATGAAGTTGGAAGGGAAAGGAATCGTTCCTAAGTTGGGATATTGAAAGAGGTCGAGTAGGAAGTGAATGGCAAGTCATACATTTATAATCTGAACTTGACATTACGTACGTTAACGAACGTGGTTAACGTACGTTACAGCCTTTACGTACGTAATCTCATGATCATTACGTACGTAACCAATTTCATCAAATCTCCCTGTCTAAAAACACGCGATTCGTTACGTCGTAACCGGCTATTACGTGCGTAATAGCCGTTGACTCGCTGTCGCGATCGACTCCCGACCACCTACCCTTGCTCGACCCCACCGCCGAAAGGCGATTCTTTGGAAGGATCTTCCGTATTACGTACGTTAACGTACTGATATTACGTACGTAAGGCGGCCTACATAGCGTACGTTAAGAATACATGTTAACGTACGTTAAGTACTATAACAAGCATAAATGGAATTCTCGCAATATCACCCAACAACTAATATAGTATGAATGACCATGAATCCAATTTAACATAATTCGTCGGTACTTGCTACAACATCACAGATATGGTGCGAAAATACTTAACTTAAATCATGAAATACAATATTAAAGGCGAGGGTATTACATCTAGAATTTGATCAATAAAAGGAAGTGGAAAGTGATCTTTTCTTGTAACAGAGTTCAATTTTCTGTAATCAATACAGACTCTCCGTCCAGTTTGAATTCTGGTTGGAACAAGTTCATTTTCTTCATTCGTGATTACAGTTGTGCCAGATTTCTTTGGAACTATATGAACAGGACTGACCCAAGAGCTATCAGAAATAGGGTAGATGATCCCTACATCTAAGAGTTTGATTATTTCAGCTCTTACAACTTCTTTCAAATTAGGATTTAGTCTTCTTTGAAATTCTAGGGAAGTTTTCGCATTTTCTTCAAGGTGAATTCGATGCATGCATATAGAAGGATTAATACCTTTAGTATCGGAGATGGTCCAGCCTATTGCTTCGTTATGTTCTTTAAGAACATTTATTAACTTATCTTCTCGTTCTTCATCTAAATCAGATGCTATGATGACAGGCAGGGTTTCTGATGGTCCTAAAAATGCATATTTTAGAGATTCAGGTAATGGATTGAGCTCTATCTTTGAATCCTCAATAGTTACTTCATTATTCATTTGGCTCTCAAGTGGTTCGGTTTTAGCTTTCCATTTATCATTATCCAATAAAGGTGTAGACTCTAGTAAAGAATTTACTTCATTAATTGAATTGTCGATGTCAAAATCTGAGCCAAAATGAGCAAGACAGCTTTCAAAAAGATCATCATCATCCATTTTTGGAAAGAAATAAGGACCCATACTCTCTATCATATTTACCTCATAGACATCATCAAGATCATCATGTTGTTGAGAAATGTTAAACATATTTAGTTCAAGTCATATTTCCAAAAGAAAATTTTATGATGCCATTTCTACGATTAATTAATGCATTTGAAGTAGCTAAAAATGGCCTTCCTAAAATAACAGGATTTGATCTTTGGTATTCTCAACGAGTTCGATGTCTATGACTATAAAATCAACAGGAAAGTAGAATTTATCTACTTGAATCAGAACATCCTCTACGATTCCTCGAGGTATTTTTATAGATCTATCAGCTAGTTGAAGTATCACGGATGTTGATTTTAGCTCCCCTAATCCAAGTTGTGTATAAACAGAATATGGTAATAAATTCACACTGGCTCCTAAATCAAGCAAGGCTCGTTTAATGATGTGATCTCCAATGACACAAGATATTGTAGGACTACTGTAACACCCCAATTCACAACTGGGACATTACACGCCGTAGAACCCTCGTGAGGTCTACCAGGCTAACACATGACATATAAACCACAATGTAGTCCCGAATAATGCACTCAAAAGTAAATAAGGTCGTGGCCTCGGCCAAAACATTTTTAACGTAATACATGAACAGAGGTTAAATACCAATTTATTGCCCACGCAGGGGACTTAAACCAAGTTTTAAAATGGACAGTCTAACTTCAATACTCGACCATGCAATGACAAAACATAAAAATGCAGACTCGAGCCACATCATCAAGCCAGCCCATTCTTTGCGTGCGTGTCCCGTGCCTGCTCCTCAGCCCTCCCGGTACCTGAAATGCATAAGACGCATTTCCCCCATTTAAGGGGTTAGCATTCGAATGGCTAGTGCAAGTACACAATTACACAACATTATATACAAAAATGGTTTTACTCATTCATCTCAATCAGAAATCATTTGCCATAAATATTCCGGAATACTACATTGGTAATCACATCGATTTTCAGTCATCACGATATCACAAAATCACAACTGGTATCCCGTGGCCGTACCCCTTAGTATCGACCCCCAGACATCCCGTCGAACACTCCGGGTGGGATACCACTTCCGCGGCCGTACCCCTTAGTATCGACCCCCAGACATCCCGTCGGACACTCCGGGTGGAAGTTCAATCACGCACGCACTCAAGTCCACTTCCGCGGCCGTACCCCTTAGTATCGACCCCAGACATCCCGTCGGACACTCCGGGTTGAATGAACACAACTCTCGCTCACATATATCACCTTTATTCATTAATTTCGAGAATAACAATATAGATAAAGAATTTTTATACATGTAGTTGACTTGAACACGATGAAACAAGGGAAACAACGAAGGAATAGGTTTTGGTCGAACAATCCTCCCAAATCCGCTCCTAACACAACAACGGTATACAACAAGTCTCAATAATGCGGAAAGGTAAGAATTAATCCTAATTCTACCCGTTGGGACAATTCATCGGACACCAAGAGTGCATAAGGAAATGAAATCGGTCAATGGTATAACAACGGGATTTCATCCCAATCAAAAACAAGAAAACCATGGGTCGCGTGAATACTATCAAAATCTAATAACAACATCGGTTAATTCGAATTAAAACACAAGATCACCACCAAACCCTCCCCAAAATCATACTAGGGTTGAAGGAGTTCTTACCTCTTGAAGATTCAAGCCCTATAATCCGAAGAACACGTGCTAGATCCACAATCCGAGCTACACGATCGAAGGAGGATGAAGAAAATCAAACACTCAAATGATTTGTGAAGGAAAAACCCTCCCTCAAGCTCTCTCTCTCGGTTGTAGGTGAAGAAAAGGGAAAGAAATGAGCTGAAATGCTCAAAAAACGAATTTATAGGGGTTGACTCGTCTGACAGACTCGACCGTGTCCGCCTGACACGGTCGCGGCGCGCAGCTGGCCGGCAGGGACTTGACCGTGTCCTGCTAGACACGGTCGCGGCACGGAGGGGCCTTCCGATAGTGACCCGTCCGACAGCGACTCGGCATGACTCGACCGTGTCCTGGAACACGGTCGGGCGTCTGGGCAGTACCTCCGGGAGGCTACATATTGCCCAGTATGGGTACATATTGTCCAGTACCTCCTGTACCCAGGGCGGGAGTTCCGAAGCCCGTGCCCAGTATGGGCACGAACTCTGGGTACAGGAGGGTACATATTGCCCAGTACCTCCTGGATAAGGAAGCTGCGGAATGGTGGGAGGCCGTTGTGCCCAGAGACCGTCGAGCTACTTGGGAGGAATTCAAGGCTGCTATGGAAGCAGAGTATTGTCCGCCGCCAGTCAAGGAGCGCAGAATTGTGGAATTCTTCACCGCTACACCTCAGGATGTGCCTATTTCTCAGGCCATGATTTCTTACAATCAGCAGTTGGGGTTCGTAAGAGATCAAGTGAGATCGGAGGCTGATAAAATCCGTTACTTCAATATGCGCATGAAGCCGCATATTAGGCAGAGTATGGCACCGCTCATGTGTGCCACTTTGAAGGAATACCAGGATCGCGCCCTAGCGATCGAGATGGCGGTTCCGGAATCAGTCGGTTTCGGAAGTTAAGAAGCGTAAGACTACGGTGGATTCTCGGCCAGGAAGGGTGGTCGATTTTCGAGGTCTCGTTACTGCTCCCATACGGGAAGGGGCCGTTCCATCGGGCGGTGGATCTCGGGAGTAACCGTTCGATTCGGAATCGTTGCTTACGGTGGCGGGGTTTGTTTTAATCGCAACCAATATGAGCATTTGATGAAGGATTGTCCTTTTCCTCCGATTACTTGCTACACTTGCGGGCGGAGGCCAGGACATCGGGCGACTCATTGTGAGAGAGCCACCGGGGCCGCTAGAGTTCCGACTACCACTACCGATCGGAGGATCATAACACTCGGCTATTCGGGTTCCGGGGGTTCCGGTCGCGGTAGAGGTCGGGGACACCGGATCGCCGTGCGGCCTCGAGCTCGGGTTGATCCACCCCGATTGTACCGGATGAGGCGCACAGAGGAGGCAGACATACCGGTGGCGTCAGTACCACTCGGATCCTTACTCATCCGGTTTCGTGCTTTTGATTCGGGTGCTACCCACTCCTTTATTGCTTCGGATTGTGTGAATCGTATTGGCTTTAACTGCTTGTTTGAGTGTGAACCGTTTGTGGTGGGTACGCCTAGCGGGGATCGTATGGTTGGGGACCGGGAAGTTAGGGATTGCCCAGTGAGGATCGGGAGCCGAGATTGGCCCTCAAACCTCATTGTTATCGACCTCAAGGGTGAGGATTTAATCCTCGGGGACGATTGGTTAGAGCATCACGGTGCTATCATGAACTATCGGACTCGTACTATCTCGATCGTGGCCGAGGATGGCACCGAGCATACTCTCGTCGGCTGTAAGCCGGGTAGATCGGGGAGCGTGATTAACGCCTTGAAGGCGATGAAACTTCTGAACCAGGGTTGTGTCGGCTCTTTGGTGTTACGCTCTGAAGGCAGAGATGGTGGAGTTGGCATGTCGTCAATTCCAGTTGTTGGTGAGTATCCCGATGTTTTCCCAGACGACTTGCCGGGGTTACCACCGCAGCGAGAGGTGGAGTTTCCTATCGATCTTGAGCCGAATGCAGCCCCTATTTCTCGAGCACCGTACCGTATGGCACCGTCGGAGATGTTAGAGTTGAAGAATCGGTTGGGAGAATTGTTAGATAAAGGGTATATTCGACCGAGAGCATCGCCTTGGGTGCTTTGTACTCTTTGTTAAGAAGAAGGATGGGTCGCGTCGTTTATGCATCGATTTTCGAGAATTAAACAAGTTGACCATCAAAAATAAATACCCTTTGCCCAGGATTGACGATTTGTTTGATCAGCTTCAGGGGGCGACAGTCTTTTCGAAGATTGATTTGCGATCGGGCTACTACCAGTTGAGGATTCGGGACGTCGATATTCCGAAAGCTGCCTTTCGGACGAGATATGGCCATTACGAGTTTGTGGTTATGCCTTTCTGGCTAACCAATGCCCCAGCAGTGTTCATGCAGTTGATGAACAAATTTTTCATTGAGTATCTAGACAAATTCGTAGTCGTTTTTATCGACGATATTCTTATCTATTCACGGAATCGGGAGGAGCACGCCTTACATCTCCGGATTGTATTAGACACTTTGAGGACTGAGCAGTTGTACGCGAAGTTCTCTAAGTGTGAGTTTTGGCTCGAGGAAGTGACGTTCCTCGGGCATGTGATTCGGCATAGGGAGTTCGGGTAGATCCATGAAGATAGAGCGGTGATGGCTTGGGAGCCGCCTAAGAATGTGAAGGAGGTGAGGAGTTTTACGGGTCTTGCCGGCTATTACTGCAGATTCGTTGAGGATTTTCTAAGATCGCTAGACCACTCACTCGGTTGCTCCAAAACTCGGAAGTTCGAGTGGGTGAGACAGCGGGGCGGCTTTGACGAGTTAAAAAGACGTCTGACTACCGCACCCGTTTTAGCATTGCCTCAGGGGAACAAGGATTTCGTAGTGTATAGTGATGCTTCGGGCCTTGGTCTAGGATGTGTTTTGATGCAGAGAGACAGAGTGATTGCTTATGCGTCCCGCCAATTGAAACCTTATGAAGTAAATTATCCCACGCACGATTTGGAGTTAGCTGCGGTCGTTTTCGCCTTAAAGATCTGGAGGCATTACCTCTATGGGTCATCGTGTAAGATTTTTACGGATCACAAGAGTCTGAAGTACATCTTCAGCCAGAAAGATTTGAATATGAGGCAGCGTAGGTGGTTAGAGCTAATTAAAGATTACGACCTCGAGATACTTTACCATCCGGGTAAGGCCAACGTAGTGGCTGATGCGTTGAGCCGAAAACCGATGGCTTTGCAGATGTTAGAGGTACTTACACCGCAGAGTAGGATCCAGCGAGATTTCATCTGTCAGAATATTGAGGTTTGGGTTCGAGAGTTCAGGCCGATTATGTGCGTTAGAGATCACTTCGTCCTTGGCCCGATGATATCGGCGGCGATATGACGATCCGTTTTGGTCCGATTGAGGGAGGATGTGAGGAAAGGGAAAGCCCCTGGATTTGTGGTTCACGATGATGGAGTTTTGAGGTTTCGCGGCAGACTTTGTGTACCGAGTAATATTGAGCTGAGACAGAAAATCTTGAGTGAAGCTCATGCTACACCTTACTCCATACATCCTGGTACGAGTAAAATGTACAAGGATGTGAGGAGCAACTACTGGTGGAGTAATTTGAAGACAGACATTAGTGAGTTTGTGTCGAGGTGTCTGACCTGTCAGCAGGTTAAGATCGAGCATCAGCGACCCGCGGGGCTCTTACGACCACTTCCTATCCATGGAGGATATCTATATGGATTTTATTACCGGTATGCCTAAGACTCGGACGGGAATGAACATGATTTGGGTCGTTGTTGATCGACTAACCAAATCAGCTCATTTTCTAAGTATTAAGGACACTTGGGGGCCGGAGAGGCTTGCACGAGTGTTTGTTGCGGAAATAGTGAGATTGCATGGGACCCCTAAGAGTATTGTTTCGGATCGTGATGGCCGGTTCATATCACATTTTTGGCAGGCCGTTCATAGAGCTTTGGGAACCGAGTTGAGACTTAGTACATCCTACCACCCTCAGACAGACGGATAGTCTGAGCGGACGATACAGACGCTAGAGGATATGTTACGAGCCTGTGCTTTAGATTGGAAGGATGATTGGGAGACACACTTACCGTTGATCGAGTTCACGTACAACAATAGTTGGCATGCCTCGATCAAAATGGCACCATTCGAAGCGTTGTATGGGAGGAGGTGCATATCGCCGTTGTGTTGGGATGATACGTCTGAGCTAATCGGTACCGAGCCCGACATGATAGTTGAGACGAGGGAGAAGGTTACCCTGATTCGTGGTAGATTGCTGACGGCCCAGAGTCGGCAGAAGTCTTATGCCAATACACGTCGCCGACCGTTGGAGTTTGAGGTGGGAGATCACGTCTTGCTTAAGGTGTCGCCGACACGGGGAATTTACCGCTTCGGTCGGAAGGGTAAACTTAGTCCGAGATATATCGGGTCGTTTGAGATTTTAGATAGAGTTGGAGAGCTTGTGTATCGGTTAGGCTTGCCGCCGTCCCTGAGCCACGTGCATAACGTATTTCATGTTTTCCAGCTTAGGAAGTACGTATCGGACCCTAGCCATATTATTGATTTTGGAGAGATCGAGTTGGGGCCCGACATTACCTTCGAGGTGAGGCCGATTCAGATCTTAGAGCGTCGAGTGAAGCAACTCAGGCACAAAACCATTCCTTTGGTCAAAGTGCAGTGGTCGAGGCATGGATCCGAGGAAGCCACGTGGGAAACGGAGGAGAGTATGAGGTCGAGATACCCCGAGTTATTCGTGTTGTAAGTTTCGGGACGAAACTTATTTTTAGGGGGAGATAATGTAATACCCGGTTGTAATTCATTCATTTTCATTCAGTAATTATCAGTCTGTAATTGTCACTCAGTGTATTTTCACTCAATTATAATCATTCATCAATCATGTTCATTCACCGTGTTCACCGTTCGGAAAAACTTCGAGTTGTGTATCATTATTGTTCATTGTTTCAACTTTCCTCTTATGAGTTCGACTTTGTTAGATCACCATTAATTTTTGGTAACTCCAAAATTCTAAATCTTTGCATTATTATAGAGCATCGAATTAGCTTTCCAATGGTTCAAACGGTGAGTCAATCGGAGTCCGGACGAGAGAGTTATGGTCGTTTTAGCTCACCCGCTCATTTTTTCAGTTATTGGCCGATCACTGCCGACCGAACTCGGCCGTGTCGTCCGACACGGCCCGTGCCATACTCGTCCGGAAATGCCGAAGTCTCGCCTCGGGACCCGACCGTGTCGTCAGCACGGCCGAGTCGAACTCTTAGGATAAGCGAACCGATCGCCCGGACGCCCGACCGTGTTCCGGGACACGGTCGAGTCATGCCGAAGTCGCCGCTGTCGGACGGGTCACTATCGGAAGGCCCCTCCGCGCGCGACCGTGTCTAGCAGACACGGTCGAGTCCTGCCGGCTGGGCCAGCGCCGCGGCGTGTCAGGCGGACACGGTCGAGTCTGTCAGACGAGTCAACCCCTATAAATTCGTTTTTTGAGCATTTCAGCTCATTTCTTTCCCTTTTCTTCACCTACAACCGAGAGAGAGAGCTTGAGGGAGGGTTTTTCCTTCACAAATCATTTGTAACACCCCGAGATATTCGGAATAATTACAGCGCCGTAAACCCTTTAGGTAAGGATTTACAAGGCTAATTAAAAAGGAAAGTAAATCTAAGACATCAATACTGCGGAAATTCAAGTTCGTGAAAACGTACAACTGGTTCAACGAGTAATTAATACAACCATATCGAATTAATATCAATAAGACACGCGTACTCGAGTACAGAAACCAAACCAAGAAAACAAATCTCCAATAACAATAAACATCACTGGACCCCTTCGTCGTCACGTCGGTACTGTGGCTGTTTCCCTGCTCCTCGGCTACCTGAACATCAAAACAATATCCACCCCCGAAGGGGTTAGCAAATCGATGCTAGTACAAGTATCATATTAAATAGTTCGAATATGCATCAACAATACATAACAAGATACACCACACGGACTTCCGCTACCGGAATCCGACAATGCGAATCTACAAGATTCCATTACACAGCATGGGTATTCCAATGATCCAGCGCCCTCAGCATAGATCCCAAGATGATCCCGTCGGACCAACACGAGGTGGAAATAACCCGTCCAATGATCCAGCGCCCTCAGCCTAGATCCCAAGATGATCCCGTCGGACCAACACGAGGTGGACATCCGATCCAGCGCCCTCAGCATAGATCGTACAACGTATACAAACACAACTCATGCATACACATATGCCAAATCATTATGTTCATCAACATGAACATATAAACACTATATAACGAATATCATGGCAAATCAACGAAGTAAATATCATGTTCAACAACATGAATAATCATACGCATGCTCCAAAAAATACCGATATTAACATATCACGATACTTGCCTCGAAGATGGCAAGAACGATATACTTCAATGATCTCAACCCACTCGAAGGTCGCCTCCTTCGATCAACGTAGCAAGCTCGAACCTTAAAAAAATGATATACAAATCATCTCAAGTCGAACGATGGCCTAAAAATTCGGCCTACGGCCGAAAAGCTCAAAATAAACAATCTGTCTGGATTGCTTAGCGCGCGCTACGTACTCTACGTAACGTGCGCTAAGCCGGACTGTTAGCGTACGCTATCGTATAAGACTAGCGTGCGCTAGCCACGGTGGCGATCGACTCGGTGGTCTCATAACGTACTCTACGTGCGTTTCGTGGTCTTGAACCCGATAGCGCACGTTAACTCACACATGTTAGCGTGCGCTAATCTTGCATGGCAGAAAACTGCAAACCGAAAACTGGGTTGAATGGTGAAGAACTCATGAATTCTACCGTGATAATACAAGTTATCCTCGGGCATATCATGCTAATAAGGTTTGTGGAAGTTCTATGATTACGAGATACAAATATACGGATAGTTATCTCAATATCATAATTCCTCTACGATCTTCAAGAAATAATCTAAGTTCCATCGTCTTACGTTCCGAAACACATGATTCCAACGTGTACAACGTATCAACTGGGTAATATCCGATTACTGATCATAAATCGATTTGAACATGCTTAGGAGTCCTTATAATAAGATGGTTCAAAGGTTCATTCGATATATAGTACCGATACGTCAAAAGTATGCTTCTAACATGTGATGACCGACTATAAACGAAATACTTGCTATCCAAACATGATTCAAACTTCCTTAGGAACATTACTAACATCGGTGAAGAATCACCTACCTCAAAGTAGTGAAGAACACGGAGGAAAATGAAGCAATCCAACACCGAAGCAGACACCAATCTCCAATGATATACGATCTTCAATCTCGAACTAGGAGGTTGATACGAAGTGTTTAGGACGAAGGGAGTTATGTTCTAAGTGTAAGAGTTCGGGTTATGGGAGGAGAAAGAACTGAAGTCACGAATAGGATGTTGTCCTATTTATAATAAATGGCTATTAGCGCGCGCTAGACCCTGTTCGTAGCGTGCGCTAACGGCTCACAGTCTAAACTGTACTCGGCACTTAGCGTGCGCTACGCATATACCTATAGCGTGCGCTAAGGCGTTGACTCGGCTTTTCCCGAAAACCGTCCAGGTACATCCGACACGATCCGATAGGGGTCCCCCGGCCAGATCTCACCTACCGCACGTCTCAATCAATCTGACCACGCATAGCGTGCGCTAATGATCCCCTGCAGCGTGCGCTATGAATCCCTGTTAGCGTACGCTACACGCAGCCTGTAGCGTGCGCTACATGCACAGAATTTCAATCTCTATATCACATAAACGCAATTATACGCTCGACAACATCGGATTATGAAATACGGAGAATAATACTCAGACAAAAGTACAATCATTACTATATCACAAGTTCCAATTACATAACAGAAATCTCGGGTATTACATCCTTCCTCCCTGAAGAGAAGTTTCGTCCCGAAACTTAGGATGAAAACAACTCCGGATATTTAGCCTTCATACCGTCCTCCGTTTCCCAAGTGGCCTCTTCGACTCCATGTCGTGACCATTGTACTTTAACCAAATGTATTGGTTTATTCCTCAATTGTTTGATCCGGCTCTCAAGTATCTTGATTGGTCTCTCTTCGAAGGTGCCATCATTAGCTATCTCGATCTCGTCGAAATCAATGACGTGGTGAGGTCAGTACATACTTCCATGATTGGGATACGTGAAACACATTGTGAACATGACTCAGCGATGGCGGTAAGGCCAACCTGTATGCTAAATCCCCAACTCTCTCTAGGATCTCAAATGGTCCGATATATCTCGGACTAAGCTTTCCTCTTCTCCCAAAACGGAAAATCCCTCGTGTAGGAGACACCTTCAATAGTATGTGGTCCCCAGCGTCGAACTCTAGAGGGCGACGACGTACATCGGCATAAGACTTATGTTGACTCTGGGCAGTCAACAGTCTCTCTCGAATCAAACCTATCTTCTCTTGAGTCTGAATAATCAATTCTGGTTCCGTTCCGATCAAATCCGAAGAATCATCCCAACACAGGGGTGATCGGCATCTCCTCCCGTACAAAGCTTCAAATGGTGCCATTCTAATAGAAGCATGCCAACTATTATTGTAAGTGAATTCGATCAAGGGCAAGTGAACTTCCCAATCAGTTGACCAATCCAACGCACAAGCTCTAAGCATGTCTTCTACAGTTTGTATAGTCCGTTCGGACTGACCGTCTGTTTGGGGATGATAAGTTGTGCTAAAGTTTAGCTCGGTCCCCAAAGCCGTGTGCACTTCCCTCCAGAAGTGTGACACGAAACGACCATCTCGATCTGAAACAATGGTCTTCGGCGTCCCATGCAATCTGACTATCTCCGCGATAAATACTCGCGCCAATCTCTCGGGTCCCCATGCATCTTTGATTCCTAGGAAATGAGCCGACTTGGTTAGTCGATCAACTACAACCCAAATCGTGTTCATTCCTGTTCTAGTCCTTGGCATATTGGTGATGAAATCCATCGAGATGTCCTCCCATTTCCATTCAGGGATCGGAAGCGACTTTAACATTCCGGCAGGTCGCTGATGCTCAATCTTGACCTGCTGACAAGTCAAACACTTCGAAACGTACTCTGCTACGTCCTTCTTCATATTCCCCCACCAGAAGTTTTGTTTTAGATCCTTATACATTTTACTGCTGCCCGGGTGAATAGAATAGGGCGCGCTATGAGCTTCTTTCAGAATAGTCCGTCTCAAATCATCATCCTCGGGAACGCAAAGTCGACTCTGAAATCTCAGAACTCCATCATCTTGTATCACGAATCCTGGGGCTTTTCCTTTCTTTACTTCATCACATAATCGAAGGATTAAAGAATCGTCCAACTGCTTAGATTTGATCTCCTCGACTAGTGATGAAGTCAGTTCCATCACATACAGTTGCCCTTGGATTCCTGGTGCCCATACTTCAATCCCCTCGCGGATCGGTTCTCGTTGAATACCGGTTTGGGACGTGAGAGCTTCCAACACTCGAAGAGAAAGCAGTTTCTGGCTCAAAGCATCGGCTACTACATTTGCTTTCCCGGATGATAGAGAATCTCCAAGTCGTAATCCTTGATCAATTCCGACCACCTTCTCTGCCTCATGTTTAATTCTTTCCATTGAAAATGTATTTGAGGCTCTTATGATCTGTAAAGATCGACAATGAGTGCCGTACAAATAATGTCGCCAAATTTTCAAGGCAAAGACCACATTGCTAGCTCCGGATCATGAGTCGGATAATTAACTTAAATGCGGTTTCAATTGCCGAGAAGCATAAGCAATCACTTTATCCTTCTGCATCAACACACAACCCAAACCCTGATTTGAAGCGTCGCTGTATACCATGAATCCATCAGTTCCCTCTGGCAGTGCTAATATAGGTGCTGTCGTCAGTCTTCTCTTAAGTTCGTCAAAACCAGCCTGGCACTTCTCATTCCACATGAACTTTTGAGTTTTCTGCAACAGCTGGGTGAGCGGTCGAGCAATTTTGGAAAATCCCTCTACAAAGCGGTGATAATATCCAGCAAGTCCTAAGAAGCTTCGGACTTCTTTCACGCTTTTAGGAGCTTCCCACTCCAAGATTGCTTCGACTTTCTTCGGGTCCACCTGAACTCCGTCGGATGATATCACATGCCCAAGGAAGGTTACTTCCTTAAGCCAGAATTCGCATTTAGAAAGCTTAGCATACAGCTGTTCCTTTCTCAAGATGCTCAAAACCACACGTAAATGTTCAGCATGCTCCTCTGCGTCCCTCGAATATATCAAAATGTCGTCAATGAAAACGACCACAAATTTATCCAAGTACTCCAAGAATACCCGATTCATCAATTTCATGAATACCGCAGGAGCATTGGTAAGTCCAAATGGCATCACTACAAATTCATAATGCCCGTCTTAGGGATCGAGCAGATTTCGGTATATCTGATCCCTTAATTCTCAACTGATGGTATCCTGATCGCAAGTCAATCTTCGAGAATACCCTTGCCCCTTGCAGTTGATCAAACAAGCCGTCGATCCGAGGTATACGATACTTATTCTTGATCGTCATTTTGTTAAGCTCCCTGTAATCAATACACAGTCGGAGGGATCCGTCTTTCTTCCGGACAAAGAGAACGGGCGCTCCCTAAGGAGAAACGCTAGGTTGAATATAGCCCTTCTGTAACAATTCCTCCAGTTGCTTCTTGAGTTCATACATCTCGGTTGGCGCCATGCGGTATGGTGCCCTGGAAATAGGGGTTGCTCCAGGCTCTAATTCGATGGTGAATTCCACTTCTCTTTGCGGAGGTAACCCTGGTAGTTCGTCAGGAAATACATCTGAGAACTCATTCACAACTGAATAGACGAGAGCTCTACTCCTTCCTCTTTCCTCATGGCATAACACCAAAGTCCATGACATCCCTGTTTCAGCAATTTTACGGCTTTCATTGCTTTGATCAATTTTCCCGAGCTTCCCGGTCTCCATCCTCGGAATAAGTGTTCAGACCCGTCATCAGCAATGATAGAAATGACTCTCTCTCGGTAATTCAGGATAGCTCCATAATGGTTGAGCCAATCGTCTCCGAGAATTAAATCGTCACCGTAGATGTCAACAACAATGAGATTCGATGGCCAATCTTTCCCTCCTATAGATACTGGAAAATCTCTAGCCTCTAGGGTTCCCACAATTCTCTCTCCACTCGGCAATCCCACAACATACGGTTCACAATCAATTAAGCACGAGATTTTTAAACGATTTACACAGTTCAAAGATACAAAAGAATGTGTAGCTCCTAATCGAATAAAACACTAGCTGGTTGCAAAAGGATCTGAATCGTACACGATGCAAGCGGTGTTCGATATCGAGATCTACTCATTTAAATGCAGAGCGGAGGAACGGACCCGGCCTTTGGATGTCTCTCTCTTCCCAACGTTACTGCTGAAATCCACTCTGCTATGTCTCGTTCACACTTATCTCCTTAGGAACTGTGCCGGAGTGCGGGTACCAAAGATCTAGCGGCTCCACGAGAAGGCCGCACGGTGCCCTTCTTGCCCACAATCGTAACAAGTCACGTAAGATGCGGGGCAATCACGTCGAATATGCCTGCTCGACCACAATTGTAGCATTTCTTTGATGCGTCAAGCTGATGCTGTCAGGAACTTCTTTCCGCCTCTAGAAGGATGTGGAGGTTTCCTAGTCGAATAAAAGGAAGGCGGCCCTTGCGGGCCCACCACTCTTGTTTTACGCAAAGCCCGGTCACCTTCGCTTCTTTGCCTCTCTTGATTTCTCCACCGCCGCCTCTTTCATGTCGTAGGCCGGCGCTTTGTCTTGATCTTTGTCGCAACGTAGTACACTCGAATCGGACATGTCTTGCTGAATCTCCGCTTCATCCGCATATCAAAATGAAAAATCTTTTCTGCCTCCGTTCTGACCAAGTGTCGCACACAAGTCAGCTGATGATTAAAAGTTTTAATTATATCTGTCACAGATGCCTCCGAACTCTGTGGTGAGAAAAACTCTCGGATCTTTGCCTCTCTAACTGGACGAGGACAATACTGTGCTTCCATTATTAGTTTGAACTCCGTCCAATCCGCATTATGATTCTCGGGTCGAATAGCCTCCCACCAATCAAAGGCCTCCCCAGTCAGAAAATACTGGGCAATGGGAACCTTCCGGTCCTCGGGACAGTTAAGACCCGCGAATATCTTCTCAAACTCCTTGAGCCAGTGATCCCAAGTAAGTGCCTCAGCAGATCCGTCAAATTTTGGCGGGTGCAATTTAACCACTTCAGCAAGCCATCTGTCTCCCCGGTTATCCTCGTGGTGCTGCTGTCCCATCGCCGTCTGCATGCGATCAACGACCTGAGCGAACTGGTTTATCTGCGCCACCACCTGTTGAAGCACTCCTGGCATGTTAGGATTTGCGTCATCATTAGCTGATCCTTGCTGCCCTCCAGAATGGGAATCGGTTCGACTAGCCGATATTTCGGGGGTAGTTGCGGAATCCTCATGTCTCATGTTACCACGTCCGCGTCCACGACCGCGTCCGCGTCCACGTCCTCCTCTCAACATCAGAACGCAATTTCTCAATATCGAGCGAAATTTTTGAAATAAAGTCCGTCAATACTCACAAAACAAGAATTAAGTAAAAGCGGTAGTATAAGAGATTAAGAGACTTACAACCACACCACATGACGACTTGGTGAAACGGTGATGTTACAAACGACCCGTAAATCAAATAACGTAAACAGACCCAACTAAAACCCGACTGCCAAGATATCCATGAATCTTAGCTCCGATACCATATTCTGTAACACCCCGAGATATTCGGAATAATTACAGCGCCGTAAACCCTTTAGGTAAGGATTTACAAGGCTAATTAAAAAGGAAAGTAAATCTAAGACATCAATACTGCGGAAATTCAAGTTTGTGAAAAAGTACAACTGGATCAACGAGTAATTAATACAACCATATCGAATTAATATCAATAAGACACGCGTACTCGAGTACAGAAACCAAACCAAGAAAACAAATCTCCAATAACAATAAACATCACTGAACCCCTTCGTCGTCACGTCGGTACTGTGGCTGTTTCCCTGCTCCTCGGCTACCTGAACATCAAAACAATGTCCACCCCCGAAGGGGTTAGCAAATCGATGCTAGTACAAGTATCATTTTAAACAGTTCGAATATGCATCAACAATACATAACAAGATACACCACACGGACTTCCGCTACCGGAATCCGACAATACGAATCTACAAGATTCCATTACACAGCATGGGTATTCCAATGATCCAGCGCCCTCAGCATAGATACCAAGATGATCCCGTCGGACCAACACGAGGTGGAAATAACCCATCCAATGATCCAGCGCCCTCAGCCTAGATCCCAAGATGATCCCGTCGGACCAACACGAGGTGGACATCCGATCCAGCGCCCTCAGCATAGATCGTACAACGTATACAAACACAACTCATGCATACACATATGCCAAATCATTATGTTCATCAACATGAACATATAAACACTATATAACGAATATCATGGCAAATCAACGAAGTAAATATCATGTTCAACAACATGAATAATCATACGCATGCTCCAAAAAAATACCGATATTAACATATCACGATACTTGCCTCGAAGATGGCAAGAACGATATACTTCAATGATCTCAACCCACTCGAAGGTCGCCTCCTTCGATCAACGTAGCAAGCTCGAACCTAAAAAAAATGATATACAAATCATCTCAAGTCGAACGATGGCCTAACAATTCGGCCTACGGCCGAAAAGCTCAAAATAAACAATCATGCGGATTGCTTAGCGCGCTCGTACTCTCGTAACGTGCGCTAAGCGGACTGATAGCATACGCTATCGTATAAGACTAGCGTCGCTAGCCAGGTCGCGATCGACTCGGCTGGTCTCATAACGTACGCTACGTACGTTTCGTGCGTTAACTGAACCCCAATAGCGCACGTTAACTCACACATGTTAGCGTGCGCTAATCTTGCATGGCAGAAAACTGCAAACCGAAAACTGGGTTGAATGGTGAAGAACTCATGAATTCTACCGTGATAATACAAGTTATCCTCGGGCATATCATGCTAATAAGGTTTGTGGAAGTTCTATGATTACGAGATACAAATATACGGATAGTTATCTCAATATCATAATTCCTCTACGATCTTCAAGAAATAATCTAAGTTCCATCGTCTTACGTTCCGAAACACATGATTCCAATGTGTACAACGTATCAACTGGGTAATATCTGATTACTGATCATAAATCGATTTGAACATGCTTAGGAGTCCTTATAATAAGATGGTTCAAAGGTTCATTCGATATATAGTACCGATACGTCAAAAGTATCCTTCTAACATGTGATGACCGACTATAAACGAAATACTTGCTATCCAAACATGATTCAAACTTCCTTAGGAACATTACTAACATCGGTGAAGAATCACCTACCTCAAAGTAGTGAAGAACACGGAGGAAAATGAAGCAATCCAACACCGAAGGCTTGAACACCAATCTCCAATGATATACGATCTTCAATCTCGAACTAGGAGGTTGATACGAAGTGTTTAGGACGAAGGGAGTTATGTTCTAAGTGTAAGAGTTCGGGTTATGGGAGGAGAAAGAACTGAAATCACGAATAGGATGCTGTCCTATTTATAATAAATGGCTATTAGCGCGCGCTAGACCCTGTTCGTAGCGTGCGCTAATGGCTCACAGTCTAAACTGTACTCGGCACTTAGCGTGCGCTACGCATATACCTGTAGTGTGCGCTAAGGCGTTGACTCGGCTTTTCCAGAAAGCCGTCCAGGTACATCCGACACGATCCGACAGGGGTCCCCCGGCCAGATCTCACTTACCGCACGTCTCAATCAATCTGACCACGCATAGCGTGCGCTAATGATCCCCTGTAGCGTGCGCTATGAATCCCTGTTAGCGTACGCTACACGCAGCCTGTAGCGTGCGCTACATGCACAGAATTTCAATCTCTATATCACATAAACGTAATTATACGCTCGACAACATCGGATTATGAAATACGGAGAATAATACTCAGACAAAAGTACAATCATTACTATATCACAAGTTCCAATTACATAACAGAAATCTCGGGTATTACATCATTTGAGTGTTTGATTTTCTTCATCCTCCTTCGATCGTGTAGCTCGGATTGTGGATCTAGCACGTGTTCTTCGGATTATAGGGCTTGAATCTTCAGGAGGTAAGAACTCCTTCAACCCTAGTATGATTTTGGGGAGGGTTTGGTGGTGATCTTGTGTTTTAATTCGAATTAACCGATGTTGTTATTAGATTTTGATAGTATTCATGCGACCCATGGTTTTCTTGTTTTTGATTGGGATGAAATCCCGTTGTTATACCATTGACCGATTTCATTTCCTTATGCACTCTTGGTGTCCGATGAATTGTCCCAACGGGTAGAATTAGGATTAATTCTTACCTTTCCGCATTATTGAGACTTGTTGTATACCGTTGTTGTGTTAGGAGCGGATTTGGGAGGATTGTTCAGACCAAAACCTATTCCTTCGTTGTTTCCCTTGTTTCATCGTGTTCAAGGCAAGTACATGTATTACATTTCGTTATGTATATTGTGATTCTCGAAATGAATGATGAATGGTGATTTTTGGGTGCGTGAGTTGTGTTCCTTCCACCCGGAGTGTCCGACGGGATGTCTGGGGGTCGATACTAAGGGGTACGGCTGCGGAAGTGGACTTGAGTGCGTGCGTGATTGAACTTCCACCCGGAGTGTCCGAAGGGATGTCTGGGGGTCGATACTAAGGGGTACGGCCGCGGAAGTGGTATCCCACTCGGAGTGTTCGACGGGATGTCTGGGGGTCGATACTAAGGGGTACGGCCACGGGATACCAGTTGTGATTTTGTGATATCGTGATGACTGAAAATCGATGTGATTACCAATGTAGTATTCCGGAATATTTATGGCAAATGATTTCTGATTGAGATGAATGAGTAAAACCGTTTTTGTATATAATGTTGTGTAATTGTGTACTTGCACTAGCCATTCGAATGCTAACCCCTTAAATGGGGGAAATGCGTCTTATGCATTTCAGTGCAGGAGGGCCGAGGAGCAGCACGGGACACGCACGCAAAGAATGGGTGGCTTGATGATGTGGCTCAGTGCATTTTTATGTTTTGTCATTGCATGGTCGAGTATTGAAGTTAGACTGTCCATTTTAAAACTTGGTTTAAGTCCCCTGCGTGGGCAATAAATTGGTATTTAACCTCTGTTCATGTATTACGTTAAAAATGTTTTGGCCGAGGCCACGGCCTTATTTACTTTTGAGTGCATTATTCGGGACTACATTGTGGTTTATATGTCATGTGTTAGCCTGGTAGACCTCACGAGGGTTCTACGGCGTGTAATGTCCCAGTTGTGAATTGAGGTGTTACATTTATGGTATCGGAGCTTAGGTTTTGAATACCTAGGCTGTCGGTGAATTTTGGGTCTGTCAGTTGCGTCATTAGAGTCAGTCGTTGAGCCTAATATCATCATGCTACCGTCTTTTCGTGCGACCCGTGGTTGTAAGTCTCCTCGAACTCTTATATCTCTGTAATTCGTTTTCTTGCGCTGTTCGGAATCGTGACTTGTGTTACCAACTTCGTGAATTGTGAATCTTTCTGACCTTGTCCTTTTCTTATTTTCCTTCAGTATGTTGAGAGGTCGTGGTAGACCGGCTAGGGGACTAATGCCGTCTCCCTGATGAGCCCATGGCAGGGCGAAACCAGTTGGCATGCTATGTGGGATAGGCTGGTCCCGGGGTGAGAGGGCCCATGGGACGCCGCACGGGCTTCGGAACTCCCGTCCCGTGACAAAGGGTGGGATGGGAGTACTCATACTGGGCAATATGTACCCTCCCGGGACATGGACTTCGGGCATCTAGGCAGTCGCGGTCGGGCGTACGGCGATCGGGGCGGAGTTCGAAGCCGTCTGCGGCGTCCCGAGGCCCTCTCACCCGGGACCGGCTATCCCACATAGCATGCCAATCTGGTTTCGCCACGCCATGGGCTCATCGGTGAGACGGCATTAGTCCCCAGGCCGGTTGTGCCCTACCCGAACGATCCCCTTCATAGTCAAGTCCTCGACTAGCGACAAGCTCTCCGGACTAAACCGGGTCGGCATGCCTGACTCGGCCAGACCGATGCATCCGGCAAACAACGCCTTAACGCTAATGTCGCCCCTTTACCCCACTTGTGGCAAGCTAACCGAAGGCACGCCTCATTTGGACAGTCAACACAGACACGACATATCGGGTCGTGACATCCTCCCCACTCAAATCGCAGCACGTCCTCGTCTTTGGGAAGAATGTTTCTTTCCGCACACTGTATTGTCCCACGCACACAAAACGATCGTGGCCATTCACATACGGCACCATACCCTTGATGGACAGGCTCTTCACTCGCGCGCCTCGCGCTAGCCCGCAGTGCGCCACGCACATACCGCATCACCAATCGACATCAACCTTCACCCTACGCGCTTCCTGGCGTTAGTACCTCGGTTGAACGGTATTCCCTCGCTGCTGCATTTTTCCCGCATGTCGAGGTTCCCACAGTGGCCCACGATGATCCACGCTCTTACACCCCGGTCACCGAAAGGTGGAGCTACCAAAAGTGCGCAATACAAGTGTGTCCACATTCCGGACCGTCTGATCTCACAAGCCTAGGACCACCTCTCATTCCGGCATAGAATCGGTTCATGTTCTCCGCCTAGAAGCCTTGTCAGGAGCCGCACTTTGTCTGTGCCCTCTTTGCACCGGCGTTCACTCCCCGCCCTCATCGGTTTCGGCAGAACTTGACCACACCCGAACCATACCGTACTGAGAGAGGTTTTGGCTCCGATACCATTTGTCACGGGACGGGAGTTCCGAAGCCCGTGCGGCGTCCCAGGGGCCCTCTCACCCCGGGACCAGCCTATCCCACATAGCATGCCAACTGGTTTCGCCCTGCCATGGGCTCATCAGGGAGACGGCATTAGTCCCCGACCAGTTGTGCCCTACCAGCAACGATCCCCTTCATAGTCAAGTCCTCGACTAGCGACAAGCTCTCCGGACTAAACCGGGTCGGCATGCCTGACTCGGCCAGACCGATGCATCCGGGCAAACAACGCCTTAACGCTAATGTCGCCCCCTTTACCCCACTTGTGGCAAACTAACCAGAAGGCACGCCTCATTTGGACGGTCAACACAGACACGACATATCGGGTCGTGACAACTACCAGGATCTTTATACTTAACGGGAGTTTTATTTTGTATTATTGAGCTAACATGTTCAGCTAAAAATGCCTTTCTTGCAACATTTGTTCTTCTTTTTACAGTGCAAAGATCTTTCAAGAACTTAGAATAAGCAGGCACTTGTTTAATAGCATCAAGGAATGGAATATTTATTCGAACTTGTTTAAATATTTCCATTATATCTTTGTATTGCGCACTTTTATCTTTTGGAATAAGTCTTTCAGGAAATGGAGCTTTTGGAACGTAAGGCTTTTCTTTTTCCTTAGAATCTTTTGGTTTTGAAACTTGTGGTTCATTTGATTTTTCTTAGGATCATATTCGGCTTTTGTATTTTTTTCCACTTCTAAGGGTAGTTATGGGTGAACCTGCGTTAGAAGAGTTTACTTCATATTGTCCTTTAGGATTAGGGATGGGTGACTCGGAAATTTTCCCTTTTCTCTTTCAATAAAGTTGTTGCAAGTTGACCAATTTGTGTTTCAAGCTTAGAAATAGCCTGTGAGTTTGGTATGCAGACTTCCGAGTTGATTGGAATATTTGTTGAGTAGATTGCATGAATTGTTGCAACGTATCTTCCAAAGATGGTTTCTTTGGCACTATAGAAGGATACTGATAAGTATTTGGAGGATATTGATTAGGACGGACATTTTGTTGATTTGACATATTCATTTGATGTCCTCCTTGATTCATTGGAGGCATATTTTGCTTCGAGGAAAAATTTGGATGATTCCTCCAATTTGGATTATAAGTTGGAGCAAATGGACTGTCCGAAGATTTTCCATATGAATGTAACACATTGACTTCTTCATTAAAAATTTCTTGATTTTGTGGACCAGAGGGGCAAGATTGAGATGAATGAAATGATTCCGCACATGAAATGCAAAATTCATTTTTTGAGTTTGACGAGGGGATGGATTGCTTCAAGACTAACGCATCCACTTTTCGTACTAAATCATCTATGGTAGATTTTATTTCAACATCTTGTTTAACCTCGTAAATTCCACCTTTTTTGGGGGTCGTATGTATTGATTTGGCTCTAGAGCCGAGTGAATTCCATTGTTGTGAATTAATTGACATATTTTCAAGTGCATTCCAAGCTTCGTCTCCAATAAGGTGAAGAAATTTTCCACCATGCATTGATTGGATTAATTGGCGATTGTTTGGAGTTAAACCGTCATAAAAATATTTTACCAAACGCCATATTTCAAAACCATGATGGGGACACTTAAGGATTAAATCATTAAATCTTTCCCAACACTCGTAAAATTCTTCATTTTCTTTTTGGAAAAATTCGGATATTTCTCTTCTAAGACTATCAGTTTTGGACATTGGAAAAAATTTTGCGAAATTTATTCACTAGTTGGTCCCAACTAGTAATTGTTCTTGCTTGAAGAGAATTTAGCTTAATTTTGCTTTATCTTTGAGAGAAAATGGAAATAATCTAAGTTTGTGATTCATCGTAGAAATTTTGGAATCGGAAAGTAGAACAAATATCGAGAAATTCCTTGACATGCATATACGGATCTTCTCTTTCCAAACCGTGAAAAGATGGAAGAAGTTGAATTATTGATGGTTTAAGTTCGAAATGAGTTGCATTAGTCGTAGGCAACACTATGCAAGAGGGAGAATTAGCACTCACTGGAGAAAATATTCTATTAAAGTTTTTTCTTTTGCAACTTGATTATTCCGATTTTCGATTTCGTCCATTTTTGGTATCGGTTTCGTTTGTTGAACTTCAATTTTAGTTAAGGACAATCTTCTTCTCGTTAATCGACCGTTATTATTTCGTTGCCAAACTTGCATTCACCGATATTACAATTTTTTTTAAACTTTGCATACAAACCAAATTATGATAGTCGATCGAACTTCCAGATCGTTGGAGGCGTCACAACGGTCGCACTTAAAATCCAACTTTCTTCGGCATGTACAACAGAGGCCTTTTTGCCAAAATTCAATCGATTTTCAAAATCAGTTTGTACAAGATTGATATTTAGCTTTTCTCTATTCAAATCGAACAAAGTAGTGAGTGAAAAATATCAATCCCTTGTTGAATCTTTTAAAGGATTTTATTGTTTTAATTATTTTTTTTGAGTTTTTATATTTTTATTATTATTGATAATACAATGATAGTTATTACAATTATTACTAAAATTATAGGATGTAATAGATTGCAAAGGAATAAATTTACTAATTGATCTACTAAGCAATATCTATTGATAAACTAAATTTTAAGACGATAAATATTACAACTAAACTAAATGTCTAAGAATAATGTAAATAGAAAATAACAACTAAAAACACAATCTAAATTTACCACTAAAAGATTCTATTAAAACTAAAGACAAGATATAAAAATTAAAAAAAAATCTGATTTTTTTTTATATTTTTTTTAGTTTTTATATTTTTATATTTATTATAATTTTATTATATTTTTAGACTAATAATATTGAGCTAAAATATATATATATATATATATATCCAGATATATTATTTACTTTTTTTCATAAAAAAGAATTCAGATTTTTTTTTAGAAAAAAAAATAAAAATTACAAACTTTTATTTTATTTATGCAAACAATAAAAATAGTTTTTTTTTATTATAAATTTTCGTTTCTGTTTTTTTTTTATAAATTTTCAGGTTTTTAATTTTTTTTCCCTTTTTTTATTAAAATATTGTAATTTATTTTAAAAAAAATAAATTCTGTTTTTACTAAAAAAAATTTAAAGTCCAGAATTTTTATTTTATTATATGTATTCCAGATTATTTAAATTATTAATTCTTAATCTGATTTTTTTTTTAGATTTTTATGAAAATTAAATTTTTTAATAAAACTAGCAGGTTTTACTTTTAAAAATAAAATAAAATAATTCAGATTTTTATTTATTACGGAAAATAATATTCCAAATTATTTTTAATTTATTTTTATTATTTTTTATTTTTTTTCTAATTTAAATTAAAAATTTTGATTTTTATAATATTAATATACCAAAATTACAAAAATATTACCTTAAAATCTGAAACTTTTTTTGTATTTTCCAGATCTCTTTTTTTTTAAATAAAAATAAATAAGTTCTGAATTTTTTAAACTTTTTCAGATTTTTTTTATATTTTTATATATTTTTGGACTTTTTTAATTTTTTTTATTATTTTATTATTATTTTTACGAAAATGAACAGTAGATTTTATTATTATTACTTATATTTATTATTAAAAGTTTTTATTATTTTTCAGATTTTTTTTTAAATATAAAAAGAAAATAAATTCTACTACTAACGGATATTAAAAATGACAGATAATAATAAAGAAAAGCAGTAAAATAAATAACTAGTAGAAGAATTCAACTAACTTGGTGACGACGGTCTTCTTGTACTTCGTTTGCGCCTAGTCCCAAATAATTTGATTTTTTAATGGTTATAATAATTGCAACAAATAACAGTAATTTTAAGTAGATTTTAGGTAAATTGATTTTAAATAATTTACTAGGGTTTAGAAGTCCAATGTATATTTATTATTTATTTTATATTTTAATTCCAAGAAATTCAGGGAATAGGTTCTGAAATCAATCTCACTATTTCCCTATAGATCTGACAATAAGTACAAAATTATAATTCAATTATAGATTTTCCTTCGCTTGAAAAATGTAATTTCTAAGCATTATATGTATCCAATTTAATGGAAAACAAATAATCAAAGAAATTAACTAATATCAATAATCACAAAGCAATGGGGAATTTATAACTATCAAAAATACGTGATATAATTGATGAAATAATATTCCCCTATTGAAGCGAAAATCATAACCGTTAAAAATATTTATTTGGAATTATTATATAAATATTAATAATAATATAGACATGGTTTCATCATAACCACAGTAAAAGAAAATTACTCACTCATAATAACAACACAAATAAATAAATATTTCATAATATTATTACACAAATATAATTTTACTACACACTATTTTTATTTCTCTCCCTTACAATAATTTCTCTCTATTTTTTCTCCTTTTTTCCCCTCTCAAAACACTACACAATCATCCCCTATTTATACTACTTCAAAATCAATAAAATAATAATTTTTACAATTAAAAATTTCCACCACCTAATAATTCACGGCTGATCATGAGGTGCTGATGTCATGGATGACATCAACACAGAGTTGAAATTCCGGTCCAATCAGGTGTTGACACGTGGCACAATATGGTCCGTCTATTTAATTGTCCTTCGAACGGTCATAACTTCTTCATACGAACTTGGATTCGGATGAATTTTTTTTTAAAACGATCGTCTCGACGAGACGAATAAAGTGAGACCAGTCGTGACTATATTTGAATTTTGTAAAAATATCGCCCTTGAACCAATTGATCTGTCTTGTACCGGTTGGTTAACTTGTAGATATAATTTAATTCCAATTAATTATCCAAAAATGACATAAAATTATAGAAAATTCTAACAAAATGAACTAATATAAATATATGGTAAAACAAATAAATTATCACACAAAACACACAATTATATACATAAAATACTAATAAAAATATTACTCAAAATATACTAAACAATTTACGAGTCAGGAATGTCAGTAACTGCCAGTAAATAAAGAAATAAACAATTGCCTTATGATAATGATTTACATAATAACAAGTACAATGCCCTCACTCAACATCCTCTAAGTGGCATTCGAGGGCATTCTCCTAACAATCTCCCACTTGCACTCAATGCCACACACTATGGTATCTAATACCCATGTTCTCCAGATGATGCTCCAAGCTAGTCTGAGAAAGTGGCTTGGTCAGTGGATCAGCGACGTTGTCGGCTAAGTCTACTCTATGCAGCACAATATATCCATTGCGAACAAATTCTCTTACGAGATGATACTTCCTCTCAATGTGTTTGGTACTGTTGTGAAACCTCGGCTCCTTGGCCTGCGCTACAGCTCCGTCGTTGTCGCAGTACAGCAGAATAGGTAGCTCAGCACGTGATATCACTTGAAGTTCTTCCATAAACTTCTTAATCTGGAACTCTTCCTTGGAAGCCTCCGAGGCTTCTTGATACTCAGCCTGACAGGTGGAATCAGCAGTCATGATTTGCTTCGCGCTACGCCAAGATACTGCTCCTCCATTAAGAGTAAATATGTAGCCAGAAGTAGACATTGAATCGTCTTTCTATCCCTGGAATTCCGAATCAGTGAATCCCATCACATTCAGTTCTCCTCCGCCATACATCAGAACCATATCTCTAGTCCTTCTTAAGTACCTGAGAACGTTCTTTATGGTAGTCCAATGTTCCCTACCTGGGTTTGCCTGAAACCTACATACCACGCTCACAGCATGCACAATGTCAGGTCTCGTACACAACATAACATACATAAGGCTACCCACGGCCGAAGCATATGGTATATTACTCATTTCCTTACGTTGTTCCTCACCTGGAGGACACATCTTCGAGGAGAGTTTTATTTCATGTCGCATTGGTAGGAACCCTCTTTCAGAATCATCCATCTTAAATCGCTTTAAGATTTTATCTATATAGAGGGCTTGGGAAAGACCTATCGTTCTCTTTGCTCTATCCCAATAGAGCCGAATACCAAGAATATAGGTAGCTTCTCCCAAGTCTTTTATGGAGAAATTACTCGAACGCAAAGCTTTCACAGAACTGAGCATTCCCACATCATTTCCTATTAGTAGAATGGTATCTACATATAGTACTTAAAATGCGATCTTGCTCCCACTAACCCTCTTGTATACACAAGGTTCCTCTTCATTTTGCATGAAGTCAAACTCTTTGACTGCTTTGTCAAAACGAAGGTTCCAACTATGCGAAGCTTGCTTCAGTCCATGAATGGAACGTTGAAGCTTGCACACTTTCTGAATATCGACCTCGGACACAAAGCCTTTAGGCTACTCCATATAGATTTCCTCCTCAAGGAATCCATTAAGGAAAGCCGTTTTTAAGTCCATGTGCCATATCTCATAATCGTGGTAGACAGCTATAGCAAGCATCATGCGAATAGACTTGATCATAGCTACGGACGAGAAGGTATCGTGGTAATCGATCCTTTCCTTCTGGATATAACCCTCTGCCACAAGCTTGGGTTTATAGGCGTCAACCTTGCCATCACCATCAGTCTTTCTCTTATAGATCCACTTGTTCACAATAGGCACTATGCCCTTGGGGCGGTCTACTAGAGTCCAAACCTAATTGACATGCATCGAGTCTATCTCAGCTTCCATAGCTTCACGCCATTTCACGGAGTCTACATCCACCATCGCTTGGTAATAGGTCGTTGGGTCGGTCTATTGGCTATCACTTGGAACCTTATGGAGACCCAGCTCCTCCAAGTGTACAAGGCCATACCTCTCAGGTAAATGAGACAGAAGGTTCGCTTCCAACTTCTTGTACAGGTGTCTCTTGAGGGATTTCATTGTATTATTCCAAAGAAATACTTCTACCTGCTCCGCCTTCCTGAATGAACTCATCTTCTAGGAAGTGTGCTTGTAAAGCAACAACGATCTTTCGATCTTTGGGCATGTAGAATAGATAACTCATCGTCCCAGATGGGAATCAAATGAAACGTCCCTTCACGGACCTTGCTTCCAACTTTTCCACCTTAGTCTTCTTGACATAGGCGGGACATCCCCAAATCCAAATGTGACTAAGACTTGGTTTCCTGCTCTCCCACATCTCATGTGGAGTTTTAGGAACGGATTTGGAATGACATCTGTTCAAGATATAAGTAGCAGTCAGGAGTGCAACAAGGTCCGGTTCCTTCTTTCTGGCACACCATTTAACTGAGGAGTACCTGGAGGTGTTAGTTGTGATACTATTCCATCTTCCTTTAGGAACTCGTCAAACTCCGCACTCATATACTCGACACCTCGGTCCGACCGAAGTGCTTTGTTATGATTACCAGTTTGTTTTTAGACTAGAGCCTTAAATTTCTGGAATTTCTCAAAGGCCTCGGATTTATGTTTCATTAAGTATACATAACTATACCTTGTATGATCATATGTAAATGTAATGAAATACTGATATCCATCACGTGTTGCTTCCAAAGCACCACATACACTGGTATGGATTAATCCCAGTTTATCAGCGGCTCTTTCAAAAGTTATTGTGAATGGGGACTTAGTCATTTTGCCTTTAAGGCAAGATTCACAAGTTGGAAATGGATCTGATCCCAATGGACCCATAAGTCCATCATTTTCCATTTCGTAAACCCTGGTCTGACCAACATGACCAAGTCTAAGATGCCATTTCAAAACTTGATTAGTTTCATCCCTACCACTCTTCCTAGTCATAGTATTCACAATGACTTTGTTACTAAGGTTTAGATGATACAGTCCATTAACAATGTAGCAGTGCCCACGCATTTATTTCTAAAATAAATTTTGCAGGAATGATCACCAATGAAAAATGAAATTCCTTTCCGATCCATGATCAAAATGGATACAATGTTCTTATGCCCCTTGGGCAAAATAAGTACATCTTCTAAAATTAAAACAAATCCGGATTCTAAACCCAAAAGAAGTGATCCTATGTCAGTTGCCTCGATACTATGCCCGCTTCCGACCGTAATCATTACTTCCCCAGTGATCCTTCTTCTTGCTCTTTGGAACCATCGGGGCCTTGCCCTTTCTTTTAAAGTCCTTGACTTGTGGTCCCGTATGCTTCATGGTCTTTTTCTTCTTATTCTTATTCTTAGACCTCTGAGGTCCAGAAGAAATCACAAGGGCAGACTCCTTCATCCGTGGAGTCTTCATCTGAGACTGAGCGGTCACCAGTTTGTTCATTAGCCCTGTTAAGTTGCATGCAATCTCATTGCAGTTGAAATTCATAACAAACTGTGAGAATGAATCAGGCAGAGACTGTAGGATAAGGTCGGTCTGAAGAGAAGTATCTTAAAATCAAGAGCTTCCAATCTCTCGATCATAGATATCATTTTGAGGACGTGGTCCCCAACCTTCTCACCTTCCTTCATCCTTGCACCGAACAGTTGCTTGGATATCTCATATCTAGCAGTTCGACTGTGCTCACCATAAAGCTCGGTTAAGTGAGATAGAATCTGCCTAGCAGAAGTCATTTTCTCATGAGCTCTCTGAAGCTCATTAGACATAGAAGCCATCATATAAGCACGGACTTCTACGTCATCTTTAACACACTTTTCGTGGTTTTCAATCTCTTCCTGATTGGCTCTTGTCCGCACCCGAGGCGCCGGAATGTCCGTCTCCAAGACGTATCCCAGTGCCTCTATACTGAGGACTATCATCAGATTGCGGAGCCAATCCACAGAGTTAGGTCCGATAAAGGTGTTCTTTTCGAGTAGAATTACGAGTGGGTTCATTGTCATATTGAGAGTTATGTTTGTATTAAGTACGATGGATTAATTAGTGACTCGTTCAATTATGATCTGAGTATAGAATTAAGGTCTTTTCTATTCTTTAACCCAGCTCCCACTATTTTTATCGGAATAACACACTCCTATGTGAAATCCGGAAGTATCGATCGATCTGCTTCATAGTGGTGACCGAGTTCTTTATAAATTTTAATAGAGGGAAACCGAACATGTTTCTAGTATATTAATTTTCATAAAGTGGTGTCCAACACCAACACATCTAATGGATGATTCGATCTTCTTTTTCCCCTTGTTCACTCCCCTCAACCTATACGGTTTCTATTGTTAGAATATTTATTCCACATATTCATTAATAGAGTTTTGATGATTAAGTTGCTAAACAAAACAAAACAACAAAGAGGCGAAACAAAACAACGAAGGTGAAGATGCAAAAAGCTGAACAAAATTCAAAGCTAGTGCACACTAGACATGAACGTTAGCGCACGCTAACAATACCCGGCTGCAGATCAAGCGAATTCAAAGTTACCTGAAGACATCCTACCTGATGAAGATAGCGCACGCTACGCATATATATTAATGCACGCTATCGGATGCATTCTACCGTTGTGAAGATATTCAAACTCAGAATGAAGTAAGCAATAACGAAATCATAGCGCACGCTAAGCAGTTTGAATTCAAGCATATGAACGTTGGGAGATTTAGTGGGAAGTCAAGAATCAAACGGATATGTGGACAAATGCATGCAACGGATACTTGCGTTAATACATGGTAAAATGCAAAGTTAACGCACGCTAATATGTGGACTTAATGTACGCAATTGGAAGAAGATAGCGTAAATAATTGGAGGAACGAAGCTACTGGACTGAAACTGGAATAGGCTAGCACACGCTACTCGTATGCTACAGGCATTGGCGCACGCTAATGAAGAATACTAGCGCACGCTAATAAGTCAGAAAGTCAGCAACGGCTAATTTGTGGAGAAAGGCTATAAATACTACATCCTTGGTATTAATCCACACAACAACTTAAAGCAAACAAGACATTGATCTTATATTCATATACATTCTATTGTTGTTGTAATATTGAGCTTATATTGATAGTTTGAGTGTTTATAGATTCAACACATACACGAGAGGTAAAAGAAAAGATACAATTGGATTCGGTGTTATTAGGATCAAGGATCCGGCATTGTTAGAATCGCAATCGATATCTTCATGAGGTTTATATAGTACTGATAGAAAGCTAGAGTGGTTGATTCCTTGTCCAATAGAAAAGGAAAACGGTTTAACTTGGACCGACACAAAGACAAGTACGAGTGGTTTATCACGGACCAATAGAAGACGTGATTGTAACGATAATCCATCGACCGATAGAAGAGAGGTGCAGAGGTTTTTCTTCATCCTATTGAAAAAGATACCGAGAGAGGACGTAGGCTCGATTATAGCCGAACCTCTATAAATCCGTGTGTCAATTTATTTTCTACACTTTACTTATATACGCTTCCGCAACATAGCATGTATACCAATCTCGTTCCAACAATTGGTATCGGAGCGGTACTCCTAGAAGCGGCTTAACATCCAAGGAGAGAAGATCCAAATGGCGTTTCGACTTGCTCCAGTCGAAGGCCTTGTTCTAAACCGACCACCATTTTTTGATGGCTCAAACTTCATGACATGGAAGAAAAAGATGTCAATATTCATCCGAGCATATGACATCAAGCTTTGGGAAGTAATTTGCCTTGGTCCAAAAATTCCGACGAATTCCAACGGTACGCTTAAAACATTCGAAGAATATGACGATTCCGATTGGAAAAATGACCATTACAATTGTAAGGCAACACAACTCCTCTATTGTGCCTTAAATCCGGAAGAACACAGTCGGATATCTTCGTGTGACAGTGCCAAAGAAATTTGGAAAATGCTTGAAGTCATACATGAGGGAACATCTCAAGTCAAGGAGACGAAAATAAACATGCTCCTTCACGAGTACGAGTTAATTCAAATGAAGGACGATCAATCCATCACGATTATGCTCGACCGATTTTCGATCATCACTAATGGATTGGCATGTTTTGGAAAACCACTTTCGAGTAGTGAGAAAGTAAAGAAGATCCTCCGATCACTACCTCGAGAATGGGACAGTACGGTGACGGCAATAATGGAATCTAAAGATTTAAATAATCTTGATTTTAGTACTCTCGTTGGTTCACTTATCAACTACGAGATTGTTCTAAAATCTCGGAATGCCAAACCGAAGCCGAAGGAAAGATCGATAGCCATGAAGGCTAAGATGTCGAGACTAAAGAAGAAATCTCGGTTGATGAAAGCGACGAAGAATCGGCATATTATGCCAAGAATATTAATAAGTTCCAACACTTATTAAACTGGCGAAAGCAGTACATTCAAAAGGGCGAATCTAAGAAATTCGACAACACTTGCCGATTATGTGGTAAACCATGCCACTTTACGAAAAATTGCCGAGCAAAACCCAAGAAGGAGGTTCTGATTGTCACGTGGAGTGACGAAGATATTGATGATGATTTCATTGATCAAAATAACCTTGCGCTCATGGCCCGGAGTTCATTCGACGATAGCAACGTTGAAAGTTAAGTAAGTAACTATTACGATGAATTATTTGAAGCATTTGAACTATTGCATACGGACTATCAAAATACTTTATCGGAAATTAAATCCCTTAAATCTAAATATAAATCATTGAAAATTGAAAATTCCAAAATTATTGAAAGGAAAAATTTGTCGAGACCGATCATTCTAAATGCATTGAAAACAAAAATATTTTAAAGGATAATCTTGTTAAAATACAAACCGAGCTCAAAAATTTAACGAAGAAATTCTCTCTCGGAAATGAGAAATTTGAAAATATGCTCTCGGTTCAGAAATATACTTTGAATAAATAGGGATTGGGATTCAAACCACGTTCTAAAAATGAATCCGTAAATTTCAAAATACCCCATTGTGAAAAGTTTGAAAATTGGGCACCACATTTCGAATTGCAAAAGCCCAAGACGAATGATAAAAACTAAGAAAATTTGGATTCCTAAAGGAACCACCATCCCAAATATCGTCTACGTTTTGAAACAAAAACCAACTATAGGTTGGATACCCAAAAATTAATTTTTAACAATTGATATTTTACTAAGGGGGCGTTATATTTTTTTTCATGCATATTATTATTCATCGCGTGGTATCACATATGTTATACTTTCAATTGGTATTATTTATTACACTTTTTGCTGAATACAAAAAGGGGGTAAGGAATAGAATCGGATAAAAAGCGTCATGAAAGAATGACGAGAAAAATAAAAAGTAAAAAGGAAAAGAAAACAATAAAAATCGAAGAAGTCGAAAAGGAGAAAAATAAAGTATACAAAAAGGGGGAGAAACGAAGGAGTTGGAAAATGAGAAACGAAGAAATAGAAAATGACAAGAAAAGAGAAATTGGAGAATGTAAAGAAACGATCAAAGTCGAAAACTTTGATTCGTACAAATATACATATATTTTATTTTTTGCAGATTTTATCCAATTCAAGAGTTGTTTTGTAATCATAAAAAAAGGGGAGATTGTTGGAATATTTATTCCACATATTCATTAATAGAGTTTTGATGATTAAGTTGCTAAACAAAACAAAGCAACAAAGAGGCGAAACAAAACAACAAAGCAGATGAAGACGCAAAAAACTGAGCAAAATTCAAAGCTAGCGCACGCTAGACATGAACGTTAGCGCATGCCAACAATACCCGGCTGCAGATCAGACGAGTTCGAAGTTACCTGAAGACATCCTACCTGACGGAAGGGGGCGGCCATCCAGAAGGAATCGGACGAGTTCGGTTCGTTTCGGACTCCCGTGAGTCTAAACAGATAAACTCCAATTCTGTTCTGATGTATTTATATCAATTAATTAATCCAATTAATTAATCATATAAAATACAATATAATATAATTAATTTCTCCAAGAAATAAATATATCTGCGAATTAAATTAATCACCCAGTAATTTATTTAATTCATTAGGCCGTAAATTAATTTATCCAATAAATTAAGTTAAACATCCAATGTCCAATAAATTACATATCCAATATCTAATATTTATAAAGAGGGAATAAGCTCGATTCATTCCGTCGTCAATCCTATTGCGCGACTCGGTAGGTCCGTCTCAGTTAGCAATGGGAGGAACCAAAGAGTAGTAGCACCACCTAGGCAGCCTGGCGGCCTACACTGTACCCCAACTGAGAACGAATGATTGGGATCATTTAAAAACCATTCTATCGTGAATACCAGTATACGTATAAACCCTTCCTTCAAATGTCCCGATCAAGTTATAGGGTCATGGTCAGTCAAACCCTATCTGTACTTAAGCTATGCATGAGTTAATGTAAATCGAGATCATCGAGCTCTCATGTATCCAATACGACTAGCTCCAATGCTTTGGCCAAAGACTTATGATCTCATCTGCCAATAACCGCATAGGACTTATAACCCGTTCACTAACACGAGAAAGAAATCTATCTTGGTATTCAGTAGGACCTGCTACTTGCCCGTCAAGACGCACGTCGAGGTTGACCCCCACCTTCCGGTTTTTTGGGTCGAACTACTCTAATGAAAATCTTAACGTCGCAAGCACATCCCTACCAAATCCTCAAGTCGAAGGTTCATGAATACCTATCACAACCTTTCGATTCCGTCATTGACTGTCCCGGAGTGAAATCCATGTGACGAATCGAGGGTGATCCGGTTTGAGTATACTAATCCAATTAGCATACCTATAATGTGTGCTCCCACTAACCATTAGTGTTCGACAGGCACTCTCCACGTCAAAGAACACGTCATACAAGTCTTCACATAAACTTAATGCCCAGTCAAGTTTCATCGACTTGCGAACGATAAAGTATTTGAGCTATAAACATTTCCAGTGCCGATCCCCTTATCCAATAAGGAGTGGAATGTTTTGCTCTCAAATACACGGACTAGTTTCTATATATATTTACGAGTCAGGAATGCTAGTAAATAAAGAAACAAACAATTACCTTATGATAATGATTTACATAATAACAAATACAATGCACTCACTCAACATTCTCTGAGTGGCATTCGAGGGCATACTGTACATGACTGTAAAATCAAACGATACCAAAAGTTATAATCGATTAATTAAAGAAAATCCCATGCGAATACATAGCATGGTGGGATTATTGAAATCATATTAATATGACAATGTTTATGGAGAAGCATATGTCACATATTCGTGAGAATAATGTATTTGTATAAAGGCAAAAGATGATCTTATTATTGCTGGAAGAAGCACACAACAGTCGAAGTGAAAAATATTGAAACTAGCTGAAAATGTAATAAACACTCGACGATATGCGAAAAACAAAATACATATGAAACCCATAACGAGGGTGCGTCTCGAGAGTATAAAACTCCGTAACTCTGCCACCTCCTGGAATCAGGGTTTATAATGAAAGACCTAAAGGATCTAAACTTCTTTTTCGTTTGGCGCCAATACTCTGTGGCTGATGGGCTTTGACTTTCAAATTCTTAACTGAAATATATGCTTGAAACTGTATACGTAGATCAGCAACTATATCAGCACATATAAGAATATCTCTTGACGGGTGAGACGTAAACTTGTCATCTACTCCTTGATTCAGAAAGGCGAGCAAATCGTTGAAGAAATTATTAATATTCAACAAACATATAGGTTTGGTATGGAAGTCCCGCTCAGTCCATGACGTGATATTGAATATTTCGTTGAGTATGCCATAGACACCTGGAAGTACAATAAAGGCATCCCTATTATTCACCATATACATCATACTATCATGCACAGACTGTGCTTGAAGCATCAACCCAGTTAAACCCCCTATCCCTATACTACTGGTTCTAACTGTGGAAAGTGTAAGACACTTGTTACTCTTACTCTCCCATTTTGTGCAGCCTCTAAAAGATAACCGGAAAATCTATGATTACTGCCGCCATACAATATATCGATTTTTTGTTTTCCTAATTCTTTTACGAATTGATATGACATATCTATATGTTGGATATGACCTATCAGTTTGTATCCACCTAAAATACATATAGTCTTAATTGGATGAGATATATATGAGGATTCTGAGAATTCCATCTCTCTATACTAGAATTTTAAAATACTTTTATGAGATATACAATTTCTGATTTGTGGATCTCAAATTTAAAGAACAAACTTCTTACTAGAAGACAAATGACTTCACTATTTTCATTGAAAAATGAGCAACAGATAAGTCATTACTTTTACTATTTTCTTTTTGAAAAAATAGCAAAATAAAACGAAAGATATTATATTATATTTTTCAATAAAAATGACGTTATCGATAGGCAGCTGAGAAATTTAAATATTGGAAAACAATATTCATCAACTTGCATTATTTTTCTATTTACCTTATACCAACTTTGACAGAACGGACTTACAGAGTGGATCTTTTGAGATTAATTTTTCATGACTATAGCGTCCCAGTTCATCCTTAAATTGTGTCCACAGAGCCAATAGTTCACGATGAACGTGTCCAATGGGATGTGTATCAAAAATCTATTGGATATCACAATCCATAGATTTCTTACTCAGTCCATCCTTGATAAATGCGATTTTATCTTCTCAAATTTTGGATACAAACCCCACAAATTTACATCGTATGTCACATGTCCACCGAGCATATTTATAGCATCCACCTAATCTTTTTGCTCTCTATTTCTTTGCAAAATTACACCTACATATACCTGGCATGTACTTAAATAAATTTGAAAGTTCGCCAGATAATCGAACTTGTGCTTCGATCAACCATCGAATATCTTCTGGGATGCCATTTCTCATTAGCACCCTTCATCTTTCGAGTCGAACTCGATAATTTCTTTTTATGAGATATGGGTAATATCTGCGAAGATTCGAAAGCATTGAATCCATTATGATAATCAAACCCTCGGTATGGGTGATTGTGAATACAATGATAATCTATTTATAGATTGAAATTACGGTATGAGATTTGACTCCGCGTTTGAATAGTTCATATCCTGAAGCGTATGAACTATGGTACTATATTTGAATAATGAACATAATATGATATGTGGGAGCGGTGACTCCATATTGATAATGATGTGCAATAATGGCACTGAAAGATGATGTGATATGCCAGTAAAATATCTATATGGTGATATAGACACATCATATCTTTAAATATTTATTCTCGAGTGATAATATCACTACTAGCCAATATTGGGAATGAATCCCTAATAAATTTGGAATATTAAGGGGAAGTATGAGCCCACTTCCTCTACATATGAACTACTAGATATTATAGATCCACTAGATAGTCGCATGTGTATATGACTCGTAATCGTAAACTTACGAGATGATTTGCTCACGGTTTGAGCATATATTCTGTAATATCCGCGTTTTCTATCCTTGGTAATTTCTATTTTTGGTGCATATTCGTTTCGGACAACTCGCCTGACACTGTTTTGTAATTCTGAACCTATTTTGTTCTTGGAGTTTTTCCGTTTAGACGGGTCTTGATAATGTTTTTACGTAATTTCATCTCGTGTTATATTCTGTCTCATGTGTATTCGATTCTCGTTAAACTCGTTCGATTTCGTCGTTTTCTTACTTCCATGAGTTCGTATGCTGGTGTAGAGCATGTTGCGAGTTTCGGATTGTTAATCCGACGTTGTGTCGTGATTTTTCGGATGCTTGGGCCGTTTTTGTAATTTCCTAGAAGTTTAGGGAATTTGTCCCTTGTTCGACTTTGGTTGTGTACCTCAGATCGTTTTTGGGTTCCGTACTTCCACTACGTGTTATTGTTGCCCAAATATCGATCCCTGTTGCTTTTATTCTCCTTCCGGATCATTTTTCGTCATTTTGGGACCCGAGGGGGGGTGTGGGCCGCGGCACAAGGATTGTGCGCCGCGGCACACACATCACCCAGTTGTTGCCTAAACAAACTGTACCGTGTGCCGCGGCACAAGGATTGTGCGCCGCGGCACACAGCCGAGTCAGTGCCGCGGCACACTTGTCCGTGCCGCGGCACACCCGTGTGACACTTGCCGGCCAAAATCGACTGTACCGCGTGCCGCGGCACAGTCCGGCAGTGCCGCGGCACATGCCGAGTCTGAGCCGCGGCACACTTCGGATGAGCCGCGGCACAACGAGCGGTCAGCCGACCACTGGGCACAATTTTTGGCTCTGTGCCGCGGCACGCTTTATCCGAGCCGCACACGACGCACGCGCTTATATCGTTGTTTTATTCAATAAATCACTCATTTCCTTCCCCCTTCTTCAACCGTGCGAGAGGGAGAGAGAGTCTTGAGAGGGAGAGTTCCTCCATACACCACTTAATAGTGTAGATTTCTTCATCTCTTTTCGATCGGGTGGCTCGGATTGCGGATCTAACACGTGGTTTTCGGATTTGAGTGCTTGATTCTTCAAGAGGTAAGCACTCCTTTGACCCTAGTATGATTTTGGGGAGGGTTTGGTGGTGATCTTGTGTTTTAATCCGAATTAACCGATGTTGTTGTTAGATTTGATAGTATACTCGTGACCCTTGGTTTTCTTGTTTCGATTGGGATGAAATCCCGTTGTTATACCATTGACCGATTTCATTTCCTTATGCACTCTTGGTGTCCGATGAATTGTCCCAACGGGTAGAATTAGGATTAATTCTTACCTTTCCGCATTATTGAGACTTGTGTATACCGTTATTGTGTTAGGATTGGATTTGGGAGGATTGTTCGGACCGAAACCTATTCCGTCGTCGTTTCCTTCGTTTCGTTTCATTCAAGGCAAGTACATGTATTACATTTCGTTATGTATATTGTGATTTTCGAAATGAATGATGAATGGTGATTTTTGGGTGCGTGAGTTGTGTTCCTTCCACCCGGAGTGTCCGACGGGATGTCCGGGGTCGATACTAAGGGGTACGGCCGCGGAAGTGGACTTGGGTGCGTGTGTGATTGAACTTCCACCCGAGTGTCCGACGGGATGTCCGGGGTCGATACTAAGGGGTACGGCCGAGGAAGTGGTATTCCACCCGAGTGTTCGACGGGATGTCCGGGGTCGATACTAAGGGTACGCCACGGATACCGATCGTGATTTTGTGATATCGTGATGATTGGAAATTGATGTGATTGCCAATGTAGTATTCCTAATATATATGTGGCAAATGACTTATGTTTGAGATGATTCTCGTAAAACCGTATTTTTGTATATAATGTTGTGTAATTGTGTACTTGCACTAGCTATTCGAATGCTAACCCCTTAAATGGGGAAATGCGTCTTATGCATTTCGTGCAGGAGAGCCGAGGAGCAGCACTGGCACGCACGCGAAGGATGGGATGGCTTGATGATAGTGGCTCGAGTCTGTATTGTTTATTTTTATGTTTTGTCATTGCATATGTCGAGTATTGGAGTTAAACTGTTTATTCTTGAACTTGGTTTAAGTCCCCTGCGTGGGCAACGAATTGATATTTACATTATGTTTTATGTACTCCGTTGAAATGTTTTGGCCGAGGCCACGGCCCTATTTACTTTTGAGTGCATATTTTGGGGTTTTCATTGTGGTTATGTGTCATGTGTTAGCCTGGTAGACCTCAAGAGGGTTCTACGGCGTGTAATGTCCCATTTGTGAATTGGGGTGTTACATTTATGGTATCGGAGCAAAGGTTTTGAATACCTAGGCTGTCGGTGAATTTTTGGGTCTGTCAGTTGCGTCATTAGAGTCAGTCGTTGAGCCTAATATCATCATGCTACCGTCTTTTCGTGCGACCCGTGGCTGTAAGTCTCCTCGAACTCTTATATCTCTGTAATTCGTTTTCTTGCGCTGTTCGGAATCGTGACTTGTGTTACCAACTTTGTGAATTGTGAATCTTTCTGATCTTGTCCTTTTCTTACTTCCTCCAGTATGTTGAGAGATCGTGGTAGACCGGCTAGGGGACGCGGCCGAGGCCGTGGTCGGGGTGCTGATAATGAGGAGGTCTCACTTTCTCAGTCCTCTGCGGACTCAGCCTCTCACTCAGTGTCGTCGGGTAATAATGCCGACGCTGGCTATCGTCAGATTTCAAAGCTTGGTAGCCCAACTTACTCGAGATAGCTCGGGGTGGACGCCTTAATCCGCCCCGACACCTAAGAGGAGGCTAGTAAGTGGCTTCGACGGTGACTAAGATGCACCCTCCTCGTTTCTCCGGATCCTCCGACTCCCTCGGTTGGGAGAATTGGCTCTTTCGGTTGTCCAGACCTTCGATGCCGTAGCTTGTCCCGAAGACAGAGGGTACATATTGCCCAGCACCTCCCGGATAAGGAAGTCTGCGGAATGGTGGGAGGCCGTTGTGCCTGAGACCGTCGAGCTACTTGGGAGGAATTTAAGGCCGCTATGGAAGCGTAATATTGCCCACCGCCGCTAAGGAGCGCAGACTGTGGAGTTCTTCACCGCTACACCTCGGGACGTGCCTATTTCTCGTGCCATCATTACTTACAATCGGCTGGGTTTCGTGAGAGATCGTGAGGACGGAGGTCGATAAAATCCGTTACTTCAATATGCGCATGAAGCCGCATATTAGGCAGTATGGCACCGCTCATGTGTGCCACTTTGAAAGAATACTGTGATCGCGCCCTAGCGATCGAGATGGCGGTTCCGGAATCGAGTCGGTTTCTAAGCTAAGAAGAAGAAGACTACCGGTGGGTTCTCGACCGAAGGGTGGCCGGGCCGAGGTCTCGCTCGCTCCCATACCGGAAGAGGCCGTTCCATCAGCCGTGGATCTCGTGGTAACTGCTCGCCAAATCGCCGTGGCGGTGGTTTGTTTTAACTGCAACCAATATGAGCATTTGATGAAGGATTGTCCTTTTCCCCGTTGCTTGCTTCACTTGCGGGCGAGGCCAAGACATCGGGCGACTCATTGTGAGAGAGCCACCGTGGTCGCTAGAGTTCCGACTACCACTACCGATCCGAGTGATCATAATACTCTAGCTACTCAGTTCCGCAGGTTCGGTCGCGGTAGAGGTCGGGGACACCGGATCGCCGCGCAGCCTCGAGCTCGGGTTCACTCCACCCCGATCAGACGATGAGGCGCACAGAGGAGGCGTACATTCGGTGGTGTCGTACCACTCAGATCCTTACTCATCCAGCTCGTGCTTTTGATTCGTGCTACCCATTCCTTTATTGCGTCGGATTGTGTGAATCGTATTGGCTTTAATCGCTTGTTTGAGTGTGAACCGTTTGTGGTGGGTACGCCTAGCGGGATCGTATGGTTGGGGACCGGAAGTTAGGGATTGCCCGTGAGGATCGGGAGCCGAGATCGCCTCGAACCTCATTGTTATCGACCTCAAGGGTGAGGATTTAATCCTAGGGGACGATTGGTTAGAGCGTCACGGTGCTATCATGAACTATCGGACTCGTACTATATCGATCGTGGCCGAGGATGGCACCGAGCATACTCGTCACCGTAAGTCGGGTAGATCGGGAGCGTGATTAGCGCCTTGAAGGCGATGAAACTTCGAACTGTGTCGTGGCTCCATCGTGCTATGCTGAAGGCGGAAGATGGTGGAGTTGACATGTCGTCAATTCCAGTTGTTAGTGAGTATCCCGATGTCTTCCCAGACGACTTGCCGGGGTTACCACCACGGCGAGAGGTGGAGTTTCCTATCGATCTAGAGCCGAATACAGCCCCTATTTCTCGAGCACCGTACCGTATGGCACCGTCGGAGATGTTAGAGTTGAAGAACCAGTTGGGAGAATTGTTAGATAAAGGGTATATTCGACCGAGCGCATCGCCTTGGGGTGCGCCTGCATTTTCGTTAAGAAGAAAGATGGGTCGCCGTTTATGCATCGATTATCGAGAATTAAACAAGTCGACCATCAAAAATAAATACCCTTTGCCCAGATTGACGATTTGTTTGATCGGCAGGGGCGGCAGTCTTTTCAAGATTGATTTGCGATCGGGCTACTACCAGCTTGAGAATTCGACGCCGATATTCAAAGTCGCCTTTCTGACGAGATATGGCCATTACGAGTTTGTGGTTATGCCTTTCGGCTAACTAATGCCCCAGCAGTTGTTCATGCGGTTGATGAACAAGGTTTTTATTGAGTATCTGGACAAATTCGTAGTCGTTTTTATCGACGATATTCTTATCTATTCACGGAGTCGGGAGGATCACGCCTTACATCTCCGAATTGTATTAGACACTTTGAGGACTGAGCAGTTGTACGCGAAGTTATCTAAGTGTGAGTTTTGGCTCGAGGAAGTGACGTTCCTCGGGCATGTGATTTCAGCAGAGGGAGTTCGGGTAGATCCGCAGAAGATAGAGGCAGTGATGGCTTGGGAGCCGCCTAAGAATGTGAAGGAGGTGAGGAGTTTTCTGGTCTCGCCGGCTATTACCGCAGATTCGTTGAGGGATTTTCTAAGATCGCTAGACCACTCACTCGGTTGCTCCAAAACTCGAAGTTCGAGTGGACTGCAGACAGGCAGGACGGCTTTGACGAGTTAAAGAGACGTCGACTACCGCGCCCGCTTTAGCATTGCCTCAGGGGAACGAGGACTTCGTAGTGTATAGTGATGCTTCGGCCTTGGTCTAGGATGTGTTTTGATGCAGAGAGACAGAGTGATTGCTTATGCGTCCCGCCAATTGAAACCTTATGAAGTAAACTATCCCACGCACGATTTGGAGTTAGTCATGCGGTCGTTTTCGCCTTAAAAATCTGGAGGCACTACCTCTATGGGTCATCATGTAAGATTTTATGGATCACAAGAGTTTGAAGTACATCTTCACTGTAAAGAGTTGAACATGAGACAGCGTAGGTGGTTAGAACTAATTAAAGATTACGACCTCGAGATACTTTACCATCCGGTAAGGCCAACGTAGTGGCGATGCGTTGAGCGTAAAACCGATGGCTTTGCGTATGTTAGAGGTACTTACACCACGTAGTAAGATCCAGCGAGATTTCATCCGTCGAATATTGAGGTTTGGGTTCGTAGAGTTCAGGCCGATGTGCATTAGAGATCACTTCGTCCCGATCGATGATATCAAGGCGAAGCAATATGACGATCCGCTTTTGGTCCATTGAGGGAGGATGTGAGGAAAGGGAAAGCCCCTGGATTTGTGGTTCACGATGATGGAGTTTTGAGGTTCTGCGGCGTACTTTGTGTACCATGTGATATTGAGCCGAGACAAGATCTTGAGCGAAGCTCATACCACGCCCTACTCCATACATCCCGGTACGAGTAAAATGTACAAGGACGTGAGGAGTAACTACTGTGGAGTAATTTGAATATGGATGTTAGCGAGTTTGTGGCGAAGTGTTTGACACAATGTGTTAAGATTGAGCATCGGCGACCTGCTGGTCATATTACGACCACTTCCTATCCCGGAGTGGAAATGGGAGGATATTTCTATGGATTTCATTACCAATATGCCCAAGACTCGGACGGGAATGAACATGATTTGGGTCGTTGTTGATCGACTAACCAAATCAGCTCATTTTCTAAGTATAAAGGACACTTGGGGGCCGGAGAGGCTTGCACGAGTGTTTGTTGCGGAAATAGTGAGATTGCATGGGACCCCTAAGAGCATTGTTTCGGATCGTGATGGCCGGTTCATATCACATTTTTGGCAGGCCGTTCATAGAGCTTTGGGAACCGAGTTGAGACTTAGTACATCCTACCACCCTCAGACAGACGGACAGTCTGAGCGGACGATACAGACGCTAGAAGATATGTTGAGAGCCTGTGCCTTAGATTGGAAGGATGATTGGGAGACACACTTGCCGTTGATCGAGTTCACGTATAACAATAGTTGGCATGCCTCGATCAAAATGGCACCATTCAAGCGTTGTATGGAAGGAGGTGCGGATCACCGTTGTGTTGGGATGATACGTCGAGCTAATCGTGCACGAGCCCGATCTCGATAGTTGAGACGAGGGAGAAGATTACCCCGATTCGTGGTAGATTGTCGACGGCCCGGTGTCGGCGAAGTCTTATGCCGATACACGCCGGCCGTTGGAGTTTGAGGTGGGAGATAACGTCTTGCTTAAGGTGTCGCCGACACGGGAGTTTACCGCTTGGGGAAGGGTAAACTTAGTCCGAGATTTATCGGGCCGTTTGAGATTTTAGATAGAGTTGGAGAACTCGCGTATCGGTTAGGATTGCCGCCGTCCCCGAGCCACGTGCATAACGTATTTCATGTTTCCTACTTAGGAAGTACGACGGACCCTAGCCATATTATTGATTTTGGAGAGATCGAGTTGGGGCCCGACATTACCTTCGATGAGAGGCCGATTCAGATCTTAGAGCGTCGGGTTAAGCAACTCAGGCACAAAACCATCCCTTTGGTCAAAGTGCAGTGGTCGAGGCATGGATCCGAGGAGGCCACGTGGGAAACAGAGGAGAGTATGAGGTCGAGATACCCCGAGTTATTCGTGTTGTAAGTTTCGGGACGAAACTTATTTTTAGGGGAAGATAATGTAATATCCGCGTTTTCTATCCTTGGTAATTTCTATTTTTGGTGCATATTCGTTTCGGACAACTCGCCTGACACTGTTTTGTAATTCTGAACCTATTTTGTTCTTGGAGTTTTTCCGTTTAGACGGGTCTTGATAATGTTTTTACGTAATTTCATCTCGTGTTATATTCTGTCTCATGTGTATTCGATTCTCGTTAAACTCGTTCGATTTCGTCGTTTTCTTACTTCCATGAGTTCGTATGCTGGTGTAGAGCATGTTGCGAGTTTCGGATTGTTAATCCGACGTTGTGTCGTGATTTTTCGGATGCTTGGGCCGTTTTTGTAATTTCCTAGAAGTTTAGGGAATTTGTCCCTTGTTCGACTTTGGTTGTGTACCTCAGATCTTTTGGGTTCCGTACTTCCACTACGTGTTATTGTTGCCCAAATATCGATCCCTGTTGCTTTTATTCTCCTTCCGGATCATTTTTCGTCATTTTGGGACCCGAGGGGGGGTGTGGGCCGCGGCACAAGGATTGTGCGCCGCGGCACACACATCACCCAGTTGTTGCCTAAACAAACTGTACCGTGTGCCGCGGCACAAGGATTGTGCGCCGCGGCACACAACAGTCGAAGCCGCGGCACACTTGACCGTGCCGCGGCACACCCGTGTGACACTTGCCGGCCAAAATCGATCAGATCGCGTGCGCTGGCAGATCCGGCAAAGGCCGCGGCACATGCCGAAGTCCGAGCCGTGGCACACTTCGGATGAGCCGCGGCACAACGAGCGGCCACCACCACCGGCACAATTTTTGGCTCGTGCCGCGGCACGCTTTATCCGAGCCATGCACACGACGCGGTCAGCGCTATATCAGCATTTTATTCAGCGAAATCACTCATTTCCTTCCCCCTTCTTCAACCGTGCGAGAGGGAGAGAGAGTCTTGAGAGGGAGAGTTCCTCCAAACACCACTTAATAGTGTAGATTTCTTCATCTCTTTTCGATCGGGTGGCTCGGATTGCGGATCTAACACGTGGTTTTCGGATTTGAGTGCTTGATTCTTCAAGAGGTAAGCACTCCTTTGACCCTAGTATGATTTTGGGGAGGGTTTGGTGGTGATCTTGTGTTTTAATCCGAATTAACCGATGTTGTTGTTAGATTTGATAGTATACTCGTGACCCTTAGTTTTCTTGTTTCGATTGGGATGAAATCCCGTTGTTATACCATTGACCGATTTCATTTTCTTATGCACTCTTGGTGTCCGATGAATTATCCCAACGGGTAGAATTAGGATTAATTCTTACCTTTCCGCATTATTGAGACTTGTGTATACCGTTATTGTGTTAGGATTGGATTTGGGAGGATTGTTCGGACCGAAACCTATTCCGTCGTCGTTTCCTTCGTTTCGTTTCATTCAAGGCAAGTACATGTATTACATTTCGTTATGTATATTGTGATTTTCGAAATGAATGATGAATGGTGATTTTTGGGTGCGTGAGTTGTGTTCCTTCCACCCGGAGTGTCCGACGGGATGTCTGGGGGTCGATACTAAGGGGTACGGCCGCGGAAGTGGACTTGGGTGCGTGTGTGATTGAACTTCCACCCGGAGTTTCCGACGGGATGTCTGGGGGTCGATACTAAGGGGTACGGCCGAGGAAGTGGTATTCCACCCGGAGTGTTCGACGGGATGTCTGGGGGTCGATACTAAGGGGTACGACCACGGGATACCAGTCGTGATTTTGTGATATCGTGATGATTGGAAATTGATGTGATTGCCAATGTAGTATTCCGGAATATATATGTGGCAAATGACTTATGTTTGAGATGATTGTGTAAAACCGTATTTTTGTATATAATGTTGTGTAATTGTGTACTTGCACTAGCTATTCGAATGCTAACCCCTTAAAATGGGGAAATGCGTCTTATGCATTTCTGTGCAGGAGAGCCGAGGAGCAGTACTGGCACGCACGCGAAGGATGGGATGGCTTGATGATAGTGGCTCGAGTCTGTATTGTTTATTTTTATGTTTTGTCATTGCATATGTCGAGTATTGGAGTTAAACTGTTTATTCTTGAACTTGGTTTAAGTCCCCTGCGTGGGCAACGAATTGATATTTACATTATGTTTTATGTACTCCGTTGAAATGTTTTGGCCTAGGCCACGGCCCTATTTACTTTTGAGTGCATCTTTTGGGGTTTTCATTGTGTTTATGTGTCATGTGTTAGCCTGGTAGACCTCAAGAGGGTTCTACGGCGTGTAATGTCACATTTGTGAATTGGGGTGTTACATATTCCAGATTATGTTAAGCTAGTAATATATCCCAAATAAACTTGAATAGGTCCGAGGAAGGATCAAGATATGCGCATACAAGTGGGATATTAATTGGCATACTATTCGAAGTCCTCCAGCCAATATCGAGTACATACTATATAAACTCCCATGACTGAAGATGAATAATGAGATACTGGCATATGAGTTTGGTGCTCAATAAACCTATTAGCATGAGGGGGAGTATTAGTAGTTGGAAATATGTGAAATACATCACACTATATCCTCACAACTATATGAACTTGAAGTTCAGAGATCCATGATAGATTATTAATCTTCGGTACCAACTACAATTCTTCTGTTAAATACAAAATAATTCCCCGAATATGAATCAAAGCAAATGATAAAAGTAGACATATACTTTTGAGAAGTATATAGACATAACCACAATGTGTAATCCCAATGAATGATTGATAACGAGATATCTAGGCAAGTTATGTTGCTACGGAAAATAAATGTTGAAATGTGTCAACACAATATAGCGCTATGAATGTAATGATTATATTGAAATCCATGATTGTGAAATATGGATATTGAAAATGACGATATTGAAATCTATCGAAATTGAAATATATTTCCTTATAATAAAATGAAACATATGGGCTTACTGAAAGTAACTCCTGAAGAGATTTTAAACATATTATCAATGCTTGCAGTCACTCAAAATAAGGTGTTGTGAAAGAAAAATTATATGTTGTACTCTTTTTCTTGACTGATGTTTTATCCCACTGGTTCCTACCAAGGTTTTTAACGAGACAGCTTAATCATAACTAATATGGAATCTCCAAAAGAGATTCGGAATATATTGCAATGAATATGAGTTCGATATTACAGACTGCACTGAATATGATACTCGTACTAATTCTTGGAGGATTATTGAAATGCCTGAGGCATATTTGTGTTTACGCGTTGCGCTCTTTTTCCCTTGACTGTGGTTTTGTCCCATTGGATTTTCCAATCAAGGTTTTGGAGGCAACATGAATGGCGTATTAGTATGAACAGTTTACTCTTTTCCCTTCGTGAGGATTTTACCATTGGGTTTTTCCTAATAAGGTTTTAACGAGGCATATTCATGGCAAAATAAGGAACATTACAAAGATCAAGACTATTCCTCAAAGATTTGAAAACAGAAGGAGTAGTTGTACTATTTTTCCTTGGACCAAGTTTTTCCCACTGAATTTTCTTGACAAGGTTTTAATGAGGCAATATGTGGATACTCCAACAACGAATGATATACATGACAGATTCACTAAGTTTTTGTCCCATGAGGTTTTACTGAGACGGCACAAGAATACTCATACAAGAACTATCAAGATAAGGGAGAGCAAATTTACGAGATTACAGATAGTTGAAGTTTTATCCAACAGAGATTTCCTACCAACATTATGATGCAACATGATATGATTGCCACAAGCTCCAATACAAACAGTTTGAAAGTTTTTCTCCCATTGAGTTTGTATTCAAACTAGTTCGGCAGATATTTATATAAATAGTCATTCAAGGGGGAGTGTTATGAGTTGTTGAAATGCGCAGTTCGTGAAGTGCGTAATAAGATAACATATAATATGTGAATGACTATTATGCCCCTGACGTAATTATGTAATTACGATTGTGCCATCTGAGGTTTTTCTATAAATAGGACTTCAGTTATTAATAAAAATCATACCTTTAGAATCATTCTCTCTATTCTCTCTCTAAATTCTCTCAATAATATTTCGATTTTATAACAAAGATGTGAGAAAAATGGTCTATAAATTATGTGGATTCCATGTGAGACGTACAAAGCAACGCGTAGATGGTGTCATTCTTATATTATGACCGAATTATTTTTGTTTTAATTTTTTTTTATCTTTGTTGGAATGGCCTATATTCCAGAGAAAAAATCAATTTTGGTCCTCTAATGTTACCCCAAATCAAAATTGGTCCTGTAATTATATTTCAATCGATTTTGGTTCTATAATTTCACTTTGTCTCCACTTTTGGTCCTGTCGCCGGATGGTGATACACACGCGCCTAACTCCGTCATCAGAAATTTTTCTGGTCACTCACACGTTTTCATTTTTAGTCCTGTAATGTAGCTTGCAATCAATTTTGGTCCTGTAATTGAGCTCTCAATCGATTTTGATCCTGTAATTTAACTCTCGGTCGATTTTGGTCCTGTAATTTAACTTTTAATCGATTTTGGTCCTATAATTGAGTTCTAAATCGATTTTGTCATATAATTTAACTTTCAATCTATTTTTGTCATAGATAAAATTATCAAATTGGTCCCGAATGTTGGACCAATTGGCCAAAATCCCCATTTGTTTCCGGCGGACCAAAAAACCCAACATCTCTCCCCTGATTTCGCCAATTTAGTTCTCGTCGCCGGCCGGAGTATTTTCCGGCCATCAGAGCTGACGTGGCTGACACGTGGCAAAAATATCGGGTCCATGTCAGGCCATGTGGCTGACACGTGGCAAAAAATTAAAAAAATTGTTTTGATAATTAAAAAATTAAAAAATAAATAAATAATTTTTTTTAATATTTTTATATTAATATTCCAGATTTAAAATTAATTATCTAAAGTATTAATATAAAAATATTAGAATTTTTTATTTAAAAATTCGAAAATAAAAAAATTAAAAGCATTTGGAATGTATTTATAAATGCTTTTATGTAAAGAAAATCGAATTTTTTTCTATAAAATAAATAATAAATCTGAATGAACAATTTGATAATTTTTTCAAAATAATTTTTTTATTTATTTTATAGAAAATAATAATAATATTTTTCTCAATTTGATAATATTTTATTAAAAAAATTGGAACTTTAGATAATTAATTTTAATTCTGGAATATTAATATAAAAATATTAGAATTTTTTATTTATTTATTTTTTAATTTTTAATTATCCAAACATTTTTTTATAATTTTTTTGTCACGTGTCAGCCACGTGGCCTGGCATGGACCCGCTATTTTTTGCCACGTGTCAGCCACGTCAGCTCCGATGGCCGGAAAATACTCCGGCCGGCGACGAGAACTAAATTGGCGAAATCAGGGGAGAGATGTTGGGTTTTATCCGTTTAAATGTATGAATTTACAATCGTCCCACATACGGGACCAATTTGATAATTTTCTCTATGACAAAAATAGATTGAAAGTTAAATTATATGAGAAAATCGATTTACAACTCAATTATAGGACCAAAATCGATTGAAAGTTAAATTACATGACCAAAATCGACAGAGAGCTCAATTACAGGACCAAAATCGATTGAGAGCTCAATTACAGGACCAAAATTGATTGCAAGCTACATTACAGGACTAAAAATGAAAACGTGTGAGTGGCCGGAAAAATTTATGGCGACGGAGTTAGGCGCGTGTGTATCACCATCCGGCGACAGGACCAAAAATGGAGACAAAGTGAAATTACAGGACCAATTTTGATTTTGGGTAACATTAGAGGACCAAAATTGATTTTTTCTCCCCCAGTTCATTCCATCCGCCTCCTTCTCCCGTCTCTCTTCTGAACAGAAAATTTCGTCCCCTTCTTGTCGGTGTCGTTCGAACGTCCTCCTCGATTTCTCCCGGAACGATGGGAAGATCTTATCTCTTCCTTCTTTCCCCCAATAAATCGGGTGATGAACTCTTTAAATAGGTGCTTCGACCCTATTGAGATCTTTTCTGTTTTCATGCTTTTGTGCAATATTTACACTTCTACTGTGAGGTTCTTAAGTGAGAAGATATGACTAGGGCTGGGACCGGTTCGGTTCTTGGTAAAAAATTAAAGAATCGGAACCGATTTTTAAATACATAAATCGGTTCGGTTTTTGACCACTTTTTTCAGGAACCGAATTAGGAACCGAAACCGAAAAAACCGGTTTTTTCTTCAGGAACCGAATTTAATGTGTAAAAATTGGATTTTTCGGTTCTTTTAGGAACCGAATTGTGCAAAAAAAAACTGAATTTTGTAAAAAAAAAAAAATCCGAATTTTGAGTAGAAATCGAATTTAATGTGTAATATTTTGAACAAAATACATTTAATTTGCTTTATTTAATACCTATATTATGTAAAAAATTATATATAATATTATTTTTATTATTATATATATAATATATATAGAACCAGTTCCAAATCGGTTTTTTCTAACATCATGAAACAGGAACCGGAACTGGAACCGAATTATTAAAAAGGAACCGAATTAAGAACCGGAACCAGTTAATAATAAAAAAACCGGAATCGGAACCGAATTTTTCGATTCGATTCTTATTAAAATGTGGTTCTTCGGGTAAAAATCTCAGCCCTAGATATGAGATCAATTTTTCCGTGAAGCTTGAGGGTTATCCGGGGGAAAAATCTATACGAGCTTAACTTTTGTGGTGCTACCGGTGTTTCTGGGCTGCGGTGCCATCGTCGGTTTCAGGTTGCCTTTGTGGTGACGAGGTTCTGTTCGTTTTGGGGTCCAAACTCGAAAATCTGAGCCTACTAATCTTCAAAGGGGATTTTCTCTACATTAATTAGTTTAAATTCTTGTTGATTATTTGTTAATATCCTTATATTATAATCTGCCTTTACTACTTGCTCCTTCCGATTTACACATCCTTATATATATTATATAAACTTATAATATTGGTTATTATTAATATATATATATATTATATATATATATATATATATGGATATATATATGGATGAGTTCGGGTGATAATGCAATTTAAGTTAAGAAATAAGGATAAATTTCATCTATAGATCTTGATAAATGGATTGACTAGATTTATTCTCACAAAATGCAATATTTTAATGCATCGATATTTGATGCATATAATGCATATTTTAATGCATTGCAATTTTGATGCACGAAATGCATATATTTCATGCATAATTAGTACAAAATTCATGCATATTCGCAATTTGCAGGATAAGAACCATTCTCATTTGATCCTAAATCCATATATATATATATATATATATATATATATATATATATATATATGCTCATGGTTATTGTTCATTTAGGGTTTTATATATAACTAGATGTTCTCTCGTGCGATGCACCAGAAAAAATATTCTCTTATTAGAAAATAATTTCTCGATCTCCAAATTTGTTCTTGAGGATCTTCGACATGAGTGTCACATTAGCATAGTGTTAATAAAAAAACTTATGGAGTGTAATATAATTGAAGAAAGAGTATCACATTAGCGTAGTGTTGAGTTAATTAGTGTCCATTACATGAATATAAATATGAATTAATTTATTATTATTTTACATCAATTAATTTTACTGAAAATTAATATCCATATTTTTTAATATAAATTTATTGTGCAATCGATCATTAATGTAAATCCATCAGATTTATTATATTCAATACGGATGTCTAATTGAAGATCATGAAATAAGAATTAATTTGATATATTCATTAAAATAAACTTGATATAAAAAATTATAAATATTTAGAATTTTAAACTAAAAAATAAAGGAATAATTTTTTATTAGTAGATGAGTGTAAGTTGTGAAATAAAACTCCCACAACTCATATCTATTTTTTTCTATAAATTTAAGAATACATTCCTATATATAGAAATTATATTCAAAAAAAATTAAAAAACTTATAAAATAACATGTGTCATGACTCTCTTTTAATAGTAAAGATAGATTTGCCTAAAAGTTGATTTCGTGTTATTCAACTGTTCTTCATATTTGTTCTGGAACTCAACCTGCTCGAAGTTATTGTTCCTGGTGTATTGACATTAAATCGACCTTGCTCACTGTCCAGTTGATCTTCGGGTCTGCCCTACTGATTTCTATTTATTAGTTTTAGTTGGCTTGTAATCCTTAAACTCTTTCACATAGAATATAATTTTATGGAGTAGTAGTTATATTCGTTAATCCGCATTGTATTATTGATCCTTGTTTGTTCAAGTCTTGGAATCGATACCCAACAATCTTGACGAGGATTATTTCGTTTCCAAATACTTCCTAATAACTTGAGCCCATCCCCTACTTTAGGACTAAGTTACATCATTAATGGTTCGTTCGAAAATTGATTCCACTAAAAAAAATTACTCACTGTTCGTCCAAAAAACAAATTAATTCACTGTTGAAATTTCTGTACTTGAATAGAACTATTGCAAATTATATCATATTTTTGCAAAAAAAAAAAAAAAAGCACAATAATACTGTATACCTAAAATATGTGATGTTTGGAAAAAGAAGACCGTTCTGAAGGATTACATAATTTTAATTAATGAACTACTATTAGATAGATATATATAGTTACTTATATATATCCGTAGACGATCTTAATTTATTTCAATTTGTTAGCCAAAACTAAATATTTCCTGCATTTCTTTTAATTACAACTGAAATTTGAGTTAAATCTTCTTACCAACTCACTTTAGTTGAAAACAATACTATGTCGTAGACTTCCAAGTGTAGTATTTCGGAAATTAGCAGGAAATATCTGACAATCTGAAAAAAAAAAAAATTGAACAGATAGTGTCCCCATTGAAAAGACCTGATATAATACCGCACATAACTATCGCTGTTTATTCCTAATGTCTTAGAGAATAATTATTTAAATGTGTAGTTGGAGACAACATCTGACTTGGGAATTCAAACTATAAAATATCCAACAACTTGCAGCTTTCTTTAACCGAATCAAAAGCTTATATAAAACTTTCTCCTTATTAAAAAGTTCTTAAAATTTCTTTTATACACTAAAACCTTTTGGATTAATTTGAGTGTATAATTTAACCTTTTTTTTTTCATCCGACACCAAAACTTTTTCAAATTTTTGAAATCACACAAATGTTGGATGGCGTTAAGAATTTTCGTCAGAAAAATAAAAAGAAAAAATAGAAAAGAATTCTGAACATTCTGGAAAATTTAACAAATCTGAAAAAAATAAAAGAAATTCTAAAAATTCTGGAAAAATTAAAAATCTGAAAAAGAAATCTGAAATTTTATTTTTTTCAGAAAAAAAATATTTGTAATAGTAATATTAAAACTGAGAACTTTTATTTAAAATTCGAAAATAAAAAATATAAAAAAAACTGAAAATTCTGGAAAATTTTAAAAATCTGAAAAAAAATCAGAACTTTTATTTTTTAAGAAAAAAAATATCTGGAATAATAATATTAAAAATCAGAATTTTTTATTTAAAATTCGAAAATAAAAAAGTAAAAAATAAAAAAAAAATCTGAAAATTCTGGAAAATTTAAAAAATCTGACAGAACTTTTATTGTTTAAGAAAAAAATATCTTGAATAATAATATTAAAAATCAGAATTTTTTATTTAAAATTCGAAAATAAAAAGTAAAAAGTAAAAAAAAATCTGAAAAATATGGAAAACTGACGGACAAACTAACTCCGTACCAATCTTTGTGTAAACGTAAATTGTTGACTAATATTTCGATGTCGAGTAAAAAAAAAGTTGTGGTGTAACTTCAAATTTGGGCAAAAGGTTCTAGTGTCTCTAAAAAGTTTTCTCTATCATTGGTATCAACATACAGGTAAATTCAATTATCTTTTATTTTTTATTCTACATTGCAATAATCAGGGTCAGTCTTAAGGTTCCGGATGCCCATGGCGAAAGGCTAGAAAAATGTTCCTTTATTACACAAATGAAATTTTTGATAGGGGTTTGGAACCTAGTCAAGCTAGGCGGCTCATCCCCACGCCGGATCATTATTAAATAGAACAGAAATAATATAATGGGGGACATAAAGCAAAATTCCGTATAATAAAATATAAAATACATCACTTAAAACGATGCCTTCGTGCATATTTTAAAGCAAAAATATCGATCACTTTGTCATATTTAATATTTGCTAAAAACTTGCTCTCATTGCTCAAAATTACAAACACGTTCAATCTTTCTTGACTTGTGGTAGACCGCAAATGTGACTTCAACAATTTCAACTTGGAAAAACTTCTTCCTGCCGATGCTACGGTGACGGGTACGATCAGCAAAATCCTATAAGCAACCAAGACATTTGGAAACATGTCCATCTTCTTAGCAAACTCCATAATTTGTATGGATGCCCAAGGATTTCCACTCTTGAATGCCTCTTCCAATAACATTACCTTCAAAACTTGTAACTCCATAAATAAACATTCCCAATCGATATCAGAATCATCACCATTTGTTAAAATACGTTCAAGATTCAAACAAGGCTTTTTTCAATTCATCGTCATGTAAAGTAAACAACGTTCGACCATTAAACAAGAAACCAAAAATATATTCAAATTCTTGCATTTGTTCAAATCTAGTTCGCAATTGAGAAAGAGTCATATCAACTAAAATAAGAAAGTAATCAGTTCTAAATGCCTCTTGAGCAGATTGTTGTTCTCTTTCGGTATTTGGAATTTCATCAAATTGCTTTTTCGAGAAAAAGAACATTTTATAGTAAATTCGGGCTCAACTCCAATACTATTTGCAATTTCTTTAGCTTCATTAATAGCACATGCAAACCCACTTTCCCTATATTTTTCAAAATAAGCAACCAATCCCTTGAGATTGTCTATTGCAATATCAAGAAGCATATCGTGGGACTGTAATTTCTTACTAACTAAATTAATTCTATACAAAAATTCATGCCAAATAACCAAACTCACAATAAAATTAAAACTTGAAAGCTCACTGTTTACCAACGATTCGGCGTCCCTACATACTTTTTCATCCTCACTTACTTGATCTAATTGTATCAAAGCATCTTCAATTTGGCCAATTTTAGATTTAATAGCTTTAACACTTTCAATATGACTTTCCCAACGAGTAGAAGATAAAGATTTCAAAGTCAAATCGTCAATGTGTTCTAATAAAACAGTCCATCTCTTTGTAGAATTAGAGAATACATTATATATTCTCTGACAAGTACCAGAAAAGATTTTTGCTTTGTGACAAGAGTTCGCCATATCACATAAAACTAAATTAAGACTATAACAACCACATGACATATAAAAGGCTCTAAGATTTATATCAAGTAACCTTTTTTGCACCCCTTGATGTTTCGCTTTCATATTAGACCCATTATCATACCTTTGTCCCCGCACATAATTAACATCCAAATCAACTGATTTCAAAACATCAAGTAATACATTAAAAAATCCAAAGTCGGATGATATTCTACAACTAAAAATTCTAAAAAACACTCTTTGACTTGTATAGGAGAACTTGACACATCAACAAATCTTATAATCAAAGTCATTTGTTCTTTATGGCTCACATCCGGAGTACAATCAAGAATGAATAAAAAATGCTTTGCCTCGTTGCTTTTTTTTTAAAATTTCACTCTTCACATTGGATGCCAACATTTCAATCAGTTCACTTTGAATTTTGTGGCTAAGATAATGATAATGAGTTTTTTTATTTCAATAAGCCGAAAATGCTGTTTCATAATTAGATCAAACTCAGACCAAATACTAAAATTAGTCATATGTCCTATACTATTCTCATGAATGTTTAGTCTTTGACCAAGTTGTTTCCAACAATTTAAACCATCACGTGCTAATTGACTTTTTGATCGACCATCTTTGAAAAGCTTACAACAAAAACAAAAGACTTTAACTAACTCTTTAGAATAAACCAAACACTTTCTATCATAGCAATCACCATTTCATAATTTATGAACATAATATTCTAAAGAGAAATGCCTACCTATATTATCTTTTGGAAATACAATGTTAGTTTCCCTAATATGCCTCTTTTCAACAAGTAAGTCTCTCATTTTTAAATTCAACTCATCCCAAACTCTAGGATCAAGTATATTGACACCAATATCATCACCAAGAGGATTTTTACAATTACGAGCATTATCATTATTATAATCAATACAAGCATTATCAATATTATCTTCATCACAAGTATTATCAAATTTTTCATTATCATCACTGTAGGTCACAAGTCGTCCAGGAGTAAGTCTAGGGGGGGTGAATAGACTTATTGAAACTCTTAAACTCTTTTTTCGAAGAGTAAGTTTCTACAGCTGATAGATATACAAATGACTTAGAGTCGTTTGTTCTCAATACGTGCGGAAGTCAGCTGATGATGAATACAAAACAACTAATGAAACACTTAACAATGAATGCAGCAGTTAAAGTATGATGCTATAAAACAGTAAAATGTTTTTAAAGTGGTTCGAGGTAAATCCCTCTACATCCACTGGTCCTCCACACAGGAGTAAAATGTTTTATTATAAACACTACATACACAACTACGTGTCTATAATCAAACCTATCTTCGTATCATTCACGCAGATTGATGCAAAGACTGTAGCTTTCAACCGTGCACACAGATTGGTCAAAGCTAACTCTTAACTTGCTTCTTCACACACAGTTCCAAAGCTTCGTCCTTATTCATCCCACACAGGTCGGAATAACTTCATTAGTTCACACATAACTAGGTTTTTACTCGAAGGTAAAAGTAAAGTAACCAGATTAGAACAACAGCTTGACTATGAAGATATTGAGCTGATGATGGTTGTTCTTGATTGACTGAGTATATTTCTTCTTCTTAGATATTAATGATGCTAGAAGAAATATACTTTGGTCTTGTAAGCTTGATCTGATGATAATGAATATTCAGTCGATAGATCGTTCGTGTATTGCTTGTAAGCTTGTATGTCTTTGGTTCCTTATATATCACTGATCTTCAAACTCTGAGGTATAAATAGCCTCTGAATAGATCCGTTGACAATAGATCCGTTGAGCAAAAAGTCTGTTCCAACGGGATGATTGATTTGAATAAAACATGATCCGGTTTTTGCTCCTTGTTTGAAGATCTCTGACGGCTTAGTATTTAAATACTTTATCCTTTCAGTACTTAAATACTTCTTTTCAAACGGGACTTGACTTTAGCGAATAAGGCAGATTCTGTTCCAGCAGTCTTAAGTCCTATTTGGATAAGTATTGAAGATCTCAATACTTACAGCCTGGATGTTGTATCCAACATATTGCTGTAGTTGAAGGTTTTACGCTGTAGGCTATATTACACTGTTGCTGTATGGAATGATGTTGTATGAATATTTCAGGACAGCTTCCATGCTTAGCGTCATATAGACAGATGAGTCTCTTTGCTGTATGAAGGTACTATATCGAAGCTCGATACAGGACTTGTTTATCCTAATAATTACGATTGACTTCGGGACAGTGACTTGCTGTATGATAGCACCTCATCCTTTTGATGTATGAAGGCAGCGTGAAGACTTGATATATGTTTTGGCAGTTTATCAAAACTCCATACAGGGTTCCCAACAGTAGGTATATGGTTCGTTTATCCCAACAAGGACTGTATCCCAAGTTCATAGTGTAACACCCCAAATACGATGGCTATTACACTGTTGTGAACCCCACACTGGGATCCACCAGGCGATACCAAAATATAAATTAATCATATCATAATTTGTGATACCAAACCACAAGACAATAATCATTACCCCGATTAAGAGTTTAACAATCGTACCGCTAATAGCCTCATGATATACAAGATCCAATACCAGTATAAACCATATGAAAATGGAATATACTCAAAATAATAGTGCAACCAACAAGAGTTTAAATGAAATGGAAAAGTATAATTATACGGTTTTAAGCATAACCGGCCAATAACAACTTGGGCCTCCCAAACTAGTATCCTTCAAACCCTTCGCCGTCACCGTGCTCTTCCCGTGCCTTGGCCTTGCCTCAACCTAAAATACAACACAAGTATTTCGCCCAAACCACAGGGTCAGATATACATGATAATAATTCTGAAGACATTATATAATTCACATATATTAGATCTCAAGGAAACAACCCGACTACTGAACATACCCCTCGAGCGTATGAACATCCAGTCACAACTGTCGGACATAACCAATCATACATGGAATATGAACGACCAATCAACATGGCTCAAGACGGACATCACAGTACGCCCGATCCGGAAATGTGTCCGTGCACATGTCCACCCCGTATATGGAATCCAGGATATACGTGGGACAATGTACCTAATTATCCTCACGAACTACATCTCGTGCACAGAGTCCAATACGGAAATATCAATGCATGACCATATGTGCCTGGCTAAAAATCCTACACATAACCAATCGGCACGCAGATGTGACTCCAGATATATCACGATACAACATGATAAGGAAACTCAATAAATCAGATATCCAACAAGAATCAAAAAAATCACCAAAGTGACAATATTGATCAACGATACAAGGTGGTGAACTTGGGAATACAATCCCACAACGAAATGGAAAACATGATCAAGAACAATACTACATTATGAATCACAGATTCATAAAGCATTACATATACACGAAATGTATAACGTTCCCAAGAATTCAATCATTATTATAACCAAGCAAGATAACCTGCCTCAATTCCATAGACGAAAATAGTCCTTCTTCAAATGAACGAACGGACGGTTTCCCCGACTAACAACACTCACTCGAACAAGCAACCTTGAATAATATGTAACCTATTCAACAACACATTTATACAATATCGATATCGAATTCATAGGGAACGACACCCTCAATTCAAACCGAATAGGTTCAACCCATCTCAATGAACATATATCGCCTATTAACGAACTTCAACACACCCAGTTCACCTTTTCTAATCGGCTAATCATGTTCTTAAGGTTCTACAACATTTATGATTACCTATTACACAAGGATTATCATTAATGAATTCAATTACCCAATCTATTATGACATTATCATCAACAATCATCATAATCTTCTTAAAAACACTAACCACCTTTAAATACGATGATTTGTACAATCTTATTTCATTAAATTATCCGGTTTAACTTGAATATATCAGAACTATAATTATTTTCTTCATAATTCACCATTGTCTCCCAATAAATTTGCTAAACCCTCTAAAAAGCATGATTATAACATCTTAAAAATCTTCTAGCATTAAGAACATACCTCTAAAATCTAATCATCATGTTCTTATCATGATTTCCTAAGAATCCATAACAACCATGTTATCTTTCAACATTTCATCAATTCAAGGAGTAATATTCATGTTCTTCACCAGTTGTTCATAATCTTAATAATCAACATGTTATACTTGATTAATCTAACATCATATGAAGTAATCATTATCAACATCATCATCAATATGGAATTAACATAAGTTTAGATAAACAACCTCTTGAAAATGAAGAACAACTCCAAAGACTTCAAGAACACACTCTAATCTTCAATCTTCTAGGCTCCAAATCAAGTTATGAAGCTCCAAGACAAGATGGTAGGGATAAAATCGACTTAGGAAGGCAGAGGAACAATTTCTAGGGAGGATACTCGAGTATGGTTCGTGCACAAATTAAAGACAAGACATGTCTTTTATAAGTTGCATTTTACTTAATGTACGCTATCGGCATGGTTAATTTACGTTAGAACTATTTACGTACGCAAACACACGGGTGTTACATACGTAATGATCCTCGAGAAGTTACTGCCTCAAAACACATAGTACGTTGCCAGAAAAACATACGTAAGCTCACCTGCATTACGTATGTAACATCTAACACATTACGTACATAAAGTAACACACTTAACGTACGCTAAGCTACAATTGTAGCGTACGTTAACTACTAAGGACATAGTAAAAAAATATAATTCTCCATACAACATCTAACAATCAAACATAGTGCGAATGACAATTATAATTAATTCAATTCTAGTATATCTCAATATTATAATCATTACACTAAATGCAAACATGATAAGACGATACTCGAATCATCCGAGTAATACCACAGTAAAGATGAAAAATTACAGTCGGATATTACACATAGTCAACAGTCTTCGGCATCATCAAGCTAGCGAGCCAAGAAGGATCTTAGGTGGACCTCATAAAGGGTTTGAGTAAGAAAATCCTTAAAAAGTGGGGACTTAGTCATAATAGCATAATCCCTGGTATTAAGGGGATCGCAATTGCACCAATACCCCTAAAAAATCAGGGATCTTCCCCAATGAGAGGCAAGATCTTAGGGAATAGGCTTCCCCCTTTGATAAATAAGGGTGAGCCAACCCACTTTCAGTTATCTTTACTATCATAAAGTACATATACTTACTCTACTGGATTTCTCCTAAAATCTCACCTGACTTGAGCCACGGAGAATATATGATGGGACCATCCCAGACATTTTTTGCAGACACTCCAGCAGTTCTCCACCCTGAGTCTTTCGGCAAAATTCGATTCTTGATAGCCTATCTGCTCGGACACATCATCTACTAAAAATGAACTTCGGTCTTATGGAATGGTCTCATACCTTCATTCATAATATGTAATAGTGATTTGAAAGGATGACAGCTCTTTAACCATATAACTAATTCAAAATCATTCTTCTTTGTTTACTTATTAAGTCTCTGTTCTTTTGAGCTGAATTTTGATGAACTGAACTAAACTGGATTTTGCTGAATTGAACTGAATTGAATTGAACTGAACTGAATTGTTTTGAATTGAACCGAATTGGACTGAACTGAAATAAAGTTATTGAAAAATAACGATAATAATAGTATATAATATTATTCATAATATTAATTTAAAGAATAATAATATCACATAACAATATATATAACAATAATAAAATTATTTATATCACAAAAATAAAAATAAAAATATAATAATTATAATATAAAATATTATTGATAATATTAGTATAAAATGAATAAAAATAAACAATAAGTTGTAGTAATAAAAAACAATTATTTTCTTAAAAGTTTGTAATGTGCTTGTGTAAATATTTTATTCCAGGCTATATTTTAAATTTATAACTGTTGATTCTCTTCTCATTATATTGTTAATAATACTAGGTGAGAAGTAATAATACTAGATAACAATATATATATATATATATAATATGATAATAACAGCAATAAAGATAAAATACTAATAATAAAAGTTCAATATACTATTATCAATAGTTGTACTACTTTAATTACTATGAATAATTAATATTGTTAAATAATAATTATTAGATTACAACAACCAAAATAATACTAATAATACTACTACCAATAAAAATAAAATAATGAGATTAATAATAAAAAATTATATAAAGTATTATTGATCATGTTGATATTAATAATAAATATTATATAACTACATATACAACAATAATATTAATTATATATATATATATATATAATATTATTGATAATTAATATCAACAACAATAATTTGCTGAGCTGAACTATGATGGACTAAATTGAAAAGTGCTGAAACTAAGTCAAAAGGAACAGAGTTTAATGGTGCTACTTTCACCTTTACACGGTTGGCACATTCATAATGTAATTTGCATATAAGAAATTCGCCAACATATTAATCAATTAAAATTATAAAAAATCAACATTATATCAAACGTGAAAATTCAAATATAGTTATGGTTATTTTCACATCTGAAATTCATTTATCTCTTCTACCAATCCTCTAACTAAGTGAAAAAATAATTAAATAAACATAAAATAAAATAATCGTTTGAAAAAAACGAGTAACATTATTCTTTTTGGATAATGCGATGTGATTGATTATTACAAATAGAATTTTGAATATTAAAGCTCCCTAGCTACACCCACAACAAACATTTTCAAACACCAAAATTGCCCTCAGTCAATCATCATCTCTTTCTGTACAATTAACAACACCCGGAATAAACAGAAAAAAAAAAAAAAAAACCTAAAAGAGAAGAAAGAAAGAATAATTTATAGGTGATATTTCTTGATCTGCAGATCAAGAATCAAAGGAATACGGAGGTTTCAACAGATCATACGGCGCCCAAAGCGCGTCCAATGGGCATGGCCTGCCGGCATCAAGCCGGGCCCACGGTTTCCCTTTCCCACTCCAATGCAGAAGGCTGACAGGCCCTGGATGCAAATCCCGGCAAAGCCCACGAAAATTGTCCCCTCCAAGCCCATGCTGATTCCATCTATGATCCACGGACACAATGTTCCCGGCAAACACTAGCAGAAACGGCGGCAAGGACCCCAACTCATAGATCCTCAATCTTTTCTGCAGCTCCATCCATTCCTCGATCTTGGTCGTGTAATCCCCCGCCCGCCACCTTTCCAGATCGATCACCATCACGCCTGTGTTGAAATAGCAAGCCTTCCGATCCGCGAAGGTCAGAGAAAGCGAAGGGTTAGACCAGAAAGTCGGTGTGAAGTAGGACGTGAAGTTGGCGTTGCAGTACTCCGGCGCCGCCAGGACCCTTCCGCCGGAGAGGGGGATCGCCGCGAGCTTGGCGATGTCGTCAACGAGGACGAGGTCAGAGTCGAGGTAGACGACGCGGCGGACGCACGACGGAAGGAGGCGGGCGAGGTAGCTGCGGGCGTAGTTGAGGGGGCAGTCGAGGGCGGAGCGGATGGAGGTGGAGATGAGGCGGGACACGGCCGAGTCGTGGAAGCGGTAGATTTTGAAATTTAAGTATGGGAAGGCAGCGAAGATGGTGGCGCGGAGGAGATAGGAGTCGGCGGAGGCAGAGGCTACGAAGTGGAAGACAACGTTCTGCGGGCAGGAGGTGTGCTGGAGGGTGGAGAGGATGGCGGCCATGGAGCCGCGGATGTAGGCGGCGTCCAGGGTCATGGCCACATGGACCGCGTCGTAGGAACAGATGAAGGTATTGCCGTCGTCGTCGTTGGCGTTGAGAATGTTTCGAGGGGTTTTGGGGGGGAGGATGGAGGGGCAACGGGGGGCATTGTAGAATTTCGGGGCTTCTCTAAACTGTTGGGGTTTTGATGCCGAGGTTTCTTGAAGGTTTTTGTTTGCTAGGGAGACTGAGGTGATCATGAAGAAAATGTTGAGAGTGAGGAAGAGAGAGGGGAGGTGACGTTGTTTGGGATTCTTCATTTGAGGTTTTTTTTCTTTTTTTTTTTTTAAATGATGAAGAGTTGGAGTGGAATTTATTGCATTAGTTTCAAAGTTATAGCCCAGAGGACACGGTTTTGAGTGTACTTTTTTATTTATATTTTTTATTTTAAAAAGGGATTATATTTGCACAGCTGGATGGCTGACTGGGGGGTGGGTGACCGGGGGGGCTTAGTCAAAGAATTTCAAAATGGAAATATTAGTTGGTTTCATACTTGTTTTTTAAATCTTTATTCATCTTGTTTTATGATTTAAGAATTGCATGTTTTTCTCCTTTTGAAATGGGCTGCGTGATTTATTCTTGATTGGTTTTTGGGGTCCCAATTCCAAAGACCCAAACTTGCAAAATGGTAGAAAGGGGTTGCATAGTAGTAGGGGTGGGCATGGGACGGGATGGGTCGGGATTTGGCGAATCCCGTCCCGTCCCGAAAATAAATTACCGGGACGGGACGGGACGGGATTGCGTATTTTGAAATTCATCCCGCACGTACCGATCCCGTTCGGGTTCGGGTCGGGACCGGGACGGGACGGGATATCCCGCACATTTATTGACTTTGACAGAAATTTTGAAAAAACGAATGAGACAACTATAAATTTTAGAATTATCAAATGAATGAGGTAGAAATTAAAAAAAAATCCAAACTAGTCATTCCAAAAAAAAAGTGACTCTCAATATCCATTAGAAACTTAAAAAATACACAACAAAATAGATAGTAACGTAAACACGCACAAAGGACAATAGATCAATAATCCAAATGCATAGTGCATATTACATCAAAATCAACACGTGAAGATAAAATTCAAATTGAAAGTGCAGAAAACATCAACTTAAAATCGAAAATTTAAAATCAAACTTTGATGTTTCATACATCATACATCAATTTAGGGTTTACATATTTAAAAGATATATAAAAATTGATTATATTAAATATTACGGGGCCAGGCAGGATTGATCGGGGCGGTCCCGATCCCATCCCGTCCCAGTTGAATAGTAACAGAGCGGGACGGGACGGGATGGGATTGCCATTTTAATAAACTATCCCGTCCCGTCCCGCTAGTTTTCGGGACGGGATCGGGACGGGATCGGGATTTCGGGTTCAAGTGCCCAGCCCTACATAGTAGTGACGATGTGTTATGTATACTATATAGTAATACTTATCCCCTTAATTTAATATGGAATGGGGATTTAGTTGTAACTTTTAATTGTAAATATATGAAGAAATTATTTTAATTATAACTTTTAATGTAAATAAACTAATTTAAATACAAAAATTATGATAAACATCACAATGCAAATGCACCTTCTAATACACAAGGTGATTTAAATGAACTTTTAAATGATAATATAAATTACAAGATGGTTAAATTTTAGCTATGAAATCTTAGATACAATCGGTGCATCGCACGGGTTGAATAAACCAAAAACAACCCCGGAGCAACATACGAGTTAGTAAAGCCTCATTTCATATAACTAATTACATAGACTAAAATAAAAGGACAATAACAATAAAAAAACATATAAACTTCTCTAAAAGGCATTTAAATTCTGCCATCTGCTCATTCAACCGTCTGCCCCAACATTACGTACAAAACACGTAGATATTCAATCAAAGACCGTGCATCGCACGGGTTGGATAATGCCTCGTTTTATAGAATTTAGACTTAGTTTGATATTATTGTGCGTAAAAAAAATGATGCATAATGAATTTAAACAGATTTTTATTTGATAAATATTATTACTTAAAGTATTTTTAATATGTAAAATATTAATTTTCATTGTTTTTTATGATAGAATTTAAAAACAAACTTAATACTACTTTTTCAAAATCTGCTGTCAGTAATTTGTGAAATCTAAAAAAAACTGTTTTTTATCTAACAAACACTATCAAAATTTAAAGTTTATCAAAAGAGCTAATAATTATTAAAATTAAGTAATAACAACGGGGCCATAGCCTAGTTTGGTATTGCTTGTGAGTTCTGACTTGGAAAAACTGTTGCAACTGTGATGTGAAAGTAATCGGATGTGAATTTAAACAGATTTGTGTTTGGTAAATATTATTTGTTTAAAGTGTTTTTTTGATGTAAAATATTATCTTGCAGTAGTTTTTAAAAGCAACTCTAATGCTGCTTCTAAAATCTGCTTTAGAAAAAGCTGTTTATTTTATCTACCAAACACTACCAAATTTAAAAGTGTTGGGAAAAAATAGATCCTCATTCAATTAGGGAAAATCGAAACTAAACGAGAAATAAAATGAAGAAAATTAAAAACAATCACCACTACAAGAATTTAACGTGGAAACTCTAAAGCCGGAGAAAACCACGATTCACGAGAGAAAAATCAATATGATAAATTTCTACAATCACACGCTATTTCTTTCTCTCTCGATACTACACACTATTACAAATCTTTGATAAACTCTCACCCTTCTATCAAGACTCTATCGCTCTGAAAATCTAAGAAATGAATTTGAACTAGAATTGATCAATAATATTATTGTTTGTTGCTTGGTACACAGTTGCACTTCACTTGCAATTCTTGCACGCTTTAAATCTGCATAACTAAGCTCAATTTATGGAGAAAAGTGAGCTCCAAATCCCTATTAGAAATTTCGTGTTCGGGAAAACTTATCGGTCGGAAATCAAATTACAACTGGAAACGAAAATTATAACTCGAAAACATAAATTACAAACTCGTACGAAAATGAAAATACAAAACTCGAACTGGATTACAACTCGAGACAAAATAGAAATATACGAAACTGAATTGAGATAACAAATAAACAATAAATTAAAGGACAGAAAATCGTATGCTAAGTAGCCGAGTCGTGGAAGGCCCTCTTTCCGCAAGATGAGAAACGTCCCGGTAGTGCTCTCGATCTAGGCGTGTCGTCCCTAAATATAAAACGGCTTCGTCTCAAAGGTAGTAGCACTACAGACCTTTGGGTTCCTAATGAACAAGAATGAGGCGAGGACAGAGCTCCGACTTTATGATATGTATGCAGAAAACTGTGAGTATGCTGAATTCGAAAATTACATGTCCAGATGTAAAGGAATGCATCCATTCACACCTGCAGGGGAGGTTTAAACATAGCTCTTAAGGCTGTCATAATGCAGGCATTCATGCCTGCATTGAACAAAGGAGTTACAGAATTCAGACCTGCCAATTACTCCTTCTCATTACACCTGGGAGGTTACTTCCGGGTTTGGACTGAATTTGAACAGTCAGGACGCACCTGGACTGTATTCAGCTCCTTAACCGCTCGAGAAATGTATCTGGACATCTTTATGTGCACATACGAGCCCAACTACATTGTTGAGCTAGTCCAAAAAACTCTTTAGGCAAGTCAAGGCCTAACCCAAGGCCAAGCCCAAAGACCACACAAAGACCAATTGCCAAGATCTAAGATCAAGGTCCAAGGTCCACGGCCGCGAGCCGCGGCCGAGGCGAGGCGGGCGAGCGGCGGCGGCGCATGCGTGCGCGCGCGTGTAGGCTTTAATCCCATACACATATGCCATTAATTATTACATGAATAATAGTAACTCATTATATACTTGAACAATGATAGCTCATTATTCAATATGGGATAGCTATCCCTCATTTATTCACAATTAAATAACAAACTTTAATTTACTATTTATCACTCATCGGGAATCGGTTTAGAGAAAGTGAATATACCACGATCATCTACTCGGAACGTAGATCGATTCTATGATATTTAATTTTACAAAATAAAATTAAAATCATTAACGATTCCAACAATCTCCACCCTCCAACCACAATTTTAGACTGCACATTTCCACCCTCCAGTCACAATTTAGGACTTCTTCTATGGAGAGATTCGGCAAATGAAGAAACCATGTTCTTCAATAGTTAACATGCATCAATTTCCATTATCAACAAAAGTGAGCTTGTGTGGTCATTCTACAAAGTTGGATAAATACATGTTTCTTTTATTTTTAACACAAGATAAACTCCAACGATCTCCACCTTGTTATAATAAAAGAAAACATAATTGTTTCCATTGAAAATCATGATTCTTAACTCAAAGAACCATCATTCCTAAAAAAAATAATAACCTACTACACCATATGAATAGAACGCTTAGAATCAACCATTCTAAGAATTTCTTTAGGCGCATGTCGAAAAACTTACTGAGATTTATGGTGTTCCTTCTCGCTTTTGACCCTCCTAGAAGTCCTTCATCTATTGACATAACTTTCACCACATACCTTGCATCCTTGTCAAACCAATGCACATGCGATCCAACTAACGTCATCACATCCTCATTCATGACAGTTGGACATGCCACAAGGATGTTCATATAATCATTAGATGATATCATCTTCTTTCATGATATTAGCAACTTGTTCTGAGCTATTTGTCGCAACCGCTCCACCTTGATAATTTTGCTTCGTATGCGCAGGTTACCGCACTTCCAACAAACAGCACCCTTGGGGTCCTTCTTCATCCCTTTGCTAAAAGCCATCATTGTTGATTTTCTTACTGAAGCCTGCCCTTCACTCATCAGTCTTCTCTCCTCGAAAAGAAGTTTTCCTGTGACGTCAGCAAAAACTAAAACCTCCTTCCCATGCATTAAAATTGGTTTTACGTGCTCATAGGAACATCGAAGGGACAATATGAGCCTTAACGCCTTATCCTCATCTTTACTTTCCACCCCAATGGTCTCTAGTTCAGAGATGATGCCATTAAGAATACTCAAGTGATCTGAAATTTTCATACCTTCATCCATCCATAAGGTGTGAAATTGTTCCTTCAGGTACAACCGATTTAAAATGCCTTTTGCTTGGTACAGAGCTTCCAACTCTTCCCATAGCTCTTTGGCACTCGAAATCACATGTACATTTGCAAGAATATTCTTGTCCAAACATAGGCATATTATGTTTGCCGTCCTCAGATCCAGATCCTCCCAATCTTCATCATTTAAACCAAAATCTTTCTTATTTGTATCTCCAGTTGAACCTCCCTATCTCTCAAAGCCTCGTGTACACCATATTGTATCAACACATCCTTGACTTGTACTCGCCATAAGCCAAAGTTGATTTTTCCATCAAATTTCTCCTCTTCAAACTTTATTAAACTTGAAGTTCTTGATATACTGTTTCTCCACCCCTGGTTGAACAACCGTCTCACAAGAGACACCCAAATATTTCTCAAGAACCCTTTTCTGGTGTAGAAGATCAGACAACATTGCAACCACAGAGCATAATCAGAATATCAAGAGACCTGAACCGAGCTGTGAGACCACTTGTTGACTAATAGTATGCATTAACGTATTTGCATACATTGAACTGGATCGCAGTGAGATAGTGTCTTCTCTACTGACTGTAAGAAGAACGTAAATCTCGGATAATTATTATTTCTTATTTATAATATTTATTGCTTTGATTTACCATGGGTGAGAGTCACAGTGATTGACTCAATATGCTTTTTATCTTGGGCAATAATATTATTTATATAATTATTATTATTATTATTCTAACTAGAAATCGTGTCCCTACTCGTGCGAGTTGATGATGTCCCATTGAGGAGCTCGATAATTATTATTATATTAAATCTTGCAGGTGGATTTAACTCTGATATAATAATTAAAGCTGCCAGTAGCTTAAATTTGGAAATTCGATATCTTAAACACAGAAATTAATATATTGAAATAAGGAGCCCGATCGTAAATTGGGATTTGGGTTGGAAGTGGAATTTTTATCCTTTTAGTGGATTGGATTGATATTACTCAACCATATTAGGAAGGTCTTAATATGGAAAGTTGAGTTACACTACGAGTCTTAACTCTAACCCTCCTTAAGATCCCTAGAGCAGACCAAAGCATATAAGTAAGACATTGAATGGGGGGGTTCGGCCATGAGCTTCATACAAACACACGGGTTTCAATTTTTTTTCTTTCAAGTGTTTGATTGTGGATCTTGACTTGTGTCTTTGATTCCAAAATTAAGTTAACATTTTAATTATTGCTATCAATTGGGATTACTTGAAGAAAAGGAAAAATCGAGAGTTGTGAGGAACTTAAGTTTCGATCGATCCACTTCAAGGTGTCAAGCAAGATTCGGTAGCCCGTTGCCCACACAACATTCGGATTAAGGTGGGATCATACTCTAGAAGATTTTGGAAGAAATCAAAGTAGCAACTACTACGGTTCAAAAGGTAAACATCCTATGATCTTTTGATCTAGATTAGGATATTGAATTTACCAAATGATATTTAAATTGCTTATTGATCTTTATGGTTAATTATGTAGCATGCCTAAATAGGCTTTGTGCTCGTGGGTGCGTAAAACGCTTATTCAAATTTTCCCCAAACTTAGATTCTGCTGTGTTTTATTTCCAACAATTGGTATCAGAGCTAGAATAGGGTTTTTGCTATTTTACTTAATTTTGGTGATTAATTGATAGTAGTTTAAATATTCATGTAATTTGATGTTGGAATATTTTGCTAGGTGTGTTCTTGCAGGGAATATGATCAAATTATCATGGTTATATGAATGGTTAATTTTATTATTATTTATGCAATTGTTGGTTTGGCCCCATTTTGAGACATGTAATGGTTTTTCCAGTGAAAAAACCCACAGATAGATCTAGGATCTTAATTTTGTGTAATGTTGCTGGAATTCGATGCATTTTATTTTATTTATGAAATTATAATCGAATTCGGAGAAAAACAAAATTACAAAGAAATAGAGCAGAGCCGGGACACCTGGCGCTAGGCGGCCCGCGATCAAGCGACACGGCACTGCCGGCGCGCTGGTCCTGCTTGCCGAGGGCCGTGGCGGCTGGTCCGGATCGATCCGTTCATTGTTGATCGGATCGTCCAGTTTTTGGTTCGGTCCATTTTGTTGGAATATTTATTCCACACAATATTTAATTTGTGTTTTGATGATTAAAGTTGCTAAACAACAAAACAACATTAAGGCGAAGCAAAACGACGAAGCAAACGAAGACACAAAAAGCTGAGCATAATGCATGTCTAGCGCACGCTAAGACATAAATGTTAGCGCACGCTAACGAGGAGTCAACTGCATATCAGCCAAGTTCGAAATAAGCTGAAGTGAAGTCAGCTGATGAGATAGCGCACGCTACACGGTATCATTAACGCATGCTATCGAAGTCTTGTTACCGTTGTGAAGGAATTCAAACACAGAATAACATATGCAATGAAGTCAGCATTAGCGCACGCTACAAAGTATGAATAGCGCACGCTAAGAAGTTTGAATCAAGTCAATCAGAACGTTGGGAAAAGCAGGTCAAAGTCAGCATATCAAACGGATACTTTGACAATCCATGCAACGGATATATTGGATTAGCGCACGCTATAATGTGTTATTAACGCACGCTAATACAAGAAGGTTACGTACGTAAGGCAGAAGGCATAACGTACGCTAAAGAAGAAACGGTTGGTGGATCAGGAATAGTCTAGCGCACGCTACAGGCACGCTAAGATATTAGCGCACGCTACCAGAGGAAGGCTAGCGCACGCTAGCAAGTCAAAACAGCCAGCAACGGCTAGTTTATGGGAAATGCCTATAAATACCATCCCTATGGTATTGTTTGAGTACAACAACTTCAAGCAAACGAGATATTCATCTGAGAATCATATACTTACATTGTTGTTGTAATATTGAGCTTATATTGTTAGTTTGAGTGTTTATACATTCAACATTATACACGAGCGAGAAAAAGAAAAGATACGATTTGATTCAGTGTTATTAGGATCAAGGATCCGGGATTGTTAGAATCACAATCGCTATCTTAAGTGAGGTTTATCTAGTACCGATAGAAAGCTAGAGTGGTTGATTCCTTATCCAATAGAAAAGGAAAAACGGTTTTACTCGGACCGATAGAAGACGAGCTTGTAACGGTAATCCCTCGATCGATAGAAGAGAGGCGTAGAGGTTTTGATCTTAATCCTAAAGAAAAAGATACATCGAGAGAGGACGTAGGCTTCATTAATAGCCGAACCTATATAAATCTTTGTGTGATTTATTTCCGCAATTTAATTACGCTTCCGCACAAAACGACGCAAATATTCGATAATATACCAACAATTGGTATCGGAGCGGTACTCCAATACGCGGCTTAACATCCGAGGAGAAGATCCAAAATGGCGTTTCAAATCTCTCCAGCCGAAGGCCTTGCTCTCAACCGACCACCATTTTTTGATGGCGCGAACTTCATGACTTGGAATATGAAGATGTCGATATTCATTCGAGCTTACGACATCGAACTTTGGAAGGTGATTTGTCTTGGTCCAAAAATTCCAACTAATTCCAACGGTACGCTTAAAACTTTTGAAGAATATGACGACTCCGATTGGAAAAACGACCATTTCAATTGTAAGGCAACTCAACTCCTTTATTGTGCCTTAAATCCGGAAGAACACAATCGGATATCATCGTGTGATAGTGCCAAAGAAATTTGGAAAATGATTGAGGTAACACACGAAGGTACGTCTCAAGTCAAAGACGAAGATAAACATGCTCCTTCATGATTATGAATTATTCCAAATGAAGGACGATGAATCCATCTCGATTATGCTCGAACGATTCTCGGTCATCACTAATGGATTAGCATGTTTCGGAAAACCACTTTCGAGTAGTGAGAAAGTAAAGAAAATTCTCCGATCACTACCTCGAGAATGGGACGGTACGGTTACGGCAATAATGGAATCCAAAGATTTAAATACTCTCGATTTTAGTGCTCTCGTTGGTTCTCTTATCAACTACGAGATTGTTCTAAAATCTCGGAATGCCAAACCGAAACCGAAGGAGAGGTCGATAGCCTTCAAGGCTAAGGTGCCGAGAAAGAAAGAAGAAATTCCGGTGGCCGACAGCGACGAAGAAATGGCATATTATGCCAAGAATATTAATAAGTTCCAACACTTATTAAACCGGAGAAAGAAGAACATCCAAGCGGGCGAATCGAAGAAACCCGACAACACCTGTCGATTATGTGGTAAACCAGGCCACTTTGACAAGAACTGTCGAGTAAAGCAAAAGGAGGTTTTAATCGCAACATGGAGCGACGAAGATCCCGATGAAGATTTTCTTGACCAAAATAATCTCGCGCTCATGGCCCGGAGTTCATTCGACGATAGCGACGTCGAAAGCCAAGTAAGTAACTCCTACAACGAACTCTTTGAAACATTCGAGTTATTACATACGGACTATCAAAACGCTTTAAATGAAATTAAATCCCTCAAGTCTAAATATAAAACTTTGGAAATTGAAAATTCCAAAATACTTGAAAAAGGGAAATTTGTTGAAATCGATCATTCGAAATGCATTGAAAACGAGAATATTTTAAAGAATGATCTTTTAAAAGTTCAAGATGAACTAAAAATTTTGACAAAGAAATTCTCGTGCGACAACGATAAATTTGAACAAATGTTATGTGTTCAAAAATATACTCTAAATAAAGAGGGGTTAGGATTCAAACCACGTTCGAAAAACGAATCCGTCAATTTCAAAATACCCCATTGCGAAAAGTGTTTAAAAATCGGGCATCACGTTTCAAATTACAAAAGCCCTCGCCGTACGATAAAAGTTAAGAAAATTTGGGTTCCTAAAGGAACAATCGTTTCAAACATCGTTCACATTTCGAAACAAAAATCAACTATCGGTTGGATCCCCAAAACTTAATTTTTTTTAAGGGGAGAAGGAGATAATACTTTCAGGGGGAGTATTTTTTGCTTATTAATGCATAAATTGGTATCATGCATATTTATATTTCATTTGATATACTCTATATTTTTTATACTTTTTGATGAAGACAAAAAGGGGGAGAAGGAGATGAATTGAGATAAAAATCGAAGAAGTCGAATTGAGATAAAATCGAAGAAGTCGAAAAGAAAAAAGAAAACATACAAAAAGGGGGAGTTAAAACGAAGGAGTTGAAAAATTGAAAAATGAAGAAGTCGAAAAAGAAGAAAAAGAAAAGGATTGGAGAAACTAACAAAACGATCAAAACCGAAAACTTTGATTCGTAGAAATATACTTATATTATTTTTACAGATTATCCAATTCAAGAGTTGTTTTGTAATCATCAAAAAGGGGCAGATTGTTGGAATATTTATTCCACACATTATTTAATTTGTGTTTTGATGATTAAAGTTGCTAAACAACAAAACAACATTAAGGCGAAGCAAAACGACAAAGCAAACGAAGACGCAAAAAGCTGAGCATAATGCATGTCTAGCGCACGCTAAGACATAAATGTTAGCGCACGCTAACGAGGAGTCAACTGCATATCAGCCAAGTTCGTAGTAAGCTGAAGTGAAGTCAGCTGATGAGATAGCGCACGCTACATGGTATCATTAACGCACGCTATCGAAGTCTTGTTACCGTTGTGAAGGAATTCAAACACAGAATAACGTATGCAATGAAGTCAGCATTAGCGCACGCTACAAAGTATGAATAGCGCACGCTAAGAAGTTTGAATCAAGTCAATCAGATCGTTTGGAAAAGCAGGTCAAAGTCAGCATATCAAACGGATACTTTGACAATCCATGCAACGGATATATTGGATTAGCGCACGCTACAATGTGTTATTAACGCACGCTAATACAAGAAGGTTACGTATGTAAGGCAGAAGGCATAACGTATGCTAAAGAAGAAACGAAGCTACTGGACTGAAACTGGGAACAGTCTAGCGCACACTACATGCACGCTAAGATATTAGCGCACGCTACCAGGGGAAGGCTAGCGCACGCTAGCAAGTCAAAACAGCCAGCAACGGCTAGTTTATGGGAAATGCCTATAAATACCATCCCTATGGTATTGTTTGAGTACAACAACTTCAAGCAAACGAGATATTCATCTGAGAATCATATACTTACATTGTTGTTGTAATATTGAGCTTATATTGTTAGTTTGAGTGTTTATACATTTAACATTATACACGAGCGAGAAAAAGAAAAGATACGATTTGATTCGGTGTTATTAGGATCAAGGATCCGGCATTGTTAGAATCACAATCGCTATCTTAAGTGAGGTTTATCTAGTACCGATAGAAAGCTAGAGTGGTTGATTTCTTATCCAATAGAAAAGGAAAGACGGTTTTACTCGGACCGATAGAAGACGAGCTTGTAACGATAATCCCTCGACCGATAGAAGAGAGGCGTAGAGGTTTTGATCTTAATCCTAAAGAAAAAGATACATCGAGAGAGGACGTATGCTTCATTAATAGCCGAACCTCTATAAATCTTTGTGTGATTTATTTTCGCAATTTAATTACGCTTCCGCACAAAACGGCGCAAATATCCGATAATATACCAACACATTTCACCGCCGTTCGTTGCGTTCGTTAGAGAGTCGGGATTTTAAAATTGAATTTTTTATGTAATTAATTTGGCATAAAAGTGAAAATTTTAATTTTGGAAATCCACAACCCGGACGGAGAGGAGTGACAATGTGCTTAATCCAGTGAGAGATATCGAGTCAAAGATTTTCTTGGATTCAATCCCGGGACGAATACCATGATAACTGGATAATTTTATTATCCATGCATTTATTTTTGGAAGCTAGGACGAGAAAACTAAAAACTTTATGGCTTAAATAACTAAGTGATTAAAAAAAATCAAATTAGCCTCCATAATTAATTTAAATTGTGAAGTAACTAGCATGCACATTGACATTAGAGTCTTCCTCCATATCGAATGTGCTAATTATATGTTCATTGGTTTTAAATTTCAAAGGATAACAAAAAAGTAAATATTATTTTTAATGATAGGACCTCTCCATCTGTAGGACTATTATTTAAAAGATAATATTTTAAGGTTGTTAAATTATGGTATTCATTTAGGTGTATTATATAATAAGCTCCTCATCGGAGTCTATGTTAATTAATACATGGCCAAGAGGAACCAAATATTAATTTTACTTGGCATAACGTAAATTGACTAGATAGTAAAATTAAAGACATAAAACTCTACTTGAAAAATATGTGTGTAAACGTCCACACGATCGTGGCTTACATATGCAGATTTTTCGAGGTGTTGGTTGCTATTATTTATACTGTGTTTTGAGGTTTTTCAATATATTTTGATATGCATTATGTGATGGATGTTTCAATTTTATCTCGGATGTCTTTCAATCCACTTGCTGCAATTCTGAAAGAAAACAAACTTGATGGCACTAACTTTGTTGATTGGAAATGTAATCTTAATATTGTTTCCTGACTGCTGAAGAACAAAAGTTTGTTCTAACTGAGGAATGCCTATTAGAACTAGATGCATACTCGACACCTGATGAGGTGAAAGAATACTGCAAATAGAAGAAATCTGATGAGATGGCTCACTGTTACATCTTGGCTTCTATAGCAAATGTATTGCAGCATCAACATCAGAGTATGGACACGGTCGTGGAAATGATGAAAAATATCTGCGAGATATTTGGTCATCAGAACCGGTCGGCTAGGCAAAGTACCATGAGGGTCTTGATGGCGACCCAAATGCCTGAAAGAACCGTGGTATGGATCATGTTGTAAAGATGATTTCTCATCTGAACAAACTTGATATCTTAGGGGCTACTATCGATGCGGAAACGCATGTCGATATCATTCTAGGCAGCTTACCTAGAAGCTTTGAGGAGTCCCACCTAAACTAATATAAATCGTAGGGAATATACTTTGGCGGAATTACTGACAGAGCTCCAAGCTACAGAAGGTCTCTTTATACAAGGGTATCAAGTTCTTGCAGCAACTGGTGTTTCGATTTCTTAACCCAAATGGGGGAAGAAGAAGAAAAAAGTGGGCCAGAAGCACGTGGCAACTCTCAAGGCAAAGAGCAAGGCTCCTCATCCTGAGGCGAACAAAAACCCAAAGGGAAAGTGCTACAAGTGCGGTAAGAAAATACATTTCAAACTGACTGCCCTACTCTTAAGAAAGATATGTCATGTACACTAGTAGTCAAAACATGTTTGGTAGTTTGTTCTACCACTTCGTGCATAGTAGATTCAGGCTCCATTGATCATGTTTGCTTTGACTCGCAAGGTTTGCAGGTAACCAAGAAACTTAGTGCGGGCAAGATCACCATCAATTGGGGCGATTATTCCAGGCTTTTATGGTTGTAGTTGTGGAAGTCGTGCAGTTGAAGATTAGTGATAAAATATTAGTCCTTAATAATATATTATTGGTACCTGATTTTAAAATGAATTTAGTTTCAGTTTCTAAATTGAGTTATGATGGTTATTCAGTTTCTTTTGATGGTGATGCTATTATTAGAGGGAACGGTCAATATGTTTGCAAAGATATCTATACTAATGTACTATATGTCATTAATATTGCATAAACTCCAATGTATAAACATAAATTACTTAACTCTTTGTCTAAACCGAAAAATAGAAAATAACCTTCAAGCATAAACCAAACATATATGTGGCATTTACGGTTAGGTCATGTAAACCTTAGAAGAATTTAAAGATTGGTAGATAATGGCCATTGGATGACCTCCAAGTTGAGTCATTTCCAATTTGTGAATCCTGTTTGGAAGGTAAAATGACTAAAAGGGTTTTTAGAATTAAGAGAAACCGTGCTCAGAACGTGTTAGAATTGGTGCATACGGATGTATGTGATCCAATGAACATCCAGGATAGTGGTGTCTTCATATAGATGATTATTCGAGATATGGATACATCTATTTGATGCGACGTAAGTCTGAAGCCTTGGACAAGTTCAGAGATTTCAAGGCTGAAACGGAAAAACGACATGGGAAGAGTATCAAGTCACTACGATCTGATCATGGTGGCGAATACCTTAGTGGAGAGTTTTTGGATTTCTTGGCAAATAAGGGGATTGCATCCCAGCTCACTGCGCCGGGAACTCCACAGCAAAATGGTGTTGCTGAGAGAAGGAACAAAACTCTTTTAGAAACAGTTAGGTCAATGATGAGTTACTCAAATTTACCTATTATATTCTGGTGGTATGCCTTGGAAATAGCGGCGTACATACTAAATCGAGTGCCTTTGAAATCAGTTGCAAAAATACCCACAGAATTGTGGAGTGTGCAGAAGCCCAATCTATCCAGCACATATGCTAAATATGACGCTGATAAGTTAGCATTATGTTCGGAGGTAGAAGCATTTGTAGGATACCCTAAGGGAATGAAGGGTGGCTTGTTCTATAGTCCCCAGGATCAGAAGGTCATTGTTAGCACCAATCCTCGATTTCTGGAAGAGGATTATGTGATTAGTCAAGAGCCCATGAGCAAAATAATTCAGGAAGAGTTGTGGGGAGAGACTCCGTCTATACTAATTGTACAAGCACCAACTAACATTGCACCACATATCGATTTTGAGACTTTTACACCAACTCAGAATTTGACTCGTCATAGTGGGAGGGTTGTTCATCAACCGGAATGATTCATATGCATGGGAAAGTCTTCTGGCTCAATCCCAGGTGAAGATCAATCAGATACCCGGACTTACAAGGAGGCAATCCAAGATAAAGATGCTGACTCCTGAAAAGTAGCAATGAAATCAGAAATAGGATATATGGATTCCAATCAAGTGTTGGAGTTAGTAGAACTACCTGATAGGGTACAAGAGATTGGGAGTAAATGGGTCTACAAGCGAAAGAAATGAGGTGATGGGATGGTTAAAAACCTTCAAAGTGAGGCTTGTAGCGAAAGGTTACACCCAGAAGGAGGGCATTGATTATGATGAAACCTTTTTGCCGGTAGCCATGCTTAAGTCAATCCAGATTCTTTTAGCTATAGGTGTGCATCTGGATCTGTAGATTTGGTAAATGGATGTCAAGACTGCATATCTTGAATGGAAGTCTAGAGAAGGAGATTTACATGCGCCAACCAGAGGGATTCATTGCTGAAGAAGAAGAGCACTTAGTGTGCAAGCTTAAGAGATCCATTTATGGACTTAAGCAAACATCTAGATCTTGGAACACTCGATTTGATGAGGTTTTCCAGTCATATGGATTCATCTAATGTCCGAGTGAGAGTTGTGTGTATAACAAATGCGATGGAAACATGTTGGTGTTTCTTGTACTACATGTAGATGATATCCTTCTAATTGGAAACAAAGTGAAGGAGTTGTCGGAGCAATTCGATATGAAGGATTTGGCAGAAGCAAGACACATCCTTGGGATCAGGATCTTTCGTGATCGGAAGAATAGGATGTTGTGTTTATGTCAGCCATCCTATATCGATACAGTGCCAAAGCGTTTTAGCATGGAGAATTCCAAGAAAGGTTTTCTAACTTACAGACATGGAATTCAACTATCTAAGAATATGTGTCCTAAGACACAAAAGGAGATAGATGATATGAAGCTAGTCCCTTATGCGTCAGCAGTGGGAAGCCGCATGTATGCTATGCTTTGCATTAGACCAGATATCTGTCATGCCGTAGGCATGGCTGCTAGATATCAGTCGAACCCAGGACCTGAACACTGGATTGCTGTCAAGCACATACTCTGTTGGTACCAAATCGGAATATTCTCTATTGTGCGGAAGCGTAAATATAAAATGCGGAAATAAAATGACACACGGATTTATAGAGGTTCGGCTATAATCGAGCCTATGTCCTCTCTCAGTATCTTTTTCAATAGGTTGAAGAAAAACCTCTGCACCTCTCTTCTATCGGTCGAGGGATAACCGTTACAATCACGTCTTCTATTGGTCCGTGATAAACCACTTGTACTTGTCTTTGTGTCGGTCCAAGTTAAACCGTTTTCCTTTTCGTAGGACAAAAAATCAACCTCTCTAGCTTTCTATCGGTACTAGATAAACCTCACTAAGATAGGGATTGCGATTCTAACAATGCCGGATCCTTGATCCTAATAACACCGAATCCAATTGTATCTTTTCTTTTACCTCTTGTGTATAATGTTGAATGTATAAACACTCAAACTAACAATATAAGCTCAATATCACAACAACAATAGAATGTATATGAATATAAGATCAATGTCTTGAATGCTTGAAGTTGTTGTACTGAAACAATACCATAGGAATGGTATTTATAGGCTACAAATCCTCAATTAGCCGTTAGCTCTCTATCACTTCATTACGGCCGTTATCTCATTTCCGTTACGTCAGTTAAGTAGCTTACGTACGTTATATCCATTTCGTTACGTACGCTAGCTTAGTCCAGTTTCAGTCTAGTAGCCTCTGTCTTGATCATTACGTACGTTAGAACTTCCTTATTACGTACGTTATACATTGTCAATATGTCCGTTGCTTGCTGACCTATGGCATGACATCATCTCCAATGTTCATCTCGTTTGAACTCAGAAACACTTGGTTACGTACGTTACGCCTTTCATATTACGTACGCTATTGTGGACATCTTACATACGTTATGCTACGACATTTACATACGTTATGCATGTTCAGCACATCTATTTGCTTCTTCGATGCATTCGATGATTTGCTTCGCCTCTTTGTTGTTTTATTTTGTTTAGCAACTTTAATCATCAAAACATTATTAATGAATGTATGGAACAAAATGTTTCAACAATATCCCCCTTTTTGATGATTACAAAACAACACTTCGTCAATGGGATTTACCTGCAAAAAATATAAATATATTTATATGTGTACAGAATAAAGTTTTTCGAATTTGTCCGTTTTGTTAGTTTCTTCTCCCATTTCTTTTTCGACTCCTTCTTTCCTTTACTTTTTTCTTTCCGAATTTTTAATTTTTCATCATCTTTTCGACGTCTCCTCATTTTTATTTTCTTCTTCATCTTTTCGACTTTTCTTCGATTTTCTTCTTCATCTTTTCGACTTTTCTTCGATTTTCTCCCCCTTTCAGGGTTAATCCCATTCTTCTCATTTTTCTCCTTTCTCCCCTTTTTTGTCTTCACCAAAATGTGTAATAAAAAAGAATAATTCATACCAAATTGATGAATATAACAATATGCGATACCAATTAATGAATATAACTATATGCGTGAATAGGGTAAAACTCCCCCTGAAAATAATATCTCCCCTTTAAAAAAATATTACTCCCTCTAAGTAAAATAAATAAAATCAATGTTTGGGGATCCAACCGAGAGTTGGTTTTTGTTTCGAAATATGGACAATGTTAGGAATAACGATTACTTTTGGAATCCAAATCTTTTTTATTTTTATTGTCCGTCTTGGGCTTTTGCAACTAGAAATGTGGTGCCCAATTTTCAAATATTTTTCACAGTGAGGTGTTTTTAAATTTACGGATTCATTTTTAGAACGTGGTTTGAATCCCAACCCCTCTTTATTTAAAGTGTATTTTTGAACACAAAGCATTTGTTCAAATTTATCGTTTCCGAGAGAGAATTTCTTCGTTAAATTTTTCAGCTCGGTTTGAACTTTAACAAGATCATCCTTTAAAATATTTTTGTTTTCAATGCATTTTGAATGATCGATCTCAATGAATTTTTCCTTTTCAAGAATTTTGGAATTTTCAATTTTCAATGATTTATATTTAGATTTAAGGGATTTAATCTCGGATAAAGTATTTTGAAAATCTGTATGTAATAACTCAAATGCTTCAAATAATTCATCGTGAGAATTACTTACTTGACTTTCGACGTCGCTATCGTCGAATGAACTCCAGGCCATGAGAGCGAGATTATTTTGATTGACAAAATCATCATCTTCGTCTTCATCGCTCCATGTTGCAATGAGAACCTCCTTCTTGGGTTTAGCTCGGCAATTCTTAGCAAAGTGGCCTGGTTTTCCACATAATCGACAAGAATTGTCGAATTTCTTAGATTCACCCGAGATGTCTTTCTTTCTCCGGTTTAATAAGGTTTGAAACTTATTAATATTTTTGGCATAATATGCCGATTCTTCGTCGCTTTCGTCCACCGGGATTTCTCTTTTTGACATCTTAGCCTTCAAGGCTATTGATCGTTCCTTCGGCTTTGGCTTGACACTTCGTGATTTTAAAACAATCTCATAATTAATTAGCGAACCAACGAGGGCGCTAAAATCAAGCGTATTGAGATCTTTAGATTCCATGATTGCAGTCACGGTGCCGTCCCATTCGCTAGGTATTGAGTCGTAAAATTTTCTTGACTTTTTCACTACTAGATAATGGTTTTCCGAATGAAGCTAGTTCATTGGTGATGACCGAAAATCGGTTGAGCATATTGGTGATGGACTCGTCACCCTTCATCATGAATAACTCGTAGTCATGAAGAAGCATATTGATCTTCGTCTCCTTGACTTGAGTCGTCCCTTCGTGTGTGATTTCAAGAATTTTCCATATCTCTTTAGCACTTTCACACGATGAGATACGATTGACCTCTTCTGGATTTAAGGCACAATAAAGAAGTTGAGTAGCCTTACAATTTAGATAGTCGTTCTTCCAATCCTCGTCATTATATTCTTCGAAAATCTTAAGAGATCCGTCGGTTTTGATTGGAACTTTCGGGCTAAGACATATGATCTTCCAAATCTCTATATCGTAGGCATGAATAAAGATCGACATCTTTTTCTTCCATGCCATATAATTTGATCCGTCAAAGAATGGAGGTCGGTTCAAAGCAAGACCTTCGACCGGAGCAAATTGAAACGCCATTGGATTTTCTCCTTGGATGTTAAGCCGCTTATTGGAGTACCGCTCTGATACCAATTGTTGGTATCAAATCGGAATATTGCGCTATTGTGCGGAAGTGTAAATATAAAGTGCGGAAATAAAATGACACATGGATTTATAGAGGTTCGGCTATAATCGAGCCTACGTCCTCTCTCAGTATCTTTTTCAATAGGTTGAAGAAAAACCTCAACACCTCTCTTCTATCGATCGAGGGATAACCGTTACAATCACGTCTTCTATTGGTCCGTGATAAACCACTCGTACTTGTCTTTGTATCGGTCCAAGTTAAACCATTTTCATTTTCGTGGGACAAGGAATCAACCTCTCTAGCTTTCTATCGGTACTAGATAAACCTCACTAAGATAGCGATTGTGATTGTAACAATGCCGGATCCTTGATCCTAATAACACCGAATCCAATCGTATCTTTTTTTACCTCTCGTGTATAATGTTGAATGTATAAACACTCAAACTAACAATATAAGCTCAATATCCCAACAACAATAGAATGTATATTAATATAAGATCAATGTCTTGAATGCTTGAAGTTGTTGTACTGAAACAATACCATAGGAATGGTATTTATAGGCTTCAAATTCTCAACTAGCTGTTAGCTCCCTGTCACTTCATTATGGCCGTTATATTCTTCCCGTTACGCCCGTTAAGTAGCTTACGTACGTTATATCCATTTCGTTACGTACGTTAGCTTAGTCCAGTTTCAGTCCAGTATCCTCTGTCTTGATCATTACGTACGTTAGAACTTCCTTATTACGTATGTTATACATTGTCAATATGTCCGTTGCTTGCTGACCTATGGCATGGCATCATCTCCAACGTTCATCTTTTGAACTCAGAAAACTCTTGTTACGTACGTTACGCCTTTCATATTACGTACGCTATTGTGGACATCTTACGTACGTTATGCTACGACATTTACGTACGTTATGCACGTTCAGAACACCTTTTTGCTTCTTCGGTTCATTCGATGATTTGCTTCGCCTCTTTGTTGTTTTGTTTTGTTTTGTTTAGCAACTTTAATCATCAAAACACTATTAATGAATGTATGGAATAAAATGTTCCAACATACTCAAGTACCTGAGAAGGACTATGGAGTACATGCTCTTATATCAATCAGATGACCTATGTCCAATGGGTTATACTTAGAGGTGGCCAGTGGGCCGGCATTGACCCGGCCGGCAGCTCACCGGCTGACCGGCTCGGATTTTCTAGGCCCACGCAGATCGGCCAAGCGGCCGGACCGAGCCCGGCCCCACAGCTGCCGGCGGTCCCGGTCCCGGACTCTCCAGTCCAGGCGCAGCCCAGCCCGGCCCACCTCCGAGCCCAGACCGGTCCGACCCCCTGCTCGGCCCCAGCCAACTCGCAGCCCGACCCACCCATAGCCCACCCCCAACCCACCCTAAACTCACCCCAAGCCCACCATAAATAACCATTCAAATTTGAATGGTTTGGCAGGCTATGCCATGTGGCACCAACCGATTGGTTGGTCTGCACTAGCTGTTCGGGCTGGACCGGGCCTAACGGCCAGAATTTTTTTTTTAAAATCATCTAATAAATACCCCAACTCCTCTTAACCATTTTCCCACACCAACAACAACTCTATTCTCTCTTCTTCTTAATCCTCAAGTTTTCACAACTCTCAAATTTTTCACAATTCTCAAGTTTTCACAACTTTATATTATTATTTTAATCTAAATCTATTTTTATTAAAAAAAATTACTATGGTGGACGGATCAAGGAATATTGATCATGAAGAAACCGGCGACAATGATGCCAATTTGCATTTCGGTAAGTTTACTATTTCTACTTTGTATTATTTATTTATGTTTACTATAGTTTATTTATTTAGTATTTATTATTATAAATTGTTATTAGTTCAGAATCTCTCTCAAGACTCTACTATCATGCCACCTCCATCCGAGCCTATGGCCGTAGCTGCAAATAAAAATAAAAAATCATGGATTTGGGCATTTTATGAGAGTATACCCGATACCGTACCAACACATTGTAAAATGATTTGTCATGTATGCAAAAATCAAAAGAAAACTACTACTTTTTCGTGGAAGGTTGGTACCGGAACCGGAACACTAGATCGTCATTTGGCAAATGACCACGGTTTGACTAAGGATAATCATGATCAGGAACGGTCGGATGACCAATCTCAACAATCCGGCTATTTCTCAAAAGCGTCTGGTGGAGGTATGCCTTTTGTTTACAATCAACAAAAATTAATTGATGGATTTGCTAAATATGTTACTCTTGATGAATTGCCTTTAAGTCATGGTAAAAGTGAAAATTTAGAACATATGACTGGGACTTTAATGTAACTGGCATATAGAAAAATACCAATAAATACTCTTAAACGTCGTATTCAACAATAATATTATATTCAACGTGCTCAATTAATTGAATTTTTTTAAAAGATTTGAAGGTTGTATATGTCTTACTAATGATTGTTAGATTTCTCCAACGGGCGAACCTTATCTTTGCATTACGATTCATTGGATTGGAATTGAATGTGTGATAGAAAAACGTATTATTGCTTTTGATATTATGGAAGAATCACATACCGCTAAAAATCTAAAATATAAAATAATTGAATGTTGTAAGGAACTTAATATATTTGATAAAGTACTTTCTCTTTCTCTCCATAATGCGGCTGCGAATAATAAATGTATGGAATATTTGTTAGACGAATTGCCTTTACTTACAAACGGTATTTTTATGCATATTAGATGTTGTGCTCATATCTTGAATTTATCAGCTAAAAAGGAATTGATATGCTTTCACCTCTTTTAAATCTGATTAGAAAAATAATTAAATGGCTAAGATTAAATCAACATATTAGGAGATATTGTAACATCTATGTAAGGAACATAATTTAAAATAAAAAAATAGAGCATTGATACTCCTACCCGTTGGAATTTTACTTTTAAATTGCTTCATGATGCTATTCCTTATAAGGAAATTATTACTCAATTATATAACTCCGATCCAAAATATTTAGCTGAGCAAGAACTCATAACTGAGGCTCATTGGGAACTTGCTACGATCGTTCATAATATACTACGCACTTATAATAATTCTACATATTTATTTTCTTATGTTTATGAACCTAATGTGCATTTGGTTATTTTAGAATGTTGTAAAATTGTTGGTTCTTTAAATGAACACCAAAATAATATACATTTATCTAAAGTTATTTCTACAATGCAAGAAAAATGGTTAGAGTATTTGACACAATTTCTTTATATATATGGTGTTGCATGTCTTCTTGATCCGGGCGTGAAAAAAGAAGCACTCGGGAATCTTATTGATTATTATTGTAATGCATTAGGTAATACTTCTTTTGATAGTGAGGAGTACGTAAATGAGTGCGTCAAAATATTAGCTTCATTAGTTGATTTGTACATTAAAAAATATAAACCGGAGGTTCTAGCCTCCCAGTCAACTTCAAAAAGTAAAGGTAGATTTGATCAATTTACATCTTCAATTCTTTTCAAAAAACCAAAATCGTCATCAAGCTCTACTTCTTCAACTTCTTCTAGTCAAATATTAAATGAGTATTTTACGTGTTCGCATGAGCTTGATGCTGATTTTGAGATTTTAAAATGGTGGAAATTACGTGAAGAACAATATCCTATATTGGCTAGAATTGCAAGGGATCTCCTTGTCGTTCCAGCCTCTACAATTGCTTCGGAGTCCGCTTTTCGTGCAGGTAGAAGAGTTATAACAGATAAACTGACATCTTTATCGCCCGACGTTGTGAAGATTCTGGTCTGTAAAAAAGACTGGGAACAAGCAGAAAAACATCAACAAGGACGGACGGAAGAAGAAGACGAACACAACAAGGATGATGATGGATTCTTCATCTAAATCGAGAGCTTTTGGGAGTGTCCAACACGTCGATTGAGCACATCATCCTACTTTTAAGTTTCAGGTAAGTAAAGAGGTAAATAAAAGAACTATGTGGACTTTGATTTCTTAGGATACGTAGGCAACTTAATTTTAAAAATTAGATTAAATTTCAAAAACTAATATAATTTTTTTAAGTCCAAGTCCAATTTTCCCCCTTTTCTCCCCATTTAATTTAATATTTACATATCTTAAAATTCAAAATGAATTTTCTTAAATAGATTGAAACAGTTTTTTTTACTAAGTTTTACAAATTTTTAAAGTCAAAACAGTTTTTTTAAATTGATTTTTTAATTAATATTAATTAATATATCTTAAAAATCCAAAATAGATTTTACAAATTGATTTTTAATTTAATGTCAACATATAAATTAAATTTTTTTTACATATCCGGCCGGGGCCCGGCCCGGTCCAGACCGGCCCACCGGAAGCCCAGGAGCGGGCGGGCAGTGGGCTTCGACCCCCCAGCCCAGGCCCAGCACGCCAAAGACATGGACCGGTCTTGGGCTCCCAAGTCCCATCCCGGCCCGCCTTAGCCCAGCCTGGGCCCGGCCCAACCCAGCCCACGACCACCTCTAGTTATACTGACTCCAATTTTTCATCAGACAAAGAAAAGTCCAAGTCTACTTGAGGTTATGTGTTTACTTTGTGAGGTGGAGCCATTAGTTGTAGGAGTATGAAGCAGAAATGAATCTCGGATCTACCATGAAAGTCGAGTACGGGGCAGCCTCTGAGGCAGCCAAATAGGAGGTATGACTCAAGTACTTCCTGCAGGACTTAGATGTGATCCCCGATTTGCCAAAGGATATTACACTTTACTGCGATAATACCGGTGCAGTCACAAATTCGAGGGAACCGTATCTGATAGGACGCAAGTACCGTATCTGATAGGACGACAAATGTATACCTCTTAAAAGCCCGGTCTAAAGAAGCCCAAAATGAACCGACATACCAACCTCCGGGTAAAGGAGAGGCCCAAGCAGAGTTAGTCCGACCCGATTGGCACCATCCCGAGGTCGGTAAACTAGAATACTCGCAAATATTAACAAACTTGCCGACCTCTTTGACAAGAGAGGAACGTCCCGACCTAGGCCCCCTATAGAATAGACCGACCTACAGAACCCTAATCCGAGGTCAGGAGCGTCGGGGCTCATGAAGATCAGGCTCCCGAAAGGTTAAGTTTTGACATACCTAACAGAATCCCGGAAATCCAGGGGCGGATAAGCTGCAGACCAGATCCTGGATATCCAGGGATGGGAAGTCGCAGCCTAAATCCCTGAATATCTGGGATCTTCCCTGAAATTAGGAAAAGGCCTCAAAGAAAGAGGCGGATTCTCCCTTCTATAAATAAGGGAGAAACCTCTCTTCCCGAAGGCAGACATTCTAGCATAATAGAGAGAGAAATATTCTAGAGAGAGAAATATCTTAGAGGGGAAAAGGCACTTTATATACTTGAGGGTTGTTTCAGATAAACTTCTGAGATCAACCCGGTTCTTGGTGACCGATCAGTTCGGGCTCAACAAGTGGCGCCATCTGTGGGAACGTGTGACATCGAGTCGCACCAGAGTTGAGATGTTAGATTAACAATGGCAGAGGAGACAATCCAAAAAAAAGATCGGAGAGTTAACGCCAAGAATTTTGAAGGAACAACTAGCGGCTGCGGGGGGAATTAATTCCAGAAAAAACACCCGTCACCTCGACATAATTGCTAGTGCAATCCAGAAGAACCGGGAGGTCGAAAAGCAAAGAATGCCGTGAAAAATAATACCCATCCTCTCGGACAGACTAGATGAAACCAGTCAGCAAGAAGAACACGGGGAAGCTGGAGCCAAACTAGGAAGGTCCTTATAAAGTAATCTGACTCTACGTAATGGAATCTTATGAGCTGGAAGATATGAAAGGATATCCCATTAAGAGATCATGGAACATATGCCATTTGAAAAAATATTTTGTATGCAGAAATATTGGAAAATGCTTGTAACGTTTTAATAAAAGTCCATTACCAAGGGAATCTGAATGTGTAGTTCGAACGAGCTAGAAAGAAAATCTGACTAGGTGAAATACCTTCAGATTCAAACAAGGTGAACCGCCTAAGAAAATATGATCAGGTGAAATACCTTCAGAATCAAACAAGGTTGAACGGCCCAAAAAAATCTGATCAGGTGAAATACCTTCAGATTCAAACAAGGGTGAACGGCCCAAAAAATTGATTAGGTGAAATACCTTTAGATTCAAACAAGGGTGAACCGCCCAAGAAATTCTGACCAGGTGAAATACCTTCAGAATCAAACAAGGGTGAACCGCCCAAGAAAATCTGATCAGGTGAAATACCTTCATATTCAAACAAGGGTGAACCGCCCAAAAAAATCTGATCAGGGAAAATATCTTCAAAATCAAACAAGGGTGAACCACCCAAGAAAATTTGATCAGGTGAAATACCTTCAGATTCAAGCAAGGGTGAACCGCCCTAGAAAATATGACTAGGTGAAATACCTTCAGATTCAAACAAGGGTGAACCACCCTAGAAAATCTGACTAGGTGAAATGCCCTCAAATTTAGATAAAAGCAAACTGCCCTAACACCTAACTCGAAAAAACATCCTCAAACCTACGTAATGAAAAAATCATCCTTAAAGCTTGATCCGAGCTACATTAAGGTTGTGGATAAAATCCGAGCTACGTCGACTTCAGAGAGTTGTTTGAAGTAGCCGAACTATGTTAACTTTGAAGGATTGATAACTGTAAAGAGTCATTTAAAATATCCGAGCTATATTAAGGTTGTGGATGAAAACTGAGCTACGTCAACTTCAAAGAGTTGTTTGAAGTACACGAGCTATATTAAGGCTGTAGATAAAAGCTGAGTTATGTCAACTTCAAAAATTTGTTTGAAGTAGCCGAGCTATGTTAACTTTTAAGGATTGTCAACTTCAAAAAGCTGTTTGAAGAAGCCGAGCTATATTAAGGTTTTGGATAAAAGCCGAGCTATGTCGACTTCAAAGAGTTGTTTGAAGTAGCCGAGTTATGTTAACTTTGAAGGATTGATAACTCTGAAGAGTCATTTAAAATATCCGAGCTATATTAAGGTTGTGGATAAAAGCCGAGCTACGTCAACTTCAAAGAGTTGTTTGAAGTAGCCAATCTATATTAAGGTTGTAGATAAAAGCCGAGCTACGTCAACTTCAAAGAGTTGTTTGAAGTAGCCGAGCAATATTAACTTTGAAGGATTGTTTACTTCAAAAAGTCGTTTGAAGAAGCCGAGCTATATTAGCTTTTAAGGGTTAATTACTTCGAGGAGTTGTTTAGCCGAGCTATGTTAAGATTATTAAACTTTAAAAAGTTGTCTAGAATAGCCGAACTAAGAGTTGCTTGAAGCAGCCGAATCATCTCGATATATAAAAAAAGGTTGTACATATTCACTAAGAACATCAGCGCCAATACGAAGAACGAAAAAAGCTAAAGTACAAATATAAATGAAACTAAAATATAGGCTGCGGCTCGGGAGATCGGGGAGGAGATGAGGAGAAAACCTCAGGATCGGTCTCTCCAGCTGTGGGCACCAGAAGCATCAGGCCTGTCGGTCAGAGCAAGAGGGACAGCGGGCAGCTCCAAATCCAAGCCGGACTCGGTTATGGACTCCCCGAGAGTGCTTTCCCACCAAGATGCATCTGTAGACTCATTCACGTCTCCAGACCAACCTGAGGGGACATGAGCTCCTTCCAAAACAACATCCTTATCCAGCTCGCCCGTAAAACCCAAGGTCGCTAGCTGCTCGTGGATGCGGGATAGGGCGAAGTCAAAGTACTGCGTCGCAGCAGGAGCAAGCCGAACCAGATAGGCGGTAGAGTTGTGATACTGGGCCAGTAGGACTGACCGATAGGCCCCCAAAAATGTTTGATCGACGTCGCTGTTCAGGAAGTGGCGTTGGCCATCTGAAACTCCTCGTTCATAGGATGAGGACTCCTTGGATCTAGCTTCCGCGAGCTGAGCTTCGAGCTGGGCGACCTTTTCAGATTTGGCCTTGGCCTATGCAAGCTGACCTCGATCCGGATGACCTTCTCTGATTCAGCTTGAGTTTGAGCCTTCAAAAGCTCTAGCTCCTGGTTCAGTTGGAAGTTAGCCACCTGGGCTCGCTCCAAGACCGTCTCCAGCTCAGAAATCTTCTTAAGGGCAGTATCTAGGCGATATTCCTCTCTTGTTAGCGAGATCTCCTTTCGCCTCCAGGGTGGCCTTAAGCTCAGCTGACACCTCGGCCATTTGGGAAGAAGACGAAGCTCCGCCCTTCTGCTCTTCTACAAAACTCACTGAAGTATCAAAACATAAGCAAGGATAAAAACAATATGGAAGAGAGGAAAAATAAATAAAAAAGGAATACCTTCTCGAAATACATCATCATTAAATCTGAGCGGGTGTCCTGTTGGGAGTTGCTTAGTATCTGCCTATCCCTATCTGGGACCACGGAGCTGAAGAAAGGGAGGAATTTCTCGAACTCCTTGCAGCGCAGCAAGGTATCCATGGTCGAGCTAGAAGGACCTGCAGTCTTAGACCACTTAGAAGGAGTGGGCGAGCGGGCAGGCTTGGTGACTTGCAGCTGCAGGGAAGAGCTTGCAGGGCCCCGCGCCGTGGTTAAGGGAGGAGCCGGGTCAGAGGGTAGGGTTACCCCACCTGAGGTTTGGACGCAGGCTTCTGTTTTGGTTTGGACGGACCCTTCGCCCTATCTTTAGGAGGATTCGCCGGCCTGGGGGCCTTGTCCTTCACAGTCTCAGCGGGCTTGGAGGCATCGTATTGGCAGGTCCGCATAAAACGATCTATAAAAGAGCCATACAAAAGGTCAGAAAATTAGCCGTTAATGCTAATAAAAATAATGTCAAAAATATAATAAGACAAAGCCATTAAAACCTACCAATATCGGGAATAGCTAGATAAGGATTCGAACTCAGTCCGCAATGAAATAAAAGGTCATGAAAATCTGTCAGCTGGAAGGCATTATAGAAAACGGCATTCCATTCTTGAACCTTATTAACCCACCCAGCTCGAATAGAGCTGCACCTAGATATCGGAGCCTGGCTCGGAGTGGCCTGTACCCATTCCGTGGGAAAGCCCTAAGAGTCACCCGAAGGAAGACGGAGAAAAAGAACTGCGACCTCCAATCCTTTACATTGGAAGGAAGGTGGGTAAAGGAATGGGCATCATTCCGGGAGGTCAAATAAAAAGAACCTTTAAATCTCTTTATTCCGAAGCAAAAATAAAAAAAATCTAGGTCGGGTTCTTCGTGTCTATAATGACATAACACAAGAAAACCGACCATATAACTAAAGGAATTTGGGGAAAATTGATTAAGAGGGAGGTTATATTTAGTAGAACGGGAAACAAGGAAGGGGTGAAGAGGAAAGCGAAGACCGCTATTCACCTGATCCACAAACCAAGTAATATGACATGGAGGGGGGTGATACGGGGTGTCAAAAGCCTGAGGTGTGACAAAATCCCACCCCATAGGAAGCCTGAGAAACCTTATGAAACTTTCTAGCGCGGCGGGGCTGGTCCTAGATAAAGGATGGGTAGGAAGAACGCGTGTAGTCCCTGCGCCCGCTTGGTAAGGACCGGCTAATAGGCCGGTAATAGTCACCTCACCCGAAGGAGGAGGAGATGGGGGATCTACGATAATCAAAGGGATGCCAGAGGGAAGATTAGGAGGAATATCGCCTAGCTCGGACCAGTCTATATTACCTAGAGGTTCGTCTCTAAGACAAAAGGAGGAGCCCATAGCTCGCTCCGACCTACCCCCGAATCTCCATCGGAAGAAGATAAACCTTCCAAAAAAGAGTCCACGACCGATTGACTGAAGATATTTTGAGAATCGGAGGCGGAAGACATCGTAGAAAGAGGAAAAAGGGAAGGGAAAGAAGAAAAAAAATATATATGTAAAAAAGGAGTGAAAGTACTTAGATAGACATACCCATGAATTGGGCGAAAGGAAGATCGCCGGAGGTGGAGAGCAAGGGCTTTGCCGGAAGCAGATAGCTATGATCGCTAATGTCGCTGGAGAATTTTCACAACAGAGTCTAAGGAAGTAAAAACGCGGAAGTGATAAAGGAAACAGAAGACCTCCTTTTATAGGAGGGAGGGACGAAAACCAAGAAGAATAAGGACGATATGGAGCGTCCGACACCCTATTCGAAAGGACGACCTAGATCCAACACCGCCATAGCTGACCTATAGTAGGTTGACACCTGGGCCTAAGCGTAGGGGTATGACGGTTGGGAGGCGATATTGGGGAAAGGAAACGGCGCAGGCATAAATGCGCACGAATCTAGACGAGAATCCTCGTTATCTGGAAACTTGATCGCCAGGTATTATCGCATCAAGGTCGTCAATCTAAAATAAATCTCACTCTACTCGGTCTTACAGCTCAACTAGAGTAGGGGGGACTAGTTGATAGGACGACAAATGTATACCTCTTAAAAGCTCGGTCTAAAGAAGCCCAAAATGAACCGACATACTGACCTCCGGGTATAAAGGAGAGCCCCAAGCAGAGTTAGTCCGACCCGACTGGCCCCATCCCAAGGTCGGTAAACTATAATACCCGCAAAGATTAACAAACTTTTCGACCTCTTTGACAAGAGAGGAACGTCCCGACATCGCCCCCTCATAGAATATATCGACCTATAGAACCCCAACCCGAGGTCGGGAGCGTCCGGGCTCATGAAGATCAGGCTCCCGAGGTGACCTACCTGACAGAACCCCAGAAATTCAGGGGCGGATAAGCTGCAGCCCAACTCTCGGATATCCAGGGATGGGAAGCTGCAGCCTAAATCCCTAAATATCTGGGATCTTCCCTGAAATTAGGAATAGGCCTCAAAGAAAAGGCGGCTCCTCCTTTCTATAAATAAGGGAGAAGCCTCTCTTCCCGATGGCAGGCATTCTAGCACAATAGAGAGAGGAATATTCTAGAGACAGAAACATCTTAGAGGGAAAAAGGCACTTTATATACTTGAGAGTTGTTTCAGATAAACTTCTGAGATCAACCCGGTTCTTGGTGATCGATCAGTTCGGGCTCATCAGTATCATACAACACTTCATAAAGTAAAAAGACGTAATTGTATCTAGAATTGCATCGGAAAATAATCTTGCTGATCCTTTCACGAAAGGCTTGCCTTCAAAATTTTTTGAAGGGCATGTGGGAGGAATGGGATTACGGTGTATGACAGCATTGCTTTGAGTATAAGTGGGAGATATGATAGACTATGTAATAGAGTAGTATTTTTAAAAGCGTGCTTTGAGTATAAGCAGGAGATGTTAGGGTTGTATACTGCAACACATATTTTATGCTTGTATTACTTATTTTCCTATAACTACATATGATATTAGTTACATTTAATCACATGTTTTGCATATTTATTCATGTTATAGTGATGCAAATGTATTTTCTAATTAATTTATATTGTAGATAATGTGGTGTGTTGGTATCACACGGAAGATCATATTATCGGTGCCTTATAAAATAATATAATAGTTCACAACCTATATAATTACTAGACAAATTATATAAAAAGTTGTAATGTATGCTTGAGATGAGTTGGTCTTAACTATTAGCATGCATTAGCGTATTTTCATATACTAAACTGGATCGCAATGTGACAGTATCTATAGTACTAACTATAAGAAGAACGTAAATCTCAAATAATTATCATTTCTTAATTCTATGTATATGATATTTAATTATGTATTTATAATATTTATTGCTTTGATTTGCCATGAGTGAGAGTCACAGTGATTGACTCAATATGCCTCGTATCTTGGGCAATAATATATTTATACGATAATTATTATTACAAATCATGTCCCGCCTCGTGCAGATTGATGATGTCCCCTTGAGGAGCTCGATAATGATTATTAAATTAAACCCTGCAAGTGGATTTAATTCCGAGATAATAATAAGGTTCGTGTGGTACTACTCTTGGATAAGAAATTAATTAATTAAAACTGTCAGTAGCTTAAATTAATTTAATGGACATTCGATATCTTAAATACGAGAAATAATATATTTAGATAAGGAGCCCAATTTCGTAAATTGAGATTTGGGTTGGAAGTGCAATATTAATTCTTTAATGGATTGAATTGATATTAGTGAACTCAACCATATTAGGAAGGGCTTCATATGGAAAATTGAGTTACATTAGGAATCTTAACCTTAATCCTCCTTAAAATTCCTAGTGTAGTCCAAAGCCTATAAATAGGATATTGAAGGGGGAGGTCGGCCGTGAGCTTCATACAAACACAAGGGTTTCGATTTTTTTCTTCCAAGTGTTTGATTGTGGATCTTGATTTGTGTCTTTAATTTCACAATTAAAATAATATTTTAATTCTTGCTATAAATCGGAATTGCTTGAAGAAGAAAAATCGAGAGTTAATGTGCTCAAAACATTAGATTACAAATTATTCCTATTTCTTATCAGATGAGATGAGTTTGAAGTCGAGGGCTGACTTGAGTTTCATTGATGGTCGTGGATGAAATTCTTAGTTTAGTTTGGGACTTCTGATTGTTGCGATCTGAAAGGGTCTCAAACGGAATTGGATGAGTCTACTTATGGTGCTCTGTAATTGTAATTTATGGTTTCTAATGTTTGGTTGTGAACAGTAGACTTGAATGTGGACATCAAGTAGATGATATGAGAGTTAATTTACCTTTTTTGGATGATAGAGAAGGTGAGAATTTGCAAAAGAGGTGCCAAAATACATAAGAGACTTCAGGGTTGCTGGACAATCGGTGGCTGGAAAAGGTTGTATTCTGAGTATTTTTTTTTGTAGAGATAGATGTATTTATACTCCTAGGTTAGTCATAAGGTACGCTTAGGAGTATATGAGATGTATAAGTCTGCTGGGTTTATTGGGCTAAAAGAAAATAATATTAATTAAACTTTAACGGACTTTAAATAATTGATAAAAATATTTAACAATAATACTACAACGATTAATATTTATTATCTTCTTTAATAATAAATAATACTACTGTTATTATCAATAATAATACTAATAAATAATATTAATATTAATAACAAATCTTAAATGTCTTTTTAATAAGCTGATTCAGACTTCGAATATATATGATGTCATGAAAATGCCTATGATTTTATTAAATGAGGTTAAATGAATTTGACTTGTACGTGAAATATAAATAATTGTACAACAATTAATCACGGTGATAAATGTAATGCAATGAGACTAAATGAAATAAAAATGTATTTACTTATATTTTTTTAAATAATAATATTATATTATGAAAATGACAGATATCACATATATATATATATATTAGAAAATGAAAAATATAGACAATACTAAGAAATGCAAATAATCAGTACAACACTAAGGGCTCGTTTGGTAGGTTGGTTGGGTTATGTCAGGTTAGGATAAAAATAGCATAGGTATGTCAGGATATGAGGAGTTACGATTCTAACAGGTTGTTTGGTAGCCTATTTAAAACATCCAGCCACTTTAGAAAATCCCATTTGGTAGCCTATTTTATTTATAACACACTAGTTTAAAATTACCCTCTTATCCTCACTAATGTAGCCCTAATCCCTCACCTTTCATCGCCGCTTAACCTCACATTCCCTCACAAAGATAAAAATCGTTCCTTTCACGACGGAGCTGAGAAATTTCGCCGAGGAAGCTGAGAAATTTCGCCGGCGGAGCTGAGAAATTTCGCCGACAGTGAAGATCTGAGGATGAGCTCCCTTCACGACAGTGGGAGCAGCGGAGCAAGCCAGCGGATGAAGAAGACGGGTGTTGGTCGAAGAAGCTGGTCTTTAGAGGAAGAAACAACTCTTATCGGCGCACTGAAGGAACTAATTGCGCAGGGATGGAAGTCAGACAATGGGTTTAAGGCTGGGTACTTGAACAAGCTGGAAGAAGCTCTAAAGAAGGTGTTTCCGACGACTGATTTGAAGGGAGTTCCACACATCAACTCACGCCTCTGCTCTTGGAAAAAAAAACTATTATTCCCTCAGTGGAATCCTGAGTCGTAGTGGCGTGGGTTTCAACTCAAATGGGCGTCACATGATCGAAGTCGAGGATGACCAGTGGGAACAAATTGTGAAGGTAATTCTGAATATGTTTGTTATTTTTTTTTTCGTTTTTTTTGTTACTGTCACATTGCCTATGAAGTTTTGTATTTTTTTTTTCGTTTTTTTTGTTACTGTCACATTGCCTAAGCTAAATGGGATATGTTTGTATATGTTTGTTCGTATATGTTCGTATATGTTTGTTCGTTTTTTTTCGTATATGTTTGTTCGTATATGTTTGTTCGTATATGTTCGTATATGTTCGTATATGTTTTTTCGTATATGTTTGTCACGTTTTTTTTCGGAGCCGAGTGAATTCTGTATATGTTTGTTCGTTTTTTTTTTTTGAAATGCGCCGAGTTGAAATGGGACAGTAGAAATTTCGACATGTGGTGCAAATGTTATGCCTAACTTGGTTTGTTATTACTATTTTCCTATAAACATGTGGTGCAAATGTTGTGCCTTGACAATTTTAATCTAAAATGATTTGGTTTTTTTTTTCGTTCACATACGAGTAATGATGATGCAACTTGCTGTCTACAATTTAGAGACGAGGGCTTGTTTGTAGATATCCTAATCACAATCGTATGTTGCATGAGAATCATTAAACTCAAGTGTAAATTGTTATAGCTTGCGTAGAGTATGTTTTAAGATTTTTTATAGCGTACATCTTGTAGCTTTCTATTTATTTTGTTCTTCTTTTATTTGTCAATTTCTGGTTAGGTTGATAACAATGCACGATTGATGCGTTACAAATCATGGCCTTACTACGACGACTGGACTATCATCTTCAAGGATAGAGCGACCGGTGAAGCGGTGAAGATATATTGGAAGCTTGGAATGACATCATTGATACACTTGAGGCAGACACTTTTCCAATGGGCACACATGGAGATCAAGATATTTACATGGATACACAATCTGCACATGAGGGCACTCCTGATAGTGTCTCCCCTACCCAGAAGAATAATCAACCTGAAAAGCGTAAGGGGAAGAAACGGAAGGCAGGTGATGAGATGCAGGGTGTCTGTGAAGTACTGCGAGAGATTGGAGACAAAACTGATGCAAGGCTTCGAGACTTGGCCAAGCGCATTGGATACGATTTTGACGTGAGCATCAAAAGAAAGGAGGCATTTGATCTCCTAGGTTCTATTGAAGGTCTCTCGTTAGAAGATAGGTTTGATGTATGTGATCTTCTAGCGAAAGAGATCGAGAAGCTGGACGTTTTCATGGGACTTCCTGAAGATGCAAGAGAGGCCTATGTGATGCGGATCCTCACCTCGTTGAGGAAGTAGTGATGCATCCTAGATTTGTTGGGTTTAATTATATGAAAATTAGTCTTGTTTGTTTGCTTTCGGTGTAGTGTTTTATATATTGAAACACAAAGAATTTCTTGTTTTTGGCTAAATTGTGATGTTGGTTAACTGCTAGTAGATTCTAGCAATTTTGGTGTTTCGCAACTTTTGAATATTTGCTAGTTTGGTCCATAAGTTTCTCAATGTAATGCAATTCTAGTCTTATAACTTCCTAGTTGGTGAAATCTTGAACTTAAAATGAGTGGTGTAATATTTCATTTTCCTCCGGTACTTCAAGTGTTGTACTTATTTACTTCAAGTGTTGTACAAAAGAATATTCAGAACCGAAAAAAATTCAGAACAAAAAAAAATTCGGAACAAAAAGCATTTAGCAGAACAAAAAAGCCATACTGGGCAAGACAAAAAAATATTCAGACAAAAAAAAAATCGGCCCTAATAATATTCAGAATTTAGCAGAAAAGCCAAACAAAAAAAAACCATTTCATAACATTGACGATTTATACACAATGTAACTACGGGTTTAAATGGCAACAAAAGTATATGATGATAAACTTGGTTCACATTAACCGACCTAGAACGATACCAAAAAGTACAAGAACAATTGTCATGAATGCACGCTCAATTAGCAGAAATAGTTCACTCTTCAGTTCGACTCTTTCCTTTGCATGCGCACTCTCGCCCTGAATTCTCTCTGATTGGGCATCATTTGTAAATTCAAGATGCCTATTAACTTGGTCGTGATAAATGAGGGGAGGTTTGAGTGGACCTCAGGGGGTAAGTTTGAGCACGAACATAGTCTGGAATATATCCGGTTGGATCGCTCAAGTGGTAGTCATCACACCAAAAAAAATCGTCTTCGTGGACCTTATCGCCTGGACATTTGTAGTAATAACGACCGGGGTGTTTCACATCCTTCCTTGCACATCTAACTATCATTTTACCCGTCCCACACCAACAATCAGGAATACAGCTCATTTTTCAAGAAGTTCCTGCTACATGTAGAATAGTGGCAAAATGAGTGATAACAATCACACATTAAAATCATATGGTAAGACAAAAGAATATTCAGAAGCATATATAATTCTGTCTTAACAGGAGAAGTACAATTCAGAAGCAATAATGCATATAATTACAGGAGCATATATAGCAATCCCATTACAATTCGGTCTTAACAGGAGAAGTACAATTCGGTCTTAACAATTCGGTAAAACACACACATTCGGTCTTAACAGGAGCATATATAGCAATCCCAATACAATTCGGTAAAACACACACACATTCGGTTTTAACAAGTTTCAATATCACATTATCAATTTTGCCACATATCGTGCGCTAAAGCATCCCTAAATTGATTCCACTCGGCAGTGTTCTCAACCGCATCAACGTAGTCATCTTCTTGGTCGTGGTCCTCATTTGCACCTTCATCACCATGTTCATCAACCAAATCCTCTATCGGGTCATGGTCCATCTCATTCCGAATAAAATTGTGAATCAAAAAGCATGCCATTATCAATCTATTTTGAACTTTCACAGGGTAGTAAGATGCGCTCCTAAGAATTCCCCAGCGCATCTTCATAATCCCGAATGCACGTTCAATAACATTCCGGGCTTTAGTATGACGCATGTTGAACATCTCGTCTGGAGATTGAGGTCTTGCGGACTCTGGGCCCCACTCTTTGAGATGATACCTCACTCCTTTATACGGGGTTAGAAAGCCTTCGCTATTTGCATACCCATTATCACAAAGGTAGTATGTGCCTAAGAATTATATGATGAAAATATAACAATGATCTTATTAGGCCAGTTTATAAATACATTAAAATTCGAAAAACAGAATTTTGTGGCTATTATAAAGAGCTCCACAAAAGTTTACCCTTGGGATCTTCAATCCATTTTCACGAATCACAAGATCCCGCAACACCCTCCCATCACCGCCGATCCCTCCCATCCAGCAAAGACGTACACAAAACGTAGATTTCTATCGCAAACCGCAAGGGTATTTGTACATATTTGACCTTTTCTAGTTCTATACCTTGGCTTATCTCAGTTTTGTACTTGCACATTAATATATGTGCCATCCAATGCGCCTAGACAACCCTACAAGAACCCAAATTGTGAAATAAATATATGTTCGTACATTATAATAATTCACAACATAATGGTGAGTTATTACCTTAAACCATTTCCACCTAGGATCAAGACAATCGTCAGAACAGGAGTTGGCTTAACCAAGAACAATCTATGGCACTTTATTATCGCATGCAAAATTACATGAATATAATGGGAAATTGTCCGCCCGACCTCCGTAATTGAACATCACCACACAATTCTTTTTGTGGTGGGCAAGGATCCCTAGGAATATTGCTAATTGTTCTTCTCTGATTACGTATCTCCCATCACTCACGCCTCCTACGTCTCTCGAATCTACACAATCGCCAAATGCGTTTCGATCCATTCTAAGATTATTGAGGCAATCGAATCGATTACATGAACCATCCTATGTAGGTGCCGAACCCGAGCAGGAACCTCTCAATCATGCCGTATGGGCGAGACTACAAACACGCATTCTTTTCCTAGCGATCTTTTTTTATTATATCAATAACCAAAACATCCGGTTAAAGAATGAAGTGATTATCTCGTCGACAATCTTGTAAATTTCCACATCGAATCCCTATTCCGTGGCATTTTTCTTATGTGCTTCTCGATTCTCATAGGAAGGTTGCAACTGAACAATCGATTATTAATAGGCCTTCAAAATTTAAAATAACCTACTCATTTATACAACTACAACAAATCCACCGACGTAAGAAGAAAAACACACAAGTTCGCCTACAAATCCAAAAATTTAATTCACCGAGCGTAACATCAAATCCAAAAATTTAATGCACCGAGTTCTAAACTTAACAATATCACTGTCAAACATCAAATTGAAGTGTTTGAGTCTTCTTCAAAGTAAAAAAACAGGGAACAAAAATGAAGCAATTTTGCAAAAATATTTACAAAATATTTACAAAATATTCCATACCTATGAATATTCCATACCTACGAAGCAATTTTGCAAAATATTTACAAAACAAGAAATTTTGCAAAGTAACATTTTTTTATTTTTCTATCTTTTTCGAAATCTTAAGAACTACTGAAAAAATAGGGGAAAAACAATTTACTTTGCAAAAAAAAACTCGAAATCAGAAAGACTCGAATTTTTCGCAATTTATGAGTCTTCTTCAAAGTAAAAAAAAAAAAAAAGGGTCGATTTGATTTTGCAAAATATTCCATACCTATGAATAGGGGAAAACTTTGTACCTTTGAAGAATAGGGGAGGCAGGCGGTGGAAGCAACTCCTTCAGTCGACGGTCGAAGCAACTCCTTCAGTAGGGTCGTCGTCTTTCTGAGCGAAGCGATCTAGCGATGTCGTCTTCAAGTAGGGTCGTCGTCTTTCTGAGCGAAGCGATCTAGCGATCTAGCGATGTTTCACTGGGCGTCGTCGTCTTTCTGAAATAGTGAAGAAGATGGGCGATCTGAGATGCAGGGTCGTCTTTCTGAAATAATGAAAACGATGGGCGATTGAACGGTGAAATGGAAATGAGGGGAAGGGTGTTTTTGGAGTAGGTGTAAAAGTGGGAATGCACTGTTGAAGTCAGCTTTCTCATATCGGGTGTCCCTCGCCAGTTCCAGTGAGCCAGTTCCAGTGAGCAAGTGGAACAGTACTTTTAAGCTCGGGCCCAACATATAAAACGGGCCACTAAGATTTGACTTGTTAAAAAACTAACCTACCAAACGAGTAGAAAATCCCAGATTATTTTTACTAACCTGACAAAACCAACCTACCAAACGAGCCCTAAAGGTTTGTTCGGCAAAACTAACAGTTTGGGTTGTTAGCTGTTTCAGTGTCTGTTTGGTGTCGACTACTTGCTATTTGACATACATATTCAAAACAAACTAACTCTTGGAACAATTAAAAAAATAAATAAATAATATTTTCAAGTTAAATTTGGTAAGTTTTGTCGAATTCTACACCAAAAGTCAATTTTTTTTTTTTTGAAAATTCAACTTCATTCACACAAAAACGAGACGGACCTCAAGCCGAGGCCCTATGGGAAACCTTAAAACATATACACGGGCGAAACACGCCAAACATTCCAATCTAGATCTTTGAATCTAGATCTATGAACTAACCAAAAAAATGATAATCTTTTAACATTCAATATAATGAATTTCCCGATCGCCTCTTTGTTACGAAATGTCTTCTCATTCCTTGCAATCCACAAACACCAAAACGCGACAATAAAAATACCTCCAACGATCTTTTTACCCCATTTTCCACCACTCGCCTTCGTGTAAGCTTCCAAGACATCGCGAACACTAAAAGCCAATATTTGACCAACACCACACCAATTACCATTCGCCGTCCACACCTCATGGGCAACCGAACATCCTGTAAATAGGTGCTCCACCGATTCCTCCACCTAGTTACACATCGGACTGCTGCTATTCCCCACCTGGATATTCCGCTTCAGTAACTCAACTTTTACCGATATCCAATTCATCTCTGCACGCCATGCTAGTAAATTGCACTTTAAAGGAACCCAGTTAATCCACCCGAACTTGTAGAATTCACCTGTCGAATTATTTTGAAGCAGCATCTTTTTAAAGTTTTTAACTGTGAAGCCTTCTGAATTAGACTTGTTCCAACACAATCGATCTGTACCGGAGTTACTCCCCAGCTGAGTAATAACCGAAACCAACTCTGACATCTCCTCGTCGCACTCCTTGTTCAGCGGACGTGAAAACCAAGTCTCGAGCAAATACCATTGTTGTTCTTCCGTCTTGATTCTCTCAGCAACAAAACAAAACTTCTTATTCTCCAGCTCATAAAGATGTGGCCATTTCCTACACATAGGCTCGTTGAGCAGCCAACAGTCTTGCCAAAACCGAGTGTCAAGACCATCGCCCACTTCAGCCTTGAAACACCAATGCAGAGGTCTCCCTTCCACCTTTAAATCATCAAAATTTTTTGCTATCACTTTCCACTTGCCACCACAGTGAATATTCACTGAAAGGGAATAAAACCGAGTTCTCGTTTTGTGACAGTATGAAACAATCTTCTTCCACAGCATGTCGACCTCCAATTTAAATCTACCACCCCACTTAAACAATAAAGCTTCATTAACATCTTTTAACCATGGAATACCTAAACCACCCTCTTTTTTGCCAAGCGTAACTCATTCCCATGCCACCCAATGAATTTTTTGAGAGGTAGAGCACCCCGCCCAAAGAAATCGACTCATTATTTTTTCTAACAACTTGGTAACCACCGAAGGCGCTTTATACAAAGAAAGGTAGTAAATGGGAATACTAACCAATACCGATTTGATCAAAATTGCTATCAAAATTTCACATGAAACAAATAGCTTCATATGCAACGTATCATGCCTTAAGGATGGTTACTAATATTAATATTTTCTTTTATTAACAATATTAATATTACTAAAATGAAAATCAATTTTTTTATTACTCATTGTTTTTAGAATTTGAGTTTTGGAATAAAAATACTAGAACATATTATTTCTAGTGGATTAAATTAAATTAGATAAATAGTCTACTGTCGATACTTACCTATTGGACTTGGTATATTAAAGTAGACTCTAAAATGCATTGTACTGGATCTATTTTGGAGTTGGACCTTTAAAACCTTGATTTGGCCAACTTATCTAAGCCCAACCCAAGCCCCTAAGACAAACAGAAACATCTGAAAAATCAAAGAGCAAGGAGAAAAGGCCGAGATATAGAGGGGAAAAGGGGAGGGGAGGGGAAAGAGAGAAAGACTCATGTGAGACAAAAAGGAATATCATCACTAGGATTATCCCATCACCCAGGTGCACGAGCTATTCTTGCTACACCTCTCATGCAAATGGCACTATCTATACAATATATCCTATATCTCTTAGACATACAAAGTACAAACTAAAATATCAAGAAAAAATTAGTGCAAGAGTGTGTGGTGTGTGAGCTTGACCGTAAAAGAGAGAGTGAGGAAAGAGAGGAAAATATATTCGTTTGTACTTGCTATCACCTTAACACTTCAACATAATCCTCTCTTCATCATCAACACAATATCAAAGATCAAACAAGGATTTTCAATCTCATTTAGGAGATCAAAACCGAGACCAAGCAAGAAAAAGGGTAAGAAAACTTCTTTACTAGATTCTTGACATTTTTTAAATTATCTTTATAACCGCCTTCGAATGTCCATTCAAACTTAGATCTTGAGCTTAGAACTTTTGTTATTATGATTTTGGGAAGGCCGAACATCCAAGGATGAAGAGGGGAAAGGTAATTCGACCACAAGTTGAATTTTCTATCGGTCTACAGAGGTAAAGTGTTTCTATCCCTTTAGATAAATTCTTAGAACCACCATTCGGTAGATCTTGACTTGAGCATGAAACTGGACACCTCTTAGGCTTAGGACGCTCACGACTGAGAACTTTGGGAAATAAGAGCGGTTTCCCGATCAACCAACAAATCATCGAACTAGCAAATTGATCTACAATTAGGTGGGTCAAAAAAATATTTTAAAAAGCCAAGTATATTTTTCGATGGTGCATGAGATTCCATCTTACTAAAATTTATGATACAAATTAAGTGATTATGGTCTATGATTTGACTTTTAAAGTATCAATCACTTAACGTGACATGACTATAGCAATTATCTCAATTCATCACCGTCTTATGATATTCTCTATGTAACTGAAAGAACCTACGATGGTGGCAGTTTGGAATTTATCTCATTTCTTCTTAGTATGAAGATTGCGACAGGGAGGGCATCCGGTATAAATTTGCCACTTTGTTTATTGCATGAATTTATAGTGTTAACAAATTTTAAACAATTAAGTGATATTATAATCTCCATGTCACTGACCTCAACATAGTTGGGATTAAGATGTAGTTGATGATGATAATGAATGATATAAATTAAGTCTTGCATGAATCATACGGAGAAACTACCATGCATGTTGATTATGTGATGTAATTTACGCTGATTTGTTTGAGTAGGTATAGTTTGTGCAGATCATGACATATGCGTCATTCAATGTGGAAAATCAATATGATTATATGTTGCATGATGAGTTGATAGGTGCTTGTGTATAATGGACAATGGCCCGTACTGATTCTATACGTGAAGAAATTCCACTCGGATGGGACTAAAATGAATTTCGGTTAAATCCCACGACTCAACTGAAAATTTTGAAATTAAAAAGTGTTAAAATGATAATATCTTATATATCAACTTATGTGAGCTGCCTGTAAGGTTCCATGAATTTTAGAAATCAAAATCCTGACCAATGGGTCAAAATCACAAAACGGAAAGTTTAGGGACTAAACTGAATATCCCAAAATTTTGTGAAAGTAGCTTTATTAGACTCCCATAATTATTCTTAAAATGTAAATTCCAATAATTTAGCAATTTCGAAAATTTACTTTCCCACCTGTTCTAAACAATATTAAATTGGTGGACAATAATAATCTCTGTTCACCAATCCAAATAACGAACTTAATGATCCTAAAATTCAACTTTCTTAAAAGGAGGAACGAGACACCAATTAAAGAATTCACGGGCTACAACCACGAAGTCCACATAACAATCCATCATAATCAAGGTTTTAAAAAACGGTCGACTAATACGAGTTGACTCGCGAGTCGAGGCGGTTGAGGAGCGTACCGAGCCATATGAGTTAGACAAAAATAGAAACTTGCGAGTCTTGATCTTCGAGGAGGACGAGTAGGAAGTATGTTTTTTTTTTTTACCTTTTTTCTTATCTTTCCTATTTTTTTCGTGCATCTCTCCCTCCCTCCCTTCTGCTCGATGCGAACAGAGAATATATTTACTTGTTTGTTTGCATTTTTCTTGAACAGGCTCCGGCTCCGGGAAAGTGAAATACAAGAAGGTGAGAAGAGACAAAGCGGAGACGCAGGCTGTAGTGGGAGAGGGAGAAATGCAACAAAACCCTAATTAAAAATATAAAAGGAAACCGAGGCGATTAACTTATCAATTTTATTGGGCGTTTAAATAATAAAAGCCCCATGAGATAACTAATGGCGACCCTATTAAATTGACCCTTTTTCATTCTTTCTTTTTCATCTAAATGTTCTTTTTAGGCTGGCTATTAATTATTTATGCAAAGCTATAATTTGAATAAATCTTTGAAATATATATCCGCAATATTATATTTTTATATATTTGTATGTAATAAAAACCTTTTGAACTGATTTTTTATTTTAGTTTTTGTTTAACTTTTAGTATTAGTAATTATTACTGTATGAAGTTTGTGGTGGTTTATTATTTTATAATTTTTATTCTTTTTCCAAAATATCTGCGGCTTACGCCTCGTTCTGTCTCGAGGTGTACGCCTCGTTTCATTCAAACGAAATGCCTCAAATACGTATCTCATATTTTAAAACATTGATCATAATCATACCACTACAAATTGAATGATTCATTGCTGCTTTTAATTGACACCAATTTGAATGTGTTTTAGTCGACCTAAATATATAAGTCACTCCGCGACAGTTCCGATTGAAAATCACACCAGTAGACAAGTCATTGTTGTGATTGAGTTGAAGGTCAATTAGACCAAACCGGAATTGAGGGGAGCGGCTGCATTTACGAGCTACACTATTGTCGTTGCCTATCCTCTTGAGTTATTGGGTCGTCTTTTAGGGCATGATCATGACTATGACGTACTCTAGGCAAAGACCAACAATCAAGGAGATGTCGGTACTGATCCAGATACGGTAGGTTAAGTGTAATAGCCTTCGAGTTTCGGCCCATACAACGAGGAGACATAAGAAGAGCCTAAGAATATAGTCAAAGCAACGACGTTCAAAGCTAGGTGACGACATAAGACTAAATGTTATGCGAGAAAGTGTTATCTATTCTTGCAAAATCCACCTCTTGAACTCGTAGGCCGTGTTTGAAAGGGGCTCGAGGCGTACGCCTCGAGGCTCACCTCAAGCCAAGGCTTAGAAGAACGGACTAAGGCACATATTTTTCAGCAAAATATGAGGCTCCTGCCACACCCTAAGTAGATCGGTCCTTAACAAACATACAGGGGGCTGCAGACTGAGAAGTGTACGGTAAAGAATTAAGAGCGGTGTACACAGTGGGGATATATTCATTTTTCTTTCAATTCCAAACCCTAAGATGAAGATTGGAACCTAAGATGAAGATGGAATGAGATAGATGGAAGGACATGATATAAAGGTGGCGGCGAGGTGTCTGGATATGGGTGAAAAAGAGATGAATAAAGAATAAGGTTTTATTTGAAGTGGTGAATGACCTAACTAACCTCATGTATTGAACATTTATAGAACTACTATTAGGTCCATTATATTGATGAGGTGTTACTCTCTCTTTAAAAAAAACAAGAAATAAAATAAAAGATTGTTACATATTATATGGTATTTAACGTTTTGAGAGTAACAAAAACTAAATACATATTAAATCTAGTTGAAAATTTGGTAAAGAATGCAATTTAATTAATATTAAAAGGTATCTAATTTATAGTACTTTTTTGTGAATTTTATTAGAGAAAAATAAAATAAAACTTAGGCTTACACCTTAATATGCCTCGAGGCTCACGTCTCGCCTCGTCCAGGTAAAACGCCTCAAACGCGTCTCTCGTCTTCTAAAACGTTGTTCATAGGAATGTCCTCTAAAATCTCAATATCGAGTATGACAATGGGAATTAAGTGCTGTTCCAAGCAAAATGCTAAGCCGAGAAGTGGAAGCGACCTTAGAATTCCAATGCCAGAAGTGTGAATGGCACCAGCCGGTAAGTGTAATAGGCGTTCGAAGCCACTACTTTCATATTGATTCAGCAGCAATTCACGAGTATTAAAGGTCATTTCTTTGCATATTTCCACGAAAATAATTATTTCAAAGTAAAGTGAAATACGTATGTTCCAGAACATGCACCAAACTGATTTTTGATTACTTCAAGCAATAATGAAAATTTATAAAACTCAAGCTACACTGACTTATAGAGCTGGATAGCTCTACAATAAAAAAAAAATGTTACAGAAAATTGTCTTTACAATTAATACTTTGACAACAGTTTATAATTTGCAAAAATTGGAGAGCTGTATACCAAAAAAAAGGGACCTGTCTTGCAGAGAAAAAAGATATAGAATGACACCCCTAAAAAGAAATATAAACAAGAAGTACCAGAAAAAACTAAAAAAAAAATACCTATAGAGAGAGAGAGAGACACCGGACAAGTGCTGCCTGATGAACCACTAAAAGTAAATGAAAAAGAAAATAAAAAAAGTTAAAAAGACCCCAAGAACTAACTCGTCCGCCTCAACAAAAAAGACTCGCAAATATTTAAGCCTCAACTCGCCACCGTCCGCCTCGCCTCGCCTCGATTCGTGACTAGTACGAGTCGAGCACTTTTTAAAACACTGGATTGAACGAACTACATAGTCATCGACAGCGCCCGTAGCGCTTGCTATGGCAAGTAGCGAAGCGTAGCGAGGCTTCATCGCTACTGGGCACTACGAACTACGAGGTTCTGGATAGCGAGCCATATCCTCGCTATTCTCGTGATAGAGCCGAATTGCGGGGGTATTTCATTCTCCGCGTTCCAGGTTTCTTTTTGTCGCGCTTATCAGTTTTTTGGGATGTCTTTGTAAGTTGCCCTTTTCTATTCCAACAAGTAACGTGTTTTCAGGTAATACAAACTTCAAATATATATATATATATATATATGTATATGTATGTATATATATATGTGTGTGTGTATATATATATGTGTGTGTGTGAAACGTGTTTTAGGTAAGATCATAGCTGTTAAAGGTGCGCCTGAGGTGATAGGCGTAGATGAAAAATGTAAATCGTCTATTAAGCCCTAAGGCAGGTGACGTTAGCATCGTGTGCGCCATGGTGGGCCTAGACGCAGCTCAGGCGCGCATCTGTTTTAGGTCTTTCTTTTTCTAAGAACACTTTTAAAGTTGCTTATTGTTCTTACACTTTAGTTTTGTTAATTATTGAGTTTTTAGTGGATAGTGATATTTTATTGCCATTATGTGTTTATAAGTTTTATACTTCAACTTTAATTGTTTTTTGTTTTTCTGCGCCTACATCCGTCACGTGCGTGCTTCGCCTTGCGCCCGCGCCTTGAGCCTCAGGCGACAGAAGCCCTTATCTCCTTGGTGCCCCTTTCGCCTTTAACAACTATGGGTAAGATGTATTATATATTGAGTTGTGTTCTTTCAAGTTTTATTTGAGTTAATTTTCCAATTTATGCATGAACTCTTGAGTTGGATATAGTATATGCTACATAATATATATTTATAGTTGGTAACAACGATCGCTATAGCCATAGGAGAGCTATGCGTGATTAACAACTATGATGAACGCAATTACTATGCACCTTGCAGTTGTGCCCTTGTCACACTGTAGTGTCGCGGGGAGCTATACAGCCTATTACAAATATTGTGACTTCGACATAATCCAAGTCCTAAATGAGCACATAATCAGCCAGTTGGCAGCCAAAAATGTGGACTTAATGGTATGACGTTGCTTGACGAAGTGCACTAAAAAGCTCGTTGCTTCAGACAAAAATTTGATGGTATCCTGAATCCTTACTTGTATTAAGATACGTATGCTCATGTAAACACACACAACGAACCAATACCCATCCCAAGTATTGGCCGCAAATGCAAGTTCCAAATGCAAGATTTACCTCAACCCCATATTAGAGTCAGAAGCACACTCAAACCAATCACCAATAGAAGCAACGTCAGAGTAGAATCCGCCTGCTGCTGCTGATTTCTAGTTTGAGGGAATCGACGAGCAGGCCCACCATGGAACGTATTAGGATAGTGGAAACCGGGACCCGGCTGTCCATACATGTTATTAGCATCTGGAGAACCATGCACTTGAATGTTAAAGAACGACGGAAACAGGCCCCCAAGCGCCGTGGACAGCGTGAAGTTCCCGAACATAGCAGTAGGTGGCGCAAAATTCCCAAAGGGGCCAAAGCCACCCATGAATCCAAATCCTTGTTGTGCAAAAGCATTAGTATTATTTGGGTCCGGCAGAGGCGCTGTCTCCGGCCTTTGTCCGGTGGGGCGATGAGGAATGTCCATGCCAGGAATGCATTTAGAGCGAGGGTCCGTCGAGTTCTTGCCACGGCCATATAAAGGGACTAACGTGTCCTCCTCTATAAGAGCCTTACATACAGGGCATTCTTGGGATCGAGAATGAATGTGCAGCCAATTGTAAAGGCAAGGCCAGCAGAAGAGGTGGCCACACCGTGTAACTATTGGGTCTTGAGCTAATTCGAAGCAAATATTACACTCAAAATCTCCAGCATCGCCGCTATTATTGTTACTCTTCGAGCAAGAAGGCTGCCTGCTCGTTGATTCCACAAACCCACTTGCCATGTTACAACCTTGTATAACTCAAGCTACCTATAAAAGTCACATTTAATCCTTTAATAAATAGATATTGTAGGAAAAGGAAGAAATGCCAGACTAATGAGTCAACTCAACAGCGGACGGATCAAAAGATCATGATAAGCACATGATATTCAAACGACATTTATTTGAATTCAGCATATCAAAACCACAGAATACCTTCATATAAAAAGAAATACATCTAACAAAGAAAGTTTCTCAGGTTAAAAAGAAGAAGAATTGTAAAGCTGAATATTCAATTCCAAGATTCACAAAAGCGCAACCAATTCTCAAGGGGGAGGGGGGGATGCAGAAACTGTTGTATGACTTGATTTAAGCAGATCAGAGAGGAAATGAACATTACAAATATGCGGGGAAAGGGCAAGAAAAAAGCTACTCCCTCCGTCCACTTTTTAAAGTCCCATTTGATGTTGAGCGCGGAGGTTAAGAAAAAATGATAAAGGTAAAGTGGGTGGAAGAAAAAGGTAGTGGTTGGAAGAAAAAGTTAGTGGTTTGGAAGAAAAAGGTAGTGGTTTAAAGAAAAAGGTAGTGGTTTGGAGAAAAAAGTAGTGGGTCCATTAATGAAAATGTAGTAATTAAATAAAGAAAAGAGGGTAATATGGTACAAAAAATAGAGTGGAACTTTAAATTGTGGACAAATATTTGAGAGCAAATGTGACTTTAAAAAGTGGACGGAGGGAGTACTTAGTATTCACGCACCGATACAAGACAAGTGAGAGAGAGAGAGAGGAGGGTTGACCTCCAATTCCAGAAGAGCAGCAAGATCGGGGGGGGGGGGGGGGGTGAAAGTGGTTAGGAAGAGGAAATGTGAATCAGGAGTGCGGGATTAGGGGGATACGTATGAGTAGGAGTTGGTCACAAGATATCAATAATGAGTCTTGTGTGGGGATTACCCCGGGTTCGATCCCGGGCTTAGGAGTTATAGGATTTTATAGGAATTGGATTACCGCTGAGCTATACCTTTCAAAAAAAAAAAAAGGAGTGCGGGATTAGGGGGATACGTATGAATAGGGGTGTTCAAAATCGGATATCCGGAATTTTGGATATTCGAAAATTCGGATAGTAGATTTTAATATTCGATATTTAAAAAAATATAAATTATATTCGGATATTCTTATATTCGAAAAAAATATTTGGATTCGGATATTGAATATACGAATATCCGAAAAAAATTCGGATATGGATATCGGATATTCGAATATCCGAATACCTTATATTTTATAAAATATAAAAAAAGTAAAATTTTTGGTATTTTTCGGATATTTTGAATATCCGAATATCCGATTTTTCTGAAAAGTACTATCCGATATCTGAATTCGAAGTTCTGGATATCCGAACTTCGGATATCCGAATTTTCAAATATCCAGAACTTCGAATTTTCGAATATTTGAGATCGGATATCAAATATCGAATATTTTTAAACACTCTTACGTATGAGAACAATGATTTTACGTCATGAAGCACATAGGCGGAAGGAAATTTCGTGAAATGGTTTCTTTAGGGCATTTTCAATGCTCAACTTTGGTCGTGAGGTGGGGGTAATATTTAAATTGTTAAGAAAATATGGTGAATCATGAATGATCGTCAAAAGTAACAAATAGAGATCTTCTGATTAGGTTCGAGATTTTTCGATTTCGGGAATAAAAATATAGGAATTGGAATCGAATCGCATGGTTTTTTCGCGGTTCAATTTTATCAGTTTTTTGTCCGAATCGACTCGGAACCGAACAGTGTAGGAACCGAACCGAACTAGAATCGATTTCGTGTGGTTTTGACAAAATATATTATATTATATTATATTTTATTTTCTTAAGAATATATCGTATTATATTATATTATATTATATTAATTATATTTAATAAGAATATATTATATTATATTTTATTCAGACGGGTCGGTTTTCCGGTTCGGTGCGGTTCGGACGGTTCCTTGCAGTTTAGACGGTTCCTCTTTAAAATGGACAGAAACCGCGAACCGAACCGATTACTAATAGTAAGAACCGAACCGACAAAAAGAAAATAATTTGTTGCTAAGAATCGAACCGAACCGTCGGTTCCGATGCGATTCAGATCGATTTCGATACGGTTCGGGTCGGTTCCGCGCTTCTCGATTTCAAAAGTCCCAGTCCTATTTTAATAGCATACACGGGGCATCGAGGGAGTATGTTTCTTGTTTGATGTTATTTTTTTTTTTTGAATGGCGAATTTCAACTTAGACTCGACCACCCTCCTAATCGGAGGGCCCTAACCACCACTTGCTCAGACTATGTTGTCTTAACCGGGCTCACGTTGGAGCCAAGTGAGGCATAATAGGTTCGCGAGGAAACCGTCTCGCCTCCACACAAGTTTCCTTGCTGGAGTAACGTCCGGATGAAAACCCCGTCCCACTCAAGACTCGAACCCCGCACCTACTGGCTTAAGGTTCTTATCCATCATTGCAATACCAACCGAGCTAGAGGCCCAATGGTTCTTGTTTGATGTTATTAGTATATCTTTTTATTAACAACTCAGTTCTGACCCATTTTTATTATTTATTAATTTATTAAAAGTTAATAAAATATCTTTATAAATATATCAAAAGAAAAAAAGAGGAAGGTAGAGGTATATTATTAACAAAAAAGAGTGTGTTAATAACACATTTTTTTTTTTTTACATTATAGTCCAAAAAAGAATTTCTAGGGTACACACACATTAACTAATGCCTAAATTATTGGGAGATATTGTTCCTGAAAAGAAATAGAAAAATAAGGAATCTTTTCCTTGTTATTAAAGACAAAATTAGTACAAAGTGGTATAACATACGAGAATTACAAGAGACAAGTATTATTGATTCTTATAATATAATAATATAACATACATATGAGCATCATTTTATTATCTGTATTTACTACAAGGTTATATTATTAACATTTTTTAATACATCCAACCATAAATATACATATAGATAGTAGCTTTGGAGTACAATAGAATTTTCCCAAAAATACTCTCATGTATCATGTTTGAGGAAATTGTAAGAAAATAATAGGAGATGAACAATCCATCAAACAATTGTAGTGATAATACTGTTAATTTGTATATGCTTTACAATGAGTCTCATTCCATGCATATGATTCCTTACGAGGAAAAACTTCAAGTGGAATTCTATTACCTCTAGAAAGATCTAGTCTCTGCTATCTAGGTAAGCTAGTCGAAATAATATTAGGTAAGACACATCACGAGAAGAATAGAATCATAGTTTCTGAAACACTCCCCCATTGTCGAGTCCTAGTACAACAAAGGTGCATAAGGTATTGCCTCGGTAAAAATTATTTTTCAAGTAAAAAAAACAGTGGGAAGAATAAAGATTTGGTGAGAAAAAATAGCACAATGCACCCACTACAAATATTGAAATCATGTGAAGTATACTTCTCTTGAAGTATACACAACTGCACCCCCTAACGGGTAATCATTCGTAGAGCTTGGACAATCGACACATGTCAATGCCTTTTGCATGTTTCTCAAATGAAGATTTAGGAAGAGACTTAGTGAACAAATCAGCAGCGTTCTCATCAGAATCACTTGCTTCACTTTGATATTCAACAATTTATGCTATTGCTGATTTTAGAAGAACTTGGGCGAGATATGTTTGGTATTATAGTGATCTAACTTCATCTTCTCGATGCATGTCGCATTGTTCTCAAAGATGCAAGTAGGTGTTGTTGTGGTGGATTTAAGTCAATTCCACAAATGGGTCTATAACTGATTGAAGGCAAATACACTCCCTTATGGATTTTATGCAATACAATTATCTATGCATGGTTCGAGGAAGTGGAAACTAGGGTCTGTTTGGTAGATCTCCAAGATATCGTCGTATTCCCAATAGTAAAAATATAACCAGTTCGGGAACGTCCTTTATGCGGGTCAGAGAGATTACCGACCCCAGCAAATCCAACTAACACATTGTTATGAATCTCTGTATAAGGAATAAGTTTGCTAACACTAGCACTTCTGCATCCGAGCTATCATGCTTAGCTGCAATATTAGAGGTGTATCGACAATCGGTCTTGTTGGCCACTAAGTATACAGAATACAGCTTGGAAAAGTGTTAGTACAACAAGCTGTACATTTTTCAAATAAGAGTTCGTAGCGGAAGTCTGTTAAAGTAAGTTGCTGTAAATACAGCAACTAGGTTTTCTCCTGTTAGCTTGGTGCGTACAGGGTATGCAATGTATACTTAAAAATAATCACAGTAATGAAAACAATAAGTTGCAGAAGGTAAATAACACGATATTTAAAGTGGTTCGAGGTAAACCTCTCTATGTCCATTGGTCCTCCACACAGGAGTAAAAACATTTATTATAATCACTACGTACACAACTACGTGACTATAATCAAACCTATCCTTGTATCGTTCACATAGATTGATAGAAAGACTGTTGCTTTCAACCGTTCACACAGATTGGTTAAAACTTTCACTTGACTTGCTTCTTCACACAGTTACAAAGCTTCGTCTACAATGCTGATCCGTCACACACAGTTTCAGGAAAAGCAAGGCTTTCTTCAGTCCACACATGGCTGATGATTTTCTTCAAATGTAAGAACACGGGTTTGAACAACAGCTTGACTTCTTGAGCTTGAGTTGATGATGTATTGTTCAAGGTTGAGCACTTGTATATTTCTTCTCTCAAGAATGGTAGTATGCTCGAAGAAATATGTTTGCTCTTGATATGCTGTTCTTGTGATGTTCACGAGTGTATCTCAGTGTATCTCGGTTTGCACAGTTTTCAGTTCTTGATCTTATGAATATTCGTGTATCTGATCTTTAAATTCGGGGTATATATAACCTTTGGAATAGATCCGTTGAGCAAAGAGTCCGTTCCAACGTGTTGATTGACCTGCAAAATACAAGATCCGGATTTTGCTCCTTGTCTGAAGATCTTTGTCGGTTGGTATTTAAATACTTTATCCAGTCAGTATTCAAATACTCCTTTTCAAACGGTGGCTTGACTTTAGCATATAAAGCAGATTCTGTTCCAACGGTCTTCAGTCCTTTCTTTTCCTCTCTCCTAATTTCACGGTCTCACCAGTCCTTTCTTTTCCTCTCTCCCAATTTCTCACTTGTCCCTCTCTCACTTCTCCTCCTCCCTGTCTCCCAATTTCACAGTCTCACCAGCATCCATAGACGTTTGCTTCAGATCCGCGACCACCGACATCGGGTTCAAATCAGCGGCCATCGACTTTTCATGTCAGATTCATATTGTCGCCGCAACATCCACCGTGAGTTATCCAACTTTCTTTATTTGTCATTTCAAGTGAAGCTGTGCAATTAGATTATGGTTTATACTCTGATTATCCATGCCTAAGTCCGCCTCGTGTATGTTTGATTGAAATGTTTATAAATTATTTATTTTTCATGTGAAACATTTCTATCTTATATTTCTAATCAATTTTTCACATGAACCCTAATTATCAAATTTCCGCATGAACCCTAATTTACTGAAAATCCATTCACAATGGCTTAAGAGCATATGTGTTAAAAAAATTATGTACTTCGGCCGAAACTCAATTCCGACTTCAGTCGGCTTGAGAGCATGTCTTAGATGTGCTAAAAAAGTCTTAATATATATTAGTGGAGATAATGGTGGATTACTAAGTGTTGGAGGAGTGTGTTTCTGACTTTTTTTTTTCTTGTTCATTGGTGAAATTAGAAAGAAGAAAATTAGTTTGAGCGTTATGGAGAATTTATGTATGAGTGTGTTGAAAACTATTTAACGTACTATTATTAGACTTATTTACAAGTTGATCTCATAATTCTATAATTTTTTTTTTAATATTAGGCGCAAGCGCTCTCTTGAATTATATTTTTTACAGTCAATTTTCACCAAAAAATACGAATTCGACTAGAAACAGTCACGTGCTAGTCACGCGCCCTCTACAGTCGAGGAATTCCCGTTAGAATTATTGATGTAGCATAAAAGATTGATGTTGATTGCTTTTTGTGTCCAGGTATCATTTAAATAATTGGTAAATTGAAATGATTTTTTACGCAAGGAAAATTACTAAAGATTGACGCTTTAAGTTAAGCAAATAATAAAGTAAACAAAGTTAAAACTCACGTAAAAAAAATTCAGAAGCAAACCACGACTTTTAGGATTTCTTTGTAAAACCCTGAGTAATTTCTTGTGAGTTTTAATTTTGTATTATTTAACTTTTGATTAACTCAGTGACATCAAGCTTTTGTAATTTTCCTCCCAAATTGATGCTTAAGAAAATAATTTTAACTTATCATTATTTAAATAACACATGTACACAAAATAACCCACATCAGCTCTTTTATGCCACACCAATAATTCCTGTCGGAATCCCCCAATTCCTGCCGGAAGAGCTTTCAAAACTTTTATTCACATACTTTGGCCTTTGGCAATCACGACAACCGGCTCACGTTCCCCTGGAAAATCCTTAGCATCTGTATACTCTCTTCCCTTCAAAAAATCTATCACTTCAACTTTCGAACTAGGCTTTCCCAGTTCCTCGTTGTACTCTTAGCACGATACGATGATTCACTAACTCGTAAAAAAAATCTCATAAGTCCACCATTAAGATAATAATAATAATAATGACAATGAACTTAATTTATATATTACCTTCACAATGTCATTCCACCTCTCTAATGAGTAATCTGATGTATCAAGTGAGTTTAATCCTCCTGCCAGAATATGGGGTTGATCGTTCGATTGAATTATCGTGTTAATCTGCTCTATTCTCCAGTTTTCGTCCAAATGATCGAGTTGAGTGCAGTTAACATTTAGCTCTCCTGTCCATGGCACATCCACAGTCGCCTTTATCACATTCCTGCATCCAAAAAAGAAAGAAAGAAAAAACATGTCGTGTCAATTCGTACTCTTTAAGTGAAATCTTCGCTCCGGTAATGACTTGTTTCTGCAGTTGATCTTATTGATAAGTACTTTACAGTATCAGAAACGATATTTTGTAACTCTGGTCAGTATAAACGTATCGTTTCTGACACTATAAAATTTCTGACACTGAAAAGTATACATGTCGGACCGTTTAATACTATCCGACGGACTTATACAAGTTTTTGTGATTTCCGAGAGAAGATGAGGTTTAGCCTGTTGTTACCCAAAATATCACTCGGAGGGGATGTGCTGGAATGGATGAGTAACAAACAAATTGCAAGAGCACGAGCAATGAAATGTAAATAATACAAGATTTGCCGGGGTTGTTAGTCCCGGGCTTGAATGCTCTCGCGAGATGTTATTAATAGAAATACTGTAGGAGTACAAATATTAATGTTCTAGTGGGATTACAATGAGTGTAATATCCCTAGGTATCTAGCTGTTGAAAGCTGATTACTGCCGGAAGAACCAGAGTTGATCTCTGTGAATTCTTGTAACAATGTATAAATGTAGAGAGGGAATTCGTAAACACCGATCGTCTCTCTTGATGTATGTGGGGATTAAATATCTCTGTGAAGTCTCTGATCAAAAAGTCCTTTTTCAAATATTAGAAGTCTTCTATTTATAGAAGAGGATGAGGGGATGTCCTAATCCCCATTGGGCGACCGTCTTTCCAGCATTAAATGCTTATTTAATGCTCCTGACATGCCAGCGGTGGCGATCGTCTGGACACGGGTCCTTTTTCCATAAAGCCTGCAGCTGCATGTGGGACGGTTTCCTTAAAGTCTGTAGCCGCTACAGGACGTCAACCGAGTGGACCAATGGGAAGATTGCACGCGCCCTGATATTCAGTCTTGGGAGTCCCCACCTAGGATGCCTTTTTGCTGGACTGTCGGTAGGTGATAGAGGTTGTCACTATCACCAACAGCTGGTGATGGGTTTAGTCAAAAGCCGTCTCCTGCTGCGCCGTTCGCGGGTCTGCACGTGGGCCTTCTTCCCGAGGTTAGGTCTTCGTTGACTCGACGCTCCGTGAGGCGATCGCCAGATGCCGAATGACGATTGTCCCGGATGTCCGTGGTAAGCCTGCCTTGGCTTACTCCTCAACATGGGCCGAAGGGCCTTTGTAACCGTCGGTGGACTGGTTAGTTGATCGCGGTCGAGGCGATCGCCTTTTCCGAGGCGTATTATTCGCCGCACAACAATTGCCCCCCAGCTCGCTCCGATGTCGAAGACGCGGGGTGAGGTGGTTAAACTGTCGATCGCTTGTATGAACTACGAGTGTTTCATCGTTTCACGGAACAGGCGATCATCTTCTTACGCGGGGCTCCATTTTGAATTTGGACGACCTATTCGGTCGCTGGAATAAGCGGGAAATGATAAGTTGACCCGCGACGTCACAGAGGTACGTGGCGTGCTCCTATTGGGGGAGTCCGGCGGTTAAGACAGACTCTTCGTCTGGCGCGCCCTCGAAATGACGCGTACGCAGGTCTCGATGGCGGCATTTAATGCCAATTTTCCCGACCTTTGCGCTCCGGCCCCTAGGACTTTGCGTATTTGCATAGAAGCCCCTGGATCCACCTATAAATAGGCATAGGGTTTCTGGGATATTCTTACGCGCACCTTGCCTTAGAGAAGAACCTCCCGAATTTTTGAAGCTTCCTTTGCTGACCGTCGCACGAACCAGTTCACTTAGGTAAGAAAAAACCCTTTTCCTACTTCCTCTTTTCTTCTTCAAAAATGTCTGGAGGAAATCAAAAGGTCTTTGAGGCGGGTAGCTCTTCCACCGCTGCGGGCAAAATTTCTGAGGGGTTTCATCTGGAAACCGCCGTGGAGGCCATCCGCGCCAGGATAGAACCCACGGAGGTCGAAGAGTTGTTTAATGAGGCTCAAGCGGCCAAGGCGACGGAGGCCGAGCGAAGGCGGGCATTGGCCGAGGAAAACGTGGAGGCGAGGGTGTATTGGGAACGATATGACGCTTTCGGCAAGGCCTACGTGGACTTCGCCGGGTATATGGAGAGATTGGCCGGCCCGATGCCGAAGTTTAATTTCCGTGAATACTCGGCCGCCCATCCGTACGAGCCAGTGAGGCGGACTGTATTTCGGGCCGCTGACCGCTCTCCGTGGTCCCTCGGCCAGATCAAGAGCTCGGTGACCAGGAAAGATCTAGATCGCTGGAGGGCGAGATTCCACGTTCCTTCCGATGTCTCCTTCCACGTGCCTGCTGAGAACGAGCGCGCCGACCAACCTCCCGAGGGTATGGTTGCCGTGAATGAGGCGATCATGGAGGCCGGGCTGAGGTTTCCTTTTCCGTTCGTCATTTCGTACCTCCTGGCCGCCTGGAACCTGACGCCTCTGCAACTGACGACCAACGCATGGTTGCAGATAGTCTGTACCCTCACCTTGTTCGGTGGTCACCGGCTGTACCGTCACCTTTCGCCGCTGGAGATGAACTATCTTTTCAAGCTGACGGCACAGAAGGGGTCGGTCGGCAGGTACCACATCCAAGGTCGCTTGGGTCGGGTGATTCTTGGGGTCCCGAACAAGGTGAGGGTTGACACGACCAAGGGGTTTTGGGTTGGTGGAGCGTGGAGGTCGTCGCCGAGCGATAATTCCACCGAGGAGGTGGATCTCCCCACCGGCTTCCGGGAGAGGAATCCAAGTAAGGGTTTGGAATCTCCTTCTGTTCGGACATGCTTTGAACTGATCTAATCTATCTTTCCTTTTGCAGGCGTCCTTCTTCCAGTGACCAGCGAGCTGTCCTTCGACTTTGCGATCGTCTGGGAGCGGATTCGCAGTCTTCCGGACGAAGATATCGATGCTCGCGGGCTCAATAACGAAGCCTGCCGGTTGGCCGCTCGGCTGTTCCGATTCCCTCGACACTTAAGGGTACCAGGTATGGATTGCTACGATCTTTATTTGATATGACGATCGTCATGACTGAGGGATATGGCTAACCTTTGTCGATCATCTTTTCTTGCAGAACTCCACTTCCCTCGTTTCCCAGAGCCCCCGGCCGAGGTCGCCATGTCGAACCCTGGGATCCTGAACCGCCTGCGCCAAGGGAAGAAAGCGAGTCGAGCTCCCCCTGCTCCGCCCCGACTTATTCTAGAGGCGAGGCCTCTTCTGGAGCCGACCGCCGAGGAGCCGGAGCCTCGGGAGGAGCAGCTCCAGCTCGTCCGCAAGAAAAGAAGGGTTGTGGAGCCAGCGATCCCAACTCAGCGAGCCGACGACCTCCGTACCTCCTCTCTCTGTGCTTCCTCGGGAGGAGAGGTCCGCGCCTTCAGCGGCTTTTCTGGAGGCCATGGCGCTCTCTGAGGCCGAGACCTCTTGCGGGAAACCGTTCTTCGGCCGCGATCCGGAGAAAGTCGAAAGGTAAACTCGGTCACTTTGTTGGTTTGTCGATGCTCATGTCTATATACCAACTCTTTTGATATTGGCGCAGGGTTCGTCGCCTCGACCCGAAATGCTCGCCGATGGTGTTGGACTTCCTGGCGAGCCAAGCTCCTCACCAGGCTGCCGAGGTGCCCCACTACGTCGCTCGGGCCACTAGCTCCTTGCCAAAGGCCTGGACAACCGACCTGGATGCGATCGCGCGGCGGCGAGGTGCAGATGTGATGCAGGAGACCCTTGCTTTGACGCTCCAGGCGGCGACGATGGCTGCCCAGGCGGTGAGGGACTTTGAGGTGCGGCCCTCCACCACTCGTCTCCAGGCGGACCTCGAGGCAGCTCGTAATCAGAATGCCGAGTTTGCCGATAAAATCGTGGAGATGGAGAAGAGTGCCTTGGAGGCCGCCAAGGCGGCGAGCGAGGAGATAGAAAAGGCCCGGGCGGCGATCGACCGGATGCAGGACGAAATGACGGAGGCTCGCAGGTTGCACGCGGCCGCGCACAAGGAGGTTGCCGAGCTGAAGGCGGTCGCTGAGCGGTTGGACGGTGAGTCTGCTTCGTCGAAGGCAGAGGTCGCTGCCAAGGATGATGAGCTCCAGGGCGTGAATCAAGCGTTCGCGGCTCTGAAGGGGAAAGTGGAGGCGACCGAGGCCGATCCCTATCTTAACGTGGAATACGTTAGCGAATTCGCCTATTACATGGCTTATGCTGACGCAATCCGCGCTGCTAAGAAGGGAGGGCTCGAGGTCGGCCCTCTGGTGGACAACTTCAAAGCCTATGTGCTTGAACATCCCCTGCAGCCGGCCTTCTTCGTGCCGATCCTCGACCTTTCGACGGATCATGGGATCGACCTGAGCTGGTACCCGCTGCCGGACAACCTCGTCCACCCGGGCGCTCTAGAGGTCGGGGATGCAGAGCCTTCGACCGGCGAGGGAGCTGGAGTCGATCATTGAGCCCTTTCTTTTTTCTTTTTCTTTCTGAGATGTAATTTTTACATTTTTCTTTGTATTTTGCCTTCGGGCGACCCTCTTCGTTGAAATGAAATGATGTTTCGTCATGACTTGTGTTTGTACATTCGTCTTTATCTGACTTGTGTTTGATCGTTTTACGAATGTTTGAACAAAGCCGATCGTCATGTGTATCTGTCTGGACAACGTCGATCGTCATATGTAGCTCCCATTGCCCCCCTGGTTTTATGTTTTCTTAGTGAAAGTAAGGGAACGAAAATAACTCGTTTGACGATCGATCTCCAATTTTGTAGATTCCTCGAGGAAGGCCGACCATCTCGGCCTTGAGGTACCTTGCATGGTTGTGGAGGTCGATGGACCGACCTCTGCGGCCGTGTCTTGTGCGCGAGCGACATTCCGTCTGATGGTCCACGTCTCGCGACTCACTTAATTGTGAGGGTCCTCCGTAGGCTACGTTTTGCCTCGCAGTGTAGCTATGGGGCAGACGATCTCAGCCTGGTGGATTCCTTGCACGGGGCGCCGTCGGATGAATCAACTTCGCGACCGTGGCTTTGTTAGCACTTTTCTGCCTTGGATCGTCATGTTAGATGGCGGTCCTCGACGGCATACGTTGTGACGGGGGTAGGGACGCGTCGCATTGTCCAGATTCATCATGTTAGATGATGGACCTTTGAGGGCGGGCGAGCGGGTCCACAGATCTGTTTTGGAGGGTCCTTTGGCTACGCCCGCCTCGTATTTAAACGAAAGTCGAGCGATCTCTGACCAAAGGAACCTTGCATGGTAGCAGAGATCGGTTCCATCGACCTCCACAACCATGTCGACACTTTTCTACCTCGGATCGTCATGTTAGATGACGACCCTCGACGATATACGTTGTGCTGGGGGAGGCGATCGCTTGTCTAGGTCCATATTGTTAGATGACGGACTTTAGGACGAGCGAGTCATCCTATGTTTGGGGGCGTCGCTTAGGCGGTCGCCTTAGGTTCTGTTGAAATGAAGTCACTTGTTGGAGAATAGGACGATCTCATTAAGCACTTTGTACATTGATCCCCATGAATACAGGGTATTCTACTGATAGTATTTTTTCAGATGGACGGCGTGCCAGGGGTATTGGTCCGGAGTGCCGTCTGGGTGTTGGAGCTCGTAGGCACCTTTAGTTAGCTACTTGGACATCCTGAACGGACCCTCCTAGTTCGGTTCAAAAACTCCCGTATGGGTCTGGATCTTCTTGAGGACTAGGTCTCCCACCTGGAATCGCCTTTCCTTGACCTTGGAATTGAAAAAATTTTTGGATTTCCGTTTGTGGATTGTGTTCTTCATTTCCGAGGTCAGTCGCCGTTCTTCGAGCATGTCCAAGTCGATCCGCCGAGCCATGTCGTTGTCCGTTGTCCGTTCTTGGGTGGTCCGGTGGCTGAGGACGGCGATCTCCGATGGGATCACCGCCTCTGTTCCGAAAGCGAGGGCAAACGGGGTTTCGCCAGTTGAGTTTCTGGTCGTCGTTTGGTAGGACCACAGAACATCCGGGAGCTCGTTCGCCCAGCGCCCCTGCTTTGATTCGATCCTGGCCTTGATCGTGTGTTTGAGGATTTTGTTCACAGCCTCCACCTGCCCGTTTGTTTGAGGGTGGTAAGGGTCCGAGAATAGCTTCTTAATTCCCCATTTCTCGCTGAATTGCATGACTTCCAGACCGTCGAACTGTTTCCCATTGTCGGATATGATCGCCTGAGGTAGGCCGAAACGGCAGATGATGTTTTTCCAGATGAACCTGATTACTTGCTCTTGGCCGATCTTGTTGAGCGGTTCGGCCTCTGCCCATTTCGTGAAGTAGTCGACCCCCACAATGGCGAACTTATATCCCTATGGTGCCGTTGGCAAGGGACCGATGAGGTCGATGCCCCATTGGGCGAATGGCCACGGACTGTACATGGAGGTGAGCTACTCAGGGGAGAGCTTAATGTTTGGGCCCATTACTTGACACATGTGACATGATCGGGCGTAGGTGATCGCGTCCTTTCGCATGGTAGGCCAGAAAAAACCTTTCCTGGTTGTCTTGTGGATGAGGGCCCGCCCTCCCGCGTGATTTACGCAGATTCCATCGTGGATTTCGGCCAAAACAAGCTGGCCTTCTTCTGGCGAAATGCACCTAAGGAGAGGAAGGCTGAAAGCTCGTTTGTATAGGAGATCGTCCAAAAGGGTGTATCTAGTCGCCCAGAGCTGGAGATGACGAGCCCTAACTCGATCTGTGGGGATCGTTCCGTCCTTCAAGTACTCAATGAATGGAGTCATCCAGTTTTCCTCGGCTATGGTAACTGTGGCGACCAGGCTTCTTTCGATGGCCGACCTCTCCGACTTGGTGATTTGGATGTTAGAGAAGTCCGCTGCCCCATCTGATGATGCAAGTTTGGACAGGGCATCAACCTGGGAGTTGTGCTCTCTCGGGATTTGCTCGATGAGCACTTCTTCGAAGTTTGTGCACATTTCGGCGACCAACTCTTGATACTTTATCATCTGTTCACCGCGCGCTTCATATTCTCCCATGACTTGGTTTACGACCAAGAGGGAGTCCATGAAGATGTGGAGATGACGAACACCAACGGCGAGCGCTAGATCGAGCCCGCCTACTAAAGCTTCGTATTCAGCTTCGTTATTGGTCGCCCGAAAATCAAAACGTACTGCATTTGTGAAACTCTAGCCATCGGGGCTGATGAGGACAATCCCTGCCCCTGCTCGTGAGCTAGTCGATGAGCCTTCCACGAACAGTTTCCAGACGGGGCGGACGACTCGGGTTGGGCTAGGTGGAAAGGTTAATTCTACCACAAAGTCAGCCAGAGCTTGGCCCTTGGTCGCCGTGCGAGGGGTGAACGTGACGCCGTATTGGGCGATCTCCAGTGACCACTTGAGGAGTCGCCCGTTGGTGTCCGGCCGGTGCAGAACTTGTCTTAGCGGCATAGTCTTCAGAACCTCCACTTGGTATTCGAAGAAGTAGGCTCTCAGCTTGCGAACACTCATGACAAGTGCGTAGGCGAGCTTCTCCAGAGGCGTGTAACGCGTCTCCGCGTCATGCAGCGCTGGCTGACGAAGTAGATCGGCAAGTGGGTTTGTCCGTCTGCTCGCACCAGTACTGCATTGAGCGCGACCTCCGAGGCCGTAGGTAGAGAAACAGCTTCTCGCCGGGGACTGGTTTCCCCAGAATTTGGGGGTTGGAAAGATACTCTTTGATGTTGGCGAACGCCATTTGACTTTCTTTCATCCACGCAAATTTCTTATTCTTTATGGTAGCGAAGAAAGGCTTACTTTTGTCCCCGAGTCGCGAGATGAAGCGATTTAGAGCCGCCAAACATCCCGTGAGGCGTTGCACCTGTTTGACATTCCGCGGTTCTTGCATGTCGAGGATCGCCTGGATCTTTGTGGGGTTCGCCTCGATCCCCCTTTGGCTTACGAGGTGCCCCAGGAATTTCCCAGAGCTTACCCCGAAGTTGCATTTCTTGGGGTTTAGCTTTATATTGAAATTTTTGAGGATGGCGAATGTCTCGGCGAGGTCCTTGAGGTGATTTTCCTTCTTGAGGCTCTTAACCACGAGGTCTTTGATGTAAACCTCCATGGTTTTGCCAATCTAATCAGCGAACATTCTGTTGACAAGGCGTTGGTAGGTCGCTCCTGCGTTTTTTAGACCGAACGGCATTCGGACCCAGAAGAACACGTCTTTTTCCATGTGGAATAATGTGTGTTTTATGTCTTCCTCCGCCATTGAGATCGGATGGTATCCGGCGAATGCGTCCATGAGCGACATCATTTCGTATCCTGCCGTACTATCGACCAAGTGATCAATATGTGGCATCGGAAAGTGATCTTTCGGGCAAGCCGCGTTGAGGTCGGTGAAGTCGATGCACAACCTACACGAGTCGCTCGCCTTTTTGACGAGAACCGCGTTGGCCACCCATTGTGGCTCGTTGGTAGCCACCCCAATTAGCTTGTTGTCGAGCAGCTTTTTTACTTCTACAACCAGTGCGGCATACTTTTCCGGACCGAATTTCCTACGTTTTTGGTGAACAGGCTTCCTCGACGGGTCGATCTTCAGATAGTGGCAAGCGTGTTCAGGGCTGATGCCGACCATATCTTGATGTGACCAGGCGAAGATTCCGATGTTCTTCCGTAGTAAACCGGTCAGATCGTCTTTCAACTCGAGATCGACGCTTGAGCCGATCTGCACTACCTGCTCCGGACGAGCCGAATCGATGATTATACTTTCCAAATCTTTGGTTGGAATGGTCGCTTCTCGTTTGGATCGATCGCTAGACTCGATCCTTGGATCAATGTTGAGGCTTGGCTTGAAATCGATCCTTGGTTCGATGTCGTCCGTCGATCGATGTGAGATGCCGTCCTCTGAGTTGGGTTGGTATGAGGTGCTTGGCTCGTCGACCTCCATTGGGCGGTTGTTGGTCGTCCCAGTGTTACAAACAGGACAGGAAACATTCAACGGAAAAGCTACAACGCAAGAGTAGTTCAAACATTTCCTTGCCATTAGCTGATCTCCTCTTACAGTACCGACTATTCCTTCGACAGTGGGGAATTTGATACAATAAAAGAAAGATGAGGCGACCGCCTCAAAGGTTTCTAGAAAAGGGCGACCTAGGAACCCATTATAAATGTTGGGCATGTCTATGATACAAAATCTAGGTTCCTAGTGATCTTAACCTTAGGATCGTAATAGCAGACTAGCTCGACGGAGAGCTTGATCCTTCCATAGGCCTTGACCGTGTTGTCGCCGAACCCTTGAAGCACGGTCTCGAACGGCTTGATGAACTTGGTCAGGTTGCCGAGATGGTCCAGAGCAGATTTGTAGATGATGTTGCAAAAGCTCCCGTTGTCAACCAGCACGCGGTCGATCATTCTCCCAAGGATACATGCCGAGATTACCAAGGCATCCCCCTTGGGGCATTGCACCCCCTCCCTGTCCTTGTTGGAGAAGGAGATGATCGCGCTCTTGGAGATCGTAGGTTCTGGGGGCACCACGACATTAACTCCAGCGAATGCCCTCAGCTCGGCCTTCCGCTTTCTATTTGATGTGGTGGAAATCGGGGAAAGGCCTCCGAGATTTCCACCTCTGGACTGGAGCATATTAATCCGACCGCCGAGGTTGATTGGAGGGATTGACTCATCTGAGCTCTCCAGATCAGCTTGTCCGATCCTGGCGACCGGATTGGGAGGCTGATGGTTGTCGTTCTGTCGGCGGTCGCGGCCCCCGTCCCTTTCCGCCCGGGGCTCTGGCTTGGTTACCAGATTGTCCAGCTTGCCCTCCTCGAACAATCTATAGAGTTGTCTGAGGAGGTCACGGCATTGGCTGGTGTTGTGGCCGGGACTTTTGTGGTAGGCACAAAATTTATCGCGGTCCAGATGACCATTGTCCCTTATCGCCTTCGACTTGTTCAGCCACTCGCGCCCTTTGATGGCATTGAAGATATGGGCCGGAGTCATATTAAGGTTGCGGAGGAGGTGGACTTCCACATCCTCAAAGGCCTTAAATTCGCCGGGTGGCCCTGCGACCCCCTTTCTAGGCTTAGCGATCGCTTTTTTCTGGACGGGAGATGGCGCTTTCCTTTCTTCGGTTGCCCCATCGCCTAGGCGAAGGGTGAGCAACCTTTTTCTGGCTAGGAAGTCAGTGGCCTTGGCACGGAAAATCATGTAGGTTGGGGGGATGTCTTTTGTGAGATGCCTTAACATGGGCGAAAGACCGTCGAATCCCCCTAGGACTGAGTAGAGGGCGAGCTCGTCGCTTATGGGCTCGCCAGTGAGGACTATTTCATCCACCCGGTCGATGTAATTTTCGTCGGACTAAACTTTCCCCTGCCTGATCTTCATCATGCGGTGGGGGCCTTCTGGTCGAGCGACCTTGGCAGCGAAATACGACGTGAAGCCGTTCGCCAATTTTTCAAAAGAATTGATTGAGCGTGGTGGTAATGAGATGTACCACCTGTGGGCAAGGTTACCCAATGTCAATGGGAACATTCGGCATCTGGTTGCGTCGGATGCCCCGCATCCGGTCATGTAGATCCGAAACTTGCTCAAGTGAGTCTCGGGGTCCGATCTCCCCTCATATAATGGTGTTTTAGGAGGAGCGATCTTTGGTTGCACAGGGGCAAGCTCGATATGGACCGCGAGCGGCTCACTCGGTCCGGTGATCTTTCTCTTGGAGCCAGCCCCGGTCTCCAGGAGCTCCTTCATCTCGTCGAGCTGGCGTTGCATGGCGGCCATCGTCGTGGCCTGGCTGCTCGCAGATTGACTCTCGTTTCGGACGCCGAGACGATCAAGTACCGATCTCTTGGCTCCACCGTGGATGATGAGGTCTTTACCTCCGAGCTCAGACTTTTGGCGAGTGGGGGCCATGCGACCGACCCATTTCTGTTCGGGATTTGGGTATGCCGAACTCCTGGTGAAGGATTCGGACACCGATGTCTCAGGGATGGGACCAGAATGCCCCAGTTGCCAGGAGGGATCGCTTCCTAGGCGGCTGAAGACAGTGCTGTCTCACCTTGCGAGTGCCTTCTCTTGTGAGGCGGGGGCTTCTGGTGATCGCTCGATGTATAACTCTTTGAGCTTTCGTTTGTCCGCGCGGCGGATGGCTGAGGGGGTAATAGTGGGCGTATCACATGCTCTCCGTTGCTCCCTTAGGATGGCTATGGCCTCCTCGATCTGTTCCTCAGTTTGGAACTGATCGAGTGATAGGTTGGGGCCGTCCCTCGGGGGCGGGAGTGAGAGTCTGGCGTCGCCGCCTTCCGTCGTCGGTTGGGATTCGGCCTGGGCCGAAATAAGGCGTCCGGTGGACCGTAGGGTGGCCCACTTCGAAGTGGTAGCAGACGTCATTATCTAAAGGTTTTTCTTTGAAGAACAGTGAGTGTTTCTTAAAGCATATGTTCGGAGAACAGTGAGTGTTCTTCGAACGGTTGGGAAGAAAATTAAAGTTCAACCCCTTCCTCCAGCGCCAATTGTTGTTACTCAAAATATCACTCGGAGGGGATGTGCTGGAATGGATGAGTAACAAACAAATTGCAAGAGCACGAGCAATGAAATGTAAATAATACAAGATTTGCTGGGGTTGTTAGTCCCGGGCTTGAATGCTCTCGCGAGATGTTATTAATAGAAATACTGTAGGAGTACAAATATTAATGTTCTAGTGAGATTACAATGAGTGTAATATCCCTAGGTATCTAGCTGCTGAAAGCTGATTACTGCCGGAAGAACCAGAGTTGATCTCTGTGAATTCTTGTAACAATGTATAAATGTAGAGAGGGAATTCGTAAATGCCGATCGTCTCTCTTGATGTATGTGGGGATTAAATATCTATGTGAAGTCTCTGATTAAAAAGTCCTTTTTCAAATGCTAGAAGTCTTCTATTTATAGAAGAGGATGAGGGGATGTCCTAATCCCCATTGGGCGACCGTCTTTCCAGCATTAAATGCTTATTTAATGCTCCTGACATGCCAGCGGTGGCGATCGTCTGGACACGGGTCCTTTTTCCATAAAGCCTGCAGCTGCATGTGGGACGGTTTCCTTAAAATCCGCAGCCGCTACAGGACGTCAACCGAGTGGACCAATGGGAAGATTGCACGCGCCCGGAGATTCAGTCTTGGGAGTCCCCACCTAGGATGCCTTTTTGCTGGCCTGTCGGTAGGTGATAGAGGTTGTCACTATCACCAACAGCTGGTGATGGGTTTAGTCAAAATCCGTCTCCTGCTGCGCCGTTCGCGGGTCTGCACGTGGGCCTTCTTCCCGAGGTTAGGTCTTCGTTGACTCGACGCTCCGTGAGGCGATCGCCAGATGCCAAATGACGATTGTCCCGGATGTCCGTGGTAAGCTTGCCTTGGCTTACTCCTCAACATGGGCCGACGGGACTTTGTAAATGTCGGCAGACTGGTTAGTTGATCGCGGTCGAGGCGATCGCCTTTTCCGAGGCGTATTATTCGCCGCACAACATAGCCCAAATACAAAAAAAAGGAAAAAGAAAAATCACTAATTTGATATTCAGACATGTTTTTGTTCTACAAAACTGTACCTATTGAGGGGTGAAATGTGAGATATAAAAACCTTAAGGGGGTGTTTGTGATTTTATAAGATAATTGGGATTTCCTTATTATTAAATTAACTTGGGAGGGAGGGGGGGTTCAGGTTTTGACATTCTGTTATCATTTATATTTCAGTCAAACAAGGCATTTCTCCACTGCACTTGATTTTTGATATTTAAATCCTTTAAATCATTATAGATGGCTACTTCTATCAGAGTTAGTTCAGGTCAGTCAGAAATCCGGTTAATTCATTAATCATTAATCGTTAGACCCTATAATTGATTCATAATATGATTAAGTGGAAAATAATTGATTATATATTGTTGTTATATAGTTTTAACAGCAATACATAATTATTTCTATTAGTAATTAATTGGTGGAATTAATTGCTTCGCTTGTTTTAGCTCTGTTTTTTCTTTCCTGCTTTTCTGGTCTAGCTCTGGTTCTAATAGGACTGCACTTGCCAGCTGTATTCCTGACAATACCAGATTTACTACTGTCATTTTTCATGCTTATTTGGGTTAATACTATCATTTTAGTTGATTTAACACTGTCATTTTCGACTGGTATTTACATATATAACATTTCTGGCTACTCTTGTTACTGGGCGCGTATATGCGTACACCAGTAGTTAGGGCGTGTTTTTATGTTTTTCTTCTTCGCACACGTACACACATGCACAGCTTCGTTCACTTTGTTCACTCAGCTTGTTCGTTACAATACTAACAGGCTCGCTTCACTCGAGTGTAGTGAGCGATATAATTACTAATGCTCAGGGGACAAGTGCTCTCTCGAGTCCGCAGCCGAACACTCACCGACATCCTGTAAGGAGGAGGGGAGAGTATAGAAGGCGGGCGTCCGTAGGACGAACTCCCCAGCTATCTTTATTAAAAAAAAAGAATGTGAAGAGTCTTTAATAAAGACTTTGGAGAAAAAAGGCTGTAAAGAGTCTATTAAAAAAAGACCGTGAAAAGTCTTTAATAAAGACTTGGAGAAACTTTTAGAACTCAAAAATTAGATTGAAACCTTTCATATTGCTTTCTGGAAATGGTTTAAAAATTTTTGCTGAATATTTGAAATTATTTATTGTTGTTTTGATACTATGTTAAATCGATTGTTCAATACACCTTACTCCTCAAATCGACCTTATACTCTAGTGTTTAATCCACTTGAACGTGGAACCAATGTTCTAATGTTCAAAGCTGGAACACTATAAATGTATTATACTTAGTATTGAACCATATACAAACTATCTGAATATACTAAGTATTGAACCAGCCTATACTATCTATATATATAACTGTATTTATATTAAGTATGAAACCATATCTACATATACTAAGTATTATCGAACCAGCACATACTATCAATACTAAGTATTAAATTAGCCTTACTATCTATACTAAGTATTGAATTGAACCAACCTATTCTATGTATTGAACCACTTATAAATAAAACTATAACACATAACAAATTGGTTTTATTTGGGAAGTTCAATCAGCCAAAATTAAAAACAACAGAGCTGAGTTTCAAAAATTGTCTGATATTAATTCAAAAAACTCAGCTGAAATTAATATAGCCACAGCTGAGATTAACAGACTGACTACTTTAAAAAAAAGAAAAATCAGTTGCACTAGCTCATATTAAAATTGAGTTTTCAAAATTAACACAGTTGAGCAATGCACAAGCTAATGATATAACATCTCTCAAAGCATCTATAACCTTAGATGGATTGTGTATAAATCAGAGGTCACTCTATTTAGAACCAGGACTTGGATATGACCTCAATACTACCTCAAATTCTAAAACCACTTTTATTAAGGGAGAAAAACTTGTCCAGACTGCGGAGCCTATCAACGAACCTGTCTTTAAAATAGGCAGCAACACAGTCAACATTTTAGGCAGCACCAAGATTTTCAAGGCAGCAACCTACAAAAAAGACTAGACAAATGCCAAAACAGCATCAACAGTCAAGACATTATTATGCTTACTATTAAAGACTCCCTCAAAATAGATTTCAAAATAGGAGAGGAAAATGGAAACCTCAAGGTAATCCAAGCTTTCAAAATTACCAGGTATGGAGACCCCAAAACTTTCATGATAGGTCTCAGCCAAGATTTAATAAAGGCTCCTACCAAACAGATTATCAGCCATATCCTATATATAATCCAAACCAGGGATATAGACCCAGACATTATGCACCTTATGGGAATAACCAACATTATTTTCAAAACACCAGGAGAAACCAATTCTCTAGGAAATTCACTAATCCTAAAGGACCCACTCAAATTTGGGTACCTAAATCCCTTCTTGTCTCATTGAAGAAAAGATAGAAGGATTACCATCAATTCACCTCAAATTCAACAGTAGGAGGCGAAGAATGGTTTGTGGACTCAGGATGCTCAAGACACATGACATGAAACAAGAAGATTATATCAAACTACACCAAAGAAAGAGGTCTAGATGTAACATTTGGGGATAGCTCAAGTGGACAAACCAAAGCTTATGGAGAGCTGCACAGAGGGAACATTGTCATTTCAAAAGTGCAGTATGTCAAATGACTCAAGTACAATCTCTTGAGCATAAACCAGTTCTGTGATGAGAACAACTTAGTAGTTTTCACTATATGGAAATATATGGGGGTGAATTACTTCGATTACCCCTTAAATTTGGTCTAATTACATATTACACCCTAGAATACATATTGAGATCACAATCAACCCCGAAAGTCAACTCTGCCGCTGACATGGCAACACTTTTTGCTGATTTTTCAAGGAAAGTTCAACATATTCACGAAAATGCCATTGAGTTATTTTTTTTTGCTTTTCTTTAATTCTGGTAATTGAATTTCTTTTCTTTTCTCTTTTTTTTCCTATTTACTTTAGGCATTCCTTTCTACAAACACCCGGGTATGTTGGCAGTGCCATTATAGACTCCAGCATGGTGATAACCCGCCTCCCGCCAACGGCGTACAGCCAGATGTGGGCCACGTTCAAGAAGGAGATGATTAAGTACCCGGATGCGGGCGCGTATCAAATATTGGACACCTGCTGACAGTTGACTTGGATGAATCTGGAGTATTTTTCATCGTTAATACAACAGTGTCGTGCCTTGCTTTTATCGGAAATGAAGCTAATGCAAATATGGCGATTTTTGATTATACGCAGCAGAGGACATTCGAGGTGGTGTATGATGTTGCCAGAGCGAAATTAGGGTTTGTCCATGGTGGATGTGAGTAAAAGAATTTGGAAAAAGTGTATGGCTAGTTGATCGGATTATGTGGTTGGCATTTTCGTTTCTTTGTTTTTCTTCTAAAAATAAGTCTTGCGCCATTATTTAGTTAAAATAACGGGGTAGAGGCAGAGCGATAGATGAACGGGGGAGGGAAGAACGAAAATAGGAGGAAAATATTTTTATTTTTCTTTTTCCTTTATTACAAATTTAAATTTGAATTTAATTTTGCTTTTCTTTAATGTTATGCTGATGTATTATCCATGTTGGTAGAGAGAGAAAGCCCCAGCCGGTTTTGGTCAACGCTGAGTGGTTGTTTGTAGTTGTTGAATTCACATAGGGAAATCTGATTCGGTGGTGTATTCTGGGGGTATTGGGTGTAATTTTCTGAATATGGTGATTGATCTCCACTGTGGAAAAGTGAAGCTACAAGGCTACAGAAGAAGGAATGTCTACCTGATAGATTTTTCCGGAAAACAGGCACACCCAATACATGTTTCATATCCAGAACAAGGGCTGAAAATGGATGGCTCTGGCATAAGAGACTATGTCATATGAACTTCAAAACTCTCAACAAAATAAGCTCACAAAAGTTGGTGAGAGGGATTCCATAAGAAGTATTCAAGAAGGAGACTCTCTGTGTGGCATGCCAAAAGAAAAGCAAATAAAGGCTTCTTTCAAATCAGTTCAACCTACCACTCTTTCCAGCAGAATTCTGGACCTACTTCACATGGATTTATTCGGTCCTATCAAGCCAAGAACTCTAAGTGCAAGGAAGCATGCATTAGTAGTTGTGGATGACTACTCAAGATACACCTTAGTTTTTCTCTACAAGAAGAGTGAAACTCTAACCAAGCTACCTGAACTTTTGAGGAAAATTAAGAATGAGAAATCCTTATCCATAATAAAGATCAGATCAGACAAATGAGGAAAATTTCTCAACCAAGCCATAACTGAATATTGTTATCAGAATGGGATTCAGCATGAAGTATCAGCTACAAGAACACCACAACAAAATGATGTAGATGAAAGAAGGAACAGAACCCTCAAGGAAGTAGCCGGGACAATGATTGCTGAAACTGATCTTCCTAAAAGGTTCTGGGCTGAAGATGTCCACACAACATGCCATATTCAGAACAGAAGTATGATAGTAGAGAGACACAGTAAAACTCCCTATGAGGTCTGGAATGGCAGAATACCAACTGTTTCATATTTTCATATTTTTTGGTTGTAAATGTTTCATCCACAACAATGGCAAAACCCAACTGAATGCCTTTGATGCAAAAACTGATGATGGTCTCTTTATGGGATACTCACAGATAATCAAGGCATATGGAGTTTTTCATAAAAGAATATTAGTTGGGGAAGAAATGCAACATGTTGTCTTTGATGAATCTACTATTGAGTATAGAAAATAGGTGGAACGGTCCCACAACTGACTCGATAATTATATGAATGTACAATGGATCTGGTGGGGTACGATCATACCTCTTCAACATCTAGTCATGTTGATCATAACCCATGGTATAGAAATTCGTTTCATGATTTCATCGGGTCGATTTTCATTCTTGGCCATTTGGGGGGAAACCCTTGAATTCATATTGTTCTTAATCCCGAATCCAATCCGATTAAGATGAATCGATTGGTACTAGATGTTGTTGTTAAACATGTTTTATGGATTATATATTCATATCTTCGGTTCATTTCAACCCGAAGGATGATTTCGGTGTTCTTGAGGAGTAGTGAACATTTAATGTTCGATTAAATATTCGAATGAGTTTTCCTTCGATAGCTTGATGTGATCTCCGTTGGTTTGGTCTTGATCCTCATCGTAATCATGTTTTGTTGTTTCTTCCGGAGGATTATAGGTGCTCGAGGATTCCGAGTTGATCTCCGTTTTGTGTCGGTGATTCGTGTGGTGTTATTCTCGTAGTGTTCGCGGTGCTATTGTATTCTTGACGGTGTTCAGGAGTTCGAGGCTGCCCGACCACATCTCATTCGTCGTCTCGCTTCGATCGTGGTTTCGAGGCAAGTATTTTCTTATATGATTTGTGTCCTGCAAATAGAGTTTACGTGTTAGATTTACGATGGTCGGTTTACCATCATGAAAATGGTTCGTGTGAGTTGATTATGATTTGATTATTTTGAACGATGAGGGCTTTAATGATACTCCTACTTGTTTAAAGTTATGGAATCATGTATTCCGTGTTAATTGTGTTGTGATTGATTTTTTATGATAGAGGTATTGTGAAGAGTATGATAATGGTAACGAGTAAGTGGCCATATCTAGTAAGTATTCTTAATGAACTTACATTCTAAGCATATTAGTATTGCATGAATAACGTGTGTGTGTATGCTCACTATGGGTTAGATCCGACGGGGTCTTGGTAGGGGTCCACGGACGTGTGGATCGACGAGCTTTGCTTTTAACCACTACGGGTTAGATCCGACGGGGTCTCGGTAGGGGTCAACGGAGGTGTGGATCGACGGTTAATTGTGGTGCATTTTACAAATGTGATTTGATTATGGCATTTCTGGAAATGAGTGCTTTTGAACTATGTTTTCATGATTGCATGCATTGACTAAGTGTGTAAGAGGTAAGTTGTTCGTTTGGCCTACTTGGCTAGGATGGCACTAGAGTAGTTTTGTCGTTTGTGTTTAGTCCTTTGGTTGTGGGGTTTTGATGTCGGAAGAAGGGACCTTGATATTGTTCTCGTGTACTGTGATTTGATGATATTAGGGACGAGATCCCAAAAGTAGGCGTTGTTGAGATCATTGTTGAGATGTATGATTAACGTTAGGATGTTACAGGGATATTACACGTCGTAGGCCCTTCTCTCAAGGATCTACCAGGCTGGTAACATAATCATACATCTCAACAACGCCTTTAAGGCTAGAAGACTAAGTGGACCGATTTGGTCTTTCAATAAATACATACAACTCAATCTCAATACATACCCACGCAGGGGTCAAATATAACGCATTCCCGTACAACGGGGAAAGAAATATTACAGCGGAAATAAAATACGACTGAACCAATACAACAACATACGGGTCCTCATGTGATTAGTATCGATCATATTTCATCATCCTTCATGCCGACCCTGCGCTATGCTCCCCAAACCCTGAATGCAATACAGACATCCACCCCCCGATTACTCGGGGGGTTAGCAAAATTCCACTATTTTGCTAGTGCAAGTACATAACCATACGAAATGTAACAAACAAATGGAAATCACGAATCGGGTACGACAATTAACTATAAAAGCCTTCCCGAGAGGTTTTGTTAGTTAGAAAGCAACCAATGAAGTGTTTGAAAATAAATTCCTCATCTCGGGGATTTTAAAAGTAGAAACCTCGCTGGACCTCAAGTCCTTAGTTAAAAGAAAATAATCATTTCAAGACGAATGGGTCTCGGCCCAAAATCACTTTCCGAAAAATGACCTTTACAAAACCGTTGGATCTCGTCCCAAATCTCATCAAATCACAGTACACGAGAACAATAGCAAGGTCCCTTCTTCTGACATCAAAACCCCACAACCAAAGGACTAAACACAAACGACAAAAATACTCTAGTGCCATCCTAGCCAAGTAGGCCAAACGAACAACTTACCTCTTACACACTTAGTCAATGCATGCAATCATGAAAACATAGTTCAAAAGCACTCATTTCCGGAAATGCCATAATCAAATCACATTTGTAAAATGCACCACAATTAACCATCGATCCACACCTCCGTGGACCCCTACCGAGACCCCATCGGATCTAACCCGTAGTGGTTAGTAGCAAAGCTCGTCGATCCACACCTCCATGGACCCCTACCGAGACCCCGTCGGATCTAACCCATAATGAGCATACACACACACGTTACTCATGCAATACTAATATGCTAAGAATGTAAGTTCATTAAGAATACTTACTAGAGATGGCCACTTACTCGACACCGTTATCATACTCTTCACAAAACCTCTATCATGAAAAATCAATCACAACACAGTTAACACGAAATACACGATTCCATAACTTTAAACAAGTAGGAGTATCATTAAAGCCCTCAACATTGAAAATAATCAAATCATAATCAACTCACATGAACCATTTTCACGAGGGTAAACCGAGCATCGTAAATCCAACACATAAACTCTATTTGCAGGACACAAATCATATAACAAAATACTTGCCTCGAAACCATGATCGAAGCGAGACAATGAATGAGATGCAGTCGGGCAGCCCCAAACTCCTGAACATTGTCAAGAATACAATAGCACCGCGAACACTACGAGAATAACACCACACGAATCACCGACACAAAACAGAGATCAACTCGGAATCCTCGAGCACCTATAATCCTCCGGAAGAAACAACAAAACATGATTACGACGAGGATAAAGACCAAACCAACGGAGATCACATCAAGCTATCGAAGGAAAACTCATTCGAACATTTAATCGAACATTAAATGTTCATTACTCCTCAAGAACACCGAAATCATCCTTCGGGTTGAAACTAACCGAAGATATGGATATATAATCCATAAAACATGTTTAACAACAACATCTAGCACAAATCGATTCATCTTAATCGGATTGGATTCAGGATTAAGAACAATATGAATTCAAGGGTTTCCCACAAAATGGCCAAGAATGCAAATCGACCCAATGAATCATGAAACGAATTTCTAAACCATGGGTTATGATCAACATGACTAGATAACAACAAAGGAATCAGCGATTTCGGATTAAACTCATGAAATCAACACAAACCCAAAATATCTCAAATAGGGTTCTAAAACCTTACCTTGATTCGGATAAGAAGGAAGGCTAGATGATGATGAACACGAAGGAGACCCACCGAGATGATTACAATCATCGAAGGTCGACGAAGGCTTATCCAAATCCGCCCCAAATCTCCAAGAACGCAGCAAGGGAGAAGGGAGGAAGGAAATGACCCGAAATCGGTCAACCCTCAAATATATATACCTGCGCGAAGCTAACGTACGTAACCGTTGGGATCCAATATACCCTGAATAACTTGTAGGGTATATTACAGCACCGTGGATCCCTACATGGGACCCACAAGGCTAAACGACCAAACATACTCATCGACTCGCGGAATCGACATAACATCACCTCGTCATAAAGACGCAAAGCAATAATAATCCACCCGGTTCAACCGGTCAACAACATTACAACCACCCAATACGAATATAGTAGACGAACATTTAAAACTCCTAAGTACTCGAGTACTTCTATTAGTTTACAAATTGACAAACAATCAAAAGGTAGAAACAATTAGACACCACTCATGCACGACCATCATCCGCATACTGGTCCAGCGCCTGTCTCGTCTCGATGAACCTGACCTGAAATTCATAAAACGAATTTCTCCAAAATGGGTCCCCAAAGGGGTTACCAATTACGCTAGTGCAAGTAACCAAATGAACAACTTACATCTTACACACATAGTCAATGCATGCAAAACAAGAATCATAGTTCGAAAGTACTCATTTCCGGAAATGCCATAATCAAGTCACATTTGTAAAATGCACCACAATTAACCATCGATCCACACCTCCGTAGACCCCTATCGAGTTATTCAGGGTATATTACAGCGCCGTGGATCCCTACAGACGCCCCGTCGGATCTAACCCGTAGTGGTTAAAAGCAAAGATCGTCGATCCACGCCTCTGTGGACCCTACCGAGACCCCATCTGATCTAACCCATAGTGAGCATACACACACACACACACACAATTTCTCATGCAAAACTACCATGCCCAGATTGTAAGTTCATAAGGGTACTTGCCTCGATCAATAGACGGTGACACGAACGGAAAGGAAGAATCAAACACGACCCCGAGGAACCAGCGAAACCGAACCTAATGATTCGAAGAATACAATTACAACTATTTTTTAACGAATACGGAAATGGAATATACCCGAAAACCCGCCTATGATTCATGTATATTCGCACAAGAACAATAACGATGGCGGACCACAACCAAACCCTACGCAAATACTACGAAATATACCATGAATCCATAGGAAAACCAAGAATACCAACAAGATTAATCATATTCATCATGAATTAATCAACAACACGGAATGATGAAGACCAATTTGGTCTTTCAATAAATACATACAACTCAATCTCAATACATGCCCACGCAGGCCTCAAATACAACGTACTCCTGTACAACGGGGAAAGAAATACTACAGCGGAAATAAAATACGACTGAACCAATACGACAACATACGGGTCCTCATGTGATTAGTATCGATCATAATTCATCATCCTTCATGCCGACCCTGCGCTATGCTCCTCAAAACTTGAATGCAATACAGGCATCCACATCCCGATTACTCGGGGGGTTAGCAAAATTCCACTATTTTGCTAGTGCAAGTACATAACCATATGAAATGTAACAAACAAATGGAAATCACGAATCAGGTACGACAATTAACTATCAAAGCCTTCCCGAGAGGTTTTGTTAGTTAGAAAACAACCAATGAAGTGTTTGAAAATAAATTCCTCATCTCGGGGATTTTAAAAGTAGAAACCTCGCTGGACCTCAAGTCCTTAGTTAAAAGAAAATAATCATTTCAAGATGAATGGGTCTCGGCCCAAAATCACTTTCCGAAAAATGACCTTTACAAAACCGTTGGGATCTCGTCCCAAATCTCATCAAATCACAGTACACGAGAACAATAGCAAGGTCCCTTCTTCTAACATCAAAACCCCACAACCAAAGGAGTAAACACAAACGACAAAAATACTCTAGTGCCATCCTAGCCAAGTAGGCCAAACGAACAACTTACCTCTTACACACTTAGTCAATGCATGCAATCATGAAAACATAGTTCAAAAGCACTCATTTCCGGAAATGCCATAATCAAATCACATTTGTAAAATGCACCACAATTAACCGTCGATCCACACCTCCGTGGACCCCTACCGAGACCCCGTCGGATCTAACCCGTAGTGGTTAAAAGCAAAGCTCTTCGATCCATACCTCCGTGGACCCCTACCGAGAACCCGTCGGATCTAACCCATAGTGAGCATACACACACACACACGTTACTCATGCAATACTAATATGCTAAGAATGTAAGTTCATTAAGAATACTTACTAGAGATGGCCACTTACTCGATGCCGTTATCATACTCTTCACAATACCTCTATCATGAAAAATCAATCACAACACAATTAACACGGAATAAACGATTCCATAACTTTAAACAAGTTGGAGTATCATTAAAGCCCTCAACGTTCAAAATAATCAAATCATAATCAACTCACACAAACCATTTTCACGAGGGTAAACCGACCATCATAAATCTAACACGTAAACTCTATTTGCAGGACATAAATCATATAAGAAAATACTTGCCTCGAAACCACGATCGAAGCAAGACGATGAATGAGATGCGGTCGGACAGCCCCGAACTCCTGAACATCATCAAGAATACAATAACACCGCGAACACTACGAGAATAACACCACACGAATCATCGACACAAAATGAAGATCAACACGGAATCATCGAGCACCTATAATCCTCCGGAAGAAACAACAAAACATGATTACGACGAGGATCAAGACCAAACCAACGGAGATCACATCAAGCTATCGAAGGAAAACTCATTCGAACATTTAATCGAACATTAAATGTTCACTACTCCTCAAGAATACTGAAATCATCCTTCGGGTTGAAACGAACCGAAGATATGGATATATAATCCATAAAACATGTTTAACAACAACATTTAGCACAAATCGATTCATCTTAATCGGATTGGATTCGGGATTAAGAACAATATGAATTCAAGGGTTTCCCCTAAAATGGCCAAGAATGCAAATCGACCCGATGAAATCATGAAACGAATTTCCAAACCATGGGTTATGATCAACATGACTAGATAACAACAAAGGAATCAACGATTTCGGATTAAACTCATGAAATCCAGACAAACCCAAAATATCTCAAATAGGGTTCTAAAACCTTACCTTGATTTAGAGAAGAAGGAAGGCTAGATGATGATGAACACGAAGGAGACCCACCGATATGATTATAATCATCAAAGGACGACGAAAGCTCTTCCAAATCCGCCCCAAATTGCCAAGAACGCGTCAAGGGAGAAGGGAGGAAGGAAATGACCCGAAATTGGTCAACCCTCAAATATATACCTGCGCGAAGCTAACGTACGTAAGCTATAAGCCTTAACGTACGTTAGTGATGTTACGTACGTAAGGAAGAAGGCATTACGTACGTAAGAGTCATTCAGACTAAACTGTCCAAAAACCTGAACAAAGTAACGTACGTAACGAATGTTGTGTTACGTACGTAATGAAGCATAAATAGCGTATGCTACACATATGGTAGCGTGCGCTAACGGGGTACCCCAGTACCCACTGTTATGAATCTGCTGCTCGATAGCGTGCGCTAAGGAAATCCATTAGCGCGCGCTAATGCCCCCAGAAACTACAACAGTAGAGTTCTCAAAACGGGTACAACGACGGACTCCTCCTGTCGAAATGTCAAGTTCAAGATACGCACGAAAAACTCCAGAATAAAATCATATTAAGAGTTCGAGCTCTAATCAATTCACACACAGCCATGAAAAAGGTCGAGACAACAATTACGAATGCGGATACCCACAACTTTGGGAAATTAAAAAATGACCCAAAATGCCCGAAAATCACGATACGTGATCGACTAACCAAACCAAAGTTCACAACACATCTTACAAAGTTAAACGGACTTACGGGGAACACGAAACAACAGTTTCGAACGAGATTCGCAAGAATCAAACTCAAATGCGGAAAAGTCGTTAAAAAGCATAGAACTCAGCAAAACAACACTGAAATGAACTCGGATGTCAAAAAGTGCAGAATTAATCATTCTCAGAATGACGAAACGGTCACAAATGAGTCGTCAAAACGGACTCCCGCCGGAAAAAAAAATTTACCAGAAATCGAAATTGCGGATATTACGTACTGCCCTCCTTAAAAGAAGTTTCGTCCCGAAACTTAAAATAAGTAGGGAGGAGCAACATCCCACCATGAAACACTCAACGAGATACACAAGAACCAAAAACTCGCGCCCAACGGCAAAACATTACAAACAACGCAAAGAAACATACGGCGTGAAAACACGCTCCACGACGACCATCACAACGCCACTGGCAGAGACATAATAAAACCAACAAGTGACAAACGTCTTCAAATAGATAACACAATCGAATCAATTCGCCGAACCATCAAGAGACAAAGGCACCTATTACAAGAAAACACGCACGGTCGAACAATAGAAATGAAACATACAACGATCCACAACGGTAACCACGAAGAACTCCGACCACGCCGAAGTTCTCGAAAACCACACTAGGCATACTATCTTTCAATGCATGGTTCGGTGTCCCAAATGACCACAATCGAAACAATTGACCAACAGTGAACGACAATTCTTTGCGGTACAAGATCAGGCAACAACGGTCAGACAACCACGATCGAACCACAATGATCGAACAACAACGATCGAAAAAAAATGATCAAACAACAACGATCATTGTTCGAATATTACAGCGCCATCCCACCGTTGCAATAAAATCTACTTGATTACTAACAAAAGTTATATTAATTCTAGAACCATACTTTTGGGTAAATTGGGGGTTTTCGATTTTATTATTCGATTCGTTCCGTGTTGTTGATTAATTCATGATGAATATGATTAATCTTGTTGGTATTCTTGGTTTCCCTATAGATTCATGGTATATTTCGTAGTATTTGCGTAATCGAGTGGGTTTGGTTGTGGTCCGCCCTCGTTATTGTTCTTGTGCGAATATACATGAATCATAGGTGGGTTTTTGGGTGTATTCCATTTCTGTATTTGTTTAGAAATGGTTGTGATTGTATTCTTCAAATCATTAGGTTCGGTTTTGCTGGTTCCTCGGGGTCGTGTTTGATTCTTCCTTTCTTTTCGTGTCACCGTCTATTGATCGAGGCAAGTACCCTTATGAACTTACAATCTTGGCATGGTAGTTTTGCATGAGAAATTGTGTATGTGTGTATGCTCACTATTGGTTAGATACGATGGGGTCTCGGTAGGGGTCCACAGAGGTGTGGATCGACGAGCTTTGCTTTTAACCACTACGGGTTAGATCCGACGGGGTCTCAGTAGGGGTCTACGGAGGTGTGGATTGACGGTTAATTGTGGTGCATTTTACAAATGTGATTTGATTATGGCATTTCCGGAAATGAGTACTTTCGAACTATGATTCTTGTTTTGCATGCATTGACTATATGTGTAAGATGTAAGTTGTTCATTTGGTTACTTGTACTAGCGTAATTGCTAACCCCTTTGGGGACCCGGCCGGAACATCACTCTGCACCCTCGTCGTCATGCAGTTCCAGTGGTTGTTTTCCTGATCTCCTGGATCCTGAAGATAAACAAATGTTCACCCCCGGAGGGGTTAGCACAACGATGCTAGTACAAGTACCACAACATATTATTCAATGATTCACGAAGAACAATGCTAACATAAATGACAAAATGCTAGCGAGTCTCTTCCTACGAGAAAACTCATAAATATCATACACAAATGATAATCACAACATGACATCACAACATACACATGGTAATTCCGATGATCCAGCATTCACTGCCTAGATCCCCCGATGATCCCTTCAGACCAACCCGAAGTGGAAAAACCTGTCCGCTGATCCAGCGCACGCTAGCATAGATTCCCCGATGATCCCGTCGGACCAACACGAGGTGGACATACAACAACGACAAATATGCACGACAATATGTATAACATCAATACGTAAAACAATTAAAGTACTTGCCTCGATTCGATGACAAGAGTAATACTTCGACAAATATCAATACACCTCGATGGTCGCTCGTTCAATCAACCACGTAGGAAATACTTGGACCTTAAACAGAAGAAATAATATAGGGTTCATATCACGTCGAATAACTAACGTATGAACATCTAACAATCCAACTACGACTGAAAATTCAACAAAACGTATCCTGTCTGACCTTCTTAACGTACGTTACTTACACAGAGCGTATGTTAAGTCGGTTCGTTAGCGTACGTAAGCTACGAAGCCTAGCACACGTTAAACCTGCATTGACAGTTCACTTCTCTGATCATATTACTGACTTGTCTAATGGTATAACGTACATAATGCAAGATGCTTAATGTACGTTATACTCACAAATACACTTATCATGCAAACAAAACTGATCCTAGAGTGTTTGATGTCTTCGAATTTCCAGGATAAACATGCCATCATAATACTATACTCCAATCTTGATGATAAATCCTCAAATGTAGTTTGAAAGGTCTATGGTTGTTATCAATATCATTATTACATTCAAACTATCATCTTGAAGATTGGTTAACAATCCACCTTTACAAGATACAACAAATTCTTCCATGATCAACCTCCTAGGCTCGTCTAACAAAAGTGATATTAATACCAAGTCCGTGATTACTACGAAGACACCTTCCAAATGTGGATTATCAATCTCAGAAAACTTCCTTTACTTGTTCACCGTAACAAGATTCAAATTATGATGTTCTTAACCAAGGTACTTAAAGCATAATCATCTCAACTTCCTAGACATGATGTTAGGTTAAATAAATCATCCATGGAACTTAATATCTTGATAGCATGATCATAATATCCTTAAGGACACGAATCCAAGGTTGCAGATAGCATTAACATACCTTAAGATGAAGAAAGCACCGAGACAATAGGTAGAATCCAACTCCGGTTGCTTGTATGCCAATTAAAGATGATCAAGTAAAAGTGATATCCAAATCCCCAATGATCAAGTATAGATTGACTATATGTGTTTTGATGAAATTTGGGACGAGGGACGAGGAGGAGCACGCGCATCATCTGCGAGTATTGTTAGACATTTTGAGGACCGAGCAAATCCATGCGAAGTTCTCGAAATGTGAGTTCTGGTTGAAGGAGGTGATGTTTCTAGGTCACGTGATCTCAGCCGAGGGAGTCCATGTGGATCTGCATAAGATCAAGGCAGTGTTGGATTGGGCACCGCCTAAGAACATGAAGGAGGTCTGTAGTTTCTTGGGTTTGGCTGGCTACTGTCGTAGGTTTGTCGAGGGTTTCTCAAAACTAGCTCGGCCACTTACACAGTTGCTCCAATAGTCCGAGACATTTATCTGGAATGACGAGAGGCAGGCGAGTTTTGAGGAGCTGAAGAGGCGTTTAACTTCAGCCCCAGTGTTAGCGTTGCCGTGTGGCAACGAGGGTTTTGCTGTTTATAGTGATGCTTTAAGTCAGGGTCTTGGGTGCGTACTATTGATGCAGCACGGTAAGACTATTGCGTATGCGTCGAGACAGTTGAGGCCGTACGAGCTCAACTACCCTACTCACGATTTGGAGTTAGCGGCAGTTGTTTTCGCACTCAAGATTTGGCGTCACTATCTGTTTGGCTCCGCATGTCAGATTTTTACCGACCATAAAAGTCTGAAGTATATATTTACCCAGCGGGAGTTGAATATGAGGCAGAGGAGGAGGTTGGAGTTGATTAAGGATTATGACCTCGAAATCCTTTCATCCGGGCAAGGCGAACGTCGTGGCCGATGCCTTGAGTCGGAAACCAGTTGCGTTGAGGACACTTGAGATCCTTATGTCTCAATATGAGCTTCAACAGGATTTGATGGAGTTGGATGTTGTGATTTTATTGCCGGGAGCGGTCAGACAACTTTGCGCTTTAGAGATTTCGTCATCGTTGGTCGATGAAATTAAACTCAAGCAAGTAGAGGATCCAATGATTTCTCAAATTTGGGAGAATGTTCTTAAAGGAAAGTCTTCTGGATTTGTGATGTAATATCCGGAATTTCTACTACTGTGGTTTAATATTATTTTATCCGAGTTATGTTGTACAGCGTGGAATCTGTACAATATGGATAAAATAAATGAAGGACTAAGACATCTGTATTGGTATAATTACTGTACTTGGTCAACAATTGCAGTTGAGGATATTGTGTATCGTATGAGAATATTATTGGAAGGAGTATGTATTCAGTATGTCGTATGTTCGTATTCTGTATGTTGAGACGTTGGACAAGAGTAGCTGAAAATGGCTAAGTGTAACATTATTAGCGCACGCTAGTATACATGCCTAGCGCACGCTATCGTTCTGGTTTAGCGCACGCTAGAGGCAAAATATAACGCACGTTAGTACAGACCAGATCATAAGGAATCTATGTGTGGACCCGGTCACTTTCGGCGCATGTGCCGACAAGGTCAACAGATGTTTGCTGTGAAGGGTTAGCGCACGCTAATGTACATTTATAGCGCACGCTAATCAGATCGGACCAAAGGAATCTTGGCTTTGTCAGGTTACTTTCGGCATGTGGGGACACGGGGGTAGGTGCAGACTGTAGCAAGTCAACTATGAGTAGCGCACGCTACGATGGAAGGTTTGCGTACGCTAAATACAGGCCTTTACGTACGCTATTGCATGGGCATTACGTACGTAAATCATTTCATGCAAGAAGGCGGAGCTCTGGACTTCGATAGCGCACGCTAACAAAGAATGTTAGCGCACGCTAAACTGGTAACGTACGTTAAATGAAGAGGTTAGCGTACGTTAATAATGTACAGTGTATCTATATGAGTAGTTGGCTGTCATTCCTCATTTCCTCCATTCTCTTCTTGCAACCGATAGAGAGCTTGGGAGGATATTTGGAGTTCCTAAACACTGAGGGATGATCCTCTTTAACAAGATTAAAGATGGAAATCATGGATTAAAGCTTTGTTCTTCAAATCATTGGCGATTCTTGGAAATGGATTCAACCTTGGGAATCAATCCATTCATTCAAAAAGGTAATCACTCTTCATCTTTGGATTTCGTTTTATATTGAATGTTTATGTTCTTGAGTTGATGATTATTACATAAACAAGTTGATAAGCATGATTATGAGATGGATTACCGGAGTATGATGATATTAGTGTGATTCGTATGGTTTGAATCGTATTGATTCGTCTTCTTGATATTAGTTGGTTAATTATTCTCCTCAGTTTCAAATGTTGATGTTATTGTTGTTAATTACTCCCTGTAATGATAGATTATGGAAGTGTTGTTACGTTCTTAATGTTTCATGATGTTGATATTGAGGAAGATGATATATGGATATAGGACTTGGATTATAAGTTGAATGATTGTTTGTATGTTAAAGGATATCGGACTTCGTTGTTTTGATAGCTTTTAACATGGTTCAGAATCACTTAGTGTTCTTGATAATCGCCATATGTTGATCGGTATCCGAAATACATGCAACTGCATGTCATTAGCGCACGCTAAGCCTACTGGCTAGCGCACGCTAACGGGAGCAACTTAGCGCACGCTACGTTAAGAAATTAACGTGCGCTAAGTCATCAGGCAGGGTAGTATATTCTGTTTCGGTTATGAATTCGTGATCGTTTAAGTTGGTTTGATCAGACTTGTGGTTAACCGAGATATTGTTGAGCCATTGGGTTTGTGAATTGGTTTTATCGATTGTTGATTGTTGTCGAACTTGTTGTCTATCGATTATTGTAATAGGTTGAGATTAATGATTGGTGATTAGAACCATGCTTTGCAGTCGTGTTCGAGAATGTTCGTGAATTGCATTGATCAGGGCCAAGGGACTTGTAGATGACGGCAATAGAATTGGTAACGGCTTCATCGGTATCGAGGTAAGTCATTACTTGCTCAGTTTATAATATTTAATGAATGGTTTCAGTTTCATTCGTTTATAATTCATATAGCAATGTTTATAAATCGTAATCACAGGAGAATTGGGATTATAGGTTGTATTCGAGTTTTGGGAATTTAAATCATAATGTATATGATTTACAATTGTCGTTGGTATACTTGTTATCGAGGATACATAATGGTATTGATGAAAACGTGAATTATCTACCGTCCGTGATGTTTTAGATCGATGAATATTCAGAATAATGGTTGGTGATGGTTTAGATATCAAGATTGCTCTCGAAAGATTCAGAGCAAGTATTTTAATCATTTCTGTCATTTGTGTCGATCATGTTGTGATACATTCGTGTATATTTGTTGTCGTGCATTGTGTACTATTGTCTTGTGCAGTCGTGCATTGTTGTCGTATGTCCACCATGCGTTGGTCCGACGGGATCATCATGGGAATCTATAGCTGTGTGCGCTGGATCGCTGGACAGGTAATGCCACCATGCGTTGGTCCGACGGGATCATCATGGGAATCTATAGCTGTGTGCGCTGGATCGTTGGATTACCATCTGTTGTTGTTGTGCATATATATTATGGGCTTGCCATAAGTATACATTGTCGTTTTTGTTGTGATCATATTGACGTTGTCATATGAGTTTGCATTTGTAGGTCTTGTGTTAGGACCATGTCCGTATGTTGTATTGATCTGATTTCGGATTAGACTGACGTGATAGTAATGGTATTTCGTATCTTGAGGTATTCCGTATTTCCTTGATACTTGTCTTTGATGGACAATCGATTATCGTATTGGAATTGTCGACGTTATTCGATGGATTGAATTGGCCAGAGTTGGTATAATTTCCGTATCGTGAGTTATGATAATGTTTTGAGAACCTTAGGTATTGTTGAGATATCGTACAGATATTTCGGTATTATCTTATTGTGTTCTTAAGGATACGAATCGTGGATTTTCGTAAAGTTACGACGGTAAGATTACAATGGTCGTATTCTTACTTAGTATTTCCATTGATATGTAATTATTGACGTGATGTGATGGTTATCATTGTTGGATATTATGGCTGACCCCGTCGCGGGCTTTCTTTTTAGGTTCTTGGATTATCAAGCTTGTAGCGGTTGTGAAGAGATGAGCTTCCCGGAGGATACTGGCTAGGACATGTATTTGTGTATTGAGCTTCTGATCAGTTGTTGTATTCCGCTGCTAGAGTATTTTAATTGTTTGTCTTTATCCGCTGTGTGAGTATTTTTAAATGGCCTTTTGGTATCTGGTAACTTAGGTTACTTTGGCAATCGTTTTCTAAATTTGTTTTGTCGGTACGTGTAAGTGATAGCTTAACGTATGTTTTTAAACTGTGGAGTTTTGGCATTTTGGGCCTTGTGGTTTCAAATGATATTCTACGACGGTCTTGATAAACGAGTTTTATAAAGTCTTCGAATGTTTTTTTAAAGATAGTACCGTTGTTGGCCTCTTGGGCGTTTGTAAATGTAGTTTGAAAATATCTTTCAGCCTTGTGGGTTCTATCTCGGGGCCCACGACGCTGTAATATTCCTGGTCGGCTCTAGGGGTGTTACAGAATATGGTATCAAAGCTTAGGTTGAGAAAACCTAGGCAGTCGGGTCGAGTAGGGTCGTGCTTTTGTCGTGTCATTTGAGTTGTCGATTGACAAATAGTAGAGCCGTGGGTTTTTGTTGTTCACTCGGGCTTGTGCATTATGTGATTTACCAGTGTGGTACTGGGTTGTTGTAAAGTTTTCTAAATGGTGTTAACGTGTTTCTTCAGATAGAGCTGTGTTACGTTCTCGAGTTGAACTGTGTTTGCATAACGTGTGTCTTGAAAATATCTGTGTCGAGTATTTTCTTGAGTTGAGACATGTGACAGTATCACGGGGAATTGTCGGCTTCACGATCTGTAAGTATTTGGATTTTCGAATTTCCTTGAGATTTACTACCGTTCTAATTTGATATGCTTTGAGATTCGGAAGAATATTATGTGTTATGTTATGAGATAACAGAACACAGAGTTGGGACAGGATTGACGATCTTGAGAAGTTATGATTTTGGAAATCAATATGTCGATTAAGTTTTGGAACGGAGTTGTGCATTTGGGAGAAATGCTGTGGATTGTTGAGAAGAACATGTAGTCATGTTAATTCGTTTTGTGATATATGAACTGTTTTTGAGCATTTGAAAATGATACTTTTCAAAATGAATGTTTTACGGATGTTTTTCCGTAAATGATTTTTGGGCCGAGACCCAATAGATTTTTGAAATAGTTTTACAACTCAGGACTTGGGGTCCGAAAAGGGTTTTCTACTTTTTAAACTTCTTGTAATGCGGAACAAGATACGGGCTGAGACCCTAATGTTTTAAAAGAAAGCTTTTCTGTTTTCCTTAAAACTCCCGAGATTTATAAAACACTTTATCAATCGTTTATCTACTTTATCATTACCTTTCACGGTTTTGATTTATTGGTTCAAATGAAACCTCTCGGGAAGTCTTTCGCTGTGTTGATTTGTTTCAATGCATTGTCATAGCATAATTGAGGTGATCCAGGATGAAAAATGGTTGACGTTGCGAGTCATATGTGGAAAAGGAGTTTTTAGTCGGAATTTATATATTGGAATTTTGGAACTCTATCGTGTGGTTTTCCGATGGAATATCAGTGGATATTGGTGACGAACCGAATTGGTATACAGTAGTATGGATGTAGTCCAAGATTGCATAGTTTTTAAACTTCAAATCGTGTGGATTCGAAGGAAATCTATCGAATACTTGGCATTAGCGAGCAGTTTAATTTTTCGAAAATTGATTCAGTGGTCTTACCAAAATTTATGTTTTGAGCTTTGAAATTTTTGAAAGAACTTTCGAAAATTTGTCTTCTTGACGAGACTATATGATTTCAAACTGGTTTTGAAAATATGATCGATATACATACGCATTTAGTGCATAATGCATATCATGGTGAAGTTCTGAGTGTGACTCACGAACTGGATAAGACATCAGTATGGTACGAGGAAAAGAGATTCGAACTTCAGTATAGTAGTTTGGTTATCCAGGGATGATCAGTTGAATTATCGGATAAGAGAAATATGTTGCGTGTTGTAGATTCATGCACATAATATTATTTTGGAAACTTGGGATTTTGTGAAACCGGGACATATGTGCTATGTGATTCCATTGGTATGGTAGTAGCGCGATTTTACCATAGTGATCTTTGAATGATTTCTTTGTAAGTGTAAATTTGGGGATGGTGACCCCATGCTGGTTGCTTTGGATATTGAGTGGTCATTCCCACTCCACATATGATTAGATATGTTCGTCGGTTTGTGATTGGTTGTTCGTATGCCGAGGAGTATGTTCACCAGTCGGGTATGTTTATTGAGATCCATTGTATGTGATTGGTGTGTCGTTTTGTGAACTTTATTCGCTCATATATCGGTTTCTGTGGTTCTGTGTTGATCGTGTTGGAGTTTACCGTGTTAACGTATTCTCGATTTTTGTTGATCGTTCGTTGGTAATATTGGAGTTTATCATGATGATGATATTCTCGGCTGTGTTTTGACCTTTGGATTGGTCGTATTAGAGTTTATCATGTCGATGATATTCTCGGTTAATTTATTGGTTGATTATTGCTGGTGATCATCTGAGCGTTCAGATTGTCTGTCGATGTTTCGGGATTCGTTGCCATTGTATTGAGCAGTTGTTTCACAGATGTATCGTGCATTATTGGTTTTTAGCAGATTGGGACTTGATTGTGTAATCAGGCACACAGGATTTGACACGGATAGATTATTTCATCCGAAGATGATATATTTTGTTGAGACTCATGGAATTGTTATTGTAAACGTATTGAGACTTTACAGTGAAGTCACTTGCTAGTACCTCAGGAGATCGTCGACTTGGCGCATATATAAGTGTACTGTTTTGGTTATTCGTTAATGATGATAATTGATCGTTGTTGTGATGGTTTCGGAATATTTTGGTTGAACAGTTTGTTGGTTTTTCTATAACGGCTTGCAAGTTCCGAGGACGAAACTTATTTTAAGTGGTGTAGTATGTAATATCCGAAATTTCTACTACTGTGGTTTAATATTGTTTTATCCGAGTTATGTTGTACAGCGTGGAATCTGTACAGTATGGATAAAATAAATGAAGGACTAAGACATCTGTATTGGTATAATTACTGTACTTGGTCGACAATTGCAGTTGAGGATATTGTGTATCGTATGAGAATATTATTGGAAGGAGTATGTATTCAGTATGCCGTATGTTCGTATTCTGTATGTTGAGACGTTGGACAAGAGTAGCTGAAAATGGCTAAGTGTAACATTATTAGCGCACGCTAATATACATGCCTAGCGCACGCTATCGTTCTGGTTTAGCGCACGCTAGAGGAAAAAGATAACGCACGTTAGTACAGACCAGATCAGAAGGAATCTACGTGTGGACCTGGTCACTTTCGGCGCATGTGCCGACAAGGTCAACGGATGTTTGTTGTGAAGGGTTAGCGCATGCTAATGTACATTTATAGCGCACGCTAATCAGATCGGACCAAAGGAATCTTGGCTTTGTCAGGTTACTTTCGGCATGTGGCGACACAGGGGTAGGTGCAGACTGTAGCAAGTCAACTATGAGTAGCGCACGCTACGATGGAAGGTTTGCGTACGCTAAATACAGGCCTTTACGTACGTTATTGCATGGGCATTGCGTACGTAAATCATTTCATGCAGTAAGGCAGTAGCCTCTGGACTTCGATAGCACACGCTAACAAACAATGTTAGCGCATGTTAAACTGGTAACGTACGTTAAATGAAGAGGTTAGCGTACGTTAATAATGTACAGTGTATATATATGAGTAGTTGGCTCTCATTCCTCATTTCGTCCATTCTCTTCTTGCAACCGATAGAGAGAACCTTGGGAGGACATTTGGAGTTCCTAAACATTGAGGGATGATCCTCTTTAACAAGATTAAAGTTGGAAATCATGGATTAAAGCTTTGTTCTTCAAATCATTGGCGATTCTTGGAAATGGATTCAACCTTGGGAATCAATCCATTCATTCAAAAAGGTAATCACTCTTCATCTTTGGATTTCATTTTGGATTGAATGTTGATGTTCTTGAGTTGATGATTATTACATAAACAAGTTGATAAGCATGATTATGAGATGGATTACCGGAGTATGATGATATTAGTGTGAATCGTATGGTTTGAATCGTATTGATTCGTCTTCTTGAGATTAGTTGGTTAATTCTTCTCCTCAGTTTCAAATGTTGATGTTATTGTTGATAATTACTCCCTGTAATGATAGATTATGGAAGTGTTGTTACGTTCTTAATGTTTCATGATGTTGATATTGAGGAAGATGATATATGGATATAGGACTTGGATTATAAGTTCAATGATTGTTTGTATGTTAAAGGATATCGGACTTCGTTGTTTTGATAGCTTTGAACATGGTTCAGAATCACTTAGTGTTCTTGATAATCGCCATATGTTGATCGGTATCCGAAATACATGCAACTACATGTCATTAGCGCACGCTAAGCCTACTGGCTAGCGCACGCTAACGGGACCAACTTAGCGCACGCTACGTTAAGAAATTAACGTGCGCTAAGTCATCAGGCAGGGTAGTATATTCTGTTTCGGTTATGATTTCGTGATCGTTTAAGTTGGTTTGATCAGACTTGTGGTTAACCGAGATAGTGTTGAGCCATTTGGTTTGTGAATTGGTTTTATCGATTGTTGATTGTTGTCGAACTTGTTGTCTATCGATTATTGTAATCGGTTGAGATTATTGATTGGTGATTAGAACCATGCTTTGCGGCCGTGTTCGAGAATGTTCGTGAATTGCATTGATCAGGGCCAAGGGACTTGTAGATGACGGCAATGGAATTGGTAACGGCTTCATCGGTATCGAGGTAAGTTATTACTTGCTCAGTTTATAATATTTAATGAATGGTTTCAGTTTCATTCGTTTATAATTCGTATAGCAATGTTTATAAATCGTAATCACAGGAGAATTGGGATTATAGGTTGTATTCGAGTTTTGGGAATTTAAATCATAATGTATATGATTTACAATTGTCGTTGGTATACTTGTTATCGAGGATACATAATGGTATTGACAAAAACGTGAATTATCTACCGTCCGTGATGTTTTGGATCGGTGAATATTCAGAATAATGGTTGGTGATGGTTTAGATATCGAGATTGCTCTCGAAAGACTCGGAGCAAGTATTTTAATCATTTCTGTCATTTGTGTCGATCATGTTGTGATACATTCGTGTATATTTGTTGTCGTGCATTGTGTACTATTGTCTTGTGCAGTCGTGCATTGTTGTCGTATGTCCACCATGCGTTGGTCCGACGGGATCATCATGGGAATCTATAGCTGTGTGCGCTGGATCGCTGGACAGGTAATGCCACCATGCGTTGGTCCGACGGGATCATCATGGGAATCTATAGCTGTGTGCGCTGGATCGTTGGATTACCATGTGTTGTTGTTGTGCATATATATATTATGGGCTTGCCATAAGTATACATTGTCGTTTTTGTTGTGATCATATTGACGTTGTCATATGAGTTTGCATTTGTAGGTCTTGTGTTAGGACCATGTCCATATGTTGTATTGATCTGATTTCGGATTAGACTGACGTGATGGTAATGGTATTTCGTATCTTGAGGTATGTTCCGTATTTCCTTGATACTTGCCTTTGATGGACAATCGATTATCGTATTGGGATTGTCGACGTTATCCGATGGATTGAATTGGTCAGAGTTGGTATAATTTCCGTATCGTGAGTTATGATAATGTTTTGAGAACCTTAGGTATTGTTGAGATACCGTACAGATATTTCGGTATTATCTTATTGTGTTCTTAAGGATACGAATCGTGGATTTTCGTAAAGTTACGACGCTAAGATTACAATGGTCGTATTCTTACTTAGTATTTCCATTGATATGTAATTATTGACGTGATGTGATGGTTATCATTGTTGGATATTATGACTGACCCCGTCGCGGGCTTTCTTTTTAGGTTCTTGGATTATCAAGCTTGTAGCGGTCGTGAAGAGATGAGCTTCCCGGAGGATACTGGCTAGGACATGTATTTGTGTATTGAGCTTCTGATCAGTTGTTGTACTCCACTGCTAGAGTATTTTAATTGTTTGTCTTTATCCGCTGCGTGAGTATTTTTAAATGGCCTTTTGGTATCTGGTAACGTAGGTTACTTTGGCAATCGTTTTCTAAATTTGTTTTGTCGGTACGTGTAAGTGATAGCTTAACGTATGTTTTTAAACTGTGGAGTTTTGGCATTTTGGGCCTTGTGGTTTCAAATGAGATTCTACGACGGTCTTGATAAACGAGTTTTATAAAGTCTTCGAATGTTTTTTTTAAAGATAGTACCGTTATTGGCCTCTTGGGCGTTTGTAAATGTATTTTGAAAATATCCTTCAGCCTTGTGGATTCCATCTCGGGGCCCACGGCGCTGTAATATTCCCGGTCGGCTCTAGGGGTGTTACATGTGATTCACGAGGATGGTGTGTTGAGATTCTATAGTCGGCTTTGTGTACCGAACGACTCGGAATTTAGGCAGAGTATTGTGCGGGAGGCCCATGCTACGCTTTACACCGTTCATCCTGGTTTGAGTAAGATGTACAAGGACATGAGGAGGAATTTTTGGTGGAACGATATGAAGGAGGAGGTCGCACGGTTCGTAGCGAGATGTTTGACTTGTCAGCAGGTCAAAATCGAGCATCCGCGACCGGCTGGGTTACTACAGTCGCTTCCCGTCCCGGAGTGGAAATGGGAAGATATTTCGATGGACTTAATTACGAGTTTGCCACGATCGAGATCGGGCATGAATATGGTTTGGGTGATTGTGGATCGTTTGACCAAGTCGGCACATTTTCTGGGCATCAAGGATACTTGGGGTCCGGAAATGCTGGCTCGGGTGTTTATTGCGCAGATTGTGAGGCTTCATGGTACTTCTAAGTCTATTGTTTCGAATCAGGATGGCCATTTCGTATCGCACTTTTGGCAGGCAGTGCATAAGGCGCTGGGTACTCGTTTGCGTTTGAGTACTTCTTTTCACCCTCAGTTGGATGGACAGTTGGAGCGCACTATCCAGACAATTGAGGATATGTTGCGCGCTTGTGCTCTCGATTGGAGCAGTGACTGAGAGGAGCATTTACCATTGATCGAGTTCACGTACAACAATAGTTGGCACGCGTCGATTCGCATGGCACCGTATGAGGCACTTTATGGGCGGTGTTGTCGATCACCAATTTGTTGGAATGAGGCATCCGATTTGGTCAGGACTGAACCGGATATCATTTTAGAGATGAGGCGGAAGGTGGAATTGATTTGGGAGAGGATATTGACTGCTCAAAGTCGACAGAAGTCATATGCTGATGTCCGTCGCCGACCTTTGGAATTCGAGGTGGGGGACCATGTTTTGCTAAAGGTGTCGCCGACGAAGGGAGGTTTCTGCTTCGGGAAGAAGGGAAAGTTGAGACCGAGATTTATTGAGTCATTTGAGATTCTCGAGCGAGTCGGTGAGTTGGCATACCGTTTGGCGTTGCCTCCGGCCTTGAGTCACATTCATAGCATTTTCCATGTCTCCCAGCTGAGGAAATATGTCCCGGACCCTGGTCACGTCATCGACTATGGTGAGATCGATGTCTCCGAGGATATTACCTTCGAGGAGCGTCCCCTGAAGATTTCGGAGCACCGAGAGAAGCGGATGAGGCATAAAACCATTCCTTTGGTCAAGGTGCAGTGGTCGAGGCATGGTGTCGAGGAGGCAACTTGGTAAACCGAGGATAGCATGCGTGCTAGGTACCCCGAGTTGTTTGTTTCTTAAGTTTCGGGACGAAACTTATTTTTAGAGGGGTAGAATGTAATATCCGCATTTTTTTCTTTTCCCGGTATTATCATTTTTGGTGTATTTTTTCGTTTTTAGCGACTCACTTGTAACTGTTTCGACATTTTGAATCTATTTTATTCTTGGAGTTTCTCCATTTGGACGAGTTTCGGAGATGTTTTGATATTATTCCATCTATGTTGTGTGTTGTTGCATGGACGTTCGATTCTCATAGAACTCGTTCGATTTCGTAATTTCTTTGGTTGCATGAGTTCGTATGGTTGAGTTGTTCTTGTTGTGAGTTTCGGTTTATTGATCCGTCATCGTATTGTGATTTTCGGACGTTTGGGCCGTTTTGTAATTTCCTATAAGTTTAGGGAATTTTACTTTTCTTTTCGTATTTCGGATTCCACGGTAGTCGAAATTGTATTCTCTTTCATCATTCAGTTTCGTTGTCGTGAATATTTCATATCTTTGCCTTGGGTTCTGTCTTTGTGTTGCGTCTCGTTTTCGGACCGCCCGGTGCAGCTAACTTCGTTCAGCAGTGTTGAACTGCTGCATGCATAACATACGTTATGCATGCCCTCTTGCGTGCGCTATCGGCACCCTCATAACGTACGTTATACCTCAACGCTAACGTACGTTTGGCCTTCAGCAAATTGGACAGATTGTTCTGTCCAAACCATTACATACGTTAGCCACTGCTGTTACGTACGTAAAGCTCCATTGTAGCGTACGCGAATTCTCCGACATAGCGTACGCTAGCGATCCCAGCGTTTTGGACAGATTGTCCTGCCAAGCCATTACGTACACTAACACTCAAGTGTTACGTACGTAATGAGTGTAGCGTACGTTAACATAATTACATACACTAACACTCAAGTGTTAACGCACGTAACGAAGGCCCATGTTTTATAAACCTGGGTTGACCCTCACTTCGGCATTTCCTTCATTTCTCCTCCAAGTGAGGTTTTGAGCGATTCTTCAAGTGTTTCCCGTGGAAATCCTTAGGAAATCGAGTATTGTGTTCCTACTGTAGTTTATCATCATCATAATCGTCTTCCTCCATCCAAATCAAGGTAAATCTTCTCAGAACCCCACTTTTGGGTAAATTAGGGGTTTTCGATTTTATTGTTCGATTCGTTCCGTGTTGTTGATTAATTCATGATGAATATGATTAATCCTGTTGGTATTCTTCGTTTCCCTACGGATTCAAGGTATATTTCATAGTATTTGCATAATCGAGAGGGTTTGGTTGTGGTCCGCCCTCGTTATTGTTCTTGTGCGAATATACATGAATCATAGGGGGGGTTTCGGGTGTATTCCATTTCCGTATTCGTTTAGAAATGGTTGTGATAATATTCTTCGAATCATTAGGTTCGTTTTCGCCGGTTCCTCGGGGTCGTCTTTGATTCTTCCTTTCCATTCGTGTCACCGTCTATTGATCGAGGCAAGTACCCTCATGAACTTACAATCTTGGTATGGTAGTTTTGCATGAGAAATTGTGTGTGTGTATGCTCACTATGGGTTAGATCCGACGGGGTCTTGGTAGAGGTCCACAGAGGCATGGATCGATGAGCTTTGCTTTTAACCACGGGTCAGATCCGACGGGGTGTCGGTAGGGGTCCACGGAGGTGTGGATCGACGGTTAATTTTGGTGCATTTTACAAATGTGATTTGATTATGGATTTCCGGAAATGAGTACTTTCGAACTATGATTCTTGTTTTGTGTGCATTGACTATATGTGTAAGATGTAAGTTGTTCATTTGGTTACTTATACTAGCGTAATTGCTAACCCCTTTGGGGACCCATTTTGGGGAAATTCGTTTTATGAATTTCAGGTCAGGTTCATCGAGACGAGCGGGCGCTGGACCAGTATGCGGATGATGGCCGTGCGTGATGATCGTGCATGAGTGGTGTCTAATTGTTTCTACCTTTTGATTGTTTGTCAATTTGTAAACTAATAGAAGTACTCGAGTACTTATGAGTTTTAAATGTTCGTCTACTATATTCGTATTGGGTGGTTGTAATGTTGTTGACCGGTTGAACCGGGTGGATTATTATTGCTTTGCGTCTTTATGACGAGGTAATGTTATGTTGATTCCGCGAGTCGATGAGTATGTTTGGTCGTTTAGCCTGGTGGGTCATCATCAATGACATTAGGACCAAAATATTTTGAGATAATTTCAATGATATAGAAACGCAATTTCTTAGACCCAAGGGTCGAATATTTCTAAAAGTTTCTCACTAAAAGAAAAGTGTCCTCATTCTTATCAAACGCAAGATGGTTTTTCAAGGTCTCGATAACGATGTTTGTACTACTTTTTGAAAGGTGATACTCAAGATCAACTGGTGTTTCCAAAATTATTTTCAAAAGGTGGTTTTCGTTTTTAAAACCTATCACTTCCTGCTTGTGGTCAGAGAAAGTGTGTATGATGTCAGTATTGTCGTTAGGGTGTTAGCCTTCCGAGTTGTGATTGAATTGGTGGTGTGAGCGTTGAGTCGTTCGCCACGCATTTGATGTGTTAGCCCTCCGTGAGAGGTGCGAGGTTGGTATTGAATGTTGCCACTTCCTGGTGATTTGCGTGTAATCACGCCTGTGCGAGCTGTTAGAACTTGGGTTTGTATGATTGTGTACATACGGGGTTATTTCGTGATGTTTGGTAATTGTATGCTGGTTATCGTTCGGGCTGTTGAAATCGTCGAATGATGCCGTTGTTGTTGTGATTTTTGTATTTTTTGATGCGTTATGCTGAGTTGGCATCTCCAGTATGTTATTTTGCGATGTTATATTCCATTGTACCTAGCAGTCGTATTTTCGGTATGCCAAGCTGAGGTGCTTCAACTGTAATGTGCCGGGGGCATGTACGTACAAATTGTCCTTCCTCGCCAGTAGCGTGTTACAAGTGTGGACTCGAGGGACTCAGAACCCAGTTTTGCGAGTTGATTACCGAGTCTCCCGGGTGCAAACTTCAGCATCTGTGTCAGGATCGGCCTTGAGGGCCCCTTGAAAGATGTTTCTGCCGGTTGCTTGATGTGTTGTTACCTTACTTCCATTGTTGCGAGTTTTGGGGACGACATTTCTTTTATAAGAAGTTGAACGTAATATGCGTATTATTTGATTTCTGCATTTTCTCTTTCTCAATTCTATCAACTCACTCGTGTTCGTTGATACTTTCTGAACTTGTTCTGTATTTTGGTTTTTATCATTCGAATGAGCCGTGATCTTGTTTTGGATCGATCTGGTTATCGCTGTGACTTTTCTGAACTCGGTTCGATTCTTGTGAACCTTGTTCGACAATAACATCTTTTGGTTTCTACCAGCTCTTTTAATGTCTTGAGTTGAAGTGTGAACTTCAGAGTCGTTGTTCGACCGTTGTCATTCGATCATTGTTGTTCGATCGCTATTATTCGACCGTTGTTGTCGATCGTTGTTGTTCGATAATTGTTTGTCGATAGTTGTTGTTCGATCATTGTTTTTCGATCGTTGTTGTTCGATCATTGTTTTTCGATCGTTGTTGTTCGATCATTCTGGTTCGATCGTGGTTGTCTAACTGTTGTTGCCTGATCTCGTACCGCAAAGAATTGTCGTTCACCGTTGGTCAATTATTTCGATTGTGGTCATTTGGCACACCGAGCCATGCATTGCAAGATAGTATGCCTAGTGTGGTTTTCGAGAATTTCGGCGTGGTCGGAGTTCTCCGTGGTTACCGTTACGGATCGTTATACGTTTCAGTTCTATTGTTGGACTGTGCGTGTTTTCTTGTAATAGGTGCCTTTGTCTCTTGATGGTTCGGATAATTGATTCGATTGCGTTATCTGTTTTATGACGTTTGTCACTTGTTGGTTTTATTATGTCTCTTCCAGTGGCGTTGTAATGGTCGTCGTGGAGCGTGTTTTTACGCCATATGTTTCTTTGCGTTGTTTGTAACGTTTCGCCGTTGGGCGCGAGTTTTCGGTTCTTGTGTATCTCGTTGAGTGTTTCCTGGTGGGATGTTGCTCCTCCCTACTTATTTTAAGTTTCAGGACGAAACTTCTTTTAAGGAGGGTAGTATGTAATATCCGCAATTTCGATTTCCGGTAAAAAAAATTTCGGTGGGAGTCCGTTTTGACGACTCATTTGTGACCGTTTCGTCATTCTGAGAATGATTAATTCTGCACTTTTTGACATCCGAGTTCATTTCGGTGTCGTTTTGCTGAGTTCCGTGCTTTTTGACGACTTTTCCGCATTTGAGTTTGATTCTTGCGAATCTCGTTCGAAAATGTTGTTTCGTGTTCCCCGTAAGTCCGTTTAACTTTGTAAGACGTGTTGTGAACTTTGGTTTGGTTAGTCGATCACGTATCGTGATTTTCGGGTATTTTGGGCCATTTTGTAATTTCCCAAAGTTGTGGGTATCCGCATTCGTAATTGTTGTCTCGACCCTTTTCGTGGATGTGTGTGAATTGATTAGAGCTCGAACTCTTAATATGATCTTATTCTGGAGTTTTCTGTGCGTATCTTGAACTTGACATTTCGACCGGAGGAGTCCGTCGTTGTACCCGTTTTAAGAACTCTACTGCTGTAGTTTCTGGGGGCACTAGCGCGCGCTAATGGATTTCCTTAGCGCACACTATCTAGCAGCATATTCAGAACAGTGGGTACTGGGGTACCCCGTTAGCGCACGCTACCATATGTGTAGCATACGCTATTTATGCTTCATTACGTACGTAACACAACATTCGTTACGTACGTTACTTTGTTCAGGTTTTCGGACAGTTGAGTCTGAATGACTCTTACGTACGTAATGCCTTGTTCCTTACGTACGTAACATCACTAACGTACGTTAAGGCTTACGGCTTACGTACGTTAGCTTCGCGCAGGTATATATTTGAGGGTTGACCGATTTCGGGTCATTTCATTCCTCCCTTCTTCCTTGATGCGTTCTTGGGGATTTGGGGCGGATTTGGACGAGCTTTCGTCGTCCTTTGATGATTATAATCATATCGGTGGGTCTCCTTCGTGTTCATCATCATCTAGCCTTCCTTCTTCTCCGAATCAAGGTAAGGTTTTAGAACCCTATTTGAGATATTTTGGGTTTATCTTGATTTCATGAGTTTAATTCGAAATCGTTGATTCCTTTGTTGTTATCTAGTCATGTTGATCATAACCCATGGTTTAGAAATTCGTTTCATGATTTCATCTGGTCGATTTGCATTCTTGGCCATTTTGGGGGAAAACTCCTGAATTCATATTGTTCTTAATCCCGAATCCAATCCGATTAAGATGAATCGATTTGTGCTAGATGTTGTTGTTAAACATGTTTTATGGATTATATATTCATATCGCCGGTACGTTTCAACCCGAAGGATGATTTCGGTGTTCTTCGATTAAATGTTCGAATGAGTTTTCCTTCGATAGCTTGATGTGATCTCCGTTGGTTTGGTCTTGATCCTCATCGTAATCATGTTTTGTTGTTTCTTCCAGAGGATTATAGGTGCTCGAGGATTACGAGTTGATCTCCGTTTTGTGTCGGTAATTCGTGTGGTGTTATTCTCGTAGTGTTCGCGCTGCTATTGTATTCTTGACGATGTTCAGGAGTTCGGGGCTGCCCGACCGCATCTCATTCATTGTCTCGCTTCGATCGTGGTTTCGAGGCAAGTATTTTCTTATATGATTTGTGTCTTGCAAATAGAGTTTACATCTTGGATTTACGATGGTCGGTTTACCCTCGTGAAAATGGTTCGTGTGAGTTGATTATGATTTGATTATTGTGAACGTTGAGGGCTTTAATGATACTCCGACTTGTTTAAAGTTATGGAATCGTGTATTCCGTGTTAATTGTGTTGTGATTGATTTTTCATGATAGAGGTATTGTGAAGAGTATGATAACGGTGTCGAGTAAGTGACCATCTCTAGTAAGTATTCTTAATGAACTTACATTCTTAGCATATTAGTATTACATGAGTAACGTGTGTGTGTGTGTATGCTCACTATGGGTTAGATCCGATGGGGTCTCGGTAGGGGTCCATGGAGGTGTGGATCGACGAGCTTTACTTTTAACCACTACGGGTTAGATCCGACGGGGTCTCGGTAGGGGTCTACGGAGGTGTGGATCGACGGTTAATTGTGATGCATTTTACAAATGTGATTTGATTATGGCATTTCCGGAAATGAGTGCTTTTGAACTATGTTTTCATGATTGCATGCATTGACTAAGTGTGTAAGAGGTAAGTTGTTCGTTTGGCCTACTTGGGTAGGATGACACTAGAGTATTTTTGTTGTTTGTGTTTAGTCCTTTGGTTGTGGGGTTTTGATGTTGGAAGAAGGGGCCTTGCTATTGTTCTCGTGTACTGTGATTTGATGATATTTGGGACAAGATCCCAACGGTTTTGTAAAGGTCATTTTTCGGAAAGTGATTTTGGGCCGAGACCCATTCGTCTTGAAATGATTATTTTCTTTTAACTAAGGACTTGAGGTCCAGCAAGGTTTCTACTTTTAAAATCCCTGAGATGAGGAATTTATTTTCAAACACTTCATTGATTGCTTTCTAACTAATAAAACGTCTCGGGAAGGCTTTGATAGTTAATTGTCGTACCCGATTCGTGATTTCTGTTTGTTTGTTACATTTCGTATGGTTATGTACTTGCACTAGCAAAATAGTAGAATTTTGCTAACCCTTGAGTAATCGGGGGTGGATGTCTGTATTACATTCAGGTTTTGGGGAGCATAGTGCAGGGTCGGCATGAAGGATGATGAAATATGATCGATACTAATCACATGAGGACCCATACGTTGTTGTATTGGTTCAGTCGTATTTTATTTCCGCTGCAGTATTTCTTTCCCCGTTGTACGGGAGTGCGTTGTATTTGACCCCTGCGTGGGCATGTATTGAGATTGAGTTGTATGTATTTATTGAAACACCAAATCGGCCTACTGAGTCTTCTAGCCTTAAAGGGGTTGTTGAGATGTATGATTATGTTACCAGCCTGGTAGATCCTTGAGAGAAGGGTCTACGGCATGTAATATCCCTGAGTGGATTGGGGGTGTTACATAAATGGGGGTATTACAGAAAATGGTAGAAACGAATGGATTAAAGGAGACAATAACAAGGTGCCGAGGAAAGAAATATTTTGGGATTAAAGGTAACAAACATCATATTGTATGTATTCATCATATTCATTTTCATTGTTATTGTCACGTTCATAGCGTTTTCCATGTCTCCCAGCTAAGGAAATATGTCCCGGATCCTGGTCACGTCATCAACTATGGTGAGATCGATGTCACCGAGGATATTACCTTAGAGGAGCGTCCCCTGAAGATTTTGGAGCACCGATAGAAGCGACTGAGGCATAAAACCATTCTGTTGGTCAAGGTGCAGTGGTCGAGGCATGGTGTCGAGGAGGCAACTTGGGAAACCGAGGATAGCATGCGTGCTAGGTACCTCGAGTTGTTTGTTTCTTAAGTTTCGGGACGAAACTTATTTTTAGAGGGGTAGAATGTAATATCCGCATTTTTTTCTTTTTCCGGTATTATCATTTTTGGTCTATTTTTTTCGTTTTTAGCGACTCACTTGTAACCGTTTCGACATTTTGTATCTATTTTATTCTTGGAGTTTTCTCCATTTGGACGAGTTTCGGAGATGTTTTGATATTATTCCATCTATGTTGTATGTTGTTGCATGGACGTTCGATTCACGTAGAACTCGTTGGATTTCGTAATTTCTTTGGTTGCATGAGTTCGTACGGTTGAGTTGTTCGTGTTGTGAGTTTTGGTTTATTGATCCGTCGTCGTATTGTGATTTTCGGATGTTTGGGCCGTTTTGTAATTTCCTATAAGTTTAGGGAATTTTACTTTTCTTGTCGTATTTCGGATTCCACGGTAGTCGAAATTGTATACTCTTTCATCATTCATTTTCATCTTCGTGAATATTTCGTATCTTCGCGTTGGGTTATGTCTTTGTGTTGCGTCTCGTTTTCGGACCGCCCGGTGCAGCTAACTTCGTTCAGCAGTGTTGAACTGCTGCATGCATAACGTGCGTTATGCATGCCCTCTTGCATGCGATATCGGCACCTTCATAACGTACGTTATGAAGGTACGTTATGGCCTTACAGGTTGTTCTGTCCGAACCATTACGTACGTTAGCCACTGCTGTTACGTGCGTAAAGCTCCATTGTAGCGTATGCTAACTCTCCGACGTAGCGTACGCTAGCGATCCCAGCGTTTTGGACAGATTGTCCTGCCAAGCCATTACATACACTAACACTCAAGTGTTAAGTATGTAATGAGTGTAGCGTACGTTAACATAGGCATGTTAGCGTACGTAACGAGTCCCAGGTTTTATAAACCTGGGTTGACCCTCACTTCGGCATTTCCTTCATTTCTCCTCCTTCGACCGAGAGTTGTGTTCCAAGTGAGGTTTTGAGCGATTCTTCAAGTGTTGCCCGTGGAAATCCTTGGGAAATCGAGTATTATGTTCCTAGTGTAGTTTATCATCATCATAATCGTCTTCCTCCGTCCGAATCTAGGTAAATCTTCTCAGAACCCTACTTTTGGGTAAATTGGGGGTTTTCGATTTTATTGTTCGATTCGTTCCGTGTTGTTGATTAATTCATGATGAATATGATTAATCGTGTTGGTATTCTGGGTTTCCCTACGGATTCATGGTATATTTCATAGTGTTTACGTAATCGAGAGGGTTTGGTTGTGGTCCGCCCTCGTTATTGTTCTTGTGCGAATATACATGAATCGTAGGCGGGTTTTCGGGTGTATTCCATTTCCGTATTCGTTTAGAAATGGTTGTGATTGTATTCTTCGAATCGTTAGGTTCGGTTTCGGACAGAAGATGGTAACATAATCATTTTCATAATATCCTTGAATAACTTGGGGGTGTTATAGAAAATGGTATCGGGGCCCTAGGTTTATGGATATCTAGGCTTGTCGGTGTAACACCCCCAGATCCGACTGGGAATATTACAGCGCTGTGGGCCCCGAGATGGAACCTACAAGGCTGAAGGAAATTTTCGCAAACATTTACAAACGCCCAAGAGGCTAACGACGGTATTATCTATTAAAAACATTCGAAGATTTATAAAACTCGTTTATCAAACCGTCGTAAAAACTCATTTGAAACCACAAGGCCCAAAATGCCAAAACTCAACAGTTTAAAAACACATACGTTAAGCTATCGCTTACACGTACCGACAGAATAGATTTAGAAAATGATTGCCAAAGTAACCTAAGTTACCAGATACCAAAAAGGTCATTTAAAAATACTCACGCAGCGGATAAAGACAAACAATTAAAATACTCTAGCAACGGAATACAACAACTGATCAGAAACTCAAAACACAAATACATGCCCTTGCCAGTATCCTCCGGGAAGTTCATCTCTCCACGACCGCTACAAGCTTGATAATCCAAGAACCTAAAAAGAAAGCCCACGACGGGGTCAGCCATAATATCCAACAATGATAACCATCACATCTCGTCAATAATTACATATCAATGGAAATACTAAGTAAGAATACGACCAATGAAATCTTACCGTCGTAACTTTACGAGAATCCACGATTCGTATCCTTAACAACACATTAAAATAATACCGAAATATCTGTATGGTGTCTCAACAATACTCAAGGTTCTCAAAACATTATCATATCTCGCGATACGGAAATTATACCAACTCTGGCCAATTCTATCCATCGGATAACATCGACAATTCCAATACGATAATCAATTGTCCATCAAAGACAAGTATCAAGGAAATACGGAACATACGGACATGGTCCTAACACAAGACCTACAAATGCATACTCATATGACAACGTCAATATGATCACAACAATAACGACAATGTATACTTATGGCCACCCATAATATACATATGCACAATAACAACAACATATGGTAATCCAACGATCCAGCGCACACAACTATAGATTCCCATGATGATCCCATCGGACCAACGCATGGTGGCATTACCTGTACAGCGATCCAGCGCACACAGCTATAGATTCCCATGATGATCCCGTCGGACCAACGCATGGTGGACATATGACAACAATGCACAACTGCACAAAACAACAGTGCACAATACACGACAACAATAATGCACAAATGCATGACAACAACAATACACGAATGTATCACGACATGATCGACACAAATGACAGAAATGATTAAAATACTTGCTCCGAGTCCTTCGAGAGCAATCTCGATATCTAAACCATCACCAACCATTATTCTGAATATTCACCGATCCAAAACATCACGGACGGTAGATAATTCACGTTTTCGTCAATACCATGATGTATCATCGATAACAAGTATACCAACGACAATTGTAAATCATATACATTATGATTTAAATTCCCAAAACTCGAATACAACCTATAATTCCAAATCTCCTGTGATTACGATTATACATTGCTATACGAATTATAAACGAATGAAACTGAAACCATTCATTAAATATTATAAACTGAGCAAGTAATAACTTGCCTCGATACCAATGAAGCCGTTACCAATTCCTTGCCGTCGTCTACAAGTCCCTCGGCCCTGATCAAAGCAATCTACGAACATTCTTGAATACGACCGCAAAGCATGGTTCTAAACATCGATCAATAATCTCAACCTATTACAATAATCGATTTAACATACATTCGATAACAATCAACAATCGATAAAACCAATTCACAAACCCAACATCTCAACAATAACTCAGTTAACCACAAGTCTGATCAAACCAACTTAAACGATCACGAATTCATAACCGAACAGAATATATTACCCTGCCTGTTGACTTAGCGTACGTTAATCTCTTACCGTAGCGTGCGCTAAGTTGTTCCCGATAGCGTGCGCTAATGACGTGCAGTTACATGCATTTCGGATGCCGATCAACATATGGCGATTATCAAAACTCTAAGTGATTCTGAACCATGTTCATAGCTATCAAACAACGAAATCCAATATCCTTTAACATATATGTAATCATCTGACTCTTAATTCAAGTCATATATTCATATTTCATCTTCCTTAATATCAACAACCTAAACACCAAGAACTCATAATCATGCCATGTTCACCATCATATGAAGAAACCAACAACAACAACATCAAAGATCCGAATTGAAGGAAGACATTAGCCAACATATCTCTTTGAAGATAAAAAACACATTCGAAACCATCCAATTCATATCAATATCTTCATATCAGCAATAACATCATCATAATCCGGTAATCCAACTCATAGTCATACTTATCAACTTGTTTATATGATAATCATCAGCTCAAGAACATCATATACAATCCAAAACGAAATCTCAAAGTGAAGAGTAATTACCTTTTTGAAAGAATGGATTGATTTCCAAGGTTGAATCCATTTCCAAGAATCACCAATGATTTCAAGCTTCAAATGTTGTTATGGATGATTAACTCCACCTTTATCTAGTGTTTGGAACCTCAAATACTTCTCAAGGCTCTCTCTATCAGCTCACATGAAGAAATGGATGAAAATGACGAAAAATAGCCAACTGCACTTATATATATACTGTACATTATTAACGTACACTAACATCTTCAGCTAACGTACGTTACACACTTAGCGTGCGCTAACTGTCTTTGTTAGCGTGCGCTATCGAAGTCCAGAGGCAACTGTCTTACTGTATGAAATGATTTACGTACGCAATGCCCATGCAATAGCGTACGTAAATGCCTCTATTTAGCGTACGCAAGTGTCCAACCTTAGCGTGCGCTACTCATAGTTGACTCGTTTGTCTGTATGCTCCCGAAGACAGGTCCACACGCCGAAAGTCTTGTGAGGATAAGATTCCTTTTCGTCGATATACGATTAGCGTGCGCTAACCAACATGCATTAGCGTGCGCTAACACTACATTACAACACCCGTTGACCTATCGTAACGTGCGCCGAAAGTGGCTGGTCCACACGCAGATTCCTTCCGATCATTGCATTAGCGTCGTTATCTTATATCTGTAGCGTCGCTAAACCTGCACGATAGCGTGCGCTACTCATGATTATTAGCGTGCGCTAATAATGTTACACTTAGCCATTTTCAGCTATTCTTGTCCAACGTCTCAACATACGAATGCGAACATACGGCATACTGAATACATATACTTCTTACATCCAATTGTCGACCAAGTACGACAATTATACCAATACAGATGTCTCGGTCCTTCAATTATTTTACCCATACTGTACAGATTCCTCGCTGTTCAACATAACTCGGATAAAATAATCTTAAACAACAGTAGTGGAAATTCCGGATATTACATACTACACCACTTAAAATAAGTTTCGTCCTCGAAACTTGCAATCCGTCATAAAAACAAACAAACCGTTCAACCAAAATATCCCGAAACCATCACGACAACGATCAATCATTATTATTACCGAATAACCAAAATAGCATACTTACATATGCGCCAAGTCGACGATCTCCTGAGATACTAGCAAGTGACTTTACTGTAAAGCTTCAAGACGCTTACGATCACAATTCCATGAGTCTCAACAAAAATATAACATCTTCGGATGAAACAATCTGCCCGAATCAAATCCTGTCTGCCTGATTACATAATCAAGTCCCAATTCCGATAAGACGAATAATACACAATACATCTGCAAAACAACTGCCCAAAACAACGACACGAATCCCGAAAAATCAACACAAAATCCGAACGCTCAGATGATCACCAACAATGATCAACCAATAAATCAACCGAATTTATCATCAACATGATAAATTCCCATATGACCAACCAGAGGTCAAAACACAATCGAGAATATCATCAACATGATAAACTCCAATATGACCAACCAGAGGTCAACGATAATCGAGAATACCTTCAAACGGTAAGCTCCAACACGATCAATACAGAACCATAGAAACAGATATACGAAAAAGCAAAATTCTCAAAACGACACACCAATCACATACAGTAGATCTCAATAAATATACCCGACTGGCAAACATATCGCTCGGCATACGAACAACCAATCACAAACTGACGAACATATCCAATCCTATATGGAGTGGGAACGACCACTCAATATTCAAAGCAACCAGCATGGGGTCACCATCTCCAATGTCTCAGTTTCACAAAACCCGCAGTTCCAAAATTACATCATGTGCATGAATCTACCACACACAGCATATCTCTCTCATCCAATCAATCAACCGATCATCCCTGGATAACCAACCACCATACTGAAGTTCGAATCTTTATTCATCGTTCCATACTGACGTCTTATTCAGTTCGTGAGTCACACTTAGAACTTCACCATGATATGCATTATGCACTAAATGCGTATGTATATCAATCACATTCTCAAAACCAGTTTGAAATCATATATCTTGTCAAGAAGACAAATTTTCGAAAGTTCCTTCAAAAATTTCAAAACTCAAAACATAAATTTTGGTAAGATCACGAAATCAATTTTTTGAAAAATTAAATTGGCTCGCTGGTGCCAAGTATTCGGTAACAGTTTTCCTTCGAATCCATACGATTTCGAAGTTTAAAATGAAAAGTATGCAAATGTTCGACTACATCCATACTCCTGTATACCAATTCGATTCGTCACCAATATCCACTGATATTACATCAGAAAACCACACGATCGAGTTCCAAAATCTCAGTATTTAAACTCCGACCAAAAAAAACTCCTTTTTCCACCTATGACTCGCAATGTCAACCATTAACCCATTCCTGGATTATCTCAAATATGCTATGACAAAACATTGAAACAAATCAACACAGCGAAAGACTTCCCGAGAGATTTCATTTGAACCAATAAATCAAAACCCCGAAAGGTAGTGATAAAGTAGATAAACGATTGATAAAGTGTTTTACAAACCTCGGGAGTTTTAAGGAAAACAGAAAAGCCTTTTGAAACATTAGGGTCTCAGCCCGTATCTCGTTCCGCATTACAAGAAGTTTAAAAAGTAGAAAACTCCTTTCGGACCCCAAGTCCTGAGTTATAAAACCATTTCAAAATCGATTGGGTCTCGGCCCAAAATCATTTTCCGTAAAACATCCGTAAGGCATTCATTTTGAAAAGTATCATTTTCAAATGCTCAAAAGCAGTTCATATATATCACAAAATGAACTAACATGACTACATGTTCTCCTCGACAATCCATAGTCCTTCTCCCGAATACATAATTCCGTTCCAAAATCTAACCAACATACTGATTCTCAAAATCATAACTCCTCAAGATCATCAATCCTGTCCCAACTCTATCACCTTATATTGTAACGCATAATATCTGCTGAATCTCAAAGCATATCAACTTAGAACGGTAATAAATCTCGATACAATTCAAGAATCCAATTACTTACAGATCGTGAAGCCGATGATTCCCCGTGATACTGGCACATGTCCCGACTCTAGAAAATACTCGACATGGATATTTTCAAGACACACGTTTTGCAAAATCAGTTCGACTCAAAAACACAATACATCTCATTCCAGAGTATCTCGTTAACACCATTTGAAAAAGTTTACAACAACTCCAGTACTATACTGGTAAATCACTCAACGTACAAGCCCGAGTGAACAACAAAACTCACGGCTCTAATATTTGTCAAATCGACAACTCGAATGACGCAATAAAAACATGACCCAACTCGACCCGAATGCCTAGGTTTTCTCAACCTAAGCTCTGATACCATATTCTGTAACACCCCCAGATCCGACTGGGAATATTACAGCGCTGTGGGCCCCGAGATGGAACCTACAAGGCTGAAGGAAATTTTCGCAAACATTTACAAACGCCCAAGAGGCTAACGACGGTATTATCTATTAAAAACATTCGAAGATTTATAAAACTCGTTTATCAAACCGTCGTAAAAACTCATTTGAAACCACAAGGCCCAAAATGCCAAAACTCAACAGTTTAAAAACACATACGTTAAGCTATCGCTTACACGTACCGACAGAATAGATTTAGAAAATGATTGCCAAAGTAACCTAAGTTACCAGATACCAAAAAGGTCATTTAAAAATACTCACGCAGCGGATAAAGACAAACAATTAAAATACTCTAGCAGCGGAATACAACAACTGATCAGAAACTCAAAACACAAATACATGCCCTTGCCAGTATCCTCCGGAAGTTCATCTCTCCACGACCGCTACAAGCTTGATAATCCAAGAACCTAAAAAGAAAGCCCACGGACGGTCGGCCATAATATCCAACAATGATAACCATCACATCGTCAATAATTACATATCAATGGAAATACTAAGTAAGAATACGACCAATGAAATCTTACCGTCGTAACTACGAGAATCCACGATTCGTATCCTTAACAACACATTAAAATAATACCGAAATATCTGTATGGTGTCTCAACAATACTCAAGGTTCTCAAAACATTATCATATCTCGCGATACGGAAATTATACCAACTCTGGCCAATTCTATCCATCGGATAACATCGACAATTCCAATACGATAATCAATTGTCCATCAAAGACAAGTATCAAGGAAATACGGAACATACGGACATGGTCCTAACACAAGACCTACAAATGCATACTCATATGACAACGTCAATATGATCACAACAATAACGACAATGTATACTTATGGCCACCCATAATATACATATGCACAATAACAACAACATATGGTAATCCAACGATCCAGCGCACACAACTATAGATTCCCATGATGATCCCATCGGACCAACGCATGGTGGCATTACCTGTACAGCGATCCAGCGCACACAGCTATAGATTCCCATGATGATCCCGTCGGACCAACGCATGGTGGACATATGACAACAATGCACAACTGCACAAAACAACGATTGCACAATACGACAACAATAATGCACAAATGCATGACAACAACAATACACGAATGTATCACGACATGATCGACACAAATGACAGAAATGATTAAAATACTTGCTCCGAGTCCTTCGAGAGCAATCTCGATATCTAAACCATCACCAACCATTATTCTGAATATTCACCGATCCAAAACATCACGGACGGTAGATAATTCACGTTTTAAATCAATACCATGATGTATCATCGATAACAAGTATACAGCGACAATTGTAAATCATATACATTATGATTTAAATTCCCAAAACTCGAATACAACCTATAATTCCAAATCTCCTGTGATTACGATTATACATTGCTATACGAATTATAAACGAATGAAACTGAAACCATTCATTAAATATTATAAACTGAGCAAGTAATAACTTGCCTCGATACCAATGAAGCCGTTACCAATTCCTTGCCGTCGTCTACAAGTCCCTCGGCCATGATCAAAGCAATCTACGAACATTCTTGAATACGACCGCAAAGCATGGTTCTAAACATCGATCAATAATCTCAACCTATTACAATAATCGATTTAACATACATTCGATAACAATCAACAATCGATAAAACCAATTCACAAACCCAACATCTCAACAATATCTCAGTTAACCACAAGTCTGATCAAACCAACTTAAACGATCACGAATTCATAACCGAACAGAATATATTACCCTGCCTGTTGACTTAGCGTACGTTAATCTCTTACCGTAGCGTGCGCTAAGTTGTTCCCGATAGCGTGCGCTAGCCAGTAGGCTTAGCGTGTGCTAATGACGTGCAGTTACATGCATTTCGGATGCCGATCAACATATGGCGATTATCAAAACTCTAAGTGATTCTGAACCATGTTCATAGCTATCAAACAACGAAATCCAATATCCTTTAACATATAGGTAATCATCCGACTCTTAATTCAAGTCATATATTCATATTTCATCTTCCTTAATATCAACAACCTAAACACCAAGAACTCATAATCATGCCATGTTCACCATCATATGAAGAAACCAACAACAACAACATCAAAGATCCGAATTGAAGGAAGACATTAGCCAACATATCTCTTTGAAGATAAACAACACATTCGAAACCATCCAATTAATATCAATATCTTCATATCAACAATAACATCATCATAATCCGGTAATCCAACTCATAGTCATACTTATCAACTTGTTTATATGATAATCATCAGCTCAAGAACATCATATACAATCCAAAACGAAATCTCAAAGTGAAGAGTAATTACCTTTTTGAAAGAATGGATTGATTTCCAAGGTTGAATCCATTTCCAAGAATCACCAATGATTTCAAGCTTCAAATGTTGTTATGGATGATGAACTCCACCTTTATCTAGTGTTTGGAACCTCAAATACTTCTCAAGGCTCTCTCTATCGGATCATATGAAGAAATGGATGAAAATGACGAAAAATAGCCAACTGCACTTATATATATACTGTACATTATTAACGTACACTAACATCTTCAGTTAACGTACGTTACACACTTAGCGTGCGCTAACTGTCTTTGTTAGCGTGCGCTATCGAAGTCCAGAGGCAACTGTCTTACTGTATGAAATGATTTACGTACGCAATGCCCATGAAATAGCGTACGTAAATGCCTCTATTTAGCGTACGCAAGTGTCCAACCTTAGCGTGCGCTACTCATAGTTGACTCGTTTGTCTGTATGCTCCCGAAGACAGGTCCACACGCCGAAAGTGCTGACGAGGATAAGATTCCTTTTCGTCCGATATACAGTTAGCGTGCGCTAACCAACATGCATTAGCGTGCGCTAATACTACATTACAACACCCGTTGACCTATCAGAATGTGCGCCGAAAGTGGCCTGGTCCACACGCAGATTCCTTCCGATCTGACTGCATTAGCGTGCGTTATCTTATATCCGTAGCATGCGCTAAACCTGCACGATAGCGTGCGCTACTCATGATTATTAGCGTGCGCTAATAATGTTACACTTAGCCATTTTCAGCTATTCTTGTCCAACGTCTCAACATACAGAATGCGAACATACGGCATACTGAATACATATACTTCTTACATCCAATTGTCGACCAAGTACGACAATTATACCAATACAGATGTCTCGGTCCTTCAATTATTTTACCCATACTGTACAGATTCCTCGCTGTTCAACATAACTCGGATAAAATAATCTTAAACAACAGTAGTGGAAATTCCGGATATTACAGTCGGTTTATTGGGCCTTGTTGTATTTCGTTTTGCACATCATCATCACGATGCCATGATTCCGATGCTTCCAGTGCCCGCAAGTTTTTCCTTACTCTATTCCTTGTTTCCTTGTATCGCATCTTCGATTCTTGATTTGTGATTGTTTTTCTTCTCGTAATTACCATCGCATGGCTTTTTCTACCTATTTAACACCAGTATGGATGCTGGAAGAGGCCGTGGTCGTGTTCATGGTCATGGTCGTGGATGCGTCTGGGGACGTGGGGCAGCCGGTGAGGCGGCCACGTCGCATTCTTCCAGAGCTGGCAGTACCGGTGACCGTCATAGCCATGCTTCTACTCAAGATGGCGCCGACCTTGGTGTTGCGGCTGTTATGCAACAAATGGTGAATCAGATGGTGGTGATAGCTCAGGCAGTTCAGAACCCGAATCCGGCCCATGCTGCTCGGGGCGGAGCTGACCGTTGACTTCAGGATGTCATCAAGATGCATCCTCTGCAGTTTTCAGGAGCTTCAGACCCGATCGGCTGGGAGGGGTGGATCGAGGAGATATCAAAAGTTTTCGTCGCCACTAACTGTCCCGAGGACCGTAAAGTCCCTATTGCCCAGTATTTTCTCACTGGGGATGCTACTGACTGGTGAGAGGCCGTTGAGCCCAGGGACCGCGCTGCTACATGGGACGAGTTTAAGGACCTGATGGAGATCGAGTATTGCCCGTGGCCGGTCAAACAGGATCGAGTCCATGCCTTCTTTGATGCTCAGTCTCGGGATATCCCTGTTTCTCAGGCTATTGCTGATTTCAATCGGGAGTTGGGCTTTGTGAAGGCTCAGGTTAGAGAGGAGAGAGACAAGATTTTCCACTTCTCCAGGTGGATGAAATTATCGATTCGTGATTACATGTCTGGGCTCGTTTTCACTACCTTGAAGGATTATCAGAGTAGAGCCCTTGCTTACGATATGTTTGTGATGGACAGTGAGGCGGCTCGTGAGAGCAAGAAGCAAAAGTCCGTCGGGAACTTTTCGGGCCATAAGGATGGAGGTCAGCAGAAATCTCAGTCTGCTAATTTTTCCGCCGGTGGTGGTCCAGCTCGTTCTACTGGGGGTTTCTGTGGTACTACCAGTGCTCCTTCCCGTGATGTGATGTGTTTTAATTGTGGTCGACCAGGCCACATCAGTAGAGCTTGTCTTAGTCCTTTACTGACGTGTAATTGATGTGGCCAGTCGGGCCACAAGGCTGCTTTTTGTGCTGAGATAGAGAAAATTCTTGGTGCCCACCTTCCATTCCAGTGCCTAGGGAACCAAGTGCGAATCAGGGATCGTTTGCTTCTCAATCTCCACCGAGTGCCAGTCGAGGGAGAGGTCAGGGTCAGCCCGCTAGAGGGGGAGCTTACAGTGTCGGCTCCGCCCACCCGCGTGTTTATGAGATGAGGAGGGCCGATGACCCAGCCGCTACCGTTGCCACAGGTACTGTTCATATTCAGTCTCATCCTATTAGTGTGCTTTTTGATTCGGGTGCTATGCATTCATTCATCTCCCTGGATTGTGTGCGCCGTTTGAGTCTCGACTGTTTGATGCCTTGTGAGCCTTTCATCGTTAAGATTCCTAGCGGTGATAGGATCGTTGGTGATCAGGAGGTCCGAGACTGTTCTGTGTTTATTTGTGAGAAGGCTTGGCTCTCTAATCTTATTGTTGTGGGTATTGAGGGCGAGGATTTGATTCTCGGGGATGATTGGATCGAGCGTCATGGTGCGATCATGAACTACCGCACGAGAATCATCACTATGTTAGTCTAGGACGGCACCGAGCACTATTTCGCAGGGCGAAAGAGGGGAAACATAAGCTTATTATTAATGCTTTGAAGGCGATGAAACTCCTGTGGAAGGGGGGTACTGGTTATTGGTGCTATGCCTTGAAGGCGGAGAGTGGTAGAGTCGAGTTTTCATCGATTCTAGTTGTTAGCGAGTTTCCTGATGTTTTTACTGACGAGTATTCGGGATTTCCACCGGACCGAGAGGTTGAGTTCACTATAGAGTTAGAGCCGTATGTGGCTCCGAAGGCGCCGTATCACATGGAACCTTCAGAGATGGCTGAGTTTAAGAAGTAGTTGAGTGAGCTTCTTGAGTCAGGATATATTCGACCGAGCACTTCGCCTTAGGGCGCACCGGTTCTGTTTGTGCGGAAGAAGGATGGTTCACTACGTTTGTGTATCGACTATCGCGAGCTAAACAAGGTGACCATCAAGAACAGGTATCCCTTGCCAAGTATTGATGACTTGTTCGATCAGTTACAGGGAGCTTCGGTATTCTCGAAGATCGACTTGAGGTCGGGGTACTATCAGCTTCGGGTGAGGGAGTCCGATGTTCCAAAAACAGCCTTTTGGATGAGATACGGACATTACGAGTTTGTGGTCATGCCCTTCGGGTTAACTAACGCGTCAGAGGTGTTCATGCAGCTGATGAACAAGGTCTTTATCGAGTATTTGGATAAGTGTGTCATCGTCTTCATTGACGATATCCTTATTTATTCGAGGGACGAGGAGGAGCACGCGCATCATCTGTGAGTAGTGTTAGACATTTTGAGGACCGAGCAACTCTATGCGAAGTTCTCGAAATGTGAGTTCTGGTTGAAGAAGGTGATGTTTCTAGGTCACGTGATCTCAGCCGAGGGAGTCCGTGTGGATCCGCAGAAGATCGAGGAAGTGTTGGATTGGGCACCGCCTAAGAACGTGAAGGAGGTCCGTAGTTTCTTGGGTTTGGCTGGCTACTACCGTAGGTTTGTCAAGGGTCTAGAAACTAGATCGGCCACTTACACAGTTGCTCCAGAAATCCGAGATGTTCGTCTGGAATCACGAGAGGCAGGCGAGTTTTGAGGATCTAAAGAGGCGTTTAACTTCAGCCCCAGTGTTAGCGTTGCCGTGTGGCAACGAGGGTTTTGATGTTTATAGTGATGCTTCAGGTCAGGGTCTTAGGTGCGTATTGATGCAGCGCGGTAAGACTATTGCGTATGCATCGAGACAGTTGAGGCTGTACGAGCTCAACTGCCCTACTCATGATTTGGAGTTAGCGGCAGTTGTTTTCGCACTCAAGATTTGGCGTCACTATCTGTTTGGCTCTGCATGTCATATTTTTACTGATCATAAAAGTCTGAAGTATATATTTACCCAGCGGGAGTTGAATATGAGGCAGATGAGGTGGTTGGAGTTGATTAAGGATTATGACCTCGAAATCTTTTATCATCCGGGCAAGGCAAATGTCGTGGCCGATGCCTTGAGTCGGAAACCAGTTGCGTTGAGGACACTTGAGATCCTTACGTCTCAATCTGAGCTTCAGCGGGATTTGATGGAGTTGGATGTTGAGATTTTATTGCCGGGAGCGGTCAGACAACTTTGCGCTTTAGATATTTCATCGTCGTTGGTCGATGAAATTAAACTGAAGCAAGTAGAGGATCCGATGATTTCTCAAATTCGGGAGAATGTTCTTAAGGGAAAGTCTCCTGGGTTTGTGATTCACGAGGACGGTGTGTTGAGATTCCAGAGTCGGCTTTGTGTACCGAACGACTCGGAATTGAGGCAGAGTATTATGCGGGAGGCCCATGCTACGCCTTACTCCGTTCATCCTGGTTCGAGTAAGATGTGCAAGGACCTGAGGAGGAATTTTTGGTGGAACGATATGAAGGAGGAGGTCGCATGGTTCGTAGCGATATGTTTGACTTGTCAACAGGTCAAAATTGAGCATCAGTGACCGACTGGGTTACTACAGTCGCTTCCCGTCCCGGAGTGGAAATGGGAAGATATTTCGATGGACTTCATTACAAGTTTGCCACGATCGAGATCGGGCATGAATATGGTTTGGGTGATTGTGGATCGTTTGACCAAGTCGGCACATTTTCTGGGCATCAAGGATACTTGGGGTCCGGAAAAGCTGGCTCGGGTGTTTATTGCGCAGATTGTGAGGCTTCATGGTACTCCGAAGTCTATTATTTCGGATCGGTATGGCCGTTTCGTATCGCACTTTTGGCAGGCAGTGCATAAGGCGTTGGGTACTCGTTTGCGTCTGAGTACTTCTTTTCACCCTCAGTCGGATGGACAGTCGGAGCGCACTATCTAGACATTTGGGGATATGTTGCGTGCTTGTGCTCTCGATTGGAGCAGTGACTGGGAGGAGCATTTACCGTTGATCGATTTCACGTACAACAATATTTGGCATGCGTCGATTCGCATGGCACCGTATGAGGCACTTTATGGGCGGCGTTGTCGATCACCAACTTGTTGGAATGAGGCATCCGATTTGGTCGGGACTGAACCGGATATCATTTTAGAGACTAGGCGGAAGGTGGAATTGATTCGGGAGAGGATGTTGACTCCTAAGAGTCGACAGAAGTCATATGCTGATGTCCGTCGTCGACCTTTGGAATTCGAGGTGGGGGACCACGTTTTGCTAAATTTGTCGCCGACGAAGGGAGTTTTCCTCTTCGGGAAGAAGGGAAAGTTGAGTCCGAGATTTATTAGGGCCTTTGAGATTCTCGAGCGAGTCGATGAGTTGGCATACCGTTTGGCGTTACCTCCGGCCTTGAGTCACGTTCATAGCGTTTTCCATGTCTCCCAGCTGAGGAAATATGTCTCGGATCCTGGTCACGTCATCGACTATGGTGATATCGATGTCGCCGAGGATATTACCTTCGAGGAGCATCCCCTGAAGATTTTGGAGCACCGAGAGAAGCGACTGAGGCATAAAACCATTCCTTTGGTCAACGTGCAGTGGTCGAGGCATGGTCTCGAGGAGGAAACTTGGGAAACCGAGGATAGCATGCGTGCTAGGTACCCCGAGTTGTTTGTTTCTTAAGTTTCGGGACGAAACTTATTTTTAGAGGGGTATAATGTAATATCCGCATTTTTTTCCCAGTATTATTATTTTTGGTGTATTTTTTTGTTTTAGCGACTCACTTGTAACCGTTTCGACATTTTGAATCTATTTTATTCTTGGAGTTTCTCCATTTGGACGAGTTTCGGAGATGTTTTGATATTATTCCATCGATGTTGTGTGTTGTTGCATGGACGTTCGATTCCCATAGAACTCGTTCGATTTCGTAATTTCTTTGGTTGCATGAGTTCGTATGGTTGAGTTGTTCATGTTGTGAGTTTCGGTTTATTGATCCGTCATCGTATTGTGATTTTCGGACGTTTGGGCCGTTTTGTAATTTCCTATAAGTTTAGGGAATTTTACTTTTCTTGTCATATTTCGGATTCCATGGTAGTTGAAATTGTATTCTCTTTCATCATTCAGATTCGTCATCGTGAATGTTTCGTATCTTCGCATTAGGTTCTGTCTTTGTGTTGCGTCTCGTTTTCGGACCGCCCGGTGCAGCTAACTTCGTTCATCAGTGTTGAACTGCTGCATGCATAACGTGCGTTATGCATGCCCTCTTGCGTGCGCTATCGGCATCTTCATAACGTACGCTATACCTCAACGCTAACGTACGTTATGGCCTTCAACAAATTGGACAGATTGTTCTGTCCGAATCATTACGTACGTTAGCCACTGATGTTACGTACGTAAAGCTCCATTGTAGCGTACGCTAACTCTCCGACGTAGCGTACGCTAGCGATCCCAATGTTTTCGACAGATTGTCCTGCCAAGCCATTACGTACACTAACACTCAAGTGTTACGTACGTAATGAGTGTAGCGTACGTTAACATAGGCATGTTAACGTACGTAACGAAGGCCCAGGTTTTATAAACCTGGGTTGACCCTCACTTCGGCATTTCCTTCATTTCTCCTCCTTCGACCGAGAGCTGTGTTCCAAATGAGATTTTGAGCGATTCTTCAAGTTTTGCCCGTGGAAATCCTTGGGAAATTGAGTATTGTGTTCCTAGTGTAGTTTATCATCATCATAATCGTCTTCCTCCATCCGAATCAAGGTAAATCTTCTCAGAACCCTACTTTTGGGTAAATTGGGGGTTTTCGATTTTATTGTCCGATTCGTTCCATGTTATTGATTAATTCGTGATGAATATGATTAATCTTGTTGGTATTCTTGGTTTCCCAATGGATTCATGGTATATTTCGTAGTATTTGCGTAATCGAGAGGGTTTGGTTGTGGTCCGCCCTCGTTATTGTTCTTGTGCGAATATACATGAATCCTAGGCGGGTTTTCGGGTGTATTCCATTTATGTATTCGTTTATAAATGGTTGTAATTGTATTCTTTGAATCGTTAGGTTTGGTTCTGCCGGTTCCTCGGGGTCGTGTTTGATTATTCCTTTCCGTTCGTGTCACCATCTATTGATCGAGGCAAGTACCCTTATGAACTTACAATCTTGGCATGGTAGTTTTGCATGAGAAATTGGGTGTGTGTGTATGCTCACTATGGGTTAGATTCGACAGGGTCTCGGTAGGGGTCCACAGAGGCGTGGATCGATGAGCTTTGCTTTTACCAGTACGGGTTGGATCCGACGAGGTCTCGGTAGAGGTCCACGGAGGTGTGGATCGATGGTTAATTGTGGTGCATTTTACAAATGTGATTTGATTATGGCATTTCCGGAAATGAGTACTTTCGAACTATGATTCTTGTTTTGCATGCATTGACTATATGTGTAAGATGTAAGTTGTTCATTTGGTTACTTGTACTAGCGTAATTGCTAACCCCTTTGGGGACCCGTTTTGGGGAAATTCGTTTTATGAATTTCAGGTTAGGTTCATCGAGACGAGCGGGCGCTGGACCAGTATGCGGATGATGGCCGTGTGTGATGATCGTGCATGAGTGGTGTCTAATTGTTTCTACCTTTTGATTGTTTGTCAATTTGTAAACTAATAGAAGTACTCGAGTACTTATGAGTTTTAAATGTTCGTCTGCTATATTCGTATTGGGTGGTTGTTGTAATACCCGGTTGTAAATTCATTCATTATCATTCAGTATATTGTCACTCAGTAATTTTTCACTCATTAATAATCATTCTTCATTCATCATTCATATTCATTCATTGTATTCACCGTTCAGAGTAATTTGTATCGTGTATCAGTCATTATTCGTCATTCAACCCGATTGGAGAATCGGGCCGAGCATATCATCATTGTCACCTATGTAGTGGGCTGTGTGTGAGGAGTAGCGCACGCTATGTACTCTCTTCTAGCGCGCGCTAATTGAGTATGGGTAGTGTAACACCCCCAGAGCCATCCAGGAATATTACAGCGCCGTGGGCCCCGAGATGGAACCCACAAGGCTGAAGGAAATTTTCGCAAACATTTAAAAACGCCCAAGAGGCTAACGACGGTACTATCTTTTAAAAATTCACAAAGACTTATAAAATCTGTTTATCGAAACCGTCGGAACATCTCATTTGAAACCACAAGGCCCGAAATGCCAAAAACTCAACAGTTTAAAAATATACGTTAAGCTATCGCTTACACGTACCGACAGAACAAATTTAGGAAATGATTTCCAAAGTAACCTAAGTTACCATATACCAATAGGTCATTTAAAAATACTCATGCAGCGGATAAAAACAAACAATTAAAATACTCTAGCAGCGGAATACAACAACTGATCAGAAACTCAGCACACAAATACATGTCCTAGACAGTATCCTCCGGGAAGCTCATCTCTTCACGACCGCTACAAGCTTGATAATTCAAGAACCTAAAAAGAAAGCCCACGACGGGGTCAACCATAATATCCAACAATGATAACCATCACATCACGTCAATAATTACATATCAATGGAAATACTAAGTAAGAATACGACCAATGTAATCTTACCGCCATAACTTTACCAACTCGTGATAATAATCACCAAAGTTCACATCTCGTATCCTTTCAACAACACAATAAGCTCATACTGAAATATCTGTATTGTATCTCAACAATACCCAAGGTTCTCAAAACATTATCATACCTCGCGATACAGAAATTATACCAACTCTGGCCAATTCAATCCATCGGATAACGTCGACAATTCCAATACGATAATCGATTGTCCATCAAAGACAAGTATCAAGGAAATACGGAACATACCTCAAGATACGAAATACCATTACCATCACGTCAGTCTAATCCGAGATCAGATCAACACAACATACGGACATGGTCCTAACACAAGACCTACAAATGCATACTCATATGACAACGTCAATATGATCACAACAATAACGACAATATATACTTATGGCAAGCCCATAATATACATATGCACAACAACAACACATGGGTAATCCGATGATCCAGCGTTCACTGCCTAGATCCCATGATGATCCCGTCAGATCAACACGAGGTGGAAAACCCATCCAATGATCCAGCGCATGCTAGCATAGATCCCAAGATGATCCCGTCAGATCAACACGAGGTGGACATACGACAACAATGCACAAATGCATATTAACAACAATACACAAATGCATGACATCAACAATACACGAATGTATCACAACATGCTCGACACAAAATGACAAAAATGATTAGAGTACTTGCCCCGAGTCCTTCGAGAACGATCTCAATGTCTAAACCCTCACGAACCATTATCCTCAATACTCGATGGTCCAAAGTATCACGGATTGCAGATAATTCATATCTTCGTATTTATCACAATATATCGTCGATATACAAGTATACAATAACAAAAGTAAATCATATACATTATGATTTAGACTCCCAAAACTCGAATACGATTTATAATCCCAAATCTCCTGTGATTACGATTATAAACATTGCTATACGAATTATATGTTAGGAATATGCCCTCGAATGCCACTCAGAGGATGTTGAGTGAGGGCATTGTACTTGTAATTATGTAAATCATTTATATAAGGAAATGGATATTTCTTTATTTACTGGTAGTTACTGGCGTTCCTAACTCGTAAATATACGTATAGAAACTAGTCCATGTATTTGAGAGCAAAACGTTCCACTCCTTATTGGATAAGGAGGTCGGAACTGGAAAGGTTTATAGCTCAAATACTTAATCGTTCGCAAGTCGATGAAACTTGACTGGGCATTAAGTTTATGTGAAGACTTGTATGACGTGTTCTTTGACATGGAGAGTGCCTGTCGAACGCCAATGGTTAGTGGGAGCACACGTTATAGGTATGCTAATTGGATTAGTATACTCGAACCGACTCACCCTCGATTCATCACACGAATTTCACTCTGGGACAGTCAATGACGGAATCGAAAGGTTGTGATAGGTATTCGTGAACCTTCGACTTGAGGATTTAGTAGGGATGTGCTTGTGACGTCAAGATTTTCATTAGAGTAGTTGACCCTATAAACCGAGAGGCGGGGGTCAACCTCGACGTGCATCTTGACGGGCAAGTAGCAGGTCCTACTGAATACCAAGATAGAATTCTTTCTCCCGTTAGTGAGCGGGTTATATGTCCTATGCGGTTATTGGCAGATGAGATCATAAGTCTTTGGCCAAAGTATTGGAGCTAGTTGTATTGGATACACGAGAGCTCAATGATCTCAATTTGCATTAACGCATGCATAGCGTCAAGTACAGATAGGGTTTGACTGACCGTGACCCTATAACTTGATCGGGACATTTGAAAGAAGGGTTTATACGTATACTGGTATTCACGACAGAATGGTTCTTGAATGATCCCAATCATTCGTTCTCAGTTGGGGTACGGTGTAGGCCACCAGGCTGGCTAGGTGGTGCTACTACTCTTTGGTTCCTCCCATTGCTGACTGAGACGAACCTACCGAGTCGCGCAATAGGATTGACGACGGAATGAATCTAGCTTGTTCTCTTATTATTAATATTAGATATTGGATATCTAATTTATTGGACATTGGATGTCTAATTAAATTTGGGACATTGGATGTCTAAATCGATTTATTGGATAAATTGATTTATGGCCTAATGAATTAAATAAATTACTGGGTGATTAAATTAATTCATAAATATAATTATTTCTTAGAGAAATTAATTATATTATTATGTATTTGATATGATTAATTAATTGGATTAATTAATCGATATAAATACATCGGAATGGGATCGGAGTTTATCTGTTTGGACTCACGGGAGTCCGAAACGGACCGAACTCTTCCTATCATTCATCAAGGCCGCCCCTCCCCCCACTTATATCCATGTGTGTGTTTTGACTTGTCCCCATCATGATGTTTGGAATCTCATGTATTGAGGGGACAAGTATCATGCACATTATTTGGTTGGGAATAAAATATTATGAGTTGAAGAATAAAAGGAAAGAAGATTTCATCTCACATGAGCAATGAATCAGCCGTGAGATACAGAAAGAAAAAGAGAGAAACCATTTTTCTCTAAGTCATCTTCTTCTTCATTAACTCTTGATTGTTCTTAGAGAAACATCAAGAAATATTGAGAGATATAAATTAAACACTTGGAGTGTTATAATCAAAGCTTCATCACTTGATTCTAGCCGTAACCTTAGAGGTTAATCGAGTGTTGTCATTCCGTTCGTTTCTCCGACGCGTGACAAGTAGAGACGCGGTTTTTCGGCGTTGGATCATCCAAGGGCTTGGAGCATTTTGGATCGTTTGGGGAATAGCTCAAGAGAAGGAAATTCATATAATCAACGGACGACAAGGGTAAGATTTCGAATCTTCCTTTGTTTATTTTATATTCGTATATGCGTAGCTCGATCGATCCTCGTAGGGATTCGGATCGAATTAATTTTCGTTTTACCGCTCCGGGCCTTCGTTTTAGGCACCGAATCCCAACAAAGTGGTATCGGAGCGAGGTCTTGCGATCGTATATACGATATTTAGCATTTGGAATGCTTATTTTGTGATTTAGAATCACTTTGATAATCGTAGATATTTTATTGTTAAATCGTAGTGTCGTTTTCCGTGATTTTATGTTATGGTATAAATCAGGTTTTTCTTGGAAAAATGATTTATATTAATAATATTCGGATCGGGAATAATAGGATTTTAGAAATCGCGAAACGAGCAGATCGAATCGTTGGACGATTTTCCATACAGCTGCCGAGTATGGCCCAGCACGTCCGGCCCGTGGCCGGACGCTTGCTGTATTCTGCCGAGTCCGGACGAGCGCGTTGCTGTATCGAGCCGAATGCTCGCTGGATCCATCCGGACGCTTGCTGTATTCTGCCGAGTCCGGCCGAGCGCGTTGCTGTATCGAGCCGAATGCTCGCTGGATCCGACCGGACGCTTGCTGTATTCTGCCGAGTCCGGCCTAGCGCGTTGCTGTATCGAGCCGAATGCTCACTGGATCCGGCCGAACGCTTGCTGTATTCTGCCGAGTCCGGCCGAGCGCGTTGCTGTATTGAGCCGAGTGCTCGCTGGAGCCGGCCGTGCACTTGCTGTATCCGGCCGGGTACGTGCTGTATCCTACCGGGCATGGCCGGGGCCCCTTTTCCTGTCTGGAGCCGGGCGTGGCCTGTAGGCTGCCGGGCGTGGCCTTTAGGCTGCCGGGCAGAGTGCCTGGTGCTGCTAGGCAGTTTCCAGGCTGTCGGGCAATGGGTCTCGTTTTTCAGTATATTTTCGATTATTGAATTTTCCTGTATTAAAATCATTAATTTAGAATTTTTGATGAAGGAAAATTCAAAGAAAATATTTTAAGGGTACACTACGGACGAAAATTAAATTGTCGATTATTGTTAAATTGATTGGATCAATTCTATTTATTTTTGATTATTGATTGGATCATATGTAATCTTCTCGCTATCCATTTTTTTAGTATTTATTGGATGAATGCTTTTGAATGGGGATGTGGTTCATGGACTTAGTTTGAATCGTTCGTTTTATTCGATTGGGTTGTACAGGCCGTTTTGAGCCTATTTATTTTACTAGAAATATTTGTATCTAGGATGCAATTTTTCAATGTAAAATTTATATGTAATGAGGAAGACCGGAGGAAGATCCGTTTCGAGAAGACGAAGATTCAAGACGAAGACTTGTAATTAGATTACAGAGTTTTTTGTTTTCTAGGATCGGTCCATGAACCACATGTTGGTAGCAACTAGGTTGTGAATGGTTGTTTCATATTATATGAATGCAATAAACGCGCTAAAATGATTAATGTGCAAAGTGTAACGTTAATCGCGAAAATTCTCCCACAACAAATTGTTAAGTTTATAAGGTTTCAAGGTTTTCCTTCCCTCCATCGAGCTTTCGGGAAATTGAAATCCAAACCGGATGTGCTATGCTTCCGAGTTATCGGGGTAGTCATTCGGGGAGGATGGATAAATTACCAGGAGCGCATTGGATGCCTTCGGTTGGAGCAAATTTTATCCCTAGAAACCTGATAGGTTGCCGGATAAGATTCAATTGTGAAACTAATTTGCGTCGATGGTATAAACTTAACTTGTTCACGAACCATAGAAACCGTATAGGTTGAGGGGAGTGAACAAGGGGAAAAAGAAGATCGAATCATCCATTAGATGGGTTGGTGTTGGACACCACTTTGTGAAAATTAATAGACTAGAAACCTATTCGGTTGCCCTCTATTAAGATTTATAAAGAACTCGATCACCACTATGAAGTAGAGCGACGATACTTCTGGATTTCACATGGGAGTGTGTTATTCCGATAAAAATAGTGGGAGCTGGGTAACAAGAATAGAAAAGACCTTAATTCTATACTCAGATCATAATATAACCAGTCACTAATTAATCTGTTATACTTAATGCAGACATAACTCTCAATATGACAATGAATCCACTCGGAATTCTACTCGAGAAGAACACCCTGATTGGACCTAACTTTGTTGACTGGCTCCGCAATCTGGTGATTGTCCTCAGTATAGAAGCACTGGGATACGTCTTGGAGACGGACATTCCGGCGCCTCCTGTGTGGACCAGAGCCAATCAGGAAGAGATCGAAAACCACGAAAAGTGGGTTAAGGATGACGTAAAAGTCCGTGCATACATGATGGATTCTATGTCTAATGATATTCAGAGAGCTCATGAGAAAATGACTTCTGCTAGGCAGATTCTATCTCACTTAACCGAGCTTTATGGTGAGCACAGCAGAACTGCTAGATATGAGATATCCAAGCAACTGTTCGGTGCAAGGATGAAGGAAGGTGAGAAGGTTGGGGAACATGTCCTCAAAATGATATCCATGATCGAGAGATTGGAGGCTCTTGATTTTAAAATAGATACTTCTCTCCTACCGACCTTATCCTACAGTCTCTTCCTGATTCCTTCTCACAGTTTGTTATAAACTTTAACTGCAATGAGATTGCATGTAATTTAGCTGGGCTAATGAACAAACTTGTGACCGCTCAGTCTTAGATGAAGACTCCGCGGATGAAGGAGTCTGCTCTTGTGATTTCTTCTGGACCTCGGAGGTCTAAGAACAAGAAGAAAAAGACCAAGAAGCAGACGGGAGCACAATCCAAGGACTTTAAGGGAAAGGGCAAGGCCCCAATGGTTCCGAAGAACAAGAAGAAGAAGGATGCTTGTCTCAAGTGCGGTGAGCTGGGCCACTGGGCTAGAGACTGTCCGATTCTTCATGGCACTTCAGGTACAGAACTTTTAGTTTTGGAAACAAATTGTTCTGCTACTGTATTTTCTACTTCCTGGATATTGGATTCTGGTGCTAGTTTTCATATTTGTACCGTGAATCAGGATCTGGAACAAAGTAGGAAGCTTGGAGCTGGAGAAGTTATGATCACAGTCGGAAGCGGGCATAGTGTCGAGGCGACCGACATAGGATCACTTCTTTTGGGTTTAGAATCCGGCTTTGTTTTGACTTTAGAAGATGTACTTGTTTTTGCCCAAGGGGCACAAAAACATTGTATCCATTCTGGTCATGGACCGAAAAGGCTTTTCATTTTTCATTGGTGATGGTTCCTGCAAAATTTATTTTAGAAATAAACTAGTGGGTACTGCTACATTGTTAAAAGAATTGTATCATCTAAATCTCAGCAACAAAGTAGTTGTGAATACTATGACTAGAAAACGTGGTAGGGATGAAACCAATCAAGTTTTGAAATGGCATCTTAGACTTGGTCATGTTGGTCAGACCAAGGTTTACAAAATGGAAAAAGATGGACTTATGGGTCCATTGGGATCGGATCCCTTTCCTACTTCTGAATCTTGCCTTAAAGGCAAAATGACTAAGTCCCCCTTCATAGGGACTTTTGAAAGAGCCGCTGATAAACTGGTATTAATCCATACCGACGTATGTGGTGCTTTGGAAGCAGCACGTGACGGATATCAAAATTTCATTACGTTTACAGATGGTCATACTAGGTATGGTTATGTATACTTAATGAAACATAAATCCGAGGCCTTTGAGAAATTCCAGGAATTCAAGGCCCTAGTCGAGAAACAAATTGGTAATCATATCAAATCACTTCGGTCGGACCGAGGTAGCGAGTATATGAGTACGGAGTTTGACGAGTTCCTTAAGGAACATGGAATAGTTTCACAACTAACACCTCCAGGTACTCCTCAGTTAAATGGTGTGTCAGAAAGAAGGAACCGGACCTTGTTGAACATGGTCCGTTCCATGCTGGGCTATACTGACTTACCGATTTACTTGTGGGGGTATGCACTCCTGACTGCTGCCTACATCTTGAACAGATGTCCTTCCAAATCCGTTCCTAAAACTCCACATGAGATGTGGGAGGGCAGGAAACCAAGTCTTAATCATATTAGGATTTGGGGATGTCCCGCCTATGTCAAGAAGACTAAGGTGGAGAAGTTGGAAGCTAGGTCCACGAAGGGACGTTTCATTGGATTCCCGTCTGGGACGATGGGATATCTATTCTACATGCCTGGAGATCGAAAGATCGCTGTTGCTTTGCATGCACACTTCCTGGAAGATGAGTTCATTCAGGAAGACGGAGCAGGTAGAAATATTTCTTTGGAAGAATACAATGAAACTCCTCAGGAGACACCTGTGCAAGAATTTGGAACCGAACCTTCTGTAAACACAAGTACAACCACCTCGTAGGTCTAGTAGGGTGTCTCAATTACCTGAGAGGTATAGTTTTATGCACTTGGAGGAACTGGGTTTCTACGAGGTTCCAGGTGATAAACAAGAGACCGACCCGCGACCTAATGACCTAGAAATGGAGGATGTAGACTCCATGAAATAGACTGTAGCAGTCGTCATGTAGTTGGGACCTTCGTTTTGACGAGACAGTCAAAGAGTTTTGACTTCATGCAAAACAAAGAGGAACCTTGTGTATACAAGAGGGTTAGTGGGAGCTAGATCGAATTCTTAGTACTATGTGTAGATGACATTCTACTAGTAGGAAATGATGTGGGAATGCTCAGTTCTGTAAAAGCTTAGTTTTCGAGTAATTTCTCCATGAAAGACTTGGGAGAAGAAACCTATATTCTTGGGATTCGACTCTACTGGGATAGATTGAAGAGAATGATAAGTTTTTCCCAAGCCCTCTATATAGATTAGATCTTAAAGAGGGTTCCTACCGATGCGACATAGAATAAAACTCTCCTTGAAGATGTGTCCTCATAGTGAGGAACAATGAAAGGAAATGAGTTATATACCATATACTTTGGAAGTGGGTAGCCTTACATATGCTTTATTGTGTACGAGACCTGACATTGCGCATGCTGGGAGCGTGGTAAGTAGGTTTCGGGCTAACCTAGTTCGGGAACATTAGACCGCCATAAAGAAGGTTCTTAAGTACTTTAGAAGGACTAGAGATCTGGTTCTTATATATGGTGGTGGAGAACTGAATGATGGGATTTACTGATTCAGACTTCCTAGGACAGAAAGATGACTCTATGTCTACTCCTGGCTACATTTTACTCTTATTGGAGGAGCAGTATCTTGGCATAGTGCCAAGTATAGCGCGACTGCTGATTCCACTAGTTAGGCTGAGTATAAAGCGGCCTCGGAGGCCTCCAAAGGAAGGGTTAAGAAGTTACTAGGTAAACTTCTCGTGACACTATGTGCTACGCTGCCAGAGCGGTAGCACAGGCCTAGGAGCCGAGGTTTCACAACAGTACCAAACATATTGAGAGAGAAAGTATCATCTCTTAAGAGAATTTATTCGCATAGAGATACATTGTGTTGCATAGAGTAGATTCAGCCGACTACGTCGCAGATCCACTGACCAAGCCACAATCTCAGATTAGCTTGGAGCGTAATCTAGAGAACATGGGTATTAGATACCATAGTGTGTGGCATTGAGTGCAAGTGGGAGATTGTTAGGAATATGCCCTCGAATGCCACTCAGAGGATGTTAAGTGAGGGCATTGTACTTGTAATTATGTAAATCATTTATATAAGGCAATGGATGTTTCTTTATTTACTGGTAGTTACTGGCGTTCCTAACTCGTAAATATACGTATAGAAACTAGTCCATGTATTTGAAAGCAAAACGTTCCACTCCTTATTGGATAAGGAGGTCGGCACTGGAAAGGTTTATAGCTCAAATACTTAATCGTTCACAAGTCGATGAAACTTGACTGGGCATTAAGTTTATGTGAAGACTTGTATGACGTGTTCTTTGACATGGAGAGTGCCTGTCGAACGCTAATGGTTAGTGGGAGCACACGTTATAGGTATGCTAATTGGATTAGTATACTCGAACCGACTCACCCTCGATTCGTCACACGGATTTCACTCCGGGACAGTCAATGACGGAATCGAAAGGTTGTGATAGGTATTCGTGAACCTTCGACTTGAGGATTTAGTAGGGATGTGCTTGTGACGTCAAGATTTTCATTAGAGTAGTTCGACCCTATAAACCGAGAGGCGGGGGTCAACCTCGACGTGAATCTTGACGGGCAAGTAGCAGGTCCTACTGAATACCAAGATAGAATTCTTTCTCCCGTTAATGAGCGGGTTATATGTCCTATGCGGTTATTGGCAGATGAGATCATAAGTCTTTGGCCAAAGCATTGGAGCTAGTTGTATTGGATACACGAGAGCTCAATGATCTCGATTTGCATTAACGCATGCATAGCGTCAAGTACAGATAGGGTTTGACTGACCGTGACCCTATAACTTGATCGGGACATTTGAAAGAAGGGTTTATACGTATACTGGTATTCACGACAGAATGGTTCTTGAATGATCCCAATCATTCGTTCTCAATTGGGGTACGGTGTAGGCCGCCAGGCTGGCTTGGTGGTGCTACTACTCTTTGGTTCCTCCCATTGCTGACTGAGACGAACCTACCGAGTCGCGCAATAGGATTGACGACGGAATGAATCTAGCTTGTTCCCTCATTATTAATATTAGATATTGGATATCTAATTTATTGGACATTGGATGTCTAATTAAATTTGGGACATTGGATGTCTAAATCGATTTATTGGATAAATTGATTTACGGCCTAATGAATTAAATAAATTACTGGGTGATTAATTTAATTCATAAATATAATTATTTCTTAGAGAAATTAATTATATTATTATGTATTTGATATGATTAATTGGATTAATTAATCGATATAAATACATCGGAATGGGATCGGAATTTATCTGTTTGGACTCACGGGAGTCCGAAACGGACCGAACTCTTCCTATCATTCATCAAGGCCGCCCCTCCCCCCACTTATATCCATGTGTGTGTTTTGACTTGTCCCCATCATGATGTTTGGAATCTCATGTGTTGAGGGGACAAGTATCATGCACATTATTTGGTTGGGAATAAAATATTATGAGTTGAAGAATAAAAGGAAAGAAGACTTCATCTCACATGAGCAATGAATCAGCCGTGAGATACAGAGAGAAAGAGAGAAACCATTTTTCTCTAAGTCATCTTCTTCTTCATTAACTCTTGATTGTTCTTAGAGAAACATCAAGAAATATTGAGAGATATAAATTAAACACTTAGAGTGTTATAATCAAAGCTTCATCACTTGATTCTAGCCGTAACCTTAGAGGTTAATCGAGTGTTGTCATTCCGTTCGTTTCTCCGACGCGTGACAAGTAGAGACGCGGTTTTTCGGCGTTGGATCATCCAAGGGCTTGGAGCATTTTGGATCATTTGGGGAATAGCTCAAGAGAAGGAAATTCATATAATCAACGGACGACAAGGGTATGATTTCGAATCTTCCTTTGTTTATTTTATATTCGTATATGCGTAGATCGATCGATCCTCGTAGGGATTCGGATCGAATTAATTTTCGTTTTACCGCTTCCGCTGGGCCTTCGTTTTAGGCACCGAATCCCAACATTATACACAAATGAAACGGAAACCATTCATTAAATATTATAAACTGAGCAAGTAATAACTTACCTCGATACCGATGAAGCCGTTACCAATTCTATTGCCGTCATCTACAAGTTCCTCGGTCCCGACCAAAGTAATTCACGAACATACTCGAACACGACCGCAGCATATGGTTATAACCACCGATCAATATTCTCAACCTAGTAATTCGATAAACAACAAGTTCGACAACAATCAACAATCGATAAAACCAATTCACAAACCCAACGGCTCAACAATATCTCGGTTAACCACAAGTCTGATCAAACCAACTTAAACGATCACGAATTCATAACCAAAACAGAATATACTACCCTGTCTGCGTACTTAGCGCACGTTAATCACTTAACGTAGCGTGCGCTAAGTTACTCTCTTTAGCGTGCGCTAGACAATAAGCTTAGCGTGCGCTAATGCTGTACAGTTTGCATGCTTTTTAGGTACCGATCAACATATGACGATTGTCAAGAACACTAAGTGATCTAAAACCATGTTTATAGTCATCAAAACAATGAAATCCGATATCCTTTAACATATAAACAATCATCCAACTTATAATCCAAGTTCTATATCCATATATCATCTTCCTTAATATCAATACATGAAACATCAAGAACGTAACAACACTTCCTTAATCTTCCATTACAGAGAGTAATCATCGACAATAACATCAACATCCGAAACTGAGGAGAAGGATTCACCAACTTATCTCAAGAAAACGAATTACATAATTCAAATCATACGAATCACATTAATATCATCATACTCCGGTAATCCATCTCATAATCATGCTTATCAACTTGTTTATGTAATAATCATCAACTCGAGAACATCAACATTCAATCCAGAATGAAATCCAAAGATGAAGAGTGATTACCTTTATGAAGGAATGGATTGATTTCCAAGGTTGAATCCATTTCCAAGAATCACCAATGATTTCAAGAACAAAGCTTTAATCCATGATTTCCATCTTTAATCTTGTTAAAGAGGATCATCCCTCAGTGTTTAGGAACTCCAAATGTCCTCCCAAGGTTCTCTCTATCGGGTGAAAGGAAAGAAATGGATGAAATGCTTCATAACACCCTTCTGTCTCTTTTTATAAAGTATATTACTAGCGTGCGCTAAACCTTATGTTTAGCGTGTGCTACGGCCTTAGCGTGCGCTAACTGACTTTGTTAGCGTGCGCTATCGCAGTCCAGGAGCTACTGTCTGGCTTCGTACATGCGCTTACGTACGTAATGCCCATGCATTAGCGTACGTAATTTACACACTCTAGCGTACGCAAGTCCTTGCGTTTAGCGTGCACTAATATCAGTTGACTCGTTTGTCTGTATGCTCCGAAGACTGGTCCACACGCCGAAAGTGCTGACGAGGATAAGATTCCTTTTTGTCCAATATACCATTAGCGTGCGCTAACCTTTGGGGTTTAGCGTGCGCTAGTACTACAATACAAACATCCGTTGACTTATCAGAACGTGCGCCGAAAGTGGCCTGGTCCACACACAGATTCCTTCCGATCTGACTGCATTAGCGTGCGCTACATTCTGCATCTAGCATGCGCTAACCATGAACGATAGCGTGCGCTATACTTGAACATTAGCGCGCGCTAATCAGGCTATACTTAGCCATTTCCAACTTTTCTCGTCCGTCTCGACATACTGGATACGTATACATGACGCACTATATCCTCTAATACAATTGTCGACCAAGTACGACAATTATACCGATACTGACATCTCAGTCCTTCATTTATTTTATCTATACTGTACAGATTCCACGCTGTACAATATAACTCGGATAAAATAATATTAAACAACGCTAGTAGAAATTCCGGACATTACATACTACACCACTTAAAATAAGTTTCGTCCTCGAAACTTGCAATCCCTCATAGAAAAATCAACAAACCTTTCAACCAAAATATTCTGAAACCATCACAAGAACGATCAATCATCATCATTAACGAATAACCAAAACAATACACTTACAAATGCGCAAAGTCAACGATCTCCTGAGATCCTAGCAAGTGACCTCACTGTATAGTCTCAATACGCTTACAATCACAATTCCTTGAGTCTCAACAAAATATATCATCTTAGGATGGAATAATCTATTCGTGTCGAATCCTGTCTGCCTGATCGCACAATCAAGTCCCAATTCTGATACAATCAATAATGCACGATACATCTGAGAAACATCTGCCCAACACAACGCCACAAATCCCGAAACATCGACATGAAATTCGAACGCTCATACGATCATTAACAATGATCAACCAACAAATTAACCGAGAATATCATCAACGTGATAAACTCCAATACTACCAACGAAGGATCAACAAGAACCGAAAATACCATCGCATGGTAGGCTCCAACACGATCAATACAAAACCACAGAAACCGATATATGAAAGAACAAAATTCTCAAAACGTTAAACAAATCACATACAGTGGATCTCAACGAAACACAACCGATTGGTGAACATACCCCTCGGCATACGAACAACCAATCGCAAATCGGCGAACATACCAAATCATGCATGGAGTGGGAACGACCACTCAATATCCAAAACAACCAGTATGGGGGCACTGACACGGTTTAAGTGTAACTATCGCAAGTGCACGATATCGTATCAAGTAGTAAAGTGGACTTTTTGAGTCTGGTTTATCGATCCCACAAGGAAGTTAGGTTATAATTTGAATGATACACTATTAGTCTATTTTTATAGATACTTAAGATTAGTGAAACACACAATTTAAGAGTTTGGTTTAATAGTTGCAAAGTAAATGTAATAATAGTTCTAATATTTTAAGGAAATAAAAAGATTGCAATATTAATAGATTGATTAATGATAAAATGAAATAGTTGGGATTACAAACTTAGTTGGTCATTAGTTATAAAGGATGTATAGGAGATCATAAGATGAATTTACTTATTATGTTGTGTAGATTCGATTTTCCTTAAAAAGACGGTTTCTCTTTCGAACTATAAAACGCCCCTTACATATTGAATCAATCCACTATATTTCTATGTTGATTGGCTTCAATACATAGCATTAGGATTTATGAAAATAACTCAAAGAATAATCTAAGGACTAGGGGTATATTTCTATCCCCTAGAACAACTTAGAGTGAAGATCATTTGATCTAATCAAACATATTTTCTTTCAAAACATATGAAGACCATAAATATCGTCATTTATTGGCCAAATAAATAAAGATTGTTCAAATAATGAAAATCACACACAATAATAAGTAATCTATAATAGATCTTTATACAAACATAAATAACATGACTAACCTTGTTTATAATCCCAACTAAAGATTACTTAGCCCATGAAGGGTTTATTACACATATTACAAGCTTTGGTGGTCATTTTTAGTTGAATCAAGAGAAAGAATTGATCCTAACTCCCTTAGTAGATAAAGGAGATAGAAGCAATAAACTCTCTGAACAACATATACTATACCACACTTACAAAGATCACTCAAGAACACAAGTGTGTTCTTCACACAAAATGAAAAGTTTACAAAAAATGGAAAATTATAAGATGAATGGTGAATGATGAAGGATCTAAGGGGTCTATTTATACACCTAAAGTCATCTAATAGCTCCAAAACTCCAGCATTATTACATTAGATCGGATCAATGCCAGCCATCCCCTCAATAATACACAAAAAGTATAAAAAATTAGACAAATCATAGCAATCTGTCAAGAGTTACTAGTAACATTCGGGAGTTACGGCCGTAACTAGTGACTTACGGCCGTAACCCCTGAATGTTACGGCCGTAACGTGGCTTCGTAAATTTGCTCATTTGAAGCTTTGATAGTTACGTTTTTAGCCCAGAATTCCTCAGACTTTGCGTTTTTGCCCCAGATCTTCTTCGGATGATAATTTTTGATATATAACTCTGATTTTGAATCCGGAAAGACTGCCGAATTCGTCTCGGAAAGCCCTACAACATGAATATATCAAAATTCAATAAAGAGGATATTTATTAAACATGTTGTTTCATGAGTAATTCAGTTATTTAATCCGATCATCATTCGATAAAAAAAAACTATTAAAACTAATAAATTAAAAGCAAAAAACGAGTAGACTAGCTCAATTATGGGTGAATTTTATCGATACAAACCATGTATAAGTGTACAAAACTGACACTTATCACACCCCCAAACTTAAATTCTTGCTAGTCCCGAGCAAGACTCTTTATTATTCACACTCCAAAAATAAAAAATAAAAATAAAACAAAAATAAGAAAATTAATACACACACAAATTAAAATATAAAAAGAGAAAAGGAGATCAAAATGCCATTAATAAACAACAACCAGCTTATACAGTAGATAGAAATGAATCAAGATTCAAAATAAATCTACTAATGTTTTTGAAGTTAAAACACGGTTTTTATTTTGTAATTCCAAAATCAAGGTTTTCCCCCCAAAAGGTTGATTATTTCTTTCCCACTCGTGATACACACGACTCCCTTTAATGGTTGCTCTCGATCACTCGTTTATTTTTCGACTCAATATGAAGAAGAATTTCATTGGCGTCATCAAATATTGTGATTTTCACAAAATTGAGTGTATTGAAATTCAGCTGCTAATTAATTCAAATCTGCTCATAAACTACATCCCTTTTAGTGATAGCTTTCACACCGTTATTTGCTAACGTGTAGCTCTTTTCACTAACACAATTTCTATCTCATTATTTTTCTTCGTAAAAAGGTGATACCTTTCACACCGTTATTTGTTAACGTGTAGCTCTTTTCACCAATTTTTCTGAGACGGCAGCTACGCACCAACAATGGTTAGTCCTTTATTTTTCGCAAAATTTAAGACTTCCAAAATTAGCGGTATTCTTGCTCAACACTTCTCCTTTTCGCCATTTATTTTTTAGGTGATAGCTTTCACACCGTTATTTGCTAACGTGTAGCTCTTTTCACCAATGACTCCTTTTTTTTTCTTTTGGGAATAGAATTTTTGCAGAAAATCATTTTTTAGTTAAGCATGAAAGATCAAAAACTCCACAAATTAAGTAAATTTCAGTTTTATTTTTCCTCAACCAATTGATTCTTCTTTTCTCAAGGTAACGAATGACTCGATTTTATATGATAACTACAAGTTTTGGAAAGAGAGATTAAGGCTCAAAAATTTTTGGAATATACAATTTTTTATTTTACCGGTTAAAACGATTTTAGAAGTTTGTATATAGCTAATTTATTTGTGTTTTGGCCAGATCTAGAAATCTCAAAAATCAAAATACTATAAATATATATATATATATATATATATATAATAAAAAAAAAAATTAAGGCAAATAACCAAATCAATCAAAACACACCAAAATTCTAAAACAAACCACCCCCAAACTTGAAAATAAAACTATCCTCAGTTTAAAAATAAAAAAAAAATAAAAAATAAAAATCAATGCAGAAAAGCCGAATACTCCCTGTTAAGAAAGTTGATGTCTGAGATAACGCCTTTTAGAATCTGCAAGAGATTAAATATACGAGGCACACAACAAAAGAAAATAAAATATACTCGTAAGTATAACACAATTTTTAAGATGCGCATCAAGAAAGTCCGAAGAGTCGCCTTACGCTGCCATCAAAGTTTTTATAAAAGCAAAACATGAAATAAAAATTACAGAAATACATAAATCGCGAATAGATGCGCGTCAAGAGATCAAGAAGAAACTCCTTAAGCTGCCACCATTTAGCACGATTATTACACACGACAGAAAGTAAAAATACAAGAGGTCCGACATGGGTTATCAAAGGGAGAGGAATGAATCCACTTTTCGTTTTCTCACGGTAAAATCTTCTACCCAGACAATTTTAGCTAGAGCTGGATCTGGTTGAGGAACAAATTCATTGAGTTTTTTGATTAGTTCATCTGGTATTGTTGCAACGACTATGATTTGTTTAGCACGCTCGGAAATAAAACCCTTTTCAGCAGAGTAGTCGATGAAAGACAGTAAACCATCAAAGAAACCATTGACATTAAGCACACCTATTGGTTTTTGATGAACATTTAGCTGGGCTCTGGTAACCACATGAAAAAGTTCCTCAAGGGTGCCAAAACCACCGGGAAGGGTGATAAAGGCGCCAGAATTATTTATCATGTGAGTTATCCGATCTTGCATATTTATAGATCTAAACTCATCTCCAATAGTTGACCCGGTGATTTTACTTTCAGCCAGAGGTTTTGGGATTACTCCCAACACTCTTACTCCTTCCATATAGGCAGAAGCAGCAGCTCGATCCATTAATCCTAGACTTCCTCCTTCGTAAACTACATGAATGCATTTTTCTCCTAAGGTGCGACCCAAGTTGTGGGCTGCTTCAGTAAAGCATGCCTCTTTTCCAGAACTAGCTCCACCAAAAATGCATACCGTGTTAAATTTTTTTGTTGAAGATGATGACTCCATTTTTGAAAAGAAAATTTTTAGAGAGAAACAGAGAAAAGTGCAAGTTTTAGGGATGAATGAAAGAAACCAGTAGAAAGTTTATTTATAGAAGAAAAAGAAGGTAAAAATTGTTTAACAAGTTTGTGATTGCGTTGATTTTGCTTCAACTACTCAATTAGAATAATGACTGCATTTATCGCGTATCACATTTTTTTATTCAGAAAATCTCACCACACGACAAAAATAAAAGATACTTACGCGTATGTACAGTAGTTGTGATTGTGGCTCACATCTTCCTCTGATTTTACGTTCAGAAACGGCCTAAACGCCTTCTATGAGTCGGGGAGAAGCTTCCCATCTAAATTTCTTACAAATTGGCAAACAGGGTCTTTTAACGTCAGATTCCCAAGACGTTGTTCATATTCTGGTTTGAATTTATTCCACAAACATTGAATTTCGTAATATACAAGTCCACTAGGATGCGTGTCAAGAGAAATTTCGATATTATCTAAATTCTCCTTATTCAGACCATCATTAATGAACTGAATTTTATCTTCTCTGTTTGTAGATGGAATTCCTAAAGATCGACATTTTACATTACAGTTCCATCTAGCACATTTATAGCAAACAGCTAGCATCTTTGCTCGTCGTTTCTTGGCATATGAACTTTTTCCAAGCCCTGGTAAAAATCTAGTCGGTGTTTCTGTGAATTCACCTTCTATTCTTACTTTGGCTTCGATAATGAATCTTATGTCAAAAGGTATGCTTTTATTCGTTAGCAACCTCATCCTTTCAAGCCTCGTCTTGTAAATTTTTAAAATTGCATTTTTGCTTAGAAAGGGGAATCTTTTTTCAATTTTATACAACGTTTCTTCCATGATAAAAAAAATAAAAAGACAATGAAAATAATTGAAGAAAATATCTACAAATATCAGTTGTTGTGGGAAACTGAAAAATCCGACTTTAATAGTCACGGAGTACCGTTATCCGCACTTAACCGGACAAACACAATTTAGTACTAAGTTATAACGTCGAGAAATTTGTACCTATAAAAATAGTTTACAATGTAAGATTTCAAATATAACTTATACGTCCCCGGCAACGGCGCCAAAGACTTGACACGGTTTAAGTGTAACTATCGCAAGTGCACGATATCGTATCAAGTAGTAAAGTGGACTTTTTGAGTCCGGTTTATCGATCCCACAAGGAAGTTAGGTTATAATTTGAATGATACACTATTAGTCTATTTTTATAGATACTTAAGATTAGTGAAACACACAATTTAAGAGTTTGGTTTAATAGTTGCAAAGTAAATGTAATAATAGTTCTAATATTTTAAGGAAATAAAAAGATTGCAATATTAATAGATTGATTAATGATAAAATGAAATAGTTGGGATTACAAACTTAGTTCGTCATTAGTTATAAAGGATTTATAGGAGATCATAAGATGAATTTACTTATTATGTTGTGTAGATTCGATTTTCCTTAAAAAGACGGTTTCTCTTTCGAACTATAAAACGCCCCTTACATATTGAATCAATCCACTATATTTCTATGTTGATTGGCTTCAATACATAGCATTAGGATTTATGAAAATAACTCAAAGAATCATATAAGGACTAGGGGTATATTTCTATCCCCTAGAACAACTTAGAGTGAAGATATTTTGATCTAATCAAACATATTTTCTTTCGAAACAAATGAAGACCATAAATATCGTCATTTATTGGCCAAATAAATAAAGATTGTTCAAACAATGAAAATCACACACAATAATAAGTAATCTATAATAGATCTCTATACAAACATAAATAACATGACTAACCTTGTTTATAATCCCAACTAAAGATTACTTAGCCCATGAAGGGTTTATTACACATATTACAAGCTTTGGTGATCATTTTTAGTTGAATCAAGAGAAAGAATTGATCCTAACTCCCTTAGTAGATAAAGGAGATAGAAGCAATAAATTCTCTGAACAACATAAACTATACCACACTTACAAAGATCACTCAAGAACACAAGTGTGTTCTTCACATAAAATGAAAAGTTTACAAAAAATGGAAAATTATAAGATGAATGGTGAATGATGAAGGATCTAAGGGGTCTATTTATACACCTAAAGTCATCTAATAGCTCCAAAACTCCAGCATTATTACATTAGATCGGATCAATGCCAGCCATCCCCTCAATAATACACAAAAAGTATAAAAAATTAGACAAATCATAGCAATCTGTCAAGAGTTACGGCCGTAACATTCAGGAGTTACGGCCGTAACTAGGGTGACTTACGGCTGTAACCCCTGAATGTTACGGCCGTAACGTGGCTTCGTAAATTTGCTCATTTGAAGCTTTGATAGTTACGTTTTTAGCCCAGAATTCCTCAGACTTTGTGTTTTTGCCCCAGATCTTCTTCGGATGATAACTTTTGATATATAACTCTGATTTTGAATCCGGAAAGACTGCCGAATTCGTCTCGGAAAGCCCTACAACATGAATATATCAAAATTCAATAAAGAGGATATTTATTAAACATGTTGTTTCTTGAGTAATTCAGTTATTTAATCCGATCATCATTCGATAAAAAAAATTATTAAAACTAATAAATTAAAAGCAAAAAACGAGTAGACTAGCTCAATTATGGGTGAATTTTATCGATACAAACCATGTATAAGTGTACAAAACTGACACTTATCAGGCACCATCCCCAAATCTACACTTACAAAGAAACCATTCAAAAACATTATGGTAGCGCATACGTCCCTGTTTCACAAAACCCGAAGTTCCAAAATTACATCCTGTGCATGAATTCTACATCACGCAGCATATTCTTCTTATCCGATCAATCAACTGATCATCCCTGGATAACCAACTACCATACTGAAGTTCGAATCCTTATTCATCGTTCCATACTGACGTCTTATCCAGTTCGTGAGTCACACTCAGAACTTCACCATGATATGCATTATGCACTAAATGCGTATGTATATCAATCACATTTTCAAAAACAGTTTGAAATCATATATCTCGTCAAGAAGACAAATTTTCGAAAGTTCATTCAAAAATTTCAAAACTCAAAACATAAATTTTCGTAAGACCACGAAATAAATTTTCGAAAAATTAAATTGGCTCACTAATGCCAAGCATTCGATAACAGTTTCCTTCGAATCCAAACGATTTCGAAGTTTTAAAATAAAAACTATGCAAGTGATTGACCACATCCATACTCCTGTATATCAATTCGGTTCGTCACCAATATCCATTGATATTCCATCGGAAAACCACACGATAGAGTTCCAAAATCTCAATATATACACTCCGACTAAAACCTCCTTTTCCACATATGATTCGCAACGTCAACCATTAATCCATCCTGGATCACTTCTAATATGCTATGACAAAACATTGAAACAAATCAACACAGCGAAAGACTTCCCGAGAAGTTTCATTTGAACAAGTAAATCAAAATTGCGACAGGCAGAAACGAATTAGGTAAATGATTGATAAAGTATTTTACAAGTCTCGGGAGTTTTTAAGAAAATATAAAAGCCTTTTGAAATATTAGGGTCTCATCCCGAATCCCGTTCCATATTACAGAAAGTTTAAAAAGTAGAAAAACACTTTTTCGGACCCCAAGTCCTGAGTTTAAAACTATTTCAAAAATCTATTGGGTTTCGGCCCAAAATCATTTTCCGTAAAACATCCGTTGAACATTCATTTTGAAAAGTATCATTTTCAAATGCTCAAAAACAGTTCATGTATCTCAAAATGTACTAACATGACTACATGTTCTTCTCAACAATCCCCGACATTCTCTCAAATGCACAATTCCGTTCCAAAATTTAACTGACATATTGATTTCCAAAATCATAACTTCTCAAGATCATCAATCCTGTCCCAACTCTATCACCTTATACTGTAATGCATAATATTCTGCTGAATCTCAAAGCATATCAACTTAGAATGGCAATAATTCTCGATAAAATTCAAAAATCCAAATACTTACAGATCGTGAAGCCGATGATTCCCCGTGATACTGGCACATGTCTCGACTCAAGAAAATACTCGACACAGATATTTTCAAAACGCACGTTTTGCAAACTCAGTGCAACTCGAGAACACAACACAGCTCTATCTGAAGAAACACGTTGACATCATTTGGAAAAGTTACAACAATCCCAGTACCACACTGGTAAATCACATAACATACAAGCCCGAGTGAACAACAAAACTCAGAGCTCAAACACTTGTCAACCGACAACTCGAATGACACGACAAAAACACGACCCAACTCGACCCGAATGCCTAGGTTTTCTCAACCTAAGCTCCGATACCATATTCTGTAACACCCCCAGAGCCATCCAGGAATATTACAGCGTCGTGGGCCCCGAGATGGAACCCACAAGGCTGAAGGAAATTTTCGCAAACATTTACAAACGCCCAAGAGGCTAACGACGGTACTATCTTTTAAAAATTCACAAAGACTTATAAAATCTGTTTATCGAAACTGTCGGAACATCTCATTTGAAACCACAAGGCCCGAAATGCCAAAACTCAACAGTTTAAAAACATACGTTAAGCTATCGCTTACACGTACCGACAGAACAAATTTAGGAAATGATTTCCAAAGTAACCTAAGTTACCATATACCAATAGGTCATTTAAAAATACTCACGCAGCGGATAAAAACAAACAATTAAAATACTCTAGCAGTGGAATACAACAACTGATCAGAAACTCAGCACACAAATACATGTCCTAGACAGTATCCTCCGGGAAGCTCATCTCTTCACGACCGCTACAAGCTTGATAACTCAAGAACCTAAAAAGAAAGCCCACGACGGGGTCAGCCATAATATCCAACAATGATAACCATCACATCACGCCAATAATTACATATCAATGGAAATACTAAGTAAGAATACGACCAATGTAATCTTACCGCCATAACTTTACCAACTCGTGATAATAATCACCAAAGTTCACATCTCGTATCCTTTCAACATTACAATAAGCTCATACCGAAATATCTGTATTGTATCTCAACAATACCCAAGATTCTCAAAACATTACCATACCTCGCGATACGGAAATTATACCAACTCTGGCCAATTCAATCCATCGGATAACGTCGACAATTCCAATACGATAATCGATTGTCCATCAAAGACAAGTATCAAGGAAATACGGAACATACCTCAAGATACGAAATACCATTACCATCACGTCAGTCTAATCCGAGATCAGATCAACACAACATACGGACATGGCCCTAACACAAGACCTACAAATGCATACTCATATGACAACGTCAATATGATCACAACAATAACGACAATGTATACTTATGGCAAGCCCATAATATACATATGCACAACAACAACACATGGGTACTCCGATGATCCAGCGTTCACTGCCTAGATCCCAAGATGATCCCGTCAGATCAACACGAGGTGGAAAACCTATCCAATGATCCAGCGCACGCTAGCATAGATCCCAAGATGATCCCGTCAGATCAACATGAGGTGGACATACGACAACAATGCACAAATGCTAACAACAATACACAAATGCATGACATCAACAATACACGAATGTATCACAACATGCTCGACACAAAATGACAAAAATGATTAGAGTACTTGCCCCGAGTCCTTCGAGAACGATCTCAATGTCTAAACCCTCACGAACCATTATCCTCAATACTCGACGGTCCAAAGTATCACGGATTGCAGATAATTCATATCTTCGTCTTTATCACAATATATTCTCGATATACAAGTATACAATAACAAAAGTAAATCATATACATTATGATTTCGACTCCCAAAACTCGAATACGATATATAATCCCAAATCTCCTGTGATTACGATTATAAACATTGCTATACGAATTATACACGAATGAAACGGAAACCATTCATTAAATATTATAAACTGAGCAAGTAATAACTTACCTCGATACCGATGAAGCCGTTACCAATTCCATTGCCGTCATCTACAAGTTCCTCGGTCCCGACCAAAGTAATTCACGAACATACTCGAACACGACCACAGCATACAGTTATAACCACCGATCAATATTCTCAACCTAGTAATTCGATAAACAACAAGTTCGACAACAATCAACAATCGATAAAACCAATTCACAAACCCAACGGCTCAACAATTTCTCGGTTAACCACAAGTCTGATCAAACCAACTTAAACGATCACGAATTCATAACCAAAACAGAATATACTACCCTGTCTGCCTACTTAGCGCACGTTAATCACTTAACGTAGCGTGCACTAAGTTACTCTCGTTAGCGTGCGCTAGACAATAAGCTTAACATGCGCTAATGCTGTACAGTTTGCATGCTTTTCAGGTACTGATCAACATATGACGATTATCAAGAACATTAAGTGATCCAAAACCATGTTTATAGTCATCAAAACAATGAAATCCGATATCCTTTAACATATAAACAATCATCCAACTTATAATCCAAGTTCTATATCCATATATCATCTTCCTTAATATCAATACATGAAACATCAAGAACGTAACAACACTTCCTTAATCTTCCATTCCAGAGAGTAATCATCGACAATAACATCAACATCCGAAACTGAGGAGAAGGATTCACCAATTTATCTCAAGAAAACGAATTACACAATTCAAATCATACGAATCACATTAATATCATCATACTCCGGTAATCCATCTCATAATCATGCTTATCAACTTGTTTATGTAATAATCATCAACTCAAGAACATCAACATTCAATCCAAAATGAAATCCAAAGATGAAGAGTGATTACCTTTATGAAGGAATGGATTGATTTCCAAGGTTGAATCCATTTCCAAGAATCACCAATGATTTCAAGAACAAAGCTTTAATCCATGATTTCCATCTTTAATCTTGTTAAAAAGGATCATCCCTCAATGTTTAGGAACTCCAAATGTCTTCCCAAGGTTCTCTCTATCGGGTGAAAGGAAAGAAATGGACGAAATGCTTCATAACACCCTTCTGTCTCTTTTTATAAAGTATATTACTAGCGTGCGCTAAACCTTATGTTTAGCGTGTGCTACGGCCTTAGCGTGCGCTAACCGACTTTGTTAGCGTGCACTATCGCAGTCCAGGGGCTACTGTCTGGCTTCGTACATGCGCTTACGTACGTAATGCCCATGCATTAGCGTACGTAATTTACACTCTCTAGCGTACGCAAGTCCTTGCGTTTAGCGTGCACTAATATCAGTTGACTCGTTTGTCTGTATGCTCCGAAGACTGGTCCACACGCCGAAAGTGCTGACGAGGATAAGATTCCTTTTTGTCCAATATACCATTAGCGTGTGCTAACCTTTGGGGTTTAGCGTGCGCTAGTACTACAATACAAACATACGTTGACTTATCGAACGTGCGCCGAAAGTGGCCTGGTCCACACGCAGATTCCTTCCGATCTGACTGCATTAGCGTGCGCTACATTCTGCATCTAGCGTGCGCTATACTTGAACATTAGCACGCGCTAATCAGGCTATACTTAGCCATTTCCAACTTTTTTCGTCCGTCTCGACATACTGGATACGTATACATGACGCACTATATCCTCTAATACAATTGTCGACCAAGTACGACAACTATACCGATACTGACATCTCAGTCCTTCATTTATTTTATCTATACTGTGCAGATTCCACGTTGTACAATATAACTCGGATAAAATAATATTAAACAACGGTAGTAGAAATTCCGGACATTACAGGTAGTGCACGCTACCTCTCAGAATTAGCGCACGCTAATGTGGTTCAGGCAGACAGTCCGGAAGGAACTGGACTGGGTGGGTGTGATTCATAGCGCACGCTACAATTGGAGTATAGCGTACGCTAATGGTGTTGTAGCACACGCTACCGTAGTCTGTCAGCGCGCGCTAGCGCATGGAGGCAGATAGTCCAGAAGGCACTGGACTGAATTTGAGTTGTAGTAGCGCATGCTATGAATGGTAAGTAGCACACGCTAGTAGTTTGGATAGCGCACGCTAAGTAATCAGAGTAGCACGTGCTAAGGCTCGATCAGACAGTCCAGTGGGTACTGGACTGAAATGGAATAGTTCATAGCGCACGCTGCGAGCGGATCATAACATATGCTAATGGTATGAGTAGCGCACGCTAAGTTATGGGTGTAGCGTACGCTAACGCGAGCAAGGCAGAGGACAGTAGGTTCTGGACTCCAGTTGCTGGGTTTCAAACATCAGTTAGCGCACGCTATGGGAAAGCATTAGCGCACGCTACCAAGTTCGTAGCGCACGCTAATGAGGCAGTCAGAGCTCACTGGACTGCCCAGTAACCTGCTAGCGCACGCTAAATATCAGGACATAGCGCGCGCTAAGCTGGGTTCAGTATATATAGGACAATTCAGTCCAGTTTCGTCATTTTCACATCTCACCTCCTTCCTTGGGAGATTTCGGGCAATTTTAGACGTTTTGAGAAGTGTTCTTCGAGCTGCAATCACCTATCATCATTGGTAAGCTTCTAGTTCGAATTAATCATCATCTATTCCTCTCCAACACACCAAATCAAGGTAAACATTTCTTGAATCTAGATTTCGGGATTTGAGTGTTTTCCTTCCGATCTCTTCGTGTTAGCTTGCTCTTATGTTGGAATATGTTAGATATGGATTATATACCTTAGATACATGTATTTCTACGGATTTATTGGTGCATATTTCGGATTTGATGAATATTTGGGGAATTATTCAAGAACCCTTGATGTTTGACCTTGGTTGTTTTGGGGGTTTTCGATTGGTGTTGTCGTAACCTTGAGTTGTGGTTTCCTATTGGATTATTGATATCATTGAAGGTGTTTTGTTGGATTGTATTACTCATTTGTAGGTTGTTGTGTCGACTTTTGAGTTGGTCGTGATTCATGCTTGATACGTATATTAAGCATTTGTTTTGTTACTCAAGGTTGTTCGAGCGACCGATATTTCCATTAGGACGTTTGTTCGAGGGAGGACATTTCATCACCAGTATTTGTGTAAGTTAATTCTTACTCGGTTAAAAGGATATTCATTCCTTTCGTTGTTGTTCATTCATATTCATAATTCATTCATGGAATATTAATCATGTTGAGACTTGTAATTATCGAACTAATCATTCAATTCACGAGGAACGACGGTTCCAATCATTTCAGTGAGCTATCATTCATTTCATTATTATTTCATTTCGGTGAGTCATTCTTGAACTCTGTCGGATTGTTATTCATTAATATTCATCATGGTCACTTTTGTTCTTGTGGCCTTCTGGGTTCATATTGCGTGGCCGGGTGGTTATGTGTGGAATATTTAGTCGGGCACACGATAGTCATGTGATTAGGTTCACCGACACAATGGACTGTGCACACGGTAACGTGCCTCCGTGAGACTAATTAGGTACAAGTGCGGGTGTGTTCGGACACTCGTCTTGTGTACTTGCACGTCCCATACGGGCATAGTATGATGCCCCTCTTCAGCTTAATTTCATAACTAAGATATATAATGATTGTGTTTATTCAACTCTTGAGGATTGTTGTTCTGTGTAACTGACCCGGTTGGGGGATGTTGTTTTCAGGTCATGGCAAGGCAAAGGCACGGGAATAGAACGTGGACGGAGAGGAGTCCCAGTGATACTAGTAGGGGGCCCCAGTCCTTTACAGTCATTCATGTTTCTTCATTTTATTTCCGCTCCAGATTTCCATTTGGATGTTCATTTTATTTCAGTGTTGTATATTTTATCTTCATATAAAATATACAGGTATTCTGTATTTCTTGGGTGTATTGTATTTAAGACTCCTCATCGGAGTAATTGATAATATAATGTGGTTCGGTACTACAGTTATATTATTTAATTCATTAATTTTCATTCGCCTGGTGGGTCCCAGTTGGGGGTCCACGGCACTGTACTAACTGCCTAGTTTGGGATGTTACAGTTGTAATGTTGTTGATCGGGTGGATTATTATTGCTTTGCATCTTTATGACGAGGTGATGTTATGTTGATTCCGCGAGTCGATGAGTATGTTTGGTCGTTTAGCCTGATGGGTCCCATGTAGGGATCCACGGCGCTGTAATATACCCCGATATCGCTTAAAGCCACCTCTTTAGAATAAGTCATCATCAATGACACAAGGTTGATAGATCAAGCTGATGAAGACCTAACTGTAGATCATCCTGGTTCACCTACCATATCTGAACCCATCATAGCTGAAGTTGATCCAACCACAATTGAACCAAACACAGCTGAAAATCAACAAAACCTAGCTGAAGAACAGATATGCTCAATAAATCCCCAGCCCACCCCCGAAGGAAGAATCAATGATGAACAATAACCAAAACCATAAAATGAAGATGGTACTCCTAAATGGCTCAAGGATCACGCCATTCAACAAATAATTGGGAACCTAATTGATGGAGTCAAAATCAGGAAATCAAGAGAACTAATAGGAATGACAATGCTCTCTTGCTTCACATCCCAAATAGAGCCCAAAACAACAGAACAAGACCTAGATAACTACACATGGGTGATTTCAATCCAAGAAGAGTTAAACCAAATAGAGAGGAACAATATATGGGAACTGATAGACAGACCAAATCACAAGAAGGTCATTGGCACCAAATGGGTTTACAAAAATAAGTGTGATGAAGATAGAGCTGTTGTTAGGAATAAACCCAAATTGGTTGCAAAGGGATATGCTCAATGTGAAGGAATAGATTTTGATGAAACATATGCACCAGTAGTAAGACTAGAAGCAATCAGACTATTCCTTGCCTATGCAGCCTTTAAGAATTTTGAAGTATATCAAATGGACGTAAAAAGTGCCTTTCTCAATGGATTACTAGAAGAAGAAGTTTATGTTGATCAACCCCCTGTATTCGTCAAAGGAACAAAGTATACAAGCTATTAAAAGCTTTATATGGACTCAAACAAGCACCAAGAGCCTGATATGAGACATTACATATTTCTTGAGAAGAATGGATTCTGCAAGGGAAATGTGGACAAAACTCTATTCAGAATTGGACATGAAGACCACATACTACTAATTCAAGTATATGTGGATCATATCATATTTGATGCAAATGATGGAGGCATTCCAGTACACCTAACTGCAAGCAGGCCTGACATTTCATATGCAGTAGGAGTGTGTGCAAGATTTAAGTCCAAGCCAAAGCAGTCTCATCAGGAAGCAGAAAAAGGATAACCTGATACACAAAATCCATAATCAATGTAAGATTATGGTATCCAAAAGATTACAACTTTGAATTATCAGGATATTCAGATGTTGACTTTGCAGGATGTAAAATCAATAGGAAAAGCACTAGTGGAACGTGTCAATTCCTTGGAACCAGACTAATATCTTGGTTCAGTAAGAAGCAAGTGTCCAAGTCAATTTCCACAACTGAGTTAGAATATCTAGATGCAGGTAGCTGTTGTGCTCAAATTCTATAGATTAGACATCAGCTAAGGGACTACAACATCATTGCAAATGAAGTCCCAATATGGTGTGGCAACAATAGCGCAATTACTATAACAAACAATCCAGTCCTACATTCGAGAACAAAACACATAGATGTCAAGCATCATTTCATCAGAGACCATGTGCTTAACAAAAGAGTAAGAGTGGAAAGAGTCAGCACAGAGTACCAAATAACTGATATATTCACAAAGCCCCTACCAGAACAAAGGTTTATCGAAGTAAGTAGGGATCTTGGACTTCTAGATTGGGAATCTAGTGCCTAGCTGAAGATCTGAAGATGAAGAAAAATCAGCTAGGTTCGAAAAGTTAGTTGAATAAAAGTCACCCAGGGTTCCGAAACATAGCTGATGTAAAACTCAGCCAGGGTTCAAAAAAGTTAGCTGAACAGAATCACAGATGAATAAAGTTACCTGATCAAAATCATGGATGCATAAAGATAGCTGATCAATACCACAGAATGCAGAAAGTTAGCTGATAAATATCACAGACGTTGAAACTTAGCTGATCATAATCACAACCATGATGCAGAAACCTAGCTAATCAGATCACAGCCAGGATTACATACCTGATTCAAGAAAGCAAGAATAAAAAATGCAGCTGTATCAGAAGTCAAATGGTCAACCAACTAAGTTTCTAATTCCTTTTAAAATAATTTTATTTAAATATTACACGTGGGGTAAAATGCACGATCCCAGTAACTCCACGTCTACATCACGTTGTCCTGCATCACGTTGTCCAATCAGTCACACGAACCACCACTTCTTTATTTAATTATTTTTAAAATCTTGTGGGACTACTTAAGACTATTGAAATCATTTCACCAAAACTTATCGTCTTCTCAAAATTTTGAAGCAAAAAACCTAGTTCTTCCGAAAATCAAAGCTCTAGAATTTCACTACACTAAAAAAACTCAAAAATTTGCAGAAATGGGCGCCGCTACTTACTTCAAGAACATCAACCTAAGGATGGTGAAAGAACAAATTATTTTCAGTATCTTGGTCGATTTCCTCGGACTCCTGGTAGCAAATAACACCCTGCAAATGGCGGACTTAATCCTTAGAATGAAGAAGAATGGGATTTACCAAACCTCTTTGTCTTTTGGCAGATTCAGGTGATGAAGCTCGACTGATCTCAGGTGACTTTCTATTTCTAAACATTCCGGATAGAAAAGAGTGTCACTGTATTCACTTACTTCATGGACATGTGCAGTTGGCTTTTCTTCAGCTGCATGTAACTTTTCGGTAGCAAGACTTTGCTATTCGGTAACAACTTGGACTTCTTGCACGTTCGTTTAGTACGAGCCATTTGATCAATATGGTACTCTAAATAATAGTCTACTCGAATTTAAATTTAGGCCACAAATAGTATCTTATGTACAATCGTATGAACATCGTGTACATCTTACAGTATTTAATCGATGTGGCAGGAGTCGTGGTCGAGAACGTGGGGGTTCTTCCAACGTAATGCGAAGACTTGGTGCTTCCAGCTCCGCTAGTCAAGGGAACCAAAAAGCACCTACCTAGCCTATTGCCCTTAAGGCTCGAATTGGCGATGAACCATGCCGTCGTTGTGGAGATGTTGGACAATGGTACAAGAACTGCCACACAAGCAAGCAAGTCACGACTTACTACAAGAAGTGTAGAGAGTCCAAAGAAATGAAAGCTCACTATATGGAGGAAGATGATCTAGACAACCCTTAATTATCCAGTCTTAATTTCTATTTTATTACACTTTTAATTTTAATTAACAAGCCTTAGTTATCCAGTCTTAATTAACAAGCCTTAATTATCCATCACTAAATTATTAATCTTCAATGAGTTAATTCGTCATTGAATCAACTTTAATTACTATATATAATAATACCTTTCATGTGGTTCCCAAACTCTACTATCTACACTATCACCTAACTTTTCTTAAAACTCTTGTCAACAAATTTGAGGAACAATAATGGTGGAGAGAGGGAGTATGTAGGAATAGATAAAATTATTAGGCCGGAGCTCCACCCGGTCGAAATGGCGAGACTTGGATGTTGGCTGGTGTGAATTAGTCAGGGCTACGTAGGTGATGAGCTGGGTGTAAATGTATATATGGATGCCAGGTAAGATCGGCTATTACCAAATTAAATTTTAGTTTCTAATAGTCGTCCTTTGTAGTGGGATTTTTTATATTTACATTGTAAAATACTAAGGTTTGATAGAGATTCCTTTTATATGATAGATACAGTTACTGATACGCATCACTGAAATAACTTTCCATTAACTTTACAAGAAAGTAAAGTTATTTAAGTTGATCTTGAAGCCATTGTTATTCAGCTTCACATATGTGAAGTCAATTAAGTGAAGCTAAAAAAGCTAAAGAAACTTTAGCTATAAGGTTTGACCATGTGAAGCTATAGAAAGAGGGGTTTCACGTGTGTCAAGAATAATAGTTTCAGTGTTCACTGATGTGAGCTAAAGAAAAGAATCTGACAAAAAATAAATACTTCATCTCCACATTGGTGAAGTCAAAGCGGGCTAAATATTAAAATAAATTTACATTTGGCGTCACATATGTGTCGCCATAATGGGCCAACCATTTTAAATAGATAAAAACTTTCGCATCACCTGTGCGACCCCAAAATAATGATAAATTAGTATATATTTCTTGCGTCAGTTTTGCGACTCCAAAGTTTTAAAATAAAATAATGTCCCTTAAAATTCGATTATTTTTATTTTATTTTTCAACATGTCTTAACGTCACATATGTGACGCTAAAGTAAAAACTTTAAAAATATAGTGAACTCAACCAAAACAAATTATTTTTTGACTAATTTCAAGAGTATTAATTTAATTAAAATTATATTGTTAATAAAAATCATATCTCAATAGAAAATAATTGTAAAAAAAGAGTACTTTTGGTTGAAACTAAAAAAAAAAAAGATAAACTACATTATGTTATATTCAAAATAAATTTATTTTAATTAGATAATAAATGACATATTCTTGTAAAATTAATTATGAAAAAGATAAACTACATTATGTTATATCCTAATAATATTGAAAATTATTATTCAATTACGTTTAAATAAAAAATTCTGAAAAATAAAAATAAAAATAAAAACTGTTAATAAGTTAGCATAAACAAAAAGACAATATAACTAAAATTCTCAAAAATATTGGTATAATTTAGCAATTTCCTTGTGGATATTGAGAGAAGTGGAGATATGGAGATTGAAGAGAATGAAGATGGATCCGATAATTATGAAAATGAGTTTGGTGTTCTGTATATAGTGGATATTTTAAGCAAATAGCTTCACAAAAAGGATTTTTAGTAGATTTGAATTTCCCCTAGTTTCCGCGAAATTTTTCAAATTTCCACCAATTTTTTTAAAAAATTCGAAAAGAGGTGTCACATATGTAACGCTAATAAAGATTTATAAATTGGCATCACATATATGACGCTTTTATACTTGTTTTGGTCCCAGAAACTATGACTTCACATATGTGAAGCTAAATTGCCATCTTCCGCGTGCGCCACCTGTAATACCCGTACTTTTATTGACTGTTTGACCTTACTGTTCTTCCTATTGTTGTCGCTCTGTAAACTCTGTATGTGATTGTCAATGTTGTTATAGAGCTTCATACCTTGTTTGGACCTTGATCGTGTTGTTTAGACCCTTCATTACTGTTCTGGTCAGTGGGATAGCGCACGCTAGGCCTGGGCTAACGTACGCTAATTTTGGCTGAGTAGCACACGCTAGCTTTGAGCCTTAGCGCGCGCTAACGGGCCAGACTGAGTCAGTAACTTATCCTGCTCTCTGGACTAGCAGTTAATGCACGCTAGGAGTTCGTTAGCGCACGCTATTCGTGGACAGTAGCGCGCGCTAACACCGTCCGTAACGCACGCTAACGGGCTGGGTCGGCAGAGGCAGTGAGGTTGTCAGGCTTTCTGGACTATCAGATAACATACGCTAGGCTTCGGCTAGCGCACGCTACAAGCATTGCGTAGCGCACGCTATGCTAGTACACCAGCGCACGCTAGGACTCAGAGAGGGCAGATGACAGTAGGTTCTGGACTCCAATTTCTGGGCACCAACTCCTAGTTAGCGCACGCAAACTATCGGCTAGCGCACGCTAAGAGTAGCCGATTAGCGCATACAATGATATCCTTAACGCACGCTAACGGGTCTGGTAGAAGCTACTGGACTACCCGGTGACCTCGCTAGCGCACGCTAATATGTGAGGCGTAGCGTGCGCTAGACTGGGCGAGTATATATTGGACAGTTGACTTCCATTTCGTCATTTTCTCATCCTTCTCACTTTTCCGATCGGGAGCAGCGGGTTTCGGCAATTTGGAGAGTTCGGAGGCGATCCTTATTCAGATATCAACATCTTTGGTTGGAGAACAAGGATTTCACAACATCTAATCCATTCTATCGTCCAAATCAAGGTAAAAATCCTTAGAACCCTATTTTTTTGGGAATTTTGGGTTTTTTCTTAGATTCGTCCGATTTATCCGGTTTGAAGCTTGAGAATCTTGACATTATGATGTATCTACCCCGTATACATACTTTTCCTACGATTTTACGGATTGGTTTGTGCCGTGTCCGGACTTATGAGGGTTTGGGTGATTTTTCCAACCTCTAGTTGTTTACCCTTATTTTCGTGAATCGTAGGCGGGTTTCGGGAGTTTCTTCGTGTGTTATGAGTATGGATTGTTGATTATCATATTACTTGCGAATTGTTAGGTGCCGGAAGTGCGTTCTCGGACCTACCGAACTTATACCCTTTTTCGTTCAACTTTTCGATGTCTCAAAGGCAAGTATATATTTATGATTGTACATTCTAGACTTTGAAAGTAATATATATGATTGGTATGATTGTTTATATCCACTCTGGGATGGGCCGACGTGTCCTATAAGGGTTTCTTAGCCTCTGGTGCGATTCCATGGATAATATGAGTTGACCACTCTGGGATGGACTGACGGGTCCTTTGAGGGTTTCGTAGCCGCCGGTGCGATTCCACGGTTGATCATGTATGTATTAATGTGATGCTATGAGATTTAGTTATTCCCGAATACTAGTCTTGAAACGATAAATTGACGGTTACTTTTACTTTGTTGTCGAGGAGTATTGTGTTTCATATTCGATATACTTGCACTAGCTATTCGACGGCTAACCTACTTTTTATGTATTTCAGGTTCCAGGAGAGTGGACAGGCAGGTATCGGGTCGGCGTGAAGATGATGGGCAAGCGTGATACTATGTCTTATCTTTGGTTATGTTCTGTGTTTTCCCATTCAGTGTTGTTGTACCGGGATGGTTATTGAATACTCGAGTATTGTCATTTCAGTTTCCTTGATGTTTCGACCTGTGTTGCCGAAGTATTGTTTTTGTGATGTGATGTAAGTTGATACATTGGATATGGTTTGAATACCATTTGTATTGTCCTTCGTTTCATTTTATTCAGACCTTCTCGGTCAAACTTTATAGTTCCACGTATGTTTAGCCTTGTGGGTCCCACGGCGGGGCTCACGGCGTTGTAATATACCCTGAATAACTTGGGGGTGTTACAGAATATGGTATCAGAGCTTAGATCTATGAATACCTAGGTTGTCGGTCTTTTGGGTCGATTGAGTCATTGTTTGTCTACAATATTACTACTTTGCCATCATCACAATGCGACCGGTACTTGTAAGACCTCTTACTCTTCTGGTGTTTCCTTAATCGTTTTGCTTCTGAATTGGTATTTTTGAGAATCGGTCACTTCGATGAAGTGTGATTAAATTGTACTTACGTACTTTGTGTGTTCTTCAGTAAGTCTGCTGGACGTGGTCGTGGACGTGGACGAGGATGGGGCGCGGCTATTTCCCTCAGCTCTGTTGTGGGGTCGGCCAACCCCAACTTATCGAACTCGGTGCGTCCTGACACCGAAAGTCATCATGATCAGTCGTCTGGCCAGGGGAATGGTGCGGATGTTGGGGATGCGAACGTACTTCAACAATTGGCTAACCAGATGACCATTTTAGCCCAAACCGTTCAGCTGAATAATCTGAACCCAAACACGGATGCCTTGCTTCAGAACGTAATCCGTATGCACCCTCCACAGTTTGGCGGTGCCACCGACCCGCTTAGTTGGTAGGATTGGCTCGCGGAGTTAGAGAAGGTATTCGAAGTGGTTGATTGTTTGGAGGCGAGAAAGGTACCGATTGCTCAGTACTTCCTTACCAAGGAAGCTGCTACGTGGTGGAAAGCTATCAAGCCACAGGATCATGTTACTATGTGGGAAGAGTTTAAGGAACTATTGGAGGCCGAGTTTTGTCCTTGGCCAGTGCGAGAAGGCCGAATCCGAGCCTTTTTCGAGGCTAAGCCGCAGAATATTCCCGTTTCGCAGGCAATCGTGAAGTACAACCAACAATTGATCCACGTGAGGGATCAAGTGCCAAACGAGCGTGGTAAAATCCGTTACTTTGATATGAGGATGAATATGGACTTACGGCGGTATATGGCCGGCTTTGCTTGCACCACCTTGAAGGAATATCAGGACAGGGCTTTAGCCGATGACATGTTAAGCCCCGACAACGATACCCCCGAAGAACCGAAGAAACAGAAGATCGTGGGAAATTTTTTGGGTTTGAAGGGTGGCAACTTCCAAAGGCCTCATACGACTAACCATTCCGCCGGACAGTCGTCACGATCTGGTAGAGGAAAGAAGAGTTTCCGTTCAGCTTCGGGCACCTCAGCTCGCCCAGTGACTTGCTATAATTATGGTCGTCCAGGTCACATTAATTTGGAATGTAATTTCCCACCTTTGAAGTGTCACACTTGCGGAAAAATGGGACATAGAGCGGCTTATTGTTCCGAACCAAATCAGACTTTGGACACTCGGGCTTCTACCCCAACGATACCAGATCAGGGCGTGAACCAGTGACAACCTTTTGGGAAGTCTCAGCAGAAGTACGGCAGGGGCCGGGGACGAGGTTAGAACGCTGGAGGGGGGAATTCTAGCGTCGGTTCCGTATAACCACGAATTTATGAGATGCATCGAGCAGACAAACCCGACGCAGCGGTGGCTTCAGGTACCATCCATATCCTATCTCATCCAGTTCGTGTACTTTTTGATTCAGGTGCTACACATTCTTTTATATCCTTGGAGTGTGTACACCGTTTGAATATAACTTGGTTGGCTGCTTGCGACCCTTTCGTTGTGAAACTACCTAGCGGAGATAGAATTGTGGGTAATCGAGAGGTTAGAGAATTTCCGTTGATTATAGCCGGTATAGCCTGGTTATCGAATTTGATAGTAGTTGATATGGAAGGCGAGGATGTGATCCTCGGCGAGGACTGGCTTGATAGTTGTTGTTGCCCAAAATATTATCCGGAGATAGATATTGCTGGAATGGATGGACAACAAACAAAGTTACGGGAGCACGTCCGTGGGAATGGAAATAACACAAGATTTGCCGGGTTTGTTAGGCCCGGGCTTGAATGCTCTCGCGAGATGTTATTAATATGAATACGTTTGAATACAAATATTAACGTAAGAATGCGATTACAATGAGTGTAAAAGATCCTAGTTATCTAGCTCTTGAACGAAGCTCTGTGTGTTCTTGTTCTCGTTTCTGCCGACCGTCTTATGGATTAAGAGGTCTCTAGAGTGAGAGAGAAAGATGTCCGAAGTGTATAGCGTTGCCAAGAGAGTGAAAGCCAAGCCGTAAGAAAAGCCAGAGAGCAGCCCCCTTTCCAAGTGCAGGAGGCCTTCTATTTATAGGACTGGCCGTGGGGGGGCGATCGCCTTTCCTGTGTTATAATAAGGGGCGACCGTCTTGCAGTACGTGGGTTGGTTGCCTTAAAGTCCGCGACATGGGCTGGCTGCCAGCTGTGAGGACTAATGAGAAGTTTGCACGCGTCTTGAGTCGCTGTCCCGGGCGGTCCCACTTTGCACCTTTCGGCGGGTCTGTCGGTAGGTGAGTAGATGCTGACAGGCTGTGGTCAACGATCCATGTCCTGCGGCGTATGTTCCGGATCTGCACGTGGGTCTCTATCCCGAGCTTCGGCCTTCGCCGACTAGACGGATGTTGGCTTTGCGTGGCATGGGGCGGTCGTCCTTGGCCGAGCACCAGAGTCGATCGCCAGGTGCCAAGTGACGATCGCCTTGGATGTCGATCGCTCGGCACTTGGGATTGATCTGGGATCTCCGATAGGCAAGTATGCCTTGGTCTATTTGACTCTGGATCGGTCGCCCGGTCTCTGTGCCGATCGCCTGTTGAGATGTATAAATCTCGACACAACAATTGCCCCCCAGCTTGCTCCGATGTTGAAGACATGGGGTGAGGTGGTTCCACTGGCGATCGTTTAGGATAAAAGACGGGCGATCCGTTGAGCAGACTTAGGACTCAGATTTGGGCGATCTGATCGATTGGCGAGCTATCTTCGGTCTTGTACCTGCAATTTTCAAATTTTGCCGATCCCTCGTGGAAAGCTGAATGTTTCGTCGTTGAGGAACCGTGCACAGTCGCGGAGTTCGATGGACCGACCTCCATGACCGTGTCTTATGCGCGAGCGACATTCCAACTGTAGGTTTGTCTCGTGACTCATTTTATTGTGAGGGTCCTCCGTTAGGCTGCGCCTCGCCTCATATTTAAAAGAAGGGCGTGCGGTCTTGGTCTGGAGGAGTCCTTGCGCGGGGCGTCGTCGGATTAATCGACTCCACGTCCGTGGCTTGTTAGCACTTTTCTACCTCGGATCGCCATGTTAGATGGCAATCCTTGACGGTATACGTTGTGACGGGGGTAGGGACGCGTCGCATTGTCCGGGTCCACCAAGTTAGATGATGAACCTTTGAGGGCGGGCGAGCATGTCCACTGATTTGTTTGGAGAGTCCTTCGGCTACGCCCGCCTCATATTTAAACGAAGGGCGAGCGATCGCAGCCCAAAGGAACCTTGCATGGACGAAGCGGTCGGTTCCATCAACCACCAGGACCATGGCTGCACTCTTCTACCTCGGATCGTCAAGTTAGATGTCGACCCTCGACGGTATATGTTGTGCGGGGGAGGCGATCTCGTGCCTTAGTCCAACATGTTAGATGATGAACTGTAGATGGCGAGCGAGTCCTCCGTTTTTGGAGATATTGCTTGATTCTGGCGATCGGGATGGAAGACTGATGATCGTCGTTCGGTCGCCGATCGCGTTGCTCATAGGTGAAAAAGCAACCTCTGCCTAGCCAAGAAGTCTGCGGCCTTGGCGCGGAAGATTGCGTAGGTCGGGGGGATGTCCTTCATAAGGTGCCTGAACATGGGCGAAAGACCATATAACCCCCCTAGGACCGAGTATAGGGCGTTCTCGTCGCTTACGGTCTTGCCGTTGAGGATTATCTCGTCCACCCGGTCGATGTAGTCTGCATCGGACTCGTCTTCCCCCTGCCTGATTTTCATCATGCGGTGGGGGCCTTCTGGTCGAGCGACCTTGGCGGCGAAGTACGACGTGAAGTCGTTCGCCAGTTGTTCAAAGGAACTGATGGATCGAGGTGGCAATGAGACGTACCACCTATGGGCCAAGTCGCCCAGCGTTAGCGGGAATATTCGGCATCTGGTCGCGTCTGATGTCCCGCACCCGGTCATGTAGATCCGGAACTTGCTCAGGTGAGTCTCGGGATCTGACCTCCCTTCATACAAAGGTGTTTGCGGAGGAGCCCAACGCTGCACGGGGGCAAGCTCTATATGGACTGCGAGTGGCTCGCTCGGCCCGGCGATCTTGCTATTGGCTCCTGCCCCAGTTTCTAGGAGCGCCTTCATGTCGTCGAGCTGGCGTTGCATCGCGGCCATCGCTGTAGCTTGATCGCTGGTGGTTCGGCTTTCGGAGCGGGAGCCGAGGCGATCAAGTACTGACCCCCTGGCGTTCGGAGCGCGAGTCAGACGGCTGACCTGTGCTCGGCTGGGAGTTGGGTATGCCGAACTCCTGGTGACGGACTCGGATTCTGTCGTCTCGTGGTTGGGGCCAGAATGCCCCGGTCGCCATGATGGGTCGCTTCCCAAGCGACTGAATACGGAACCGTCCGGCCGTGCGAGATCCTTTTCTCGCGAATCGGAGCTTTCTGACGATCGCTCGCCCAGTAGCCCTTTGAATTTCCGTTTGCCCACGCGGCGGATGGCCGAGGGAGTTATTGCAGGCGCTGCGCATGCTATCCGTCGCTCCTTTTAGCATGGCCATAGCCTCCTCGATCTGTTCCGCGGTTTGGAACTGGTCGAGTGAGAGGCTGGGGACACCCCTCAGGTGCGGGATCGAGAGTCTCGCGTCGCCGCGGCTTCCCTCTGCCGTCGGCTGGGGCTCGGATTGAGCCGGGATATGGTGTCCGGCGTTTCGGAGAGTGGCTCTCTTCGATGTAGTGGTGGATGTCATGATTCTGAAGGCTTTCTTTGAAGAGCAGTGAGTGTCACTTCAAGTATATGCCCCGAGAACAGTGGGTGTTCTTCGGGACGGTAGGAATAAAAATAAGGGTTAAGATGTGCCCCTTCTTCTAGCGCCAATTGTTGTTGCCCAAAATTTTATCCGGAGATATATATTGCTGGAATGGATGGACAACAAACAAAGTTGCGGGAGCACGTCCGTGAGAATGGAAATAACACAAGATTTGTCGGGTTTGTTAGGCCCGGGCTTGAATGCTCTCGCGAGATATTATTAATATGAATATGTTTGAGTACAAATATTAATGTAAGAATGCGATTACAACGAGTGTAAAAGATCCTAGTTATCTAGCTCTTGAACGAAGCTCTGTGTGTTCTTGTTCTCGTTTCTGCCGACCGTCTTATGGATTAAGAGGTCTCGAGAGTGAGAGAGAAAGATGTCCAAAGTCTATAGCGTTGCCAGGAGAGTGAAATCCAAGTCGTAAGAAAAGCCAGAGAGCAGCCCCCTTTCCAAGTGCAGGAGGCCTTCTATTTATAGGACTGGTCGTAGGGGGGCGATCGCCTTTCCTGTGTTATAATAAGGGGCGGTCGTCTTGCAGCACGTGGGTTGGTTGCCTTAAAGTCCGCGACATGGGCTGGCTGCTAGCTGTGCGGACCAATGAGAAGTCTGCACGCGTCTTGAGTCGCTGTCCCGGGCGGTCCCACTTTGCACCTTTCGGTGGGTCTGTCGGTAGGTGAGTAGATGTTGACAGGCTGTGGTCAACGATCTATGTCCTGCGGTATGTTCCAGATATGCACGTGGGTCTCTATCCCGAGCTTCGGCCTTCTCCGACTAGACGGATGTTGGCTTTGCGTGGCATGGGGCGGTCGTCCTTGGCCGAGCACCAGAGTTGATCGCCACGTGCCAAGAGACGATCGCCTTGGATGTCGATCGCTCGGCACTTGGGATTGATCTGGGATCTCCGATCAGCAAGTATGCCTTGGTCTATTTGACTCTGGCTCGGTCACCCGGTCTCTGTGCCGATCGCTTGTTGAGATGTATAAATCTCGACACAACAATAGTCACCAAGCCATTATGAATTACCGTACTAAGGTTATCACCATGATGACTGAAGACGGATCTGAATACACATTTTTGGGATGTAAGACGAACCAATCTAAGTTGCTTATCAGCGCCATGAAAGCCGTAAAACTTTTGAATAAAGGTTGCACGGGTTATTGGTGTTATGCTTTGAAGACGGAAGGAAGCAAAGTCGAGTTCTATTCAATTTCGGTTGTTAATGAATATCCCGACGTTTTCCCGGACGACCTCCCGGGATTACCTCCAGATTGAGAGATAGAATTTTCTGTGGATTTAGAGCCTGATGCGGCTCCGATTTCTAAAGCACCTTATCGGATGGCACCTTCCGAGATGCAAGAATTGAAGAGTAAATTGGGAGAATTATTGGAGAAAGGGCACATCAGACCGAGCGCTTCGCCTTGGGGCGCACCTGCTCTTTTTGTGAGAAAGAAGGATGCTTCACTATGTTTATGCATCGACTACCGTGAGCTAAACAAAGTGACCATTAACAACAAGTATCCATTGCCTCGTATAGACGATTTGTTTGATCAATTGCAGGGAGCTTCCATTTTCTCGAAAATTGATTTGAGATCAGGGTATTATCAACTCAGGGTGAGAGAGTCCGACGTTCCGAAGACTGCATTTCGGACGAGATACGGGCATTATGAATTTGTAGTCATGCCTTTTGGATTGACTAATGCACCGGCAGTATTCATGCAGTTAATGAATAATATATTCATCGAGTACCTCGACAAGTGTGTAGTCGTCTTTATTGACGACATCTTGATCTATTCTCGAGATAAGGAGGAGCATGCCCGACAACTTGCGTTTGATACTAGATATTTTGAGGATCGAGCACCTCTATGCAAAATTTTCGAAATGTGAGTTCTGGTTGGAAGAGGTTATGTTTCTTGGCCATGTGATTTCTGCCGAAGGGGTTTGGGTAGACCCGCAAAAGATTGAGGCAGTGCTAGATTGGGCACCGCCTAAAAATGTTAAAGAAGTTCGTAGCTTTTTGGGCCTTGCTGGGTATTACCGTCGGTTTGTCGAGGGGTTTTCGAAACTCGCTCGGCCACTCACGAAATTGCTCCAGAAGGCAGAAAAGTTTGTTTGGACAGCTAAGAGACAACAGAGCTTCGGTGAGCTAAAGAGTCGTCTGACCTCAGCACCGATTCTGACTTTACCACATGGTAGTGATGGATTTGCCGTATATAGTGACGCTTCGGGTCAAGGTCTCGGATGTGTGCTTATGCAACCTGATAAGACGATAGTTTTTGCGTCATGACAACTGAATCCGTATGAGATGAACTATCCTACTCACGATTTGGAGTTGGCCGCGATTGTCTTCGCACTTAAGATTTGGCGGCATTATTTATATGGTTCACCGTGTCGGATCTATACCGACCACAAGAGTTTGAAGTACATTTTCAGTCAGAAAGAGCTGAATATGAGGCAGGGGCATTGGTTAGAATTGATAAAGGATTACGATTTGGAAATTCTATACCATCTAGGAAAAGCCAATGTCATCGCGGATTCTTTGAGCCGCAAATCGGCATCTCTCCAGATGCTCGAAGTTCTTACTTCTCAGACAAAGATTCGGCAGGATTTAATCGAACAAGGAATAGAGGTTTGGCTTCATAGAGTACAAGGACAGTTGTGCACTCTCGAAATTACTTCGTCCTTGGTTGACGACATCAAAGGGAAACAGTGGAGTGACCCGATGATCTCTAAACTGAAGGAATATGTAATTAAAGGAAAAGCCCCTGGCTTTATGGTCCACGAGGATAGTATTCTGAGATTCCAGAGCAGGCTTTGTGTCCCGAATGATCTAGAGTTAAGGCAGAGAATTCTCCGAGAAGCTCATGCTACGCCTTACTCAATCCACCTCGGGACGAGTAAGATGTACAAAGACTTGAAGCGAAAATTTTTGTGGAATAATATGAAGAAAGATGTCACGGAGTTTGTGCTTCGATGCTTGACGTGTCAACAAGTGAAAATTGAACATCAACGACCGGCAGGGTTGTTGAAGCCGCTTCCTATTCCCGAGTGGAAATGGGAGGATATCTCTATGGATTTTATCACTGGGATGTCGATAACTAGAACTGGGATGAATATGATTTGGGTAATCGTCGATCGGTTGACCAAGTCTGCTCACTTCCTAGGTATTAAAGATACTTGGGGACCGGAGAGATTGTCTCGCACTTTTATATCCGAGATCGTGAGACTTCATGGTGCCCCTAAGACCATTGTTTCCGATCGATATGGTCGTTTTATATCGCATTTTTGGCAGGCCGTTCACCAGGCTTTGGGTACCGAATTGAGATTGAGCACGTCTTTTCATCCTCAGTTAGACGGTCAGATGGAGAGGACGATTCAGACATTGGAGGATAGGTTGCGGGCTTGTGCCCTAGACTGGAGTAATGATTGGGAACTTCACTTGCCGTTGATCGAGTTTGCCTACAATAATAGTTGGCATGCGTCAATCAAAATGGCACCGTTCGAGGCACTTTACGGTAGGCGGTGTAGATCGCCATTATGTTGGGATGAGGCTTCAGAGTTAGTCGGAATGGAACCGGATATGTTATTGGAAACTAAGGAGAAGATTTCTATTATCCGAGACCAGTTGTTGACCGCCCAGAGCCGTCAGAAATATTATACTGATACTCGTCGTCGACCTTTAGAATTCGAAGTGGGAGACCACGTTCTACTCAAGGTGTCGCCGACCAGAGGAGTTTTCCGCTTCGGGGAAAAGGGGAAACTTAGTCCGAGGTATATCGGACCATTCGAGATTTTGGACTGGGTGGGAGATTTATCTTATCACTTGGCGTTGCCTCCAGCTTTGAGTCATGTCCATAGTGTTTTTCATGTGTCTCATTTGAAGAAGTACGTGCCGGATCCAAGTCATGTTATCGACTATAGTGAGATTGACGTAGACAAGGATGTTACCTTTTCGGAGATGCCGATGAAGATCCTTGAACGTCGTGAGAAGCAACTTCGACACAAAACCATTCCATTGGTTAAGGTGCAATGGTCTAGACATGGGGTTGAGGAAGCGACTTGGAAGACGGAAGAGAAGATGCGATCGGAGTACCCCGAACTTTTCATTTCTTAAGTTTCGGGACGAAACTTCTTTTTAGAGGGGGAGAATGTAATACCCCTACTTTTATTGACTGTTTGACCTCACTGTTCTTCCTATTGTTGTCGCTCTGTAAACTATGTATGTGATTGTCAATGTTGTTATAGAGCTTCGTACCTTGTTTGGACCTTGATCGTGTTGACCCTTCATTACTGTTCTGGTCAGTGGGATAGCGCACGCTAGGCCTGGGCTAACGTACGCTAATTTTGGATGGGTAGCGCACACTAGCTTTTAGCCTTAGCGCGCGCTAACGGGCCAGATTGATGAGAGTCAGTAACTTATCCTGCTCTCTGGACTAGCAGTTAACGCACACTAGGAGTTCGTTAGCGCACGCTATTCGTGGATAGTAGCGCGCGCTAACACCGTCCGTAGCGCATGCTAACGGGCTGGGTTGGCAGAGGCAGTGAGGTTGTCAGGCTGTCTGGACTATCAGGTAACGTACGCTAGGCTTCGGCTAGCGCATGCTGCAAGCATTGCATCGCGCACACTATGCTAGCACAGCAACGCACGCTAGGACTCGGACAGAGCAGAGGACAGTAGGTTCTGGACTCCAATTTCAGGGCACCAAATCCTAGTTAGCACATGCTAACTATCGGCTAGCGCACGCTAAGAGTAGCCGATTAGCGCACGCAACGATATCCTTAACGCATGCTAACGGGGCCGGCAGAAGCCACTGGACTACCCGGTGACCTCGCTAGCGCACGCTAATATGTGAGGCGTAGCGTGCGCTAGACTGGGCGAGTATATATTGGACAGTTGACTTCCATTTCGTCATTTTCTCATCCTTCTCACTTTTCCGATCGGGAGCAGCGGGTTTCGGCGATTTGGAGAGTTCGGAGGCGATCCTTCTTCATGTAACACCCCCAAGACGTTCAGGGCATATTACAGCGCCGTGAACCCCACACTGTGGAATTCACCCGGCCAACATACCAACAAGACATTCGACGACGACAAACTATTATTAATAAAACGACAATTCAAATGAAAGACTACAAACCGACAATTAAAATCTGACATCAAATCCATTTCCCAAAACGTGAACACAACAGTAACAATTTCAAACAGGAAGTACTCGAGTACTTAAACCAATTTTATAATACATAAATCCCAAAATCAGACATCAATAGTAACCGACAGACATAACATCGAAAATCAAATACTGGACAATATCATGCTTGCCCATCATCCTCATACGTCCCGAGTGCTCGTTTATCCCCACGATCAATACCTGAAATACAAAAAGTATTTTCCCCATTTAAGGGGTTAGCGACAACTGCTAGTGCAAGTACAATCCATTTGAACTACATTCTAATCAGATGAATATATGCGCCAAAAAATCATTTTAGAAAACATTTTATATTCCGGAATATTTACAATCACAAAACACATTATCTCCAACAAATCACAATTCAAAGTTAACCGTTGGTACGAGACTCACGGACACCGTACCCCGCAGAGTCCCGTCGGACATCCCTGGGTGGCTAACCACAGTTCACGATACGCACACTCACGGCAATACGTATCCCTAGAGGCCCCGTCGGACCGTCCCTAGGTGAACATACACATATCTTCCCACAACAACCACATATAGCCATAATTCAAATACTAGAACATGTAAACAAATGTAAAGTACTTGCCTTTGTGACATCTTCGAAGGATCGGAAGTGAAAAGTGACTACGGATGATCCGAATGGACAACGACGGTTCCTAAACGAAGAATTAGCATAACTCAGTCCCAACGGACATCAGTAATCGAAAGGAATACTCCCAAAACCCCGATTACCAATAACGACAATAGACGATCAATTGATACGGGCGAGGGTTTACGCAAAATCTCCCCGTATCGATAATTCGCGGATTAAAATCAAGGAAATTGGATTTGGAATCATTCAACAATCACAATCGGTGAAGAATATCCTAACATACTGGAATAATTCGGTTCCAATTAGTAAAACCCGGAAAAACCCCCAAATTTGACGAGTTAGGGTTCTAGACGAAATTACCTTGATTTCGGATGATGGATGACGATTATACTGATGATAATATGTTAGCACACTCTACGGTGATGGAATGTGAATAGAACGCCGATCGAAACTGATGGAAATCGCCTCTGAGGTCGCACGTCGAAGAAACGAAGGGAAAAGAATGAAACTGCTGCTCAAAAGCCTACTGGCTTATATAATTGTGAAGTTAGCGCACGCTAACTGCCATATGTAGCGTGCGCTAACGGGGCCGCGACAGTCCAGTGGCTACTGCCACATTCGTTAGCATACGCTAACAATAAGGGTTAGCGTACGCTAACTGTTCTTCGGTAGCGCACGCAAGGCAACAGGGGTAGCGTGCGCTACCTACAAGATTGATGCTGGCGATGTCATATCGGCCGATGGTCGATGTCGAGGGCACGATACACGATACACACGACGAGACCAGAATCCAGGAACATGAACGCGAAGCATACAAGACGACGGAGCTAAGTGCTGAAAGAAAAATACAATTCCGACCACCGAAGGGTCCGTAATGCGACAACGAAAACGAGATTCCCTAAACTATTAGGAAATTACAAAAATGGCCCAAGTGCCCGAAAATCACGAAACGACGTCGGATTTACAAACCGAAAGTCTCCACAAAACCAACTCAACCATACAAACTTGTACAAACCAAGAATAACGAAAACGAACGAGTTTTACAAGAATCGAACGTTCATACGGCAAAACATGTCATAAAATGAAATTACGTGAAAACATCATCAAAACTCGTCCAAATGGAAAAACTCCAAGAACAAAATAGATTCAAAATGTCGAAACGGTTACAAGCGAGTCGATAAAAATAGACATACACCAAAAATGGAAAGCTAAAAATGGAAAAATTACGGATATTACATTCTCCTCTAAAATAAAGTTTCGTCCCGAAACTTAAGAATCAAACAGCTCGGGGTATCTCGAACGCATATCCTCCTCTAACTCCCACGTCGCTTCTTCTACTCCGTGCCTCGACCATTGCACTTTAACCAAAGGAATGGTTTTGTGCCTTAACTGTTTATCACGGCGCTCCAAAATTCTAACGGGTCTCTCTTCAAACGTAACATCCTTCTCGATCTCCACGTCCCCAAAGTCAATAATGTGGGACGGGTCCGGAACGTACTTCCTCAACTGGGAAACGTGAAATACGCTATGTACATGACTCAGCGACGGAGGTAAAGCCAAACGGTACGCTAACTCACCGACTCTCTCCAATACCTCGAAAGGTCCAATATATCTCGGGCTGAGTTTCCCCTTCTTCCAAAAACGGAAGACTCCCTTCGTCGGAGACACTCTCAACAGAACATGATCCCCCACCTCAAACTCCAAAGGTCTACGCCTAACATCCGCGTAAGACTTTTGTCGACTCTGAGCAGCCAACATCCTCTTTCTAATCAATTCGATTTTCTCCCTCGTCTCCAACAACAGATCCGGCTCGGTGCCAACCAAATCGGACGGCTCATGCCAACATATCGGTGATCGGCAACGTCGGCCATAAAGTGCCTCATATGGTGCCATCTTAATCGATGCGTGCCAGCTATTATTATAAGTAAACTCAATCAAGGCCAAATGATCCTCCCAGTTACTACTCCAATCTAACGCACACGCGCGCAACAAATCCTCGAACGTCTGAATGGTACGCTTGACCGCCATCGGTGCAGGGATGGAACGTGCTCAAACGTAGCCGAGTCCCCAATGCCTCATGCACCGCCAAAAATGCGATACAAATCGCCATCTCTGCGAAATAATGGTCCTCGGCGTACCATGAAGCCTCACTATCCGAGTGATAAAAATACGAGCTAACTTTTACGGACCCCAAGTATCCTTGATGCCCGGAAAATGTGCCGACTTAGTCGATCGGTCTACAATCACCCATACCATATTCATACGGTCTTCGTCTCCTCGGTAAACTCGTGACAAAATCCATAGAGATGTCCTCCCACTTCCATTCCGAACGGAAGTGGTTTCAATAATCCTGGTCGCCGATGCTCAATCTTGACTTGCCGACAAGTCAAACACTTAGCTACAAACCGAACTACCTCCTTCTTCATATCGCTCCACCGTAAATTCTTCCTCGTATCTTTATACATCTTACTCGAGCCCGGATGGATCGAGTATGGTGACGCATGAGCCTCTCGCATAATGCTCTGTCTCGGTTCAGTCGCTCGAACACACAACCGACCTCGGAATCTCAACACGCCGTCCTCATGAATAACGAATCCCGGCTTTCCCTTTCCTACACTCTCTCGAACCGAATAAACATCGGATCCTCTAACCTGTCCCGACTTAATGTCCTCGACCGAGATGAAGAAATCTCAAGAGTACGTAATCGCCCGAACTCTCGCGGTACAACCTCAATGCTCAACCTCATAAACTCTCGAAGTCCTACGGGCCGTAAGCAACTCAAGCGCTCGAAGCGATACCGATTTCCGGCTCAAGGCATCTGCTACCACATTTGCCTTGCCAGGATGATAGAGGATCTCAATATCGTAATACTTAATCAGTTCCAACGATCTCATCTGTCTCATATTAAGCTCCTTCGCGTGAAGATGTACTTCGTGCTCTTGTGATCGGTGAAAATCGACACGACGAGCCATACAAGTAATGACGCCTTGATTTTCAACGCAAACACAATCGCGGCCAACTCAAGATCGTTCGTAGGTTAATTCAATTCATACGGTTTCAACCGACGGAAGCATAGGCAATCGTCCTCCCGTCCGCATAAGTACGCATCCGAGCCCTTGGCCCGAAGCATCACTATAAACGGAGAAACCATCATTACCACTCGGTAAAGCCAACACGGAGCGGTCGTCAACCGCTTCTTCAACTCCTCAAAACTATTCGCCTCTCGTCGGTCCACACAAACTTCTCCGACTTCGTAGCAATCGAGCCGGTCGAGCGAGTTTAGAGAACCCTCGACGAATCTACGGTAATACCGGCTAATCCTAAAACTGCGGACCTCTTTCACGTTCTTGGGCGGCGCCCAAACCAACACTGCCTCTACCTTATGTGGGTCCACACGAACACCCTCGGCCGAGATCACATGACCGAGAAACATAACTTCCCGTAACCAAAACTCGCACTTTGAGAACTTCGCAAAAAGATGCTGAGTTCTCAAAATATCTAACACAATATGCAAATGACGGGCGTGCTTCTCCTCGCTCCTCGAGTAAATCAGGATGTCATCGATAAAAACGACTACACACTTATCGAGGTACTCGATAAAGACTTTGTTCATAAGCTGCATGAACACGGGTGGTGCGTTGGTTAGCCCAAAAGGCATAACCACAAACTCGTAGTGACCGTATCTCATCCGAAAGGCCGTCTTCGGAATATCGGTATCCTTCACTCGGAGCTGATAATACCCCAATCTCAAATCAATCTTCGAAAACACGGTCGCTTCTTGCAACTGATCAAACAAGTCATCAATCCTCGGGAGTGGATATTTGTTTTTGATGGTCACTTTGTTCAACTCTCGGTAGTCGATGCACAAACGAAGTGACCCATCCTTCTTCTTTACAAATAGGACCGGTTCGCCCCAAGGCGAAGCACTCGGTCGAATATACCCCATGTCTAGCAACTCTCCCAATTGTTTCTTCAACTCAAGCATCTCGGCAGGCGCCATACGGTATGGCGTCTTAGAGATAGGTGCTGCACCCGGCTCTAAATCGACGGTAAACTCAACCTCTCGGCCCGGCGGCAAACCCGGCAACTCATCCGAAAGACGTCGGGATACTCACATACTACCGGAATAGACGAGCTCGACTCCCCTTCTTCCGATCTCAAAGCGTAACACCAATAGCCCGTGCAACCTCCCAAGGAGTCTCACCGCCTCAAAGCGCTGATCAGTAATCTCTGGCTACCCCGCTTACGCCCCACAAAAGAATGCTCGGTACCATCATAGGCTAACATCGAAACAGTCCTCGTTCTATAATTCATGATCTCCCCATGACGGTCCATCCAATCCTCACCCAGAATCAAATCCTCATCTCTAATATCTACCGCAATCAGATTAGAAGGCCAATCCCTCCCCGCGATACTCACAGAAAAATCTCTAATCTCACGGTCCCCCACGATGCTATCCCCGCTAGGAAGTCTAACAACAAAAGGCTCACAAGCAACAAGGCAATCAATATGCAGGCATTTACGCACACAATCCATAGATATAAAAGAATGCGTAGCACCGTAATCGAACAATACGGAAACAGATGGTCAAGGATGTGGACGGTATCTGTAGCCACCGTCGCGTCGGGATCTCCGGCTCGCCTCATCTCATACACACGGGGGGAACAGACCCCGCACTAGAAGCTCCCCCTCTAGAAGGCTGACCACGACCTCGACCTCTACCAAAACTCTGCGGCCGAGGAACTGTCGGTGCCTGATTCACACTCGGCTCTCCTGCACCGGAGCAGATATCTGAGTAATCGAGCCCGAGCCGCATCCGTACAAAAATTAGCACGGTGACCCATACGACCACAAGCAAGGCACTGGATCGGAGGCCTATCACACTCACTCATCATGTGACCGGACGATCGCGGTTGAAGCACGTAGGACCACGAACGGAACCAGCAGAGCGGACCTAGAACCGTTTCCTCGACCGATGGCGGCCCGACTCGAAGACTCGCGAACCAGACTGAGTCTTCGGATACCCTCCTGACTTGCCTCCCGAAAACTGACCGGCGGTTTTCTGTTTCTTTCCTTCGGTTGCCGTCTCTGTCGCAGAAAACGACATCTCATAAGCCATCGCCTTATTCTGATATTCTTTCAAAGTCGTGCACCCCAGACCAGACATGTAGTGGCGCACTCTCGGTTTCATCCGCATGTCAAAGTGGCGGATCTTATCAAGCTCATCGCGGACTTGGTTTCTCACATAATGTAACTGTTGATTGTAGTCTTTGATGGCTTGAGATATAGGTACATCTTGGGGCTTAGCCTCAAAGAAGGCTCGGATCCTCCCCTCTTTCACTGGCCACGGACAGAATTCGTCTTCCATCAGATCCCGGAACTCTGCCCACGTAGCTGCCCGGTCACGCGGTTTCACCGCTTGCCACCACGTCGCTGCCTCCTTGGCGAGGAAGTACTGAGCAATGGGTACTTTCCTCTCCTCGGGGCAATTAGCAGCCTCAAACACTTTCTCTATCTCGAATAGCCAATTCTCCCAACCAGAAGGGTCGGAAGCACCATCAAACTGCGGAGGACGCATACGAATCACGTCCTGAAGTAGCTTATCATTGCTGGACCCAGTAGGCGGAACCGGGTTGGCATTAGCATGGCCGACCGTAACGGCTGAGTCGAGCGTCATCAGTTCGCTACTGTGTAAAATGTTAGCCACTCCAACATTCTCATGAGCATTACCGAGCTAGCAGATCGTCCTGTGACCTCCGAACTAGGGGAACACTGTTCGACAAGGAAGGCATCGCCGAATCGGTTCGAGTGATCGGACATGGCCGCCCCACCGGCTGCGCCACGTCCCCTACCGCGTCCGCGACCGCGTCCGCGTCCTCTACCAGCAGGAATTCTGAAGAAGCAACGGGTAAGTACAATTCAAACGCAAAACGCAAAAGATACTAAGACAGGAATAGAACAGAACGGTGAAACGAGTCAAGTTAGGAAAACTTACGAGCACCGGCGTACTGAGATGATGGCATAGCAGTGATACTGTCCCAAAAACGACACTTAACTAGACTCAAATAACCGACAGCCTAGGTATCCATAACCTAAGCTCTGATACCATATTCTGTAACACCCCCAAGACGTTCAGGGCATATTACAGCGCCGTGAACCCCACACTGTGGAATTCACCCGGCCAACATACCAACAAGACATTCGACGACGACAAACTATTATTAATAAAACGACAATTCAAATGAAAGACTACAAACCGACAATTAAAATCTGACATCAAATCCATTTCCCAAAACGTGAACACAACAGTAACAATTTCAAACAGGAAGTACTCGAGTACTTAAACCAATTTTATAATACATAAATCCCAAAATCAGACATCAATAGTAACCGACAGACATAACATCGAAAATCAAATACTGGACAATATCATGCTTGCCCATCATCCTCATACGTCCCGAGTGCTCGTTTATCCCCACGATCAATACCTGAAATACAAAAAGTATTTTCCCCATTTAAGGGGTTAGCGACAACTGCTAGTGCAAGTACAATCCATTTGAACTACATTCTAATCAGATGAATATATGCGCCAAAAAATCATTTTAGAAAACATTTTATATTCCGGAATATTTACAATCACAAAACACATTATCTCCAACAAATCACAATTCAAAGTTAACCGTTGGTACGAGACTCACGGCCACCGTACCCCGCAGAGTCCCGTCGGACATCCCTGGGTGGCTAACCACAGTTCACGATACGCACACTCACGGCAATACGTATCCCTAGAGGCCCCGTCGGACCGTCCCTAGGTGAACATACACATATCTTCCCACAACAACCACATATAGCCATAATTCAAATACTAGAACATGTAAACAAATGTAAAGTACTTGCCTTTGTGACATCTTCGAAGGATCGGAAGTGAAAAGTGACTACGGATGATCCGAATGGACAACGACGGTTCCTAAACGAAGAATTAGCATAACTCAGTCCCAACGGACATCAGTAATCGAAAGGAATACTCCCAAAACCCCGATTACCAATAACGACAATAGACGATCAATTGATACGGGCGAGGGTTTACGCAAAATCTCCCCGTATCGATAATTCGCGGATTAAAATCAAGGAAATTGGATTTGGAATCATTCAACAATCACAATCGGTGAAGAATATCCTAACATACTGGAATAATTCGGTTCCAATTAGTAAAACCCGGAAAAACCCCCAAATTTGACGAGTTAGGGTTCTAGACGAAATTACCTTGATTTCGGATGATGGATGACGATTATACTGATGATAATATGTTAGCACACTCTACGGTGATGGAATGTGAATAGAATGCCGATCGGAACTGATGGAAATCGCCTCTGAGGTCGCACGTCGAAGAAACGAAGGGAAAAGAATGAAATCTGCTCTCAAATCGCATTTGGGCTTATATAGTGTGAAGTTAGCGCACGCTAATCGCCATATGTAGCGTGCGCTAACGGGGCGCGGCATACCGATGGCTCTTGCCACATTCGTTAGCGTCGCTAACAATAAGGGTTAGCGTCGCTAATCGCTTCTTGATAGCGCCGCGCAAGGCAACAGGTAGCGTCGCTACCTACACGCAGCCGATTGATCGCGATGTCATATCGACAATAAGCCTTTGTCGAGGGCACGATACACGATACACACGACGAGACCAGAATCCAAGAACATGAACGCGAAGCATACAAGACGACGGAGCTAAGTGCTGAAAGAAAAATACAATTCCGACCACCGAAGGGTCCGTAATGCGACAACGAAAACGAGATTCCCTAAACTATTAGGAAATTACAAAAATGGCCCAAGTGCCCGAAAATCACGAAACGACGTCGGATTTACAAACCGAAAGTCTCCACAAAACCAACTCAACCATACGAACTTGTACAAACCAAGAAATAACGAAAACGAACGAGTTTTACAAGAATCGAACGTTCATACGGCAAAACATGTCATAAAATGAAATTACGTGAAAACATCATCAAAACTCGTCCAAATGGAAAAACTCCAAGAACAAAATAGATTCAAAATGTCGAAACGGTTACAAGCGAGTCGATAAAAATAGACATACACCAAAAATGGAAACTGCTAAAAATGGAAAAATTACGGATATTACACTTCAGATATCAACATCTTTGGTTGGAGAACAAGGATTTCACAACATCTAATCCATTCTATCGTCCAAATCAAGGTAAAAATCCTTAGAACCCTAGGAATTTTGGGGGTTTTCTTAGATTCGTCCGATTTATCCGGTTTGAAGCTTGAGAATCTTGAGATTATGATGTATCTACCCCGTATACATACTTTTCCTATGATTTTACGGATTGGTTTGTGCCGTGTCCGCACTTGTGAGGGTTTGGGTGATTTTTCCAACCTCTAGTTGTTTACCCTTGTATTTTCGTGAATCGTAGGCGGGTTTCGGGAGTTTCTTCGTATGTTATGAGTATGGATTGTTGATTATCATATTCCTTGCAAATCGTTTATGTAACACCCCAAAAACCTTACGGGAGTATTACACGCCGTAAACCCTTCTCACAAGGATTTACCAGGCTAAGCACAATTTTCCACGTCATTTCAAAAATGCCAAAAAGACCGATGACGGTAATATTTTTCAAATACTAAAAAAATCCTTTTTCAAATACCGTCATAAAAATACCGTCAAAACGATCAAGGCCAAAATGCCAAAAACTCGGTTTAGGGAATCGGTTTTACGAAATAAAATTCAGTTGGCAAAATAGTAAAAGTCATTTCAAAATACTCACGCAGCGGATAAAAATACAGTCCAATATATGCATTTACATTGAAATAAAACGAACATCAAAATACACGATTCCCAACATAAGCCATAGCCGATGTCGTCCAGGATCCTCGACTCTTCACGACCCATTGTCCATCGAAAATCATCTCTCGCCTAAAAAAAAGTCCCTACAACGGTCACCATAATGCCCGATAAATAACCGCAAATACATAAACATAAATATTCACATGCCATGCATCATGAGAAAGATAACCACAACTATAACCTTACCACTTTCGGTTAATCCAATGATTCTCGTCAAATTCTCAATATCACAACAATACTGTATAATACCTCAATACCGAATACTTTCCCGTACACAATCATCTATGTACGATTACCATAAAAACATATCTCTATTTGGATTTCCTTCCGAAACGCATATCATAGACCAAGAATATCCAAATATCCTCAAAACCATCCGAATACTACAATCCTTACAGAAACTTCATTATTCATTCATCAATATGCAATACAACATAAAATACTTATGAAATGCAATTGAAATTACTTATCGAAATATTACAACCGAACAAGTAACAACTTGCCTCAAATAGCCGGGTCGGTAAAGCAAATCAGTCCCGAGGTTCGATTCCCACACCTTGACAAAATATTTATATCCCGATATCAATAACAGTATACTACGACATTCGATTTCCACGATCAACGGCTATCCCAATTTTATAATTTTGTTTTCCTCTTTCTCAAAAGTGACGATCCGAACATTAACAAGTTCATTACTAAAACTCCAGAATATTATTTTAAATATAAAAAATAATATTCAATATTTTTCGGTTGTATTTATGATATAACCATTATTTGATCGAATAAAAACTTCGTACTATTTAAATACGAAAAATATTCCAAAGTCATCAATTTTGAAAACTCATGATTTTCATATGGAAAAATATTAATAATCCTAGTATTAAATTTTCCATCCTTAAACACAAATATAAGGTATTCAACCCGTTCGATACAAACGAAAAATATAGAGTGACTCGGTAATGTATTGATAAATACAGAGTCTAAACATTTCATAAAAATCACAATAAAAACTGTTTTGTGACAACATGTATCTCTGGTACAAATTTAATGAAACTTTATCAAAAATAGACTTGCAGGTTCAAAGATATTCGTGTTCAAACTAGACAACTCGATCAACTTCTAAATAAATGTTGCTGGAAGTGACTGAAAATATCAGATCGAGTCACTATAAAGCAGTTCATATTAAGCGGTATTCGACTCAATACCTACGGTCAAATAAGATTTTTACTTATATGAATTTTCTTTATAATGCTCGAGATGTAATCGTAAAATAACTTACATATTGAGAGATAATCGAGTTCAATGGAGGCAACCTGCATGGAATTTACAGACTCTCTGGAGAATTTCATCAAACAACTACCGGGCGTCTCCTGGACAAAGCTGCTGTGATTCGCTGAGTCTTTGAGCATTTTCAGGATATACAAATCTCCAATGTAGGATATAAACATATGTCCATTAAGTCGTGTAAATTTTCTACAGGTATAGATAAGTTTTATGGGACAGCCTTAAGGTTAAGGCCACTCTTTACGGGTTCAAAGTCGCCTAGTTGGTCAAGACAGCATCATGACTAGGCATTATGAGTGACGACCCGTGCCTCGGTCGCGCGGGATTCTCGGACGCCTGTCGGGCGCTGACGCACGCAGTGACGCACGGTGCCCGACAGCTGACAGTCTTCCACTAATTCGATCATAACTTCTTCGTCCGAACTCCGATTGGCTCGTCGTTTGAACCGTTGGAAAGCTAACTCAAATCTCCATAATACTGTTAATTTTCAGAATTTTTTTAACATCCCAAAATTCGTGATGATTTTTCAAAGTTGATACTTGTGGACGACACCTCCGAGAAAATGTCCAATCTTGTCTCTACTAACATTTCTGGTATCCCTTTCTTATTTTAAATGTTCCAAGACCAGAAATGTATCTCCAATACATTCAAATAAATTTACAAGTCCCGTATTTAGTCGGTATGTATTCTAAAATTCAGGATATTACAGTTTAGGTGCCGGAAGTGCGTTCTCGGACCTACCGAACTTATACCCTTTTTCGTTCAACTTCTCGATGTCTCAAAGGCAAGTATATATTTATGATTGTACATTCTCGACTTTGAAAGTAAGATATATGATTGGTATGATTGTTTATATCCACTCTGGGATAGGCCGACGTGTCCTCTGAGGGTTCGTAGCCTCTGGTGCGATTCGATGGATAATATGAGTTGACCACTCTGGGATGGACCGACGGGTCCTCTGAGGGTTTCGTAGCCTCTGGTGCAATTCCGCGGTTGATCATGTATGTATTAATGTGATGCTATGAGATTTAGTTATTCCGGAATACTAGTCTTGAAACGATGAATTGACGGTTACTTTTACTTTATTGTCGAGGAGTATTGTGTTTCATATTCGATATACTCGCACTAGCTATTCGACGGCTAACCCCTTTATGGGGAAATACTTTTTATGTATTTCAGGTTCCAGGAGAGTGGACAGGCAGGTATCAGGTCGGCATGAAGATGATGGGTAAGCGTGATACTGTATCTTATCTTTGGTTATGTTTTGTGTTTTTCCATTCAGTGTTGTTGTACTGGGATGGTTATTGAATACTCGAGTATTGTCATTTCAGTTTCCTTGATGTTTCGGTCTGTGTTGCCGAAGTATTGTTTTTGTGATGTGATGTAAGTTGATACATTGGATATGGTTTGAATACCATTTGTATTGTCCTTCGTTTCATTTTATTCGGACCTTCTCGGTTAAACTTTATAGTTCCGCGTATGTTTAGCCTTGTGGGTCCCGCGGCGGGGCTCACGGCGCTGTAATATACCCTGAATAACTTGGGGGTGTTACACCACCTACCGAAAGTACTAATCATACAAAATTTTAAATATGAAGCCAAATATTTAGATAGTATATTATAAAACAGATATTTTGGTTGATGCATAGTGTTATCTCAAACTTCTCATTTTTCTGTAGTGAATTTTTTCTCCCATAAACGGAAAATCTATTTTTTTTTCTTAAACTTATTTTTCCTGTATATATTGAAGGTATACATTTTGAAGCAATGTTCATCGATATTATAAGGTATATAAATTAAACAATTGAAATCTAATATGCACTTGATATATATTTTGTATGTAATGTTGATATACACTTATTTTCTTGTTGCTAATAAATTATTTTTTGGTTGATAATGTAGTTGTAGTTTTATATCAATTTAAAATTTAGTTTGGGCGAAATTAGTTAATTTTCTATTAATAACTCGAAATAAATCATTACATTATTGTAAGGTATAGAGATTAAGTAGTTCAAATTAAATATATACTTGATATATATAATATTGTATTTATACATGATCTGTGAATAATTTTGGGTTGATATATACTTATTTTCTTGTTGATACGAAATAAATTATTTTTAGTTAATAATTTAGTCGTAGTTTTAAATTAATTATAGAAGTTAGTGTACATCCTAAAATATGGTTTATAATTTGAAGGATTGTTTAATTCAAACTTAAGTTTTTAGTTGATAATGTTATTTAGTGTGGAAATATTTATTTATATTTATTTGGGGTGTGACATTTTATAGTATTATATTATTTTGGAATACATTAAAGATATTGTTTGTATTTTGAAGTTATTCATTTTGTATACAATGACAAAAAATGCAACCTTTAGAAATTGGATGTATGAAAATTGTTATGGTCCTGATGGTATGATTACTATAGGATTCATTGATGGTGTTAATATATTTCTGGATTTTGAATTCTCTTGTAGATTGACAATAAGATAATATGTCCATGCAAGAAGTGCAAGAATTGGCATGAAACACGATCGCAATATAATCGTTCAACATTTATATCAGTGAGGATTTGCACCGAGTTATCGTGTTTGTGTATACCATGGTGAAGGTTATCAGAATATGGGCCAATGACTATAACATAGGAGTATCGTCTTCTACACCTGTAGAAAATTACTTTACATCATAAGTAGATATGATCGTGGATAGTTTTACTCAGTTTTCCAATCTGCTAACGCCCGCATATTCAAATCGTGAAGCAAAAATACTTTATGATTTGTTAGAGTATGTTGATCGGCCTTTGTATGAGTTGCATTATAATTCGTTGCAGTGGGTTATAGAGGTGATGAATTTCAAGATGGAAATGCATTATACATTAATCTGCCACCAACTGTAATATCCGGATTTATTACAGTGTATTTCATCTGTATTCAAACCATGTATTATTTCGGATTGATGATTTTAATTGTTGGAGTATGATATTTAGTGCATTAATATCATTATACATAAGTATAGCAACTTGCAAAATTGCTCAAACAACCTCGTGATAGCGCACGTTAAGAATGTATCTTAACGCGCGCTATCGGGCCATTATTAGCGCACGCTATGCAGGTATGAGTAACGTGCGCTAAGGACTCAATTATTGGCGGGCGGTGGCTCGTGCGCCCGGTAGGACATGGGTCCGGATAAGATTCCCGGCCGCACCGGACAAATTCTGAAGTCAACCATTATTAGCGCACGCTAAGGGATGCTTAGTAGCGTGCGCTAACTTACCAATAATGCGAAATTATAAATGGGACATCAACCGTGTTGGCTTGCATTTCTTTCGCACTTTCCTCAATCTTGAGAGTTCGAGAGTTGTAGAAATACTCTTATACACTTAGAACACATATTGTTTATGTTTATACATTGGTTACCACGTGGAATGTTCATGGAAGTGGAATAGCACCTTGGAAGGGCATACAACCAACCGGAGTTGGATTCTACCTTACGGTTCAGTGATTTCGTCATTTTAAGGTATGTTCAATCTATCTCCGGACTTAGAGTTGGATTCTAACGATTTGGATGATCATGTTAACAAGATATGGATTTTCATAGATGAATTATCCAAGTATATCATGTTTGGAATAGTGAGTTGTATAAGCCTGGAATACCTTGATTATAATCATCATGATTCGAATCTTAATACACTGGATATGTGAAGAGAAGCTTCTATCATTGGTTAACCGAATCTAATAGATGATTTCATAGTAATCTTGGACTAGACGTTAACATCCTTATTGTTAGATAAATCTAAAGGTTTGATCATGGAAGGATTTATCTAGTATATAAAGGACGTTTATCAACTTGATAGGATAATATGGTGATATAGAAGTGTTGATATCAACCATTTAGTTTTTCGTATTATCGTATGAAGATTTGAAGTCGGAAAAGAATATGGTTTTATATTGGCATGCATATCCTTGAATCCGAAGTTGTCTTTATCCGTATAATCATTCATGAGGGTGTAGACATAGTATTCATGGAAGTAACATGAATTATCACGCAAGATTTCGTTGTTTCAAACATGGCAAGAACAGTTTACTGCTCACCAGTAAACTGCCATGCATAGATAGCGCACGCTATGCTATGCAATGTAACGTCTTCTATCTCGAGCGATTGTTAGCGTGCGCTACGTTTGGTACGTAACGTCGCTAGACCATCGACGAGTCAATTGGCCGGTCGGTGAGGTACGACCATGCATCGTTAGCGTGCGCTAGGCTTTGTTGTTTGCGTGCGCTATTGGGCGATGCGTAACGCACGCTACGAGTACTTAGCGTGCGCTAAGCTATTGGGCGGTGCGTTTATGAACTTTTGACCGTTAATCGAATTGTTTAATATTCATACGACGTGAGATAAATCCTATATTATTTCTTTTGTTAAGGTTTGGTCTAGTTACGTGATTGATCGAGGAGGACGATCGTCGAGTGTTCATTTCCGTGGAAGTGTTATTATTGTCTTCATATCGAGGCAAGTACCTTAATTGTTTTACGTATTGTTGTTATACATATTGTCGTGCATGTATGTCGTTATTGTATGTCCACCTCGTGTTGGTCCGACGGGATCATCGGGGATCTATGCTAGCGTCTTACTGGATCATCGGACGGGTTTTCCACCACGGGTTGGTCGACGGGATCATCGTGGGTTCTAGCGATGAACGCTGGATCGATGGAATTACCATGTGTATGTATTGATATCATGTTGTGATTATCAGTTGTGTATGTTATGTTTGAGTTTCTCGTAGGAGAAGACTCGTTGGTATTTTGTCGTTTACGTTATCATTATTATTCACCGTGAGATATGAATAATATGCTATGGTACTTGTACTAGCATCGTTGTGCTAACCCCTTCAGGGGTGAACATTTTGTTTGTGTTCGGGATCCGGGAGGCGGGAAACAACCACCGGAGCAGTATGACGACGAGGGTGCGAGTGATGTCGGCCAAGGGTTTATTTATCATTGTTTATTCGTTATTTCAATAAGTACTCGAGTACGAAGTCGGTGGTGATATTTTGAATTTGGTGATGTATTATTAAGTTACATTGAACAATTGTACTATTCTGTATTGGGTCGAATGATGTCTTTGTAATTCCGTTATTTCCATTTATTTGTAACTTTTTATTCTTGTTCAATTCTTGACCTTGTAAATCCTTACGTAAAGGATTTACGGCTATAATATTCCCGAATATATCGGGGTGTTACGAATATGGTATCGAGCTAAGATTATGGATATCTTGGCCGTTGGGTTAAAATAAGGGTCATTTATGTCTTTTGGGGTAGCGGCCGTGAATGACATCACTGCACTGCCTACGTCTTCATGCGAACAGTGGTTGTAAGTTCCTAAACTCTATCTCGTTCTTTGCATATTGTATCTCTTTATACTCGGATATTAGAACGATGTTGTTTTATGTATATTGAGTATTTATGCTTACGTATGTTGAGAGGCGGACGTGGGCGTGGTCGCGGTCGTGGGCGCGGACGAAGAAATGCCGAAAGGAGGTGTCGCCTTCTAACCGAGGCCGGTCATAGCTCGTGAGCATGACAATCTATTAATAATGAACCGAGATCTGCTGTGCAGAGATCCTTCGTCAAGTGGTGAACCGGATGACTCGGTTCGCCCGGTGTCGTGGACCGAATGCAAGTGGCGGTGGGACTACGGCGGGGAGAGAGGCGACAAGGGATCCCGGATATGGGAAATCGAGGTGACCGGTGGCAAGAAGTGGCAAAGATGCAACCACCCAAATTCGACGGTATTTGAGACTCCCACAGGATCATTGGTTAAAGGAGCTGGAGAAAATCTTTGCGGAATCAACCGCCAGACACGGAAAGCCTCTATCGCTCAATATTTTCGATAGGGAAGCGTCCGAATGGTGGGAAGCCATCGGCTGTAGACCATGATGCCGATTGGGCGAGTTTAGATTAATGATGGAAGCTCGATTGCCCTCGTCCTGTGAGGGAAGCCAAAGTTCGGGAGTTTTTCTCCGCTCAGCCTTCTGATGTGCCAGTATCCCAGGCGATCAAGACGTTTAACCAACAGTTGGCATTTGTTCGACATCTGGTCAGAACAGATGCATAAATGATGATTCACTTCGATATGAGAATGAAACCAAGTCAGGTACATGTCCGGATTCGAATGTACCACACTCCGCCAATACCAGATAAGGCGTTGGCATATGAGATCAAGGAAGCGGCCATGGAGAAATTTGCGGAAACCAAGAAACAGAAAGTCTCTGGTACTTTTACGAGCACAAGAAGCAGTGGGGCCCGTAAGGCCCAGTCATCCTTTCACTCTTTCAGAAACCTCCACACCTGGCTAGGAGCGGAAAGAACTTGGGCGACATCAACTTTTACCGATGTTACCAGAAATGCTTTAAGCTGCGCCCAGACGGGGCACTATCGACTAATTGCCCCTTCCTGCCGTGATTTGTTTTGATTGTGGGAGAGGGACATCGGGCGGTGTTTTGTGAAGAGGCTGCAAAGTCTTTAGAGCCCGTACACCACGGCCACCCAGAAGGAGGCCAGTATTCCACAGACGCAGCAAAGTGTTCGGATGCCTCGGAATTTTGGCCGGGCGAGGCAGAGGACAATGGGACCGAAAGGGGACATCGAGTGCCGGATCTGCTCCCCACGTCTGTACGAGATGAGGAGGACAGACGATCGGGATCTTCGCCGCCAGTCGTGTCGAGATCCTTTCCGGCCGATTAGCGTTTTATTCGATACATGAGCTACACATTCTTTCATATCTTTGTCTTGTGTAAATCGTTTGAATATTTCCGGTTTTCATGCTTGTGAACCTTATGTTGTTGGTTTACCGAGTGGAGAGAGGATTGTCGGAAATTTAGAAACTAGAAATTTCCCTGTATCATTTGGAGGCAGAGAGTGGCTCTCAAATCTGATCATGATAGAAATGCAAGGAGATGACCTGATACTCGGAGACGATTGGCTTAATCGATGCGGAGCAATTGTAAATTACCGAAGGAGGAATATCTCATTGTCGCCGACGATGGCTCAGATTGTTTGAGGGATGGAAACCAGGAAGCTCGGGAAAGTTGATCAAGGCGATGAAAGTGTCAAATTGTTGAAACAAGGTCAGACTTGCATGGTGTTACGCAATGAAGAAAGAAGACGAAATGGTAGAACTTTTATCTATTCCTGTTGTGAACGAATTTCCGGATGTATTTCCTGATGAATTACAGGCTACCTCCACGAAGGGATGTAGAATTTACTATTAATGGAACACGGAGCAACACCAATTTCTAAGGCGCCGTATCGTATGGCACCTCTTGAGATGTACGAATCAAGAAGCGGTGGAGGAGTTCTTGGGCAAGGGCTATATTCGACAGCGTTTCACCACAGGAGCGCCGATTCTTTTGTCGAAAGAAGGATGGATCGCTCCATTGTGTATTGACTATCGAGAGCCGAACAAGATGACGATTAAGAACAAGTATCCGTTGCCACGGATTGATGATTTGTTTGACCAATTGCAAGGAGAAACAGTATTTTCTAAGATCGATCGAGATCGGGATACCATCAACCGAGGATTAAGGAGTCGATGTTCAAATCGGCGTTCGTAACTCGCTACGGGCATTATGAGTTTGTAGTGATGCCGTTTGGTCTCACTACTTTTCTTTGTATTTATGCAATTAATGAACCGTGTGTTCATTGAATTTTTGGATAAATTTGTGGTCGTGTTTATTGATGACATTCGGTGTATTCTAAGAGTCCTAAGAACATGCGCGGATTTGCGGATTGTATTGGAACTCTTGAGAAACGAGCAATTGTACGCCAAACTTTCTAAATGTGAATTCGCTAAAGGAAGTAATGTTCCTCGGCCATGTGGTGTCGACTAAAGGAGTCCGTAGATCCTCGGAAGATCGAAGCAATATTGGATTGGAAGCCTCCAAAGAATGTGAAAGAGGTCCAAGCTTCTTAGGACTTGCCGGATATTACCGTCGATTCGTGGAAGGGTTTTCTAAAATCTCCCGCCCACTTACTCGACTTCTGAGAAAACTCAAAAGTTTGAGTGGAGCAGTCGTGTCGGACTAGTTTTGATGAGTTAAAGAAGAAATTGACAACGGCACCGATTCTATCACTTAGCGGGAATCAAGGATTCATAGTTTACGGTGATGCTTGAACCAAGGACTTGGGTGCGTGTTGATGCGTAATGATAAGGTGATCGCTTATGCGTCGCGACAATCGAATCCTTATGAAGTGAATTACCCGACACATGATTTGGAACTAGCGGCGGTGGTTTTGCCTTGAAGATTTGGAGGCATTATCATGCAGGACTCACCGCGGATCTTTACGGATCATAAGAGTCTCAAGTACATATTCAGTCAGAAAGAGTTGAATATGCGGCAAAGAAGATGGTTGGAACTGATTAAGGACTATGACTTGGAGATTTTATATCATCCAGGCAAAGCGAATGTAGTGGCCGATGCACTTAGCCGCAAGCCTGTCTCTATTCAGATGCTGGAGACACTGACCTCCCAACTTAGCCTTCAGCGAGAGATGATTCGTGAAGGAATAGAAGTGTGGTTACAGAGAGTCCAGGGACAACTGTGCGTGATGGAGATAACTTCGTCATTAACCGAAGAAATCAAATCTAGACAGGCAGATGATCCTCTGATGATTCGGTTGCATGACGAAGTGACCAAAGGAAAGGCCCCCGGATTCATAATTCATGACGATGGAGTTTTGAGATTTCAGGACCGACTCTGCGTTCCCGATGTTGATGTTCTGAAACAGACGATTATGAAGGAAGCTCATAGTTCGCCCTATTCTATCCACCCGGGCACCAGTAAAATGTATAAGGACTTGAAGCAGAATTTCTGGTGGGGCAACATGAAGAAAGACGTAACGGACTATGTTTCGAAATGCTTGACTTGTCAGCAGGTTAAGATCGAGCATCAACGGCCTGCTGGAATGTTAAAGCCGCTCCCGATCCCTGAATGGAAGTGGGAGGACATATCAATGGACTTTATCACTAATATGCCGAAAACCAGGACAGGAATGAACATGATTTGGGTGATAGTTGATCATTTAACCAAATCGGCTCATTTTCTAGGCATTAAGGATACGTGGGGACCAGAGAGGTTGGCACGAGTCTTTATTTCAGAGATAGTTCGATTACATGGTACGCCGAAGACCATTGTTTCTGATCGAGATGGACGTTTTGTGTCTCACTTTTGGAAGGCAGTTCATAAGGCCTTGGGGACCGAATTGAACTTCAGTACAGCTTATCACCCGCAGTCTGATGGACAATCTGAGAGAACTATACAAACGGTGGAAGATATGCTAAGGGCCTGTGCCTTAGATTGGTCAAACGATTGGGAAGTTCATCTACCATTGATTGAATTTACTTACAACAATAGTTGGCATGCTTCCATTAAGATGGCACCGTTTGAGGCATTATACGGAAGGAGATGCAGATCGCCCTTATGTTGGGACGATTCATCGGACTTGATCGGAACAGAACGAGTTGATCGAGCGGACTCGAGAGAAGATAGCCTTGATTCGTGAAAGGCATTGACCGCCTGCAGTCGCCAGAAATCTATGCGGACGTCTGCCGCCGTCCATTGGAGTTGATCGAGATCACGTACTTTTGAAGGTTTCTCCTACCCGGGGAATCTTTCGTTTCGGTAGGAAAGGAAAGCTGAGTCCGAGATATATCGGACCATTTGAGATCCTCGAGAGAGTTGGGGAGTTGGCATACAGATTAGCATTACCGCCATCATTGTGTCATGTTCATAACGTGTTCCACGTATCCTAGTTGTGGAGATATATACCAGATCCCAGTCATATCATCGATTTCGGCGAGATCGAAGTCGAACAGGATGGGACGTTTGAAGAAAGACCAGTCAAGATACTCGAGAATCGAGTTAAGCAACTGAGGAACAAGTCAATCGTTTTGGTCAAAGTTCAGTGGTCACGTCATGGAACGGAAGAAGCCACTTGGGAAACAGAAGCTGATATGAAGTCTAGATATCCCGAGTTATTCTCGTCTTGAGTTTCGGGACGAAACTCCTTTTTAGTAGGAGAGTATGTAATATCCGGATTTATTACAGTGTATTTCATCTGTATTCAAACCATGTATTATTTCGGATTGGTGATTTTGATTATTGGAGTATGATATTTAGTGCATTAATATCATTATACATAAGTATAGCAACTTGCAAAATTGCTCAAACAACCTCGTGATAGCGCACGTTAAGAATGTATCTTAACGCGCTATCGGGCCATTATTAGCGCACGCTATGCGGTATGAGTAACGTGCGCTAAGGACTCAATTATTGAGCTGGCGGTGGCTCGTGCGCCGGGACATGGGTCCGGATAAGATTCCCACCGACGCACCGACAAATTCTCAAGTCAACCATTATTAGCGCACGCTAAGGGATGCTTAGTAGCGTGCGCTAACTTACCAATAATGCGAAATTATAAATGGGACATCAACCGTGTTGGCTTGCATTTCTTTCGCACTTTCCTCAATCTTGAGAGTTCGAGAGTTGTAGAAATACTCTTATACACTTAGAACACATATTGTTTATGTTTATACATTGGTTACCACGTGGAATGTTCATGGAAGTGGAATAGCACCTTGGAAGGGCATACAACCAACCGGAGTTGGATTCTACCTTACGGTTCAGTGATTTCGTCATTTTAAGGTATGTTCAATCTATCTCCAGACTTAGAGTTGGATTCTAACGATTTGGATGATCATGTTAACAAGATATGGATTTTCATAGATGAATTATCCAAGTATATCATGTTTGGAATAGTGAGTTGTATAAGCCTGGAATACCTTGATTATAATCATCATGATTCGAATCTTAATACACTGGATATGTGAAGAGAAGCTTCTATCATTGGTTAACCGAATCTAATAGATGATTTCATAGTAATCTTGGACTAGACGTTAACATCCTTATTGTTAGATAAATCTAAAGGTTTGATCATGGAAGGATTTATCTAGTATATAAAGGACGTTTATCAACTTCAGTAGGATAATATGGACTGATATAGAAGTGTTGATATCAACCATTTAGTTTTTCGTATTATCGTATGAAGATTTGAAGTCGGAAAAGAATATGGTTTTATATTGGCATGCATATCCTTGAATCCGAAGTTGTCTTTATCCGTATAATCATTCATGAGGTTGTAGACATAGTATTCATGGAAGTAACATGAATTATCACGCAAGATTTCGTTGTTTCAAACATGGCAAGAACAGTTTCGCTCACCAAGAAATCGCCATGCATAGATAGCGCACGATATGATATGCAATGTAACGTGCGCTATCGAGCAGCTTGTTAGCGTGCGCTACGTTTGGTACGTAACGTACGCTAGACCATCGACGAGTCAATCGGTGGCGCCGGTGAGGTACTGACCATGCATCGTTAGCGTGCGCTAGGCTTTGTTGTTTGCGTGCGCTATTGGACAGACGTAACGCACGCTACACAGAGTACTTAGCGTGCGCTAAGCTATTCGGGCAGATTGCAGTTTATGAACTTTTGACCGTTAATCGAATTGTTTAATATTCATACGACGTGAGATAAATCCTATATTATTTCTTTTGTTAAGGTTTGGTCTAGTTACGTGATTGATCGAGGAGGACGATCGTCGAGTGTTCATTTCTGTGGAAGTGTTATTATTGTCTTCATATCGAGGCAAGTACCTTAATTGTTTTACGTATTGTTGTTATACATATTGTCGTGCATGTATGTCGTTATTGTATGTCCACCTCGTGTTGGTCCGACGGGATCATCGGGGGATCTATGCTAGCGTGCGCTGGATCATCGGACGGGTTTTTCCACCACGGGTTGGTCTGACGGGATCATCGTGGGTTCTAGGCGGTGAGCATTTGGATCGATGGAATTACCATGTGTATGTATTGATATCATGTTGTGATTATCAGTTGTGTATGTTATGTTTGAGTTTCTCGTAGGAGAAGACTCGTTGGTATTTTGTCGTTTACGTTATCATTATTATTCACCGTGAGATATGAATAATATGCTATGGTACTTGTACTAGCATCGTTGTGCTAACCCCTTCGGGGGTGAACATTTTGTTTGTGTTCAGGATCCAGGAGAGCTGGGAAACAACCACTGGAACAGTATGACGACGAGGGTGCAGAGTGATGTCCCGACCGGGTTTATTTATCTGTTGTTTATTCGTTATTTCAATAAGTACTCGAGTACGAAGTCGGTGGTGATATTTTGAATTTGGTGATGTATTATTAAGTTCTGTTGAACAATTGTACTATTCCTGTATTGGGTCAGAACTGATGTACTGTAATTCCGTTATTTCCATTTATTAGTACCTTTTTATACTTGTTCAATTCTTCAGCCTTGTAAATCCTTACGTAAAGGATTTACGGCGCTGTAATATTCCCAAATATATCGGGGGTGTTACACCAACTTTATGCATGCATTAAGAGTTTGTTAGGATATTTTATTAAGTCTTATTATATATGGCCCTAAGGGGTCGAGGATGAAAATTTGCGATGATCCGACACTTAATCGATGAGTTGAAAAAATTGTGAATAGATGGGGCTACAACTTGTGACTATGTAATGCAGGAAAATTTATATATGCGTGTGGCTCTGATGTGGACGATTAATGATTTTCCGGTCTTTGGTATGTTCGTGGGATGGAGCATACATGGAAATTTAGCATGCCATTATTATATGAAAAGTACTTCTGTTTTTTGTTTAATAAACTGAGGGAGACCATCATGGTTTGACTATCGCATATCTTTTCTCCGAGTTATGCACCCTTACAGAATAAATAAACTGTAGGTCACAAGTACGTCAGGTATAAGTCTAGGGGGTGAATAAACTTACAAAATCTTTTGCAAAATAACGGTTTGATAACTCGGCTGAGATTTTGTTCAGCTAAGGTAACTCGACTGAGTTTAATGCAGTTAAGATTTATCAGTTGTAAAATAGTTTTGCGGAAGACAGCTGACTTTTGATGCAACAGTTAGGATGAATGCAACAGTTAAGTATGATGATCAAAATAATAAATCACACAGTACTTATAGTGGTTTTAGAGGTGCGGTAATTCTCTATTAGTCCACTTCTCTCGAAACCAGTTGGATATAAATTCACTATAACTTACAACCAGTGAAATCGCGTTACAATGAATTTAGTTACAACAGCTTTTCAACCAGTGAAAAACTTGTGGCCGTTGTAACTCCTTTCCTTGGTTGCCTAATACCTCTGGATCAAAAAACCTTGGATGCCTCAACTACTCGCAAGTTGCCAATCACCTTCCAATCAAGAACACGTGCATGTCGTACCACCTCTTACTCTCAAGAACCTCATTCAAAAAAGTACCTCGTACTCAAACTTTAAGACAAGAGTGTTTGTCTTATCCAACTTAAGAGCTTCTGTATATATGATACTTTATGATCTTGCTCTTTACGATGCTATAGATGTATATTGCTTTTGTTTGCTTTGATTGCTTGTAAGTATAGTTCGCATCCTACTTCTGCTCAAGTGTTCTTTAGATATTTATAGTACGATCTTTGAGATCTTCATAGCCGTCATATCTTAGAACAAATCCGTCCATTGGAGAGTGGGCTTCATTGTTTAGCTTTTCATTTCTTTGCACGACTTTGCCTCTTTCTTCAAATCCGACCGTTTGAAGATGTAGGATTGCTACGCCGTCTTTCTTTGATTACTATATTTTGAAAGTCTTCAGGATGCGAATCTCAATGAATATTCTATTCCTTAAATTCTGGGAATCAATCACGGTCTCCTTGGCTTTATGTCTGCATGTGATTTGCCGTCTTTGTTGACTTTTCAATGATCGTCGACGTAGATATAATTGTTGTCCAAAAACTCGACTGATATTGGTTCTTGATAAAACCTTGGCAGATGTTCTGTCTGTCTGGTCGAGCTTAGCTGATATTCTCCTTTGACCAAACTCGGGTGATGTTTGACTGTTTTATACTTGGCCAAAATTATCTTCGGTGATGTTCAGTGGTACTTTTGACTTAGTCAAACCCACCTGACATTATGTTTTGACCAAAACCCGACTGATATTTTATCTGGTCAAGCTCAGCTGATATATTGCCCGACTAATTTTACGCTATTATATACTTAGACAATGATTCTATCTTATCAACATGATCAATACTTAGCCTAATCTTTTAAAGACTTATAGATGATATTCATTTGGTTCTTCTTTACAATGTCAAGGACTTTAAACAAACATTAGAAAACTTTGAATACATGGATGATATCATCAAAATCTCAAAAAAGTATTCATAACAAATTCTCCCTATTTTTATAATGGCAAAACTTAAGTTTCAAATGTAATAAAGTCATCACACAGACAAGTAAAATAAACTGAAATGTAAAAACTCGGTCTGTTTGAGACAACCAAGAACTATCATCCAGATCGACCGTATATACTTTTAGTACTTTGGATCTTTTGATACAATATAGTCCTTTAAGACCACAATAAAAGGAGCATAAATCATTCACACATGGTGTAGGGCCGAAGCCTAGCTGAAACTCTCCAAGAATGTCAAGGGAGCACCTCAAGGTGCCTTATATAAGTGATAAACCCGACTTTAGGTCGGCTAAGGCAGCTTAGTAATTTTCCCGCGATAGACTAACACCCTTGTCTCGTCTTAATAATAACTTGCTCGTTCGGGCTCGTAATGGCTACTCGTTTATTTCATTGAAAATCTAACTCAATAATCTACATTGTTGTAAAATTTTAGAATTTTTGGGTTTTTCTGAAATTTATGGGGACTGATCAAATATAGTCCTTGCGCATAGTGCTTTCAAAATGTCCACTTAAGTCGGTTAAGCATAACATACATTATGTTTGAACCATAAAAAATGTTAGGGTGCCTCAATATGGCTATCTCTTGGTAATGGTCTGCCTTAAGGTCACGGTTCGGTCGTCGGGTCTCTAACGAACTCCGAAACATCAAAAACCTATGAAATGGTCGTTATAGCATCGAAGTGAATCCTTAGAGTGGAGTGACAACCTCTAAGCACTCTAATGAATGTGATATGATTACTAACATCATGATAATACTCGGAATTAACACGGGTTGGGTTTAAAAAAGACGTCAAAATCAAAATAAAATACAACACACACTAACGAAAATGGGTTGTTCGAGTGAAATCATGAGTTAACAAGAGGAATAGTGCTCAATAATCATCAATAGGGGATTATATAACCATATCATGAAACCAATATGTGCCGGGAACCATAATTAATATAAGTTCAGTCAACAGATCAATAGTCATAAAATAATAGAACTAACAAGTTCTACAAATCGGCAACAGAATCCACATGACGGAGCAAAAACTCAAAATTATACAAGCATAAAAATTTCGGCCAAATGTGCCTATGTCCTCTCTTCGGTATGTTTTTCTATAGGTTAAAGATCAACCTCTGCACCTCTCTTCTATCGGTAGAGGGATTACCATTACAATTCTCTTCTTCTATCGGTCCGAGATAAACCGTTCACACACTTGTCATTTTGTCGGTCTAAGTTAAACCGTTTTCCTTTTTTATCGGACAAGGAATCAACCTACTGTATCTAGCTTTCTATGGGTACTATACAAACCTCACTCGGATATAGATTGCGATTCTAACAATGCCAGATCCTTGATCCTAATAACACCGAATCCAATCTTATCCTTTCTTTTTCCTCTCGTGTATGTTTTCGTGTATAACACTCAAACACTTATCAATATAAGCTCAAATACAACAACTAGAATGATTACAATGATATCTCAAGTATGAATGATTTTCTCAAGGTTGTTGTGTGGATTGATACCAAATGGTTTAGTATTTATAGCTATTTTCTTCCAACTAGCCGTTAGCTCCATTTAACTCTTTAGCGTGCGCTAGCCTTCCTGCGTAGCGTGCGTTATTGCTCATTACGTACGTTATAGATATCCTGTAGCGTACGTTATCTGCTTCCAGTTTCAGTCCAGTGGCTTTCGTTTCTTCCTTTACGTACGTTGTCACTTTTCATTACGTACGTTAACTCTCTGATGTAGCATACGTTAATCTTGCATTGTAGCGTGCATTAACTCATATATCCGTTGCATGTATTTGTCAAAATGTCCGTCGAGTATGTGGACTTTAACCTGGAGACTTCCAACATTCATCTGTATGAATTCGTATTCAAACTTCATTATGTACGTTAACGGCTTTGTGTTACGTATGTTAATCACCTTCGATAGCGTGCGCTATACAATGCATATAGCGTGCGTTAAGCTTGTCATCTGCAGTCAACTTTTCTGACTCGTCTGATCAGGTAACTTTTCTCGTTCCGAGCGTCTTCGACTTCTTTTTGTTTTGTTTTGCTTCCTTGTTGTTTTTTTGTTTAACAACTAATCATCAAAACTCGATAATGAATATTTAGAATAAAATATTCCAACAATCTCCCCCTTTTTGATGATTACAAAACAACACCTTGAATGGAATAAACCTGCAAAATAAAATGTATATATAAACACATATCAAAGTTTTTGACTTTATCTGTTTCGTTAGTTTCTTCTCCAATCGTTTCTTTCTCTCATTTTCAACTACTTCACATTTTTTAACTCCTTCTTTTCTTTTTCATCTTATTCGTCTTTTCTCCTCTTTTGATCTGTAGAATATATTTTTATATTTCTTTATCATTCTTCCATGACACTTTCTCATTCTTTTATTTTTTTTCTCCCCTTATACCATTCTTCTTTTATTCCATTCTCCCCCTTTTTGTTATCAGCAAAAAGTATAAATATAAACAATAAAATCGATAAAGATAAAAATGCATAAAGGGTAAACTCCTCCTGAAAAATATATCTCCCCATTTAAAAAATAATACTCTGCCTGAGTAAAGTACCAATTGATGAAAATTAATTTTTGGGGATCCAACCGAAAGTCAGTCGTTTTTCATTAATATGAACGATGTTCGGAATAGTGGTTCCTTTAGGAATCTAAATCTTTTTAGTTTTAATCGTCCGTCATGGAATTTTACAATTTGAAATATGATGCCCAATTTTTAAACATTTATCGCATCGGGGTATTTTTAAATTTAAGGATTCATTTTTAATATGCAGTTTGAATTCTAACCCCTGTTTGTTTAAAGTAAATTTTTGAACCAATAGCATTTGTTCAAATTTATCATTTCCGCATGAAAAAATCTTTGTTAAACCTTTAAGTTCGTCTTGAACTTTCAAAAGATCATTCTTTAAATTATTCTCATTTTCAAGGCATTTAGAATGATCGGTCTAGGTAAATTTCCCTTTTTCAAGAATTTTGGAAATTTCGATTTCCAATGATTTATTTTTAGATTGGAGGGATTTAATTTCGGATAAAGTATTTTGAAAATCGGTATGCAATAATTCGAATGCTTCAAATAATTCATCGTAAGAATTACTTACTTGGCTTTCGACGTCGCTTTCGTCGAATGAACTTCTTGCCATGAGTGCGAGGATATTGTGATTGATGAAATCTTAGTCCTCGTCTTTGTCACTCCACGTGGCAATTAAGACTTCTTTATTTGAAGTTGATGCTCGGCAATTCTTTGCGAAGTGGCCTGGTTTACCACAGATTCGACTGTTGTTGTCGAATTTCTTAGATTCGCCCGTCTTGATGTCTTTCTTTCTCCGGTTAAATAAGTTTTGAAACTTATTAATATTCTTGGCATAATATGCCGATTCTCCGTCACTTTCATCCACCGGGATTTCTTCTTTGTTTCTCGACATCTTAGCTTTTAAAGATATCGATCTTTCCTTCGGCTTCGGCTTGGCATTTCGAGATTTAAGAACAATCTCATAATTTATTAGCGATCCGACGAGGGCGCTAAGGTCGAGCGTGTTGAGATCTTTAGATTCCATTATTGCTGTCACGGTGCCGTCCCATTCAGCAGGTAGTGATCTTAAGATTTTCTTTACTTTTTCACTACTTGTTAATGGTTTCCCAAAACAAGCTAATCCATTAGAAATGACCAAAAAACAATCGAGCATGTTCGTGATGGATTCTTCACTTTTCATCATAAATAGCTCGTATTCATGTAGGAGCATATTTATTTTCGTCTCCTTGACTTGAGATGTTCCTTCATGTGTGACTTCTAGCATCTTTCATATCTCTTTGGCACTATCACACGAAGATATCTGATTGTGTTCTTCCGGATTTAAAGCACAATATAATAATTGCGTAGCTTTGCAATTATAGTGATCATTTTTCCAATCGGAATCATCGTACTCTTCAAAACTTTTAAGCGTACCGTCGGATTTGATTGGAATTTTCGGACCAAGACAGATCACTTTCCACAGCTCTATATCGTAGGTTCGAATGAATATTGACATCCCCTTCTTCCATGTCATGAATTTTGATCCATCGAAGAATGGAGGTCGATTTAGAGCAAGACCTTCAACCGGGCCGGGGCAAGTTGAAACGCCATTTGGATCGTCTTCTCCTCGGATGTTAAGCCACTTCTAGGAGGTACCTCTCCGATACCAATTGTTGGGGCAATATTCGGTATACGCGCTATTGTGCGGAAGCGTATTTAAAGGTGCGGAAAATAAATCGACACAGGATTTATAGAGGTTCGCCCAAACGTGCCTACGTCCTCTCTTTGGTATCTTTTTCTATAGGTTAAAGATCAACCTCTGCACCTCTCTTATATCGGTCGATGGACTACCGTTATAATTCTCGTCTTCTATCGGTCTGAGATAAACCGTTCACACACTTGTCTTTTTGTCGGTGCAAGTTAAACCGTTTTCTTTTTCTATCGGAAAAGGAATCAACCTATCTAGCTTTCTATGGGTACCAGACAAACCTCACTCGGATATAGATTGCGATTCTAACAATGCCAGGTCTGTGATCCTAATAACACCGAATCCAATCTTATCCTTTCTTTTTCCTCTCATGTATGTTTCGTGTATAACACTCAAACACTTATCAATATAAGCTCAAATACAACAACTATAATGATTACAATGATATCTCAAGTATGAATGATTTGCTCAAGGTTGTTGTATGGATTGATACCAAATGGTTTGGTATTTATAGCCATTTTCCTCCAACTAGTTGTTAGCTCCATTTGACTCTTTAGCATACACTAGCCTTCCTGCGTAGCGTGCATTATTGCTCATTACGTACGTTATAGATATCCTGTATCATACGTTATCTGCTTCCACTTTCAGTCCAGTGGCTTTCGTTGCTTCCTTTACGTACGTTGTCACTTTTCATTACGTACATTAACTCTCTGGTGTAGCGTACGTTAATCTTGCATTGTAGCGTGTGTTAACTCATATATCCGTTGCATGCATTTGTGAAAATGTCTGTTGAGTGTGTGTATTTTGACCTGGAGACTTCCAACATTCATCTGTTTGAGTTCGTATTCAAACTTCATTACGTACGCTAACGGCTTTGTGTTACATATGTTAATCACCTTCGATAGCATGCGCTACACAATGCATATAGCGTGCGTTAAGCTTGTCATCTGGAGTCAACTTTTCTGACTCATCTGATCAGGTAACTTTGCCCGTTCCGAGCGTCTTCGACTTCTTGTTGTTTTGTTTTGCTTCCTTGTTGTTTTCTTTGTTTAACAACTATCATCAAAACTCGGTAATAGATATTTGGAATAAAATATTCCAACATATTATACGTAAGTTTGATCAATGGTAAATGAGTCTCCCAATCTTCTCTCCAGTTCAAGGCGCATGCCCTTAACATATCTTCCAGTGTCTGGATAACTATATCCAATTATCCGTCCATCTGGGGATGATAAGCGGTCCTAAAATCCAGTCAGTACCGAGTGCTTGATGTACTGCCTGCCAGAAGTGTGATACGAATCGTCTATCGTGATCTGAAACGATACTCTTCGGGGTATCGTGTAGCTTTATAATCTCCGCAATGAATATACGTGCTAATTTCTCTGATCCCCAAGTGTCCTTAATCTTAAAAAGTGTGTTGATTTGGTTAGTCGATCAACGATTACCCAAATCATAGTCATTCCTGCTCGCGTTCTCGGCATTCCAACAATAAAATCTATCGCGATGTCTTCCCAATTCCACTCTGGAGTTGGTAATGGCTGTAACTTCCCGACAGGTCTTTGACGTTCAGCTTTAACTTGTTGACAAGTTAACCATCTCGAAACATACTTTGATACCTCCTTCTTCATATCCGGCCACCAAAAGTTCCTCTTCAAATCTTTGTACATTTTACTCATACCTGGATGAAATGAGTACGGGATAGAATGTACTTCATTCAAGATTATTCATTTAAGTTCATTATGATTGTGTACACAAGTCCTGCCTTGAAACCTAAGAACTCCATCTTTGTACATCATGAATCCCGGTGCCTTTCCTTTAACATCATCTTCTAGAAGCCGAACTAATAAAGGGTCATCAAATTGCTAATATTTAATATCTTCAATCACTGAGGATGTGATCTCAAGGAAACACAGTTGTCCTTGAGTCCTTTGAGGCCAAACTTCAATCTCTAAACCAATCAACTCTTGCTTGAGCCTTGGTTGAGAGGTAAGTTATTCCAGCCTCTGCAATACAATTGATTTACGACTCAGAGCGTCTGCAATGAATTTCGCTTTACCAGGATGGTAAAGAATGTCGAGGTCATAATCTCTTATTAGTTCTATCCATCGTCGCTGGTGCATATTGAGTTCTTTCTGAGTGAAAACTATTACTTTAAGCTCTTATGATAAGTGTAAATTCGACAGGAAGAACTGTATAAATAATGCCTCCAAATCCTCAATGCGAACACTATTGCGGCTAACTCAAGGTCATGGGTAGGGTAGTTCATCTCGTACAACTTCAACTGTCGAGACGCATAAGCAATTACCTTCTCATTTTTCATAAATACACATCTCAGTCCTTGTTTATAGGCATCACTATAGATAACGAAACCCTCAGTTCACTGCGGTAAGGCTAGAACTGGTGCCGTAGTCAGCCTCTTCTTCAGCTCGTCGAAGCTATTTTGATGCTCGTCATTCCACTCGAACTTCTGGGTTTTCTGTAATAGATGAGTGAGTGGCCGAGTAATTTCTGAGAAACCATCAACAAATCGACGATAATAACCAGCTATCCCAAAAAGCTCCGAACTTCCTTGACATTCCGTGGTGGCTCCTAAGCTAAGACTGCTTCTATCTTCTGAGGATATACTCGAACGCCTTCTGCTGAGATGACATGGACAAGGAAAGAAACTTCTTTCAACCATAACTCACACTTAGAAATATTGGCGTAAAGCTTATCAGCCCTCAGAGTACTCAACACGATCCTTAAGTGTTCAGTATGCTCTGCTTCGCTCCTTAAATAGATTAAGATGTCCTCGATAAACACAACCATGAATTTATCGAGATATTCGATAAAGGTCTTGTTCAATAGTTATATAAACACCATCGGGGCATTAGTCAGGCCAAAAGGCATGACCACGAATTCTTAATGCCCGTATCTCATTCGGAATGCTATCTTCAGAATATCAGAGTCCCGAATTCGCAATTGATAATATCCGGATCTCAGGTTAATCTTTGAGAAAACCATGGCTCCCTACAGTTGATCGAAGTCATCAATTCATGGCAACGGATATTTGTTCTTGATAGTAAGTTTATTCAACACATCATAATCAATACATAGCCGTAAAGATCTATCTTTCTTCCGTACAAATAGCACTGGTGTGCCCCACGGAAAAGCGCTTGGTCTAATATACCCTTTGTCTCATAGCTCTCCTAATTGCTTCTTCAATTCTTGCATTTTCGATGGGGACATTCGATATGGTGCCTTGGATGATGGTACTGCATTAGGCTCTAGTTCGAGAGTAAACTCTACATCGCGTCGTGGCGGTAACCCAGGCAGATCATCTGGAAATATACTTGAGAATTCATTTACGACCGGGATAGAGGATAACTGAACTTCGCCAGTTTCTGAATTCATTGCATAACACCAATAGTCGGTACAGCCTCGTCTCAACAACATTATTGCTTTCATGGCTCGAATAATCTTTCCTGAAGTATCCGATTTCTGTCCTTCAAAGACGTGTTCGGTGCCATCCTGTGCAATGATAGAAATCATTTTTCGACTATAATTCCCCACTGCCGGATTTCCGATCCAACCAAACATCACCTAGAATTAAATCTTCCCCCTTCATGTCAATCGCAATTAAGTCGGATGGCCAATCTCTAGCACCGATTGTTATAGGATAATCAACAATCTCTTGACTCCCAACTATCCTATCCACACTTGGCAACCCAACAGTGAACGGCTCATACACAGATAGGCCCACAAGGCCCAAACGATGCACACAAGATAATGATATAAAAGAGTGGGTAGCCTCATAATCAAATAATACATCTTTTGGGTGCGAATGAATATGAACAATACCGGACGTGGTTGCAGCTCCCATTTCATCAACTCGTCTCATTTCGTACAGTCGTGGTGGAGCTGATCCAATGCTTGGGACGCCTCTACGCTGTACTCTTCCTCTGCCTCCGACGCGTCCTGCACTCGGAGTTGGCTGACCCGTAACCGTAGTTGCTGGAGTAGGAGACTGAGTAGCAGGGTGTAACGCCCCAACACTTATTTAAATGCTAACGATCATAGATTTTAATTTTTTAATATTTACAGGTTGTCCGATACTTGGACCGATACGTTCCTAGCATAAAATGAAAGATTTAAAAAGAAAATATTTCAAATTAAATTATAAGGATCATTTTTAGAATTTCTGAAAGTGATTTCGAAAAGTTCCGACGATTTTGATACGATAAAATTTTATTACAGAACACTTATACTACAAAAATAATATTAAATTATTATTTTAAGATTATTGAAAATCCGTTCCGAGCATATCGAAGATTTAACTCCGACGAGTCTGGAACAGGTCGGAAAATCGAATTTGGACATCGGGAAGGGGTCGAACCTTCCGAGCCAAGTTGACGGACATCTGCCGGTCACCGCCGGACACGCCGACTGACAATCACGGTCATGGCCGGCGAAGCTTGTGCCACTATCCTGGATAAGGTCGTCCAAATTTGTCCGGATAAGGTCGGTCACGACCGACAGAAGCTTCTCGACCACTATCCGGATAAGGCTGTCCAGCTGTCCGGATAAGGTCGGTCACGACCGACAGAAGCTTCTCGGCCAGCTGTCCGGATAAGGCTTCCAGCTGTCCGGGTAAGGTTGATTTTCAACCGACTTTGAGCCATTATTTATTTATGTTCCCTGACGTGTTTTTGTACATATCATATATCATTTTGAAGGTGTGAAACTCTACTTTAAAACGCCCGAAACATAATTTCCTTCCAAAAATTATAAAAGCCACAGAAATCCCGATCAAACAGATAGCTCAAATCTGACAGTTTTTCAAAGGTGTTTGATAAAAGTCCTCAAAGAGATTTCAGATTTTACATCAAGAATTTATGACCGGAAATATGAAAAAGTATTTTCAAGTGCTAGGAGAAGCGTATCCGGGATCCAAGAAGGACAACCGAGCCAAATTCAAAGGAAGATATTTCAAGATTTCAGCAAACGAGGTGAGGTTATACTGTTTTAATATGTTACGGTCATCGTTGTGTCGTGTAACATGACGACCCGCGAGAGTCGAAAGAATGAAAGAAATCCGAGACGAGTCTCACACAGATAAGAATGTTTTATGTGCATTACACAACATGATTTTGACGATTTACAAGGGTTTAATCTCACTGAGTATGCTCGCGTACTCACACCTCATCGATTATGTCTTTCAGGCTAAGGAATCGACGAACGGGACAAGCAGAAGATGAATACATACTCCCAACACGATGAAGTTCTAAAGAATAAAAGATGTTGTCGCCGTAATTGTTATTATTTTTACGAAACACTTGATGTTCTTCAACGAATATAATTTCAACGGACTATGTCTGAATATTTGATTTCCCATGTTTTTGTAAAACTGTACTGATGTTTGATTAAACGACTTTTATTGAAGATTTACTTACTAAAATGCTTCCGCAAATACTCCGGATTTATATAAAATTTTTAAGGAAAAATTGAGCCGTGTAACGTTCTTTTTAATTAAGAAAGCCAGGGCGTTACAGAATGGTATCGGAGCAAGGCCTCTCTCAGTACGGTGAGATTTGGGGATGAACCAAGCGGAAGCTGGTGAACATGTGACACCCGGGGCCGACGAGGGCGGGGAGTGATCGCCGGTGCAATAGAAAAGGGCACGGACAATGAGCGGCTCCGAGAAAGGGGAGTGATCGCCGGTGCAATAAGAAAAAGGGCACGGACAATGAGCGGCTCCTGACAAGGCTTCTAGGCGGAGGGGGACATGACTGAACCGAATTCTTACCAGAACGAGAGGTATTACAAGACTGTATAAGTATGGGACTATACTGTTAAGGAGGTTTAAAAAGGTTTACTTATACAAAACAAGATATTTCAAAACTTTCTTATTTTTAAAAGTATAACGAATAATTACGGCATGATTATATTTTCGGGAGAATATGTGGTTCATCGCTGCTGCCCAACGTCGACTCTGAGGTAATGTTTTCAAGTATTCACTCTTTTATGAAAACTTAAAAATTATGGTATGAGTATAGAATGATTGTGTCGGCAAAAGATTTGAAAGGATATGTGAAAGTTTAAATGTTGTCCGAAAGGGACAAAATATGATTTCAAAGAAAGGTTTCAAAGTGATTTTGCTGGCACAATATTTTTAAAATTATTGATGAAAATACTCATACAAAGTTTGATACAGATTTTCAAAGTTCTTTACGAAGATCAATTTCGAGGACGAAATTTTTTAAAGGGGGGAGGATTGTAACGCCCCAACACTTATTTAAATGCTAACGATCATAGATTTTAATTTTTTAATATTTACAGGTTGTCCGATACTTGGACCGATACGTTCCTAGCATAAAATGAAAGATTTAAAAAGAAAATATTTCAAATTAAATTATAAGGATCATTTTTAGAATTTCTGAAAGTGATTTCGAAAAGTTCCGACGATTTTGATACGATAAAATTTTATTACAGAACACTTATACTACAAAAATAATATTAAATTATTATTTTAAGATTATCGAAAATCCGTTCCGAGCATATCGAAGATTTAACTCCGACGAGTCTGGAACAGGTCGGAAAATCGAATTTGGACATCGGGAAGGGGTCGAACCTTCCGAGCCAAGTTGACGGACATCTGCCGGTCACCGCCGGACACGCCGACTGACAACTGCCGGTCATGGCCGACAGAAGCTTCTAGGCCACTATCCGGATAAGGCTGTCCAGCTGTCCGGATAAGGTCGGTCACGACCGACAGAAGCTTCTCGACCACTATCCGGATAAGGCTGTCCAGCTGTCCGGATAAGGTCGGTCACGACCGACAGAAGCTTCTCGGCCAGCTGTCCGGATAAAGCTTCCAGCTGTCCGGGTAAGGTTGATTTTCAACCGACTTTGATCCCTTATTTATATATGTTCCCTGACGTGTTTTTGTACATATCATATATCATTTTGAAGGTGTGAAACTCTACTTTAAAACGCCCGAAACATAATTTCCTTCCAAAAATTATAAAAGCCACAGAAATCCCGATCAAACAGATAGCTCAAATCTGACAGTTTTTCAAAGGTGTTTGATAAAAGTCCTCAAAGAGATTTCAGATTTTACATCAAGAATTTATGACCGGAAATATGAAAAAGTATTTTCAAGTGCTAGGAGAAGCGTATCCGGGATCCAAGAAGGACAACCGAGCCAAATTCAAAGGAAGATATTTCAAGATTTCAGCAAACGAGGTGAGGTTATACTGTTTTAATATGTTACGGTCATCGTTGTGTCGTGTAACATGACGACCCGCGAGAGGTCGAAAGAATGAAAGAAAGCCGAGACGAGTCTCACACAGATAAGAATGTTTTATGTGCATTACACAACATGATTTTGACGATTTACAAGGGTTTAATCTCACTGAGTATGCTCGCGTACTCACACCTCATCGATTATGTTTTTCAGGCTAAGGAATCGACGAACGGGACAAGCAGAAGATGAATACATACTCCCAACACGATGAAGTTCTAAAGAATAAAAGATGTTGTCGCCGTAATTGTTATTATTTTTACGAAACACTTGATGTTCTTCAACGAATATAATTTCAACGGACTATGTCTGAATATTTGATTTCCCATGTTTTTGTAAAACTGTACTGATGTTTGATTAAACGACTTTTATTGAAGATTTACTTACTAAAATGCTTCCGCAAATACTCCGGATTTATATAAAATTTTTAAGGAAAAATTGAGCCGTGTAACGTTCTTTTTAATTAAGAAAGCCAGGGCGTTACACAGGGACTCTACTCGCCGCCTCGCAATATAGTGGTCGGTGTATCTGTTTCCCACATTTAAAATAGGTAGTGGGGGTGACGAACAACGGTAACTGATATGTCCTATAACTCCACAATTATAACAAACTCTCTGTGTAGTGACAGTAGAAGGTGTAGATATAAAACCCCGTGCTCCTGCAATAGGCTGAGAAGACCTAATAGAAGACTGGACAGAAGTCTGAGGCTTATGAGATCCGCTTCCTCGGAAGCTACCGTAAAACTTCTGTTTCTTTGAGCTTGGAGCCGTTTGAACCGGAATTGTCACCATCTCGTATGTGATTGCCTTATCTTGATATTCTCTTAAGGTAGTACACCCAAGACCCGCCATGTATTTTAGAGCTTCAAGCGTCATTCTCATATCTAAATGGAGTATCTTTGTTGCTTCATCTCTGACTTGATCTTGGACATATACTAACAGCCTATTGAATGTTTTAATCGCCTTGGAGATAGGAACGTCTTGGGGTTGAGCCTTAAATAAATCACAGACTCTGGCTTGTCGGACAGACGTTGGGCGATACTAGGCCTCCATTAGTTCATTGCATTCTTTCCATATGGTAACACGATCCCTGGGCTTGACAGCCCTCCACCAATCAGAAGCGTCATCGATCAATAGGTACTGAGCAATTGCGACCTTCTTGTCCTCAAGGCAGCTAATGCCGTCAAATATTTTCTCTAACTCGACCAGCCAATGATCCTAGTTAGTTGCATCGTCGGAGCCGTCGAATCTGGGAGGATTCATTTTTATGACCTTATGAAGCCATCGATCACCGACAGCTCCACCAGTATGGATATTCTATACCATTTGAGCCAGATGATACACCTGAATTATGACTTGTTGAAGCACATTTGGTACCTCGACTTCTGCACCCGTACCCACACCTCGACCTGCACCTCCCATTGGGATTGGGTCAGAGAATGAGATGCCGAGCTTGCATTGGACATCTCAAGCTCAAGTACCACCCCCTACCACGGCCTCGGCCGCATCCACGAATAGCCCTACCTCGCTTCATACTAGTAGAAGAAAATGATTCAATATAGGAATGATTACCAAAAGAGATTACCTGATCAAATTAATAATTAACTCCCAAGAAGAAGGAATAACTATCATCTGAGGAGACTCCCAATACAGGCAGCATGAGGTTCCAGCAACTCAGTGATATCATAAACAAACGACCGACTCAAACCCGACAGACCCAATGACACCAACAGCATAGGTATGATAAACCTAAGCTCTGATACCATGTTCTGTAACACCCCTGAAGCATACGGGAATATTACAGTACCGTAGATCATTTTTCGAGAATCTACCAGGCTTATACCTGTATAAAACACAGCAATATTTAACAATTATGACATACCTGAACATCAGCAATATTCACCTGTATACCACATACATCACAACCATACTACATCACGATCTCGTAGGACCCCCATACCGACATAACAACAATATAAACCGATCGAAATAATAATGTATAGTACAACTATACTCAACCTGTAACATCACACAATATACAATGGTGCTCGCACGAGTACAAAGCAAAACACAACTCTATACATGAAAAGATGACCACATACACAAGACGGTGTATGATATCACTACTGCCCTCCAAGCTCATGCTCGCCATGTGCTGACTCGTCTCCTAAACCTATACCTGAATACACAATAAGTATTCACCCCCGATCGAGGTCAGTAAAATCCGGTGCAAGTACATTAATACATGAATATATATATAACAAACGAATAAAGAAATAACTGAATCATATCATCGTAGCTCATATTCCGGAATATAGTGTGTCGATCATCGTACATAAAACATCATCCCGGGCTATACTGGCTACCGCATCCCGCAAGATACGCACTCCTAGAGACCTCATCAGACTCTCTCTGATTGTAAGCCCAACTTTCGCAGATAACGCAGTCTAACGGACCCCAGAGGCCTCGCTGGTTTTACTTGGCTCACACAAGCTCATCAATATTATGTCTCGTTTCAAAAAAATTACATTTCACATATTCATTCATACGAAATACATGAAACATAATCAAAGTACTTGTCTGGTACACTTAGGTGTAGGAAGTTTAAGCCGGTTTGATATTGGTTCAAAAGTCCTTGATAAACAGACCTAAAACGAATAATATGATATAATCGAAGTTAGATCTAGCAATTCTAATCAAAACAATATTGAAAATCCTACTCAAAACTCTCAGGCGACTTTTATCGAACACCTCGTGGGCGATAATCGTTTGAATGATTCCAACATTTAATCACTCACACATGATGTAGAGCCGAAGCCTGGCTGGAACTCTCCAAGAATGTCAAGGGAGCACCTCAAGGTGCCTTATATAAGTGATAAATCCGACTTTAGGTCGGCTAAGGCAGCTTAGTAATTTTCCCGCGATAGACTAACACCCTTGTCTCGTCTTAATAATAACTTGCTCGTTCGGGCTCGTAATGGCTACCCGTTTATTTCATTGGAAATCTAACTCAATAATCTACATTGTTGTAAAATTTTAGAATTTTTGGGTTTTTTTGAGATTTATGGGGACTGATCAAAAATAGTCCTTGCGCATAGTGCTTTCAGAATGTCCACTTAAGTCAGTTAAGCATAACATACATTATGTTTGAACCATAAAAAACGTTAGGGTGCCTCAATATGGCTATCTCTTAGTAATGGTCCGCCTTAAGGTCACGGTTCGGTCGTCGGGTCTCTAACGAACTCCAAAACATCAAAAACCTATGAAATGGTCGTTATAGCATCGAAGTGAATCCTTAGAGTAGAGTGACAACCTCTAAGCACTCTAATGAATGTGATATGATTACTAACATCACGATAATACTCGGAATTAACACGGGTTGGGTTTACAACAGACGTCAAAATCAAAATAAAATACAACACACAATAACGAAAATGGGTTGTTCGAGTGAAATCATGAGTTAACAAGAGGAATAGTGCTCAGCAATCATCAATAGGGGATTATACAACCATATCATGAAACCAATATGTTCCGGGAACCATAATTACGATAAGTTCAGTCAACAGATCAATAGTCATAAAATAATAGAACTAGCAAGTTCTACAAATCGGCAACAGAATCCACATGACGGAGCAAAACCTCAAAATTATACAAGCATAAAAATTTTGGGTCTCACACTTTCCTACTTTTGTCCTTATACTAGCGAACCAGTATAGGCTGGAGTATAAAAATCAACGCATCACTACCTTCAGTAAGCTAATCAAGCTACTGCAAGTGGCTGAGAGGCATAATGAAGTATTAGTGAGCAACAATGCCAGGCTTGCCGGGACAAAGAAAATTCTCGAGGTTAATTATGGAAAGCTGAACCCCAATGTGGGGACTAGACATGGCAACCCCACACCTCAACGTGGTAAGGGGCATAGTGGTCGAGGGTGTGGTCGAGGATATAGGGGTTCTTCTAATATATGCAAAGACTTGGTGCTTCCGGCTCTGCTAGCTAAGGGAATCAAAAAGCACATACTCATCATGTCATCCCTAAAGATTGAGTTGGCTATGAACCATGCTATCGTTATGGAGATGCTAGACATTAGTACAAGAACTTCCATGCAAGCAAGCAAGTCGCAGCTCACTACAAGAAATATAGAGAGTCCAAATAAAAAGAAGCTCACTATATGAAGGAGTTGATCTAGACAAGTCCTCAAATGTTAATTTCACAGTCATCATTGTTCGCATTGATCCGTACGTGATCCAGTATTTATAGGCACCCCATTTATGACTGGATCCTAGTATTATGTTTAGTTGCTCACTTACAGTTGGCATAGTTGCCTCAAGACGATTGTGTCGATGTTTTTATTTCCAATAATGGTGTGATGCAACTTTATTTTTCTCAAACAAGATTAATATTGCTTACGTTATATTCTTCAGATTTATTTCAAAGAAATGAATATTGCTTGCGTGTTTGTGGTTCGAAAATTTTCCCTTTTTTATAGGAATAAATCAAGGAGAACTTGGATGTTTGGTAGATAGTGGGACCGCTCATATAATTAGTCTCCTGTCAATCCTCTGTAACTATGATGATTGAGTCCTCCCAACTCATCTAAAAGCGAGGCAATGCACGATTTTTGATGCTAATGACACTCTCTTCCAAGTTACCGATTCTCTATATGCACTTAGAGCCCCTCGAACCTTACTCAGCTTTAAAGATATACGTAGCAATGGTTTCTATACTGAAAGCCATTGTGAGAATTAAATTGAGTTTCTTTATATTATATCTGATGAATGTGGAGGTAAACGCATATTAGAAAAACTCAAGAGTCAAAATAGTGGACTGTACCTCACTACTATTAGGGTCTACAAATCCTATACTATCACCATATATGAAATTTGGGATAATGACTCATATAGGCTTTGGTACGATATATTAGGTCATCCTGGTCTAGATATGACGATCCGTATCCTAAAGAACTCGCACAAATATTCTTTCTTTCGAGTGAAAAGGTGGCAACAACTCAACACAAAGAACAATGTTGATGTCAATCATGCTATGTCGTCTAAAGAACCAGAGACATATGCCCCTTCTAAGCAATTGACTATATCAAAAGCACATCACTCATTTTACAAAGCCTGCTCTTTAGATGAAGTAGGAGCGAGACTTTCTTACGTTAAAGATACTAAAGCAAATATTCTATTCTTAATACAAGGATGTATTTGTGGACCCATCCACCAAGAATGCGGACCATTTAGGTACTGTATGGTATTGGTGGATGCTTCGACACGCTGGTCACATGTCGCACTTCTGTCCACTGGAAATGCTACATTTGCAAAACTCCTAGCTCACATCATCCGTCTTAGGACTCACTATCCTGATCATCCTATCAAGTGCATTCGACTTGATAATGCAGGAGAATTTACATCTTTGTATTTGATGACTACTACATGTCAATCGGAATTGATGTAGAGCATCCCGTTCCCCATGTGCATACAAAAAATGTTCTCACAGAGCATTTTGTTCCCCATGTGCATACACCAAATGGTCTCGCAGAGCTAACCATTAAAAGAATTCAAATGATAGCACGGGTATTGATTTTGTGCACCAATCTGCCTATCTCTGCTTGTGGATATGCAATCTTACGTGCAGCCCTGCTTATTCATTTCAGACCCACTGTTGGCCAACCATTTCCTATGTACCAGTTGGTAACTATATATGAACTAGACATATGACACTTACGCATATTTGATTGTGTAACCTATGGACTGATTGCGCCCCTGCAATGCAATAAGGTCGATCCTCAGAGACGATTAGGTATTTACATTGAATATAAATCCCCAACAATCATCCGCTATTTAGAAACTTTAGTAGGTGATTTCTTTACTGCACGTTTTGCGGATTGTAACTTCGATGAGACAGAATCTCCATCGTTAGGGGGAGAGTAGAAAAACAAGTTTCCAAAGGAACGACATGGATTGTCATGATACGCCCGCAGTCTGTCTCATTATTATCCTCGTACAGTAAAATGTGATCCTAAAGTGCACAGAATCCTCGATCTCCAGAACATAGTAGATTTGATGCCTGATGCGTTTACTGATATCGCTAAAGTGACAAGATCTCAAATTTCAACTGCAAATGTGCCTAGGTTAGAAGTCCCCAATAACGGGCACATCACTAATATACCAAGTGATGCAATCACACCCAGTGGAATTGTGATTGAGGCTGTGGCTCCCAAATTGAAACTGGGGAAGACACCTGGTTCGATGGGCACCCGCCCAAGGAAGAAAAGGGTAGGTGAGGCACAAATCATTCCAGATCATCAATACTGAGAATCCTTCTTACGAGAGTGTCTCTGATCATAGCTATGTCCACGAATCATTACTAGGGAACGTCCCGAAGATCGATTCAACATCAGAGAACAAAGAGATCTTGATTAACTACGAAAGTGCATTCGATTTAATGGAACAGTCGACCATTCATATTTATCAGCATACACAGTTCCTCAAGAAATTATAGATCACGATTATATTGAACCATAAATGGCTTCTTGTCAGGAAGCCTAATGAGAATCACGAAGTCTTAAGGTATAAGGCTCGTCTTGTTGCACAAGGTTTCTCACAACCTGGTATCAATTATGACGAAACATACTCCCCTGTAATGGACGTTATTACATTCCGCTATTTATCAGCTTAGTTATTTCTTAAGGATTAGAAATTCAGTTAATAGATGTGGTTACTGTATATCTCTATCGGGATATAGATATAGAGATTTACATGAAAGTGCCCGATGGCATTCCATTACCCAAATCAAGTGACTCTAGACCCTGGAATGCGCATTCAGTTCGTTTGAAACACTCACTTTATGATTTGAAATAATCTGAAAGGATGTGGTATAACCGTTTGAGTGACTACTTGATTGACAGGGATATAAAAACAATGAACTGTGCCCACGCGTCTTCGTAAAGAAAACAAGTTCTGAATTTGCAATCATCGTAGTATACGTTGACGATATGAATAAAATCATTACTCTTGATGAAATAAGAGAAACCAGCGAATACTTGAAAGCTGGGTTTGAGATTAAGGATCTTGGGAAGACTCGTTTCTGTCAAGGCATTCAGATAAAACACAGAGTTTGTGGAATTCTCATCCACCAGTCTGCTTATGTCCATAAGATGTTTAAACGCTTTAATATGGACAAAGCACGCTCAACTAGCACTCCCATGATGGGATGTAGTTTGAATGCAAAGACAGATCTATTTCATCCAATGGAATATGATGAGCTTTTGGGAGATGAAATTCCTACTTAAGTGCAATAGGCGCTCTATTGTACTTTGGCTCAATATACACGACTCGATATAGCCTTCTCACTTAATTTGCTGGCTCGATTTAGTTCAGCACTGACGCAACGTCATTGAAATGGTATCAAGAACATATTTCGATATCTAAAAGGAACCATTAACTGAGGGCTATTCTTTCCTCACCAAGCAGACAACGTTTTTAGCGAGACGACGACACATGCACCACTTTTTTGGTAAATCGAGGGAATGTAGACTTAAGGGATAGTCTTACATCCACATCGTAAGTTATACTCTTTCCTTCCAAGAATCATTTTTCCCACCGGATTTTTATCACCTGAAAAGGTTTTTAACGAGGTAAATAGATATATCGATTTAGGGATCGATGGAATGATCACCTTAATGTGCTATAGCCAATGTAATGATGATATGGAATGCTATACTCAAAGGGCGTAGTCTAAAGCTTACATGTCTAAATCCTATACTCTTTTCCCTGCGATCAAGATATTTTTTCCACTGAATTTTTGCTTAACGAGATTTTAACGAAGCTAGACTAGATACAAGTAAAAGTGTTAAAAAATTAATATTTTGCGTGCCTTGAGATTTCCTATTTAGTGCATGATTAGGCCCACTATATTGTAATCTCTCCTTATATGAAAAATACCTTTAATGAGAATAATACACATCTATTATCTCATTTTTCCATTCAACAAATAATTCATTTTGGTCTTGAAAAGATTTCCATGGAGTGCAAATAAAAAAAAATGTTTTCTTTTTTTTTTACCTCTTGTCTGCTCTTGTTTTCCAAGACAGACCAAAAATTGTAATGAGGTGGGATGATTAATTTATTATTTCAGTCGCCCGATTTTTCTAGGCATTGTCATCAAACGTACTTATTTAATCAAAAAACCTGAAATCTAATTAAATAACTCTATCTATTAATCCCAAAGATTTTGAGGTTCTAGAATTGAGACGCTGGCATGCACTGTAGGTGGATTGTTGCTGTTGGGCTTTAGTCCAACACTCTCCCCCATGGTTTGCACTCTCCCCCATGGTTTTAAAAATGTGCGAGGTGCGGAAAACATTTCAACCCGTCAGGATCCAAATGTTCCTTAACCTTGTGAGCCCCGAATCTTGGGGAGTTCTGCCTCGCGAGCTTTTCCTAGTGACTAACGCAAATTTCCATTTGGAATAAGAAAAATTAAAAACACATTGATCAGCTTGTAGACCACACACACACACACACAAATATATATATATATATATATATATATATATATATATATATATATATATATATATATGTTGCTACCCAAAATATTATCCGGAGATAGATATTGCTGGAATGGATGGGATAGCAAACAAATGCAAGAGTACTTCCGTGAGAAAGATAAATAACACAAGATTTGTCGGGGTTGTTAGTCCCGGGCTTGAATGCTCTCGCGAGATATTATTAATACCAATATTCGGGGATACAAGTACTAATGTAAGAATACAATTACAATGAGTGTAAAGATTCTTGTTATCTTAGCTAGTGAGCGTGTAGATTGCCGGAAGAACCAGATTTGATGCTCTGTGAGTTCTTGTAACAAAGGAGATGAACAGTCGCGGCGGAGAGAGATCGACGGTCTCTCACGGCGAGTATTTAGCTGGATGCTTGGGCTCCTGGGCTTATGAATCCCTTGGAATCTGTCTAGTGGAGACTTGCTGCTTATGCCGGATCGTGTTCTGGACGAGAGATTCGGAGAGAGAAGTCCTGAGATGAATTCCGATGAGATAGTCGGGAGCTTGATGATATGTATGTTCTACTGTATTTCCGTGAATGTATCGGAATATGAGAGAATGAGTTCTGAATGTAAGTCAGAATGAATTCGGAACCGTAGGTTGAGTGAATTGGGAACCTTTTTCCAGTAGGAGGAGGTTCTCTATTTATAGGGCCTGGATACGCCGGGCGATCGCCTTTTCTGCATTATAATAATCGGGCGATCGCCCTTTAGCACATGGGCCTGTCCCCTCAAAGCCTGCAGGAGTTGTTGGCAGTCAACTGCACGGTCCAATGGGGAGCTTACACGCATCCTGAGTTAGTCACATGCGGCCCTACTGACAACTTTCGGCGCACGTGCCGGTAGGTGGGTAGGTGACAGGCAGTGGTCAAAGATCTTGTCTGCCAGCAAAAGATCTTGTCAGCGCCTTTTGTGGATCTGCACGTGGGTGCTTTTCTGAGATCTAGTCCTCGATGACTTTGACGGGCGATCATCTCTGCTCGGGGCGTAGGTCGACTGTCCTTAGCCGGACACTAGAGTCGATCGCCAGATGCCAAAAGGCGATCGCCTTGGGAGTCGATCGCTAAGTGCCTGATGGTGGTCTGATATCTTCGATTAGGCGAGCTAGCCATAGTTTGACTGATGTTGACTTGGTCGCTCGGCCTTATAGTCGATCGCCTGTCGGGATGAATAAATCGTGACACAACAATTGCCCCCCAGCTCGCTCATACGTTGAAAACGTGGGGTGAGGTGGCTCTCTTGGCGATCGCTGAACTTTTGACGAGCGACTTCGTGTTTAACTGAACTGGCGATCGTCTTTGAGCTGAGATACTCTGGGTTCGGACGACCTGGTTGGCCGCTAAACTGCGCGGGAATAAACAATGGGTATTGAAAAGTCTCCGCGCACGTGTCGGGCTTCTATTGGAGGACACCAACGGTCCTTAATGACTCCTCGGCTGACGCGTCCTTGAAAAGACGCGTACGCGGGTCTCGAGGGGGTTCAATTAATGCGTCGCTTGAGATCCGACCCCTGAGGTTTTCCCTTATTGCAAACGGATCCCTGCCTTCTCCTATAAAAGGGGGGCGGTGCTGCAGTTTCACTCACGCGCACTTATTGGAGAAAGGACTTGCTGTCGAATTTTCTGAAGATCTTAGTGCCGATCGTCGTTCGATTTCACTTCCGGGTAAGAAAAATCCTTTTCTCCTTTTGTATCTCTGAGAATGGCCGGAACCTCATCATCACTTGGAGCGGGTACCAGTTCTACCGTCGGGACATCAACTGTCCGGGGAGAAACTTCTCCCGTCTTCCACCTGGAGACGGCGGCTGAAGCTATTCGGGCCGGAATCGACCCTGCTGAAGTCGAGGCTTTATTCAATGAGGCCGATGTTGCTAAAGAGTCGGCTGCTGAAGAGAGACGATCGCAGATCGAGAGAGATCTGGCGATCAGGGCTTACTGGGAGCAACATAGCGCTTTCGGTCGGGCCTATAACGCCTTTGCTGAAATAATGGAGAAATTGGCCGGTCCTACTCCGAGATTCGATTTCCGGGGATACTCGGTCGCCTACCCCTATGTGCTTCCCAAACGGTCGCAGTACCGGGCTGCGCAGCGATCGTTGTGGTCACTTGGCCAAATACGGAGTTTGGCGACCAGGAAAGATCTGGTCGTCTGGAGGACAAGGTTCCATGTTCCTTCAGATGTGGACATGTTCGCGCCGGCAGAGAATGAACGAGCCGACCAGCCTCCGATGGGTATGGTCGCCGTGAATGAGGCAATTATGGAGGCTGGGCTGCGCTTCCCCCTATCCTTCGCTGTCTCCCATCTGTTGGCCGCTTGGAACGTGGCGCCACTTCAGCTGACGCCGAACGCCTGGCTCCAAATTATTTGTACACTCACTCTCTTCGGCGGTCACCGCCTGTACCGTCTCCCGTCGCCGTCGGAGGTGAACCATTTGTTCAAGCTGACGGCTCATAGAGGGTTGGTCGGCGGTTACCATATTCAGGGCCGATCTGGTCGGGTAATTCACGGAGTCCCGAATAAGATGCGGGGCGATCAGACTAAGTGGTTCTGGGTCGCCGGCAAGTGGAGAGCTTCGGCGAGCGACAATCCCACAGGCGAGCTGGAGATCCCCACTGAGTTTCGGGAGAGGAATCCCGGTAAGGGTTTAGACTCTCCCTTCGTTTGGATGCGTTTTGGACTGATCTAATTTGATTTCTGTTTTGCAGGTTTTCACATCCCGGCGATCGAGGAGCTGCCTTTTGATTTTCTCGTTGTCTGGGAGCGGATAAGGAGCTTGTCGGACGACGACCTTGACGCCACTCGGATCAATAAGGAGAGTCGTTGGTTGTCGGCTCGACTATTCCGTTTCCCGAGATATCTCGCGGTGCCAGGTATGAGTTCCTGCGACCTTCACTTTATAGGCGATCGCCTTACTTGAGGACAGTACCTGATTGTTGATCGATTGTCTTAACTGCAGAGGTTCGCTTTCCTCGCTTTTTGGAGCCTCCGACGGAGATCGCCATGTCGAACCCAGGAGTCCTAGGCCGTCTTCGCCATAAGAGGTCGACTCGGGTCCCACCCGTTGCGTTGCCTATAGTTCCGGAGGCAGAGCCTCGCGTGGAGCCGGTCGTGGTTGAGGAGGAAATTCCGGAGGAGGGGCTTCGAGCGAATCGCAAGAGGCCGAGGCCGGAAGAAACTCCGGTTCCTGCCCCTGCCAGTGAGGTGCCGATCGCCGCGCCTCCGATCACCGTTGTAGCTCCGGAGAATGAGCCGCCCTCTGCGGCTTTCATGCGGGAGATGGCGATCGCGGATGCTGAGACCCCTCAAGGGAAACCGTTTTTCGGTCGGGATCCCGAGAAGGCTGAGAGGTAGATAGCATTTTTGTGTTGAAAATTGCATCTGCGTAGGAGTTGTATTAACTTAGTTGTTTTGATGCAGGATCCGTCGCGCAGATCCGTCTTGCCCGCCGATGGTCGTGGATTTCCTAGCGAGCCGATCTCCTCGCCATTCCTGCGACATTCCTCCATACGTTAGTAAGGCTGCTTCTGCTCTGCCGAAGGCATGGACGACCGATCTGGATGCGATCGCTCGTCAGCGATCGGCGAGTTCGATGCACGCTGTTCTCGCCCTTTCACTTCAGACGGCGACCATGGTTGTCCAGGCTGCTCAGGAGTTTGAGGGGCGGCCTTCCACTATTCGCCTGCAGGCGGATCTCGAGGCGGCTCGGAAAGAGAACGCCGAGTTTGCTGATAAGATCGCGGCGATGGAGAAGGATTCTCTGGAGGCAGCTAAGCGGGCGAGCCAAGAGCTTGAGCTGGCGAGGAAGGATGTCGAGATGTCTCGATTGACGGTCGATCGATTCCGAGACCGAATGACAGATGCCGTTCGGGCGCAGAAGGCCGCTGAGACGGAGGCCGATCGCCAGAAGGTGACGATCGCTCGGTTGACTAGCGAGCTGGCGGAGGCGAAGGAGAAGGCTGCTGCGAGGGAGGCCGAGCTACAGGGGTCGCAACAGGCGATGGCCGAGCTGAAAGGAGAGGTAGAGGCGACCAGGACCGATCCCTTTCAAAACTTGGAGTTTGTCAGCGAGTTCGCCTATTATTTGGCGTTCGCTGACTCGATCCGAGCAGCTAAGAAGGGAGGTTTGGAGGTCGGGCCTCTAGCTGAGAAATTCAAGTCATATGCGTTGGAGCATCCTCTCCATCCGGCTTTCTCCTTGCCGATCTTGGATCTTGCGGACATCGGCGTGGATTTGAGCTGGTATCCGTCTCCGGCCAATCTTGCTCATCCCGACGCTCCGGAAGATGAGGGGACCGCACCGGATGCTGAAGGCGAAGGCCAGGCAGGGGCCTGAGGCACTTCATTTTTGACGTTTTAGCTTGCTTACTTGTATTTTTGTAGCTTTCTTTTGTAGAACTTATGCCTTCGGGCGGCCATGTACTTTGATCTTCTCAAGCAATGAACTGAATGTTTGATTATCTGACTTATCCCTTGAATGAATGGTTATTTTTGAGTCTTTGTTTGACTTTGTACAAATGTGTGAGGAGAGATTGTTGCGAGGGTAGTTTCAAATGAATTGATAAACTCATAAAGATAACTTTTACAACAAATTCGATCACTGCACAACATCTGAAAAAATGACGATCTCCGAATGTGGTTGAACAGCGGCGATCGCCGTATAGGTAGTTCGCACTCTTATTGCCCCTTGTTTTTATTCACTTAGTGGAAGTAAGGGGATGAAAATAATTCGTTGAGTGAGCGGTCTTCAACTTTGTCGAATCCTCGGGGACGATCGTCCATCTTGAGGAACCGTGTATGATCGCGGAGTTCGATGGACCGACTCCTTGATCATGTCTTGATGCGCGAAGACATTGAGTGTCTCGTGACTCACTTTATTATGAGGGTCCTCTGTTAGGCTGCGCCTCGCCTCGTATTTAAACGAAGGGCGTGCGGTCTCGGTCTAGAGGAGTCCTTGCGCGGGGCAGCGTCGGATGATTCAACTCCACGCCCGCGGCTTGTTTAGCTCTGCTTCCACCTCGGCCCACCATGAAGATGGCGAACCTCGACGGTGTACGTTGAGACGGGGGTTGTGGCACGTCGCATTGTCCGGGTTCACCATGTTAGATGATGAACCTTTGAGGGCGAGCGATCGTGTCCACTAATTAATTTTGGAGGGCCCTCAGACTACGCCGGCCTCGTATTTAAACGAAGGGCGGGCGATCTTGGCCTAAAGGGACCTTGCATGGCCTAAGCAGTCGGTTCCATCGACCACCAGGACCATGGCTGCACTCTTCCACCTTGGATCGTCATGTAGATGCGGACCTTCGACGGTGTACGTTGTGCGGGGGAGGTGATCTCGTGCCTTAGTCCATCATGTTAGACGGTGAACTGTAGATGGCGATCGAGTCCTCCGGTTTCTTAAATAAGGAGGGAGATCGGGGAGACTTCCGAGGTCTCCTTTTCTTGATTGAAGCATGCAGAGACGGTCGCCGAGGTTGATCCAGGGGTCGGCTCGTATGAGCTTTCCAGCCTGTTTTGTGTTCGACTCGGACGATCGTCTATAGAGATTGGTAGGGGCTTCGGTTAAACCAATAAGTCATCGACTTGCCCTCCTCGAACAATCTCCAGAGTGTTTGAGGAGGTCGCGGCACTTGTTAGTCTTGTGGCGGGACTCTTATGGTAGGCACAATATTGATTGTTGTCCAGGTGACCGTGGTCCCTTATCGCCTTTGGCTTTTTGAGCTCTTCGTGCCCCTTGATGGCATAGAAAATATGTGCCGGAGTTCGGTTGAACGTATGGAGGAGATGGGCTTCCATGTCCTCGAATGCCTTGGGATATCTAGGTGGCTTGGCGATCGCCTTCTTTGCTTTAGCAATCGCCATATTCTGTAGAGGAGGTGGCGTTTCCTCGCCTAGGCGGAGGTTGAGTAGCCTTTCCCTTGCCAGAAAGTTGGCAGCCTTAGCGCGGAAGATCGCGTATGTTGGGGGAATATCCTTGGTGAGATGTCTAAACATGGGAGAATGACCGTAGAATCCCCCCATGACCGAAAAGAGGGCGAGCTCGTCACTGACGGGTTCGCCGGTGAGAATGATTTCGTCTACTCGGTCAATGTAATTTGCGTCGGTTTCGTCCTTCCCCTGCTTGATTTTTATCATGCGGTGGGGGCCTTCTGGTCTGGCGACCTTGTTGGCGAAGTATGACGTGAAGTCATTCGCCAGTTTCTTAAAAGAGGTGATTGATCGTGGTGGTAGTGAGACGTACCACCTATGGGCCAGCTCGCCCAACGTTAACGGGAAGATCCGGCACTTGGTTGCATCAGATGCCCCACACCCAGTCATGTAAATTCGGAATTTACTCAGGTGGGTTTCGGGGTCCGATCTCCCCTTATACAGAGGTGTTTTGGGAGGAGCGATCGTTGGTTGTATGGGGGCAAGCTCGATGTGGACCGCGAGCGGCTCGGTCGGCCTGGTGATCTTTTTGCTGGTGCTTGCCCCAGTGTCCAAGAGTGCTTTCACCTCGTTGAGCTGGCGTTGTATGGCGGCCATCGCCGTGGCCTGACTGCTAGCGGCTCGGCGCTCGGAGCGGGAGCCGAGGCGATTGAGTATTGATCCCCTGGCGATCGGGGCGGGAGTCAGATGGCTGACCTGCGTTCGGCTGTGAGGTGGATAGGCCGAACTCCTGGTGACGGATTCGGATTCCGTCTTTCCGAGGTTGGAAACAGAATGCCCTTGGCCGCGGGATGGTCGCGACCTGCGATCGAATATGGATCCGTCCCGGTCGTGCGAGAGCCTTTCCTCTCGACCGGGGCTTTCGACGATCGCTCGTTCGAGCCGCCGAATTTCCGCTTTCCCATGCGGCGGATGATCGAGGAGTTACCGCGGCGACGCGCATGCTCTCCGTCGCTCCTCTAGGATGGCCATAGCCTCCTCGATCATTCCTCGGTTTGGAACCGATCGAGTGAGAGGTTGGGGCCATCTCTCGAGTGGGATCGAGAGTCTCGCGTTGCGCAGCTTCCGATTCTTTGGGGTTCGGATTGAGCCGGATATGGTGTCGGCGGTTGAGAGCGGCTTTCTTGAAGTACGGCGGATGTCATGATTCTCAAGGTTTTCTTTGAAGTGCGGTGAGTGTCACTTCAAGTATATGCCCCGAGAACAGTGAGTGTTCTTCGGGACAGTAGGAATAAAAATGTGAGGGTTAGATGCCCTCCTTCTAGCGCTAATTGTGCTACCCAAAATATTATCCGGAGATAGATATTGCTGGAATGGATGGGATAGCAAACAAATGCAAGAGCACTTCCGTGAGAAAGATAAATAACACAAGATTTGCCGGGGTTGTTAGTCCCGAGCTTGAATGCTCTCGCGAGATATTATTAATACCAATATTCGGGGATACAAGTACTAATGTAAGAATACAATTACAATGAGTGTAAAGATTCTTGTTATCTTAGCTAGTGATCGTGTAGATTGCCGGAAGAACCAGATTTGATGCTCTGTGAGTTCTTGTAACAAAGGAGATGAACAGTCGCGGCGGAGAGAGATCGACGGTCTCTCACGGCGAGTATTTAGCTAGATGTTTGGGCTCCTGGGCTTATGAATCCCTTGGAATCTGTCTAGTGGAGACTTGCTGCTTATGCCGGATCGTGTTCTGGACGAGAGATTCGGAGAGAGAAGTCCTGAGATGAATTCCGATGAGATAGCCGGGAGCTTGATGATATGTATGTTCTATTGTATTTCCGTGAATGTATCGGAATATGAGAGAATGAGTTCTGAATGTAAGTCAGAATGAATTCGGAACCGTAGGTTGAGTGAATTGGGAACCTTTTTCCAGTAGGAGGAGGTTCTCTATTTATAGGGCCTGGATACGCCGGGCGATCGCCTTTTCTGCATTATAATAATCGGGCGATCGCCCTTTAGCACATGGGCCTGTCCCCTCAAAGCCTGCAGGAGTTGTTGGCAGTCAACTGCACGGTCCAATGGGGAGCTTACACGCGTCCTGAGTTAGTCACATGCGGCCCTACTGACAACTTTCGGCGCACGTGCCGGTAGGTGGGGTAGGTGACAGGCTGTGGTCAAAGATCTTGTCTGCCAGCAAAAGATCTTGTCAGCGCCTTTTGTGGATCTGCACGTGGGTGCTTTTCTGAGATCCAGTCCTCGATGACTTTGACGGGCGATCATCTCTGCTCGGGGCGTAGGTCGACTGTCCTTAGCCGGACACTAGAGTCGATCGCCAGATGCCAAAAGGCGATCGCCTTGGGAGTCGATCGCTAAGTGCCTGATGGTGGTCTGATATCTTCGATTAGGCGAGCTAGCCATAGTTTGACTGATGTTGACTTGGTCGCTCGGCCTTATAGTCGATCGCCTTTCGGGATGAATAAATCGTGACACAACAATATATATATATATAATGTTAATAGAAAATTACAACTGCTCCTGTACGATCTCTTATACAAGTGACCAACAATAATTAATGTATATAGAATATTGTCAGTTACGGAACATTTCCATATCATTTCGATATAGATTCCGACTTGCTTGTTTTGGCAGGTTAAGAACTCCCATATTGAATCTATCTCACGGAGGAAAAAAAAAATCTGTGCAACAATAAAATAATACTCGAGTGAAAACAATTAAGAGCCAACACCAGAGTGTTTTGGTTCCTTAACCAAAAAGAATACCAATTTCACAATGTTCTCAAAACTAGCATGTATCGAGAAATAGATATCAAAGAACAATTGGCTACATTGGTACAGACACAGGCAATAGCGAAAGGTAGGAATGTAGCTTTCCATGACCAATAGAAAATTTTAGTTGTTGGTTTTAAACTAAGTGAGTTTACGCCAGAGGCGACCTTTGGAGACTGATAGGGACTTCACCTTAGGGAAAACAAAACCTGCCTTCGGAGGATTGCCATCAACAAGAGAATTTTCATAAATTTCTTTGCACTCCTGAACAACCTGTTTGACAAAATAATAATGGTCATGGATATCACTGCCACCATATCAAACCAATCAACAAGTTCCCCACAGACGGCGTTCAAGTTATTTATACAAAATTAAATTATAGGTACAAAATCAAGAAAGAGGCAATTTAAGGAATCAATCTGGCTCTAAATTATCAGTTCGGGATCTGATTGTTAGCATTTTACCTCTTTAGCATCTTTTCTTGGTATGCCTTCTCGTAAGCCAACAATTTTTTCAACCACTTCTGGCTGCATATACAAAAGCACAGGTCAATTACAGAAACGATGAGCAGGGATCCTATTCCCCGATAAATCCCGTAACAGGAAAATTAGTTAGGAACAAATTGGCAATGGAGATTTAATTGACACAATGATGTAAGGTTAATCACTACATACACTGCATGCAAGCATGATATGGCTTAATAGCACTTACAGGACAATCTGGTTGATGTTCAAGAATATTTGTGTACACAAGTGTGAAAGAATCTGGGCTCTCTGATGAGGCAAGTTCTCTCAAGTCACCAAGTACCCTCACTCTGTTCTCAACTTTCTGCGAGGCATAATAATAAATTAGCAAGCCAAAAAGTGGAAATTGATTAGCAGTATTTTTGGACCATTTCTCGATTTATGCGTGTCTTCCTTGAGCAGGAGCCAGGCTAATCTTCACTGTATCGTTCCAATTTTATCGGATGTCCCCGAGGGACGATTAGCGAAAAGTATAATTAATAATCTTCGAGGGATCCGGTAATATAACTTTCTTATTACACGAGTGGATGTGGATAAGAACTAAAGCACAAGGGCATTGAACACGTGAACCATATTTTGAGCTAAACCAGAAGTAATACCACTTGATTGATTTTGACTATCTTGTATCTACACAAATTTCAGACTCGTTTTCTTCACTTCCAATGTTACATCTATTTACAACATGAAGAAGGTGAGGATAATTCGTGCACATTCTAATTAATCATATTAGTGTTAGAGAATAAAGAGCCAAATACCACAGATGAATTTATCAGTGAGAATAACAAAAATTCTCAGTTGCCCCTATACATGTGTAAATTTCAATCATTTACTCTTATAAAAAGGGAAAGTGGGGTTCAAGTCTGCAACAAAGCTTACAGAAACACTGATATACTCCCGAAAAAAGTCCATGAGAACCTCTTCATCTAGCTTCATCCTTTCAATTGTCTCTTCTTTGATATAATTTTTCTACAGAACAGATATAACAGAATAAGGTCTACTTAAGTGATAAGTTCAAATTATTGGAGCGCGAATTCTCAAGATGAAATATCTTATCATAGGAACCTGGACAAGCAGGTGGTCAACATAGACAACAATAGTTTCTTCCAGACAGGCCTCAACAAATCTTCGAAATGATCTTTCCTCAATGTACCTTCATTTGTATGAACACAGCCAGACAGAATAAATAAATCAACCTCCCAAACAGTTAACTACTGGAACTGCAGGGGTTTGAATACATGTAAAGAATTACCGAAATCAGGTGCAACTTACATTTTGACATCTGTAAAGTAATCACCAAATGTCGCAACTAAGTATTCAGTTACCTGTCCCTCCAACCAATCTGGAATATCAAAGACAAACGAATCAATGAGACATCATGATTAAAAACGATTATATTTAATACATTTGATTGCCTGACTTATCTTTTTTCTTCAGCAAGCCTATGTCAAAAAGGTAATTTATTCTAATTCACTTGATTAGGTACTTTCATATTTTTGTAAACTTGTACTCCTTGGCCACAAGGCTTGTCCAAATTTACTGTCAGAATATGTCATTTCACAAAAAATTAAATTCCAATTTTACTTTCAGATTATGATTTGTGCTGGTGCAGATTGGCAGAGCACTATAAGCATATAGCAAAAATGCAGTATAAGACTGAAATGTATTCAATAGCTTCTAATCAACAACCATACTGCTTATCTATATGCTCATCTTCTTTCACATCATACAAAATATAATCCCATGTTATGCAACTGAGCCCCAAGTATATCATCACATATTGAACTGGAGGGTAATGCCAGATGCTTTATTTTGTGAATTCCCATAGCGCGCATGTACACGAAAGCAAACATATGTACAGTATACATTAAAGACATTTACAGGGCACTTAAATGTCAATGTACAAACACAAATTGTAGCATAGGCGTCGCCAACAAAACAGAATCAAGCCACTCAATCATGCTATAGTTTGCTAGCAGTACTAACGAGTAATGAGTTCTAAATAGTATTCATACATGGTCAGATAAAAGAACCATAAAAATAAGCTGGGCAGCTAAAATATCAACTACCTTTCTGATACAGCTTTACAAGTAATTCCTGTACTCCTGGATCTTCAAAAATAACACTAACTGTTTGATGAACAGCTTCCTAATAGCATAGAAGAATAACCACATTATATGATTGATAAAATTCCATAACAATATACACGCAATCATCAACTGCACCTTAAACCCAATTATGTTGGGGTCGGTATAGGTCAATTAATTGTCCAAAATTAGTTAACACTCTAATTCATGCAAAAAAACAAAGTGGCAAAGCTTTAATCCGGATGCTCTTCCTGTCGCAAGTCGCAAGTCGCAAATTTCATACAAAGGAGAAATGAGACGAATTTCCAAAACCATCAACATCATAGGTTTTCCCAGTTACATGGAAAATATCACTGAGACGGCGATGAGTCGAGATAATTGCTATAGTCATATCACATTATGTGATTGATATTGTAAAATCACGTAAACCATGAAATAGGACTCAATAAAGCAACTGTATTGAGTGATACATGCAATCAATAAAGAAAATGTATGGCGGCGGCTGGAACAACAGGTTATTTGAAATAACAGTTCTGCACACATGCCTTGACAGTTGGACATATTCCATCATGGCACACCAGCAGAGTGATGCTGATCAACACTACCAAAATAAAGTACAAATCACAATAGAGAATTAGTATTCCCAGTTGAGCTTCACTATCCATGGGAAGGAACCAAATCAAATATAACGAATGCACCGATGTCTGAAATTAAATAATCGTCGTGTCTAATGGACCACCCCAAACTTTTATTCCTCGATGTAGCAGATTCTTACAAACACCATGTCTCAGCATTATATGCAACTCTTATGTAGATTTTATACAAATGATACTGCCAGCAGAACATAATGTTAGAAGTACAAAAGGGATCACCAAAGTACCTTTGCAACCTCCAGAAACCCTTTGCAAGTGTCTTCAAAGTTAACCTGCAAAAGCCATCAAAGCAATTTCAAGAAAGATAAGGATCCTGTTCATATATAGTCAATCCAGCCATGCAGGCTGCAGCAGATAACCAAATTAATGCTTTGTTCTCCGAGACATTGTACATGTCAGTGGCAGAGAAGAGGTGGTAATGGAGAGCTTCATAAGTATGATAAGTTGATAATATGTCTATGCTTTACTTCGTCATCAAATCCAGTGTGGAGAATTTGGCTTGCCAGTGTCAATGGAGATCAGAAGGAGATTATCCTATTTTCCTTGCATGTCTACTTAGAGGATGAGGCATACATCTTCTAGAATTAAAATTACTATGGCTGCTTACCAATGGGAGGACATACAAATGATTAACTTGTAAAATCTAAACGCGTGTATAGGCAGTACTTATTAGGAACATACTTAAAGCGATTTTGCTAGAATGATATTTAAAACTGTTATGGATCGGGTCTATTGCCGACGGGGGAAGAAAGCGGCAGGGCAGCGGGCCGCCGGCTGAGGAGCCGCGGCCTGTTTAATTATTTATTTATTATTATTATTATTAGTGGATTATTATTATTGGCCCCTACGTGGGTATAAATATATGAGTAGGTCTTTTATTTCAATCATCAAAAAACCCTAGTAAGATTATTCGGCATAAGAAAACCCTAGTAAGATTATTCGGCACGCAGTGCTTGGGCAGGAGATATCTCCTCAGTATCTCTTATTATTCATATCAATTTATCATTCAATTTCTCTTTACTCTAATAATTTGGTGCGGTGAGCAGTTCAGGCCCAATACACGATCAACCACACGAATGGATTCAGAAAATCGATTGTCGGCGGTAGAGAAGAGGAGCGAAGAACTGCCGGTTGAGGATGCTAACCTATCGGCCAAGTTGGACAACATCGCGGCCCTACTGGCTGAGGTGGCGCGCGGCAAGACAGCAGATGACGCCGGAGCCGCGGCTCAACGGAACGTGCAGGAGGCCGCGGTTGCACGGCCGACGATCTGCGCGGGGAAGGCCGCGAGGGATCGGCGGGGAGTTTCGCAGCAGGATCGGGGCCACAGGGCGAGTCGCACGCGGTTTCAGATGCGGTGCTGGCAGAGTCCCTCATTGCCATGGAAGGAGGGGCGAACCCGTTTTCCACATATGACTTGGGCGCAATTGAAACAAGAGTTACTACAGAGATATGGCGACGATCCAATGGCCAATACATTCGAGACCCTATTGTACACCCATCAGACAGGAATGACGAGTGAGTATGCGGATCTGTTCATCTCGCGATTGGTCCTAGTTCCACGAATTACGGATTCTTATTGCCTCGGAATGTTTTTGCATGGGCTGAAAGATGAAATCAGGTTGAGGATACGTTCGAGGGATGCCCATGATTTGTTCGACACTATTCACTTGGCCCGCGAAATCGAGCGGGAGGTGGTGGCGGTGAGAGGACCAGGTCGCGCCCCTGCAGTCACTTCCTTCAACCGGCAGTGGGTGGTGGTGCAAGTTTTGCAATGAGAGAGGAGACGGGCCAGAATAATAAGGGCCAATGGGGAGTTTCCAATGGAGGACGGTCAGTGACGGGATTCCGCAGTAAAAGGTCGTTCGGGCCGTGGGCCAATAGTTCATTGTCCTTATCCGTAAACCAGTCAGGAGGGCGTCCGCCTAAACATATGTCGCAAAAAGAATTTTTAGAGAAAAGAGCTAAGGGAGAATGATACCGTTGTCAAGAGCGATATTGTCCGGGCCATAAGTGTGCAGGTAAATCCCTCCAAGTCGTCGTTGTTCTTGATCCCGAGGACAACCCGCCGATAGTACCAAAATCGGAGGGACCGCCAGGTTTCGAATTAGAGAGTGAGTTAACGAATAACCCCCAGCTGCAGGTATTGGAGTTGTCGCATGTTACAGCATAGGAATAGACGGGCCACAAACGATGAAAATGTGGGGAAATATGGAAGGCAGGGAGGTGTTGGTCATGGTTGACAGTGGGGCCAGCCACTGTTTCCTTTCGTCAGAAGTTGCCAGGCGGCAAGGGTGGTTGTTGGATCGCTCCGGGCGGTCTATAGTTAGATTGGGAGATGGTCGGAAGGGTAACATTGGAGGCGTATGTCGTGGGGTCCCAATAGTGCTTAATGGAACGAAGTTGGTGGTCGATTGCTATGTATTTCTGCTTGGAGGAGTGGACGTGATTCAGGGTGTATCTTGGTTGGCGACGCTGGGGGAGGTGAGAGCAAATAGGGGTGACATGACCATGCGGTTTGTTTACGCAGGGCGAGAGGTGTCTTTGCGGGGAACCTTCGTTTGACCGCCGCGAAATCTCCGCAGCATGCTTACGGAAGGGACAGGATATCATAGGAGGATGGTGGATTTGAGTGTCGGAACTCGGTTGTATTTCGAAGGTTGAGGAGGACGGAAAGTCGAACGCCCTATTTCAGCAGATGGCGGCCGAGTTTCCGTCCGTTATGCAGCTGCCGAGTGGCCTGTCTCCACGCAGGGACGTATACCATCACATATCCCTACAACCCGAGGTGCCACCGGTGTCTGCACGTCCCTACATGTATAGCCACATGACCAAAGACGAGATGGAACGTATGGTGCAGGAAATGCTGGAGTCAGGGATCATACGGCCCAGCTCCAGTCCCTTTTCGAGTCCAGTACTCCTTGTTCGCAAGGACAGTAGTTTGAGGTTTTCTGTTAATTATAGAGAATTGAACAAGCGTACCATGCCTGACAAGTACCTTACGCGTGATTCAGGAGATGTTAGACGAGTTATGTGGAGCCCGTTGGTTTAGTAAGCTCGACCTACGTTCCGGTTATCATCAGATACATATCGCCCCGGAGGACATCTCCAAAACGGCAGTTAGGACTCACTCTGGCCACTATGAATTTCTAGTAATGCCTTTCGGGTTAACGCATGCACCGTCTACCTTTCAGTTGGCTATGAACGAGCTACTGCGTTCATATCTTCGTAAGTTCGTCCTGGTTTTCTTTGACAATATTCTGGTGTATAATGTTGATTGGCAGATGCATGTCGAGCAGCTACGAACAGTGTTGGGATTAATGCGGGATCAATCCTACGTAGTTAATCCCAAAAAGTGTGCATGTGAAAAAAGAGGTTCAGGCATGTGGTATACTCTCAGGGAGTTCGTATGAACCCGGGGAAGGTGACGGCGATCCTGCACTAGACGCCGCCGCGCTCGATTAGAGGAGTGCGGGGGGTTTTAGGGTTAACAAGGTACTATCGGCATTTCATCAGCGGCTATGGACAGATTGCTCGCCCGTTAACCCAATATTGAAAAAAGGCGGTGAGCAAATTCACATGGTCCTAGGAGGCTCAGACCGCGTTCGAAAGGCTTCAGGAGGCCGTGACGTCCCGGTCCTTGCCACACCGAACTTCTCCCTACCGGTTGAAGGTTTGCCTCGTTCGGGCCCTTGATTGCATTTTGGCTGTGGTAGACAGATTGTCGAAGTATGGTCACTTCCTGGGCTTACCACCCGTTTACAGCCCGCGATGTGGCCGGAGTATTTGCACAGGAGGTGGTGCGTCTGCATGGGGTGTCGAGCTCGATTGTGTCGGATCGCGATTCGCTTTTCTTAAGTAGTTTTTGGAAGGAGTTATTTCGGGCTATAGGAACGAAACTCCGCATGAGTTCGGCTTATCAACCGGAAAAAGATGGTCAAACGGAAGTGTTGAATCACTGTCTTGAGACGTATCTACATTGCTTTACGGCGAACGGCCGAAACAATGGGGCCGATGGCTTCCGTGGGCCGAGTACCATTACAATACAAGTTTTCATATGGCCGCGAGAATGTCACTGTTCGAGGCCGTCTACAGCCAGACCCCGCCGACGTTGGGGGTATTTTTACCCACGGAGATTCATGTTCAAGCCGTCGCGGACGCATTGACGGCATGGGATGAGGTTTTGCGTCGTTTGCTATGTAGCACGGACACGGACGCGGACACGGACACGGGGACATGGAAAAACTCCAAAAAGTAGGACTCGGACACAGCATAGTACTCGGCAAATTAAATAATATAAAATATAAAATAATATATATATATATATATATATAGTAGAATCAATAGAAAATCATCACAATACTTCCATAAATATGAGCAAGTTCATCACAACAAAAATACATTCATCAAACTGAAAAACATAGCCATAAGTTCAAAAAAAGTAATGAAAAAAAATCATTACTAATTATTAATTAGATGAAGCAGTTAGAAGTCATAATTTTTTTTTTAGGCCTCAAATTACTATCAAATAAATACTCCACAAAAATCATCCTTTGCAGCTAAGAAGTAACCGATAAAAAAAAAAAAAGGCTGTATTTGCCCTATTTTTTAGGTTGGACACGAAAGGAATCAAAAAAGCTATGTTCTAACAGTCAAAGAATTCCTTCTTTTATCATTTTTTTGCAAAAAAAAAAAAAAAAAAAAAAAAAAGTAGAGAAGGGGAAACGGACCTAACCGGGCCTCTGGCAAAATAAAAGAGAGTAGGAAAGGGGATCGAGAAGAGAACAGGGGTGGGTATGTGACCTGACCTCCAGAGGAGAAACTCGCTGCTGTGCGTCGCGATCCGTCGCGGTTGGAGGTGCGCGATCTAGGGTTCCGCTTCCGCCTCTTCCGTCGCCTCTTCCGTCGCTTGGAGTTTCTTCTTTCCTTTTTGGAGGTAGGTATGTCGCGTCTCTTCTGTCCCGTTTTTAACCAAAAAAAAAATTAGACCGCGTCCGCAGCCGCGTCGAAGGCGCGTCCCTCGCGCGTCCACAACATCACGTCAATAGGACGCGGTCCGACCGCGTCGGACACGCATCCGCGCCGCGTCGGCGGCAAGTCCGAGTCCAAAACAAACTGGACTCGGACACTCTCCCTGTCTGGGAGAGTCCGTGCTTCGGAGGTCGTTTGCAATCCCACCTCGAGCAAGCCCAGCAGCGTATGTTACGGGCCGCTAATGCTCATAGGCGTGATATTAACTTTGACATAGTGCAGTTGGTATTTCTTAAGTTGCGTCCTTACGGGCAACGATCGTTGATCAATGGGGCATATGCCAAGCTAGTCGCGAAATTCTATGGTCCATTTGAAGTAATCGGCCGTGTGGGAGCAGCGGCCTATCGGTTGTGCCTTCCTTCACAATCCCGCCTCCACCCGATGTTCCACGTTTCGCAGTTAAAGCCACAGTGAGGAATCATGCAGTGCAATCGGAATTGCCAGACACATCAATGACAGACGAACCAGAATTTGAGCCAGAATAGATATTAAGGGATCATAAGGTATGGCGGGGGATGATTGAGTGCGACAATTATTAGTGCAATGGCGCGACAAGGGGGTTGATGAGGCTACAGGATTAATGAGACCGAGTTGGTGGCACAATTTCCGGAATTTCGCCTTGAGGGCAAGGCTGTTTGGAAGGAGGATGGAGTTTTTATGGATCGGGTCTATTGGCGACGGGGGAAGAAAGCGGCAAGGCCGCGGGCTGAGGAGCCGCAGCCTGTTTAATTATTATTATTATTATTATTAGTGGAGTAATTATTATGGGCCCTGCGTGGGTATAAATATATGAGTAGGTCCTTTATTCCAATCATCAGAAAACCCTAGTAAAATTATTCACTGCTATGATATTTCTCCTGAGTGTTTCTTATTATTCATACCAATTTATCATTCAATTCCTCTTTACTCTACCAAAAACGAGGTGAACAATATTTTTCTGGGGTTAGAACTCAGACTTCGAATATGATAAGAGTATTCTGACTACTTAAAAACCAAAAACCACAGGTGTCTTTCCCAACATGGAGAGACGAAAAGTAGAAGCGAGGTCAAAGAAAAGCAGGGGGGGGGGGGGTAGTATTCTACTTCTGATTAAATATGTGCTGCTGCAGGCTGCATTGTATCTTCTCTTTATCTTTTGTACCATGTTCTCCTAGTTTCAAATTACAAAACCAATTGCAAGATAATGTGGTAAATAAATCTAATCTATTTATCTACACAGCCATTTATTAGTAACAGGGGCGCAAATTTATCTACAATGGGCTATAGCCATTTATTAGTGAAAATGAGTTGAACCAACTTATTTACACTGGAGTAAGGCGACTTCTACACCTTCCCTACCTCCAAATTTAAAGAGAGACCAATGTTAGTCTTAAAAGGAAAGTCTCAGTAAACTTTGAATATCCAATTTAAAGTTGACTTAAAGGAGACATAAATGACTGCAAGAGACAAAAGTATCAGGATACATGGTCACCTGATCAGCATAATTCTGGGGAAGAGCTTCAAGTGTACTAGAACTTAGTTCCATAGCAAGATCATAGCATCTGAGATTATTGTTGATCTGACATATAGCAATTTCATTAGCAGGACATAAATAATGCTCAACCGTTATGGGTCTCTATCAATGTTGGCATAATCGTCATACCATTGCACACAAAGCTTCGAGTCCAATCTCAGAAGCAGGTTCTTCCAGTTTCTGCCTTTCAGCTGCTTGAAAATCAATCATTACCTGAAATGAGAAGAAAAGCAAAAATCTAAATGTCCTTCAATCTCATTTTCAATTCCCTTTTCCTTTTTCATAAATACTATTGCGAATAAAAATAAATCAAAATTGATTTGTTTGAGATAGTTATAACCAATCAAAATGATTCTTTAAGAGAGCAGAATATTTCATTTTCTGTAAATTGATATGAGTGATATCTTACCATATACGCTTTCAAACAAAGCCAGGAGACCCTACACTCTTCTCAAGGGGAGTTATGGCATTAATTGTGATGTGGATGACATAATTATAATGTGAAATGATGAGAAAGTGAAGAAAGCCTTGAAGCAATACCTAGCCAAGGAATTTGAAATAAAAGACTTAGGGAGATGTTCCTTGGAATTGAAGTGGCTGGATATAAGCAAGGAATCTTTACCTCGCAACACAAGTATGCCATAGTGATAGAGAGCTGAACGTAATTTGAGAGAGAAACAAGAAACAAAGAAGTAAACTCCGAATAATTCAATATCAACGATGTCAATAATAATAAAAAGTTAATAAAACGCAGCTCTTAAGCCTTTACTTATAGTCTAAGAG